>OY821767.1:13734789-14934789 GCA_963682095.1 Potentilla sterilis | reverse complement strand
ATTTTCAGTATTATTACAATTGTAAAACTAATAAAATATTATTTTTCAGGCATTCTTCGAGATTGCCGAACACAGGCGGGATTGGGCGGACACCCAGCAGAACTCGAGGTACGTTTGTTTTTATGATATTATAATTATCTTATAATTATTAATATTTATAATGCACTTTTGTTTTTTTCGTAGGTTCAAAGAGTGGAAGAACGAGCTGCGTTCCCACTATAACGAATACGACAACCTTGGTCGTATGGGTACTCCCAGGGAGTTCATGTTCAGGGAGTACGAGTGGCGTTGGATGAAGACAGTAGACTTCAACAACCCAGTTATGCAGGTAAATACTAAACTTCAGTAAAAATGTTTATTTTTTTAAAATTTTAATTATTAGTTTAATTATTTTATAATTATTACACTAATATTTTTTGATGCATTTTTCTAACATTTTATTATTTGTTTGAAGCAACGTTCTCGGATAAACTCTGAGAACCACCGCCGGAACACAACCCCCCATCATGTTGGTTCACGGCCGTTTGCACAATATCAGGAGGAGGCGCTTAGAGATCATCCTGATAGCAACCCGTACGTGGAGACGTTCAAGATCGCTTATCCACAAGTGACAGAACAGCTCGTAAGTCGTTCATTACAATTTTAAAATTTTAATTATTAATTTTACTTAATTATATATTTGTTATAATATTAATTTTTTTTTTTCCCGTCCACTTAGGAGAGGGTCAACCGGGCCGAAGAAGAGGTGTTCCAGCAAGTAGTTCGGGAGACACAACCGAACAATTCAGAGGCAGATCTGGAAGAAGCCATGCGCCATGTCGACCGGTCCAGTGTCCAAACGGCAGCGAGGATGTTCGACGCAGCCTTCCCAAACCGGTCAAACAACTACTACTGCCGGGGTTTGGGAAGTTCTGGACTAGGGCTTCTGAAGACCACTAAGGGAGGTCAAAAGAAGGGAGGCGGGGAGAGCCAACATATGGGGGGGGAAGTGCAGCGATTGGCCGCAGAATTGGCGACCTCGTCCCAGACAGTACAGGAGCTGCGCCACAGCACACAGCAGTATCATTTGGAGCTGCGCCGCAGAACACAGCAGTATCATTTGGATATGGCCGGTTGGCATGCCGAATGCGACAGAATTCGGCAACACAACTACGACGGCCAACAAACCTGGTGGTATGAGATGTTCGCGGTACAACAACAAGGCCTTCCACCCCCGCCCCCGTTTCAGCGGTTAGCGGAACCTCCAATGCCTCAACCTCCCGAGTTCGGTCAGCAGGATGACGAGCCTGATGGAGAGCAGGATGCTGGGGATGACCTGGTGGACTTTAGTGGTTTAGGTGATGATTAGGGTTTAGGGTTTATGTATATTAGAACGAATTTAATAAAAAGGGTATTTAGACGTGTTTCTTGTTGGTGCAAATGCATGGACTGTTTTTGTGATTTGCAGGTTGCTTGGAATGATAATTTAGAAAATAATTTAATTTTTTTTCCCCAAATGTAAGAAAAGCCGACGATTTTGGCATTATTTCGTCAGCTATAATAACTATAGCCGACGAATTTTACCAATTTTCGTCGGCTATAAGTTGTATAGCCGACGAAATTTACATTATTTCGTCGGCTATAACTAATTAATGCCTATTAAATATTAATATATTTCGAGAAAATAGCCGACGAAAATTTACAGAATCGTCGGCTATTGTTAACACCCAATAGCCGACGAATTTCGTCGGCTATAATTAATGAATTTCGTCTGCCATACTCGAAAATATCCGACGAAATTCGTCGGCAATTTCTCTCAGGTTTGGCCGACGAAAAATAGTTTCGTCGGTAAGTTCGTCGGCCATACTCTACTATAGCCGACGAATTTGTTTTTTTCGTCGGCCATTGGTATAGCCGACGGGGTTGTTCCGACGAAGTATAGCCAACGAAAATTTCGTCGGCAGATGGTATAGCCGACGAAAAATAGGCATAGCCGACGAAATTTTTTTCGTCGGCTATTCACTCGGATCTGGTAGTGCTAGATAAAATTCTTGCCGAAACCCATACCACCACCATCCTAATTTCCTGCCGAAACCACCATCATCCTCCATCAAGATCAACCGAGTTGCTGCCCTAAGGTGTCTAAATGTGTGATCTACTCCCTTCGGCTTGTAATTTTATCGTTTTACTAAACTATGTCTATGTAGTTTGGTATTTGTTTTTATGTCTATGTAAGAACAATTTGTTTGTTTGGTTTTGCAAGTTTAACATGAAAGTAAAATTTCGTATCTTGGTTTTATTTATTAATTCTAAGTGTCGAAATTTGTTGTTGTTAAAAAGATAAAAACATGTAATCATAACTTGTAGAAATCGTTAGTCTTTTAGGAAGCATGTTCACATCTTATTCTTTTCTCGTACTTGGTTAGTTCCATGATTTCGTGTGCACATGAGATTTAGGGTTAGGCATAGTCACGACCATGATGTTTGTCTAGGTCTAGGTCTCATCTCTTGTAATAACTTGAGTCAAGTCGAATGTGTCATTGTCTTGGTTTTTGTTGTTGCATTAGGAGTAGAGTATTTCATTGAAACTTGCGTGTCTATGCATGATGAGTGACGCCATACATGTTAATACGTTTCCAACTAAAAAGACTTTGAACTTAATTACTTGGCATGTTTATTTTTGACTTTGTAAGTGTTCTCGAATATGTTTAGTATAAATCTTTAGGGTTAGGCTTTAATAGAAAACCTTAAAGTGCTTGAGAAGTCTAAAATCGATTAGTGAAACTTTGTAGGAGCTAATTAGGTTGGAACTAAGTCGAGTCTAGAGTATTTTGTTGCATGCTTGCTGTGAGTCTTACCTGTGATTTTCTATGTGTTATGATAGTTTTTGATGAGTGCTTTGTGTGGAAGATGTCGATCATATGTATATAGTAGCTTTAGGTTTTATTTTCTTTTTAATTTTCGTGTCTAGTTATAGGGCAGCCCTATGGCTGCCGATCCTATCATCCCCCATATGTGACATTCTCATGTTTCAGGTACCCTTAATCCCCGGCTTAGAATGATCCCTACTTGCTTATACTACTAACGATCTTTTGTAGGGTTATTATTGTGTGCGAGTTTAGGCTCTCATCAGTAAACATCTATTCTCTTGTAAGGTGTTGTTTAATAAAAGAAAAAGTTTTTCATTTATAAGCTTATTTTCTGGACAGATTTTTTTTTATTCTAAGCTTGGAGGGGGTTTCAAGCTATAACTGATTGCTTGGAGGGAGTAAATAACTCCTGGAAAGCATTGATTTTTGGAGTTAAGAGTTTTTATTTAGTTAGGCCCGGAGAATTTTATTTTAAGGAGGGATTGTGTCTCCCTAGGGTGAAAAGACCCAAAACCTGATCAGGATCCGTTTGCGGAGGTTGCTCAGTGGTTTAGCTGGGCGGTGGGCTCTAACCGAAACGCTAAAGGTTCATTGACATTTGTATTAAAGCAATGTTTTATTTTATTAACGCTGCAGAGAGTGCAGCCAGCGAAAAGGACTATGGTTTATGGAATTTGTTTACTGAATCTGAGGTTCTTTTGCTATTTATAACGATTTTGTGATAAGATTTACTTTTTACATCACAATTTATTTTCTGTCCTGGTCCTTGTTCTTATTTACTTAGTGTTACAATATGAAGTTGAGCCTCATTTTATTGTCTTTTATTTACTGTGTTTGTGATCTTTTCAGTCTCTTCCAGCAGCAACTTTTAAAGTTTATTATTTCTCTTTGAGCTTTGCTTTTTGATCACTTCTTTCATTACTAATATATGCTAATTTAGAGTCATTGTTATGTCGATTGCTTTATCGTACCTACTGAGCGTGTAAAGCTCATTCCCTATATTCTTGTTGTGGTTTCAGGCAAGAAGCCTACAGGTGGCATCGGTTTTAATATATCTGAGTTGTCTTGAGCTGCTAATATGGAGTCTTGTTTGGGTATTTAGAATTTCATGCTTTATTTTGCTGTCCTTTGCTGCTAGTTTGTACATTGGTGTGGATTGTCCACTATTCCAGGAGTTGTACTTCATTTTTGCTGGCTGTATGCATTATACATGTTAGAGGTATGGACCTGGAGAACTTGGTACTTAATGTGGTGGAAATTTTTGAGAAACAAGTTGTACTCCTTTGTTTGTAAATTAAAGTTGTTTTGTTGAATCTCCTACCTTACTCTTAATAAACTTTTGTTTGACTTATTTATTTCCAAAGCCCAAATATGTTTTATGTTCTCAGAAAATAATCAACAGAAGATTTGAATTCAATTTATTAACCACCACATTAATTAGTCATACCCTGGTTGTTGGGTTGTGACACACCTTAAGAGGGGTTTTACCGACAATCGGCATGACCTCTCTTACAATGGACAACCCAAACCTATAAAAAAAAACAACCAAACACTTCTAAAATAACCATCCTGACTCCAGGAGCCACGTGCTCCCCCAAAATCAAACAACTTCCATTACAAGAATAAGAAACTCAACTTCTATTAGATACAGTGAAAATAAAACAACATACGATTAGGAACTTCGGGTCACAACCCACAAGTAAACAGTTTTAGTTTACTACAACACTCAAACGTATCTAAGCGACTATACAAAAGAAATATACTACAAATAGGTTAATCAAGTAACCTATGATTTCTGACAGCGGAAGGGGAACTATATGTCTTGCCTCCTACTAGTACTGAACAACTCTGCAAACTGGGCAGTTTAAAACGAAGAGCCCAGGAAAAGTAATTTAAAACATTAGCGTGAGTGGACAAAAATCAATATATAAATATATATCATTTTAATGAAAAGTAATTTATATCACTTTCCTCATTTTTAAAATTAAAACCATGATGCATGCACTAAAGAAACATTTAATGCCATATACCAATAATATAAAAATCTCAGCCCCGCTGGTTCGGGAATTTATACAATAACAAAAAATCTCACATGAGAAAATATTCCCGAATGCTAAGTATATAAAATATATAACTGGTCAATCCCATTGGCCGTTTAGTAAAATCAAATAAAAATAGGGGAATGTCAACCACCATATAATAATAAGCCTCCAAGGCTAAGGGTCAGTCTCCAAGACTCTATAGCGTCACACGCTAAACCTGTACACGTCGACCACTGAAGTGAATTTTACCTATATGGTCAAGTCGTCACCTCGCATGGGCTCATGTGACTAAGCTAGCTAGCAATAAACATATATGGACCCTAGTATGGTGAAAAATCCGAAAACGAAAATAAAGTACACTTCTCCTAATAAATTATAAATCAATACGGTCCCCGACCGCACTTCTGAGGCTTATAAATATAATTAAACACAATCATAACCTCATAGAAAAATAAAGGAAATCAACATGTCGCATATGTCATGATATTCGAAACAAAGTGAAATCATATAATCCTCGAAAATCTCATTTCCGGTTAAATATCAATGTACATATAAATTTTAATAATGTCAAATTAATTGACTTAATTTGTAAACCATTTTAAAATCGATAAAAAGAAATCATCAATTTAAAATAGATCATCGACCTTTGATAATCCATATCATTCTCAAAATAAACTAATGAATATATAAACCCTCACAATATTAAAAATATACATGCATGCATCAATTTAAAATAAAAGTCCGCTCATTGTAACTAGGCCTGACGCCGATTCGAATCTTCCTCAAGTCGAGTCTCCCCTCGGCCTGTAAGGAAATATTTTTAGAAAACCCGTACTCGAAAATCAAACATAAAACTAAATTTGAAGGCGTCCTAACTCAAACGAATTCCCAAATTACAAAACGCGTAAATTCTGAATAAGTTATGACTGAACTTAGTCAGTACACCCTACTCTAGACCATTTAATCATTTATTAGTCTTTTCATCGAAAATTTCATTTACTCACATTTAATCCTCTTTTACCGTAAGTCCAAAAGTGAGTAAAATTAGTCAAACAGTAAGTTTATAAGTCTGACAGTAACTTTTTTATTACAATTTACCTTTTCACATTTATTGTCTTACTTTCACCATTTACTAATTACTAAGTTACTGTTTGGTGTTTACCATTTACTGTTTACTACTTATTGTTTAACCTTTTAACTTTCACCTTTTTACTCCTCCGCCGCCACAACAGCAGCACCACTGCCTCATCCGTCCAAAACCGTTGCATCCACCGCGAACGGCGGCTGACACGGCGGCCAAAAACCTCCAACCCTGCAATTCACTCAATTCCAACAATCCTAACCTCAAATTACACTAATTCGACTCTAAACAATTTACTGAATCCAATTCCAACCTCTAGAAACTTTAATTTAACCAATTCAATCATCCATTACCGAAATTCCCAAAACCCTAAAAATTTCAAATTTGAAATTCTCCTTACCTGGATTGAATTGATTCAATTCTTTTGGTGGAGTTGTTAAGCGAACCAAAGTCTTCATTTCCCCCCTAAAATCGGACCAAGAGATGGCCGGGTGAGGGAGTTTCAATCCAACTGCGGTTGGACTTCTCAAGAGAAAATCGGCCAGATGGCGGCGATTCGCGCCAAACCGCTGCCACTGACAAAAATAGGGAGAAGAGGCGAGTCGTCCGGCGCTGGTAGCACGAGAATTGGTGGTCGGACGGTGAACGTTGGCGGAGGTGATGGCAGTGGAGGGGGAGGTATCGGGCAGGAAGAGAGAGAAGAGAAGAAGAAAAGAGAAAAAGGAAAGAAAAGAAAAAAAAAATTTATTTATTTCCAAATCGGGAAACTTCTCCGCCTATTTATATCCGACCAAAATCGGAAAGTAACGTGTTTTACAACATAACCTTTTTAATTTTTGCTCCGACAAAAACATAATACGTGTCCAAGAACTCGTTTTAACGTGTTCTACCTCAAGTAGCAAAAAATTTCCGCCCAACTAATTTAAAGAAAAATAATTCTCATTAGCGTAAAGGTAAAATAAAATAACTAAGAAACTGAACAGAGTTCAGGGGCCGCAACCATGCAGCTCCAAATCTCCGGGAGGTGTTGACGTAGATCAATTAATTGCATGTGTTTTAGAATTTGAACAGATGACTGCACAAGTCTACCCCCTCCCTCCGCACGTGCCTGCAAAATGACACTAATTGCCTAAATTCAACCAGACCTTCTGTACTGCTTATCTCGTACGTCCTAAAATAGCAATGTGTACGACGCTCCCGTTCAATTGGCTTTTTATATAGCTTTAACTTGTACTTCAAGTTAATCTTAGAGATTCTAAATCTTAATTATCATATAACTAATGTCCCGTTTACATGGTCATTAACTAGAAACATTTACTCAACTACCGTCTTAGTCGAAGTCGAATTAAAATAGATATTAATTGACAAATGAATTTGGAGCTCAATATAATATTTTTCGATCTTATCTCATCTAACTTCCTCCTCTTTTTATATCAATTAGCAAATGATCGTATTTGGACATTCAACACTTCTCGATCGATCTTATCTCATCTTTTCCTCCTCTTTTTGTTCAAGTAGTTTAATTCCATATCCCTTCCAACTAAACTTTACGCGAAAATCAAAAATTAAATATATGCATGAAAAACAATCATACAAAACCGTAATCAAAGAAATCAATTTCTAACCCCAGTGGCGGATCTTGAAACATATCTCCGATGGGGCTAAATTTTCCGGAGGACCAATATATACCAAATTTTATAAAGAAATACTGATCAATACACAATTATACCATAATTAGAAGACAATTAATACTATAATTATATACAATTTTACCATAATTACAGCATTATACGATAATTATACTATCATTAAAAGGAATGTTTCAACTCGCCGGGGGGCCAGAGCCCCTTCCGCCCCTTGATAGTTCCGCCACTGTCTAACCCTAATCAAAGATTTCAATTTCTTTGTTTCCACTCACCTACGATATGGGTAAATAATGCAAAGTATTGCTTCATCTTATATAGCTACCTCTAATCTATCTCCACCAGCAATAATGTTGAATTTTGGACTAAATTTAAAGTAACACTTTGCTCTCGCATTAGTGCTAAATCAATAGACAAATTTAACTTATAGTTATCTCTCCTCAATTGGCAAACTTGTCAATTCTTCATTAGCAACACTACTGGAAATGCTTAATTAGTAATTAAGATTAATGTAATATTAGTCAAATGGTTTATAATAAATAAAATAAAAAAAGATGATTTTTCAAGTTCTAATTTAGCTAGTCAGCTAAGACCTTTTATTTTTATTTTTCTTAATATCCCTCTCATTGCCTGCATGATGCAACAAGCTAGCCCACAAATAGAATATGATAGCTTCTTTTTAACAAGCTAGCCCACAATTTAACGGTCACTTTTCTAGAGAATTCAACATGCATGAGAGAAGAGAAGATGTCGTTCGATCACTCAAACGGGTGTAAATCTGTGTGTGTGACTCTCTGTGTGTGTGTGGTGTACGTACGTACGTATATCCCATCACACTACGCCATTTGTCACTTTAAGCGACGGACAATGTCCGTCGCTTCAGTATCCAAGTCCGTCGCAATCCTGTTAACGAGACGGACACGCCGTCGCGTGTCCGAGGTCGGTTAAGTATCGTCGCTATAAAGTTTGCGCGACGAACATTACAAACTCCGTCTCTTAAACCCCTTTAAGCGACTGACATATAGTCTGATATTTATCCGCCGCGATAAAGTTTTAGCGACTGACTTTCGTGTTTGGTTAGTCGCTTAAATGTGATCTTATGCGACGGATGTTGTACTCAATTATCCGTCACTGTAATGGTAGAGCGACTGACCGAAATCCCCAATATCCGTCGCTTAAATGTTTAGGGTTTATTAGGTTTCGCTTAGTGTGGTTAAGCGACTGACTTGTGTATTGTCAGTCGCTTAGTGTGTTTTATGCGACGGAAAAACACGAAAATCCGTCGCTTAGTTTTTGTTAAGCGACTGACTTTGAATGTTGTCAGTGGCTTACTGTGTTTTATGCGACGGAAAAATACAGAAATCCGTCGCTTAGTGTGTTTTGAGCGACGGAAAAACACCAAAATCCGTCGCTTAAGTGGAGTGTCTGATTGAGCACAGAATGTGCTTCTGTGTGTTGCCCTTTTACACAACCAAACCATTCAAACCTGCACATCCAAAACATATCAAACCAACACATTCAATTCACATATCCAAAACCAACACATTCATTCAAATATCCGAAACCAACACATTCAATCCAAACTCAATTGTGCTAGTACATAAAACTGTTTTTTAAGCACAACCTATATATACTAAACATATCTAGCAGTGGTCAAGAGCCTCGAAGTTGTGAAGTCACGGGTTCTGAGAAGAACTACCTGCACCCGCATCCCCTTGCTTTTGTTGCGCAACGAGCATCGCAATCATGGCTTCCATTTGACGCAGGCGCTCATCACGGTCTTCCTGCAGCGCCGCCATTCGCTCTTCCATTTGCGCCGTTAATTTTTGTTCAACTACACGAACCCGTTCCTCCACGATGCTATCAACATCCACTTGCCGGGCCCCTCCCCTCTTCTTCGGCGACCGCTGCATGCACCGTCCCACCCCTCGGACCTCGGTGCCTCTCTTGACCCCAAGTTGAGTGGATAGCACTTCAATTTGTTCATCAACGGGGAGAGGTTCTTCGGGGGCAATATCCGGGTGTAGGGTCGTCCTTTCTTCTACTAGTCTGTCCACATGTGTCTTCATCGCCTCCTACAATAACACACATAACCAATGTTAATAAGAAATACATAATTACGCTATTGTAACACAAGAAATGGAACAAAAAAGGACTTCGGATCTCTCATCACGTGTGGACCGCCCACCGGGTCTTTTGCATATGCATCCTCGAAGGCACGGACAAACGGAGCTGGATGTCCTCGCTCCTGATGCAACTTGGCCCGGTAACTGAAGGCAGTCGTCCCAGAGTGGTGGTTCATCTTTTGTGGACGCGATCGGATCTCCTTCATTCTCGCACATAAGGCCTGCACCACATCATTTACAAGCATTATATGTAGAGGTTAAACAATGCACCAATAGAGTATTAACATATTGTTAGAGCCGAGAGAGAGAGTTGATTACCGCATGAGCTGGGTCCTTGAAGTGGACCACCAACCACTCCCACTGCGCCGGACGATGCAGGAACTCAAGAGGAACGTCATCCCCCCACTCCAGCCAATGTTGGCGGCAATCGGATTTCCAATCCTTATACCGATCGGCTGCCGTTGTTTGAACATACTTCCACAGGCCATCATGATCTGGGGGGATCCAGTAGTGTGGCTACATAGACACAATGGACCCACATTAGTAACAAATCATAACAAAAATCAAATTAGTAAGAAAAGCAAAAACCAAAGAACGGAAATATTACCGAGAGGTAGTCGGTAATGATCCCTCGGTCACTGACGCTCAACTCTCTGTACGTGGGCTGTACAATAGGGACACTGTCCTTCACACAACTTCCAATGTCCCGAGAAAGAAGGCTGCGGACCTTGGGATCCTTGGGGCCTTTGTGGTACTCATCGTACTCTACCACAATCTTCCCCCCCGTGGTCCGGACCAGCTCCTGTGTCTTCAGTCCGACCACCACACCTCTCCTCCTTGTGAGTGGTGTATCTACACAGAAAAGGGGAAATAAGGTTATAAACGTTAAATCCTTAATTAGCGCCGATATTCTAAGCTTTCATATTATCTATTTCTATCCGTAATGAAATGAAACAAGAGAGTTGCCGAAATATACCGCTCGTCTCCAAGTTCTTGCAACGAATGCTGCGTGCAGTCGTCGAAGACCCGGTTGATGCAGAACCGGTACTGGGGCCGCTCGACGTCATTGGCGTCATTGATGGGAGTGAGGGAGCGCTGAGCTGCAAGGCCGATGGCGCATGTAAAGACGCAGCACCAGGAGGAGGACCATGAGCAGGAGCTGAAACAGCAGGGCGAGGAGCTGAGGGAGATGGAAGCGATGGAGTTGCAGGAAACTGTGCATGAGAAGTCGGTGAGAGCCCTGATGAATCAGACTGCGGCGTCGATAGTGGTGGGGCTCGTAGTGATCGTCTGATCAACTCCTGCCGAAGCTCACGGTCCTCAAGCTCGACCGTCTTCTTCGTCTTCGAATATCGAGGTTTTGGAGGCATTGCTGATATAAGAGGTAATAAAATAAAATGAAAAAAAATTGGATATTAAAATAAAAACATTGATCAATATAATAAAGTCATCAAAGTACATCAAATATAAACTATGCTAACCTTGACGAATCTATAGACCAAATATCTATTTAGATCCTATAGATAAAGGTAAAATTTATCTATAAATAACAAAAACAAGTAAACGTAAGAAGTTTCTACATAAAGTGAGGAACAAACTAATGCACATTAGTAAGATAAGACATTTATATATTAACGTCATAGCCAGCCATGTCACACTAGGTCTCCTACTCATTATATGACTTAAACAAGTAAGAATGACAATTTTGACTCCCACAATTTTGACTCCCATAAATCCAGGGCAAACACAGATTGTCAATTCCTAATTTTGAATGATTAGCCAGAAACTAGTAGATTTTGTATCTGTCTATATAAGGCCAACAATGAAGTCAGAGCAACTGTCAATGTCCAATACAATGGACATGATATTCAAAGAGCTTCCATTATTTTTTTTAATTTCTTAATTCCTTAATTTCTCTACTACTGGACCAAATCAATACTTCTTTGATGATCAGAAGCAAGACAGTATATGAATAGAAATCTAGATTTAGCTAATGATCAACTGGTTCCGATCGATCCAGTTCAAGCGTTCCAGTCATGCAAGAACAATAAACAATGAACAAAAGTATAAAATTATATCAGTAAGCAGGTTGCTGGGAATAGATGAAGGAGCCATCAGCTAGGCATCAGACATTGACTGAATAATGCATAATTACAATGGAAAAAGCACGAGTAAACAACGATGAAAGTTGCTCAAAGGGGACAGATATTACTGAAGAAATTCAGAGCCATCTAGATGACCAAGCCACTAAGTAAATGAAGAGATTAAGAGCCATCAACATCATTAACAGATCATCAAATTAATTAAGGCAGTGGGAGGACTAGGGTAAAACATCAAAACCAAAACAGTTGCACGGAAAATGGACTAAAGTTGTACTTGGATATATGGATGGGTTAGTCAAGGATAATGACACATACAAATTCTTTTTAAATCAACATACAATCAACCATGGACTTTGATTGGTGCCATATATAAGATAGTCTAGCAAACAGTTAATTAATCTAGTAATTTGGTGGATAATTCTCTTAAACAGATCACTATTCACTACCAGATACGGACGAATAGCCGACGAAAAATTTTCGTCGGCCTTTTTTTTTTTTCGTCGGCTATACCCTCTGCCGACGAAAATTTCGTCGGCCATAAGTCGTCGGTAATACGCCGTCGGTAATACCAATGGCCGACGAAAAAAAAAATTTCGTCGGCTATAGTTAAGTATGGCCGACGAGTCAAAAAATTCGTCGGGCAAAGGTCGGTAAAATAGCCGACGACTTTCGTCGGGTATTTTTGAGTATGGCCGACGAAATCCATTAAGTATGGCCGACGATTTACTAAAATTTCGTCGGCTATGGTGTTTTAACTATAGCCGACGATTTACCAAAATTTCGTCGGCTATGATGTTTTAACTATAGCCGACGAGTTAATAAAATTTCGTCGGCTATGCTGTTTGAACTATAGCCGACGATTTAATAAAATTTCGTCGGCTATGGTGTTTTAACTATAGCCGACGAATTAATAAAAGTTCGTCGGCTATGGTATTTTAACTATAGCCGACGATTTAATAAAATTTCGTCGGCTATTTCCTCGAAATATATTACTATTTTATAGGTATTAATTAGTTATAGCCGACGAAATAAGGCACTTTTCGTCGGCTATACAAGTTATAGCCGACGAAAATTGGTAAAATTCGTCGGCTATACTTGTTATAGCCGACGAAATAATGCAAAAATCGTCGGCTATTCTTGCATTTGGAAAAAAAAAATTAAATTATTTTCTAAATTACCATTCCAAGCAAGCTGCAAATCACAAAAACAATTCATGCATTTGCACCAACAAGAAACACGTCTAAACACTATTTTTATTAAATTCGTTCCAATATACATAAAATATAATCCTAATTATCTCCTAAACTACTAAAGTCTAGGATATCATCTACAGCATCAGGCGCATCATCCTGCTGACCGAACTCGGGAGGTTGAGGCATTGGAGGCTCCACTAACTGCTGAAACGGGAGCGGGGGTGGACGGCCTTCTTGTTGTGCCGCGAACATCTCATAAATCCACTGTTGCTGGCCGTGGTTGTTGTATTGCCGAATTCTGGCGCACTCAGCATTCCAACGGACCATATCCAACTGATACTGCTGGGACTGATATTGTCTGCGGCGCAGCTCCTCTACTGTCTGGGACGAGGTCGCCAATTCTGCGGCCAATCGCTGCACTTCCCCCCTCATATGTTGGGTCTCCCCGCCTCCCTTCTTTTGACCTCCCTTAGTGGTCTTCAGGAGCCCTTGTCCAGAACCTCCTAAACCCCGGCAGTAGTACTCGTTGGACTGGTGTGGGAAGGCTGCGTTGAACATCCTCGCCGCCGTTTGGATATTGGTGCGGTCGACCTGGCGCACGGCTTCCTCCAAATCTGCCTCTGAGATGTCCGGTTGTGTCTCCCGAACTATTTGCTGGAGCACCTCTTGTTCGGCCTGGGTCACCCGCTCCTAATTGGACGGGGAAAAAAAATTAATATTCTAACAAATGGATAGTTAAGTAAAATTAATAATTTAAATTTTAAAATCATAATGAACGACTTACGAGATCGTCTGTCGCTTGTGGATAAGCGATCTTGAACGTCTCCACGTAGGGGTTGCAATCAGGATGATCTCTTAGCGCCTCCTCCTGATATTGTGCAAACGGCCTTGAACCGCCGTGATGGAGGATTGTGTTACGGCGGCGGTTCTCCGAGTTTATCCGAGACCGTTCCTTCAAACAAATAATAAAATATTAGAAAAATGCATCAAAAAATATAACTGAAATAATTATAAAATATTTAAACTAATAATTAAAATTTTAATAAAATAAACATTTATAATGAAGTTTAATATTTACCATCATAGCCGGGTTGTCGAAGACTACGGTCCTCAACCAACGCCACTCGTACTCCCTGAACATGAACTCTCTAGGAGTACCCATACGACCACGGTTGCCGTACTCGTTATAGTGGGAACGGAGCTCGTTCTTCCACTCTTTGAACCTACGAAGAAAACAAAAGTGCATTAGAAATATTATTAATATCATAAAATATTTCTAATTATCAAATAAGACCTTCCCAACGTACCTCGAGCTCTGTTGGGAGTCCGCCCAACCCCGCTTGTGTTCCGCAACCACAAAGTATGTCTGAAAGATAATATTTTATTAGTTTTATAATTATAAAAATACCGAAAATTTTTAAATATTACGATAACTAAATTAAATTTTTTTATTTACTCACCGACGCGGCGTTGTTCAACTCCATCTTGATTTCTTCGGGCACATCAGCCCACCGAGCCCACAACATAGGGACTCTGTCCCTAATGAGTGCACCCACGCAACCCGAGTAGTCGCGTTTCTTTTTCGCCCCAACCTCCTGATCAGGAGCTTCGTCAATCTGGATCCTCCCGCTCCGTTCAACCGTTCTCCTGAGCGTCTCAAAACTGATGACACCTCTGGTATTCCTCTGGGTTGAACTGCTAGCGCCTGTCCATATCACATAAACGACGATTGGTTAATAAAATTAAATATTAGTGCGTTAATTTTAATAAAATATTTAATTAATAAAATCGAATGTTACCTGAACCCGATGATTCGGTTGCCGTCGACTTTCCTTTTCTCCTCGCCGAAATCAGGAGGTCAGGGCTCTCCCATGGCTGCTGCTGGTATGCCTCCGCAGCACTCACGAACTGAGGCATATCAGGCCACTGGGGCCGACCCTGATAGTCGACCTCGGGTATCGCAGGAATGTTGTATGGGAGGAAGAGCTGGTTTGGGAGAGTAGGCCCCTCAGTCGAGTCACCAGCAGACTGAGTCGGACTCGGCATCGGCATCGGCTCCCGATGAACCTCAGGCATACGAACCTGAGGAACGTCGGCAGCTATCTCCTCGTGAAACAGCTGCCGACTAAACCTCGGCGCCACAGAGGGACCGACATTCGGAAGTGAAGTGCTCGACGGCCGCCCCGCCTGGAGAAGGGTCTGGTGCCGAGCACTCACACTCCGCCGCGGCTGGGCTGCATCCACACTCCTCCGCGGCTGGCTGGTGGTCCTCTCAGGCTGGCTAGCCGTCCTCTCGGAGTCTGGGGAACCCGCGGCATTTCCAGAACCGGCGGCATTTCCAGAACCTCTAGATCTAGAACGACGACCTCCGAACAACTGCCTAAATGCATCGGCCATCTAAAGCCAGACGCATTAATACATTAATTAATATTAAATTATATTATATTAAATAACAAATTCTAATTAATATAATACCCAATAATACTAACATATTTTAATATTTACCGATTTATATAATAACCAATTTATACATATAAATTATACAATTACACCTAAATTATATACAATTAAAATAAATTTTACAAAAATTACCTAAATTAACATAAAAACCTAAAAACTACATACATTAACATAAAAACCTAAATTATAACTAAATTAACATAAATACATAAATTATACCTAAATTAACATAAATACATAAATTCTACCTAAATTAACATAAATACATAAATTATAACTAAATTAACATAAATACATAAATTATATCTAAATTAATATAAAAACATAAATTATACCTAAATTAACATAAATACATAAATTAACATAAATACATAAATTATACACAAATTAACATATAAATACATAAATTATACCTAAATTAACATAAATACATAAATTAACATAAATACATAAATTATACACAAATTAACATATAAATACATAAATTATACCTAAATTAACAATTATATCTAAATTAACAATTATATATAATTTATTAACCATAATTTAATTTATTAATAATTAAATAACAAAAAAAAAAAAAAAAGGGGGCCGGCCGGTACCGAATCGGGGAGGAGGAGGAGGGGGAGGCGGCCGGAACAGAGAGGAGGAGGAGGAGGGTCGGCCGGGGCTGCCGGAACAGGGAGGAGGAGGAGGTGGAGGGGCGCGCGGCGGATCGAACCAAGAGGAAGGGGAGGAGTCGCCGGGCTGCCGAACCAAGGAGGAGGAGGAGGAGGCGCCGGGCTGCCGGAATAGGGAGGAGGATCGACGGATGAAGGAGGGCCGGATTCGAGGAGGATAGGGAAAATCGGGCAAATGGAGGCTAGGGTTCGGCTGCATTTTACTTATACCCGATAGTATAGCCGACGAAATCGCTTTATTTCGTCGGCCATGATATAGTATAGCCGACGAAATAAAGCAATTTCGTCGGCCATGATATAGTATAGCCGACGAATACAGTGATTTCGTCGGGCATACTATGTCATAGCCGACGAAATCATTTTCGTCGGCCATGGTATGGCATAGCCGACGAAATTACATAATTCGTCGGCTATAGTCTTCGTCCCTCAGAATCCGTCCGATCTCCCCCATCCAACGGTGGATAATGGGAAGGCGCGGATCACCAGACTTTAGCCGACGAAATATAACTTCGTCGGCTATACTTTTGGTCAAACTACAAAGTCAAACCTCTAAACGCTGTAAAACGGAAATTGGGCCGTCTAAATGACGTTTTTTGGCCTGACCTTCAACAGAGAATAGTTTCAGATCGATGCGACGCATCTAATCATATAAAAGTTTCCCCCAAAATATTTACCGACCGTCAGGCTACCCATAGGAAAACGGGAGTGAAAAACAGCAAACCGCAACATTCGGGACACAGATTTTGTCGGAATCTTCCCATTTTTCAACCGTAGCCGTATTTCAATATTTCGGTCATGTCTTATTTCACGACACATTTGCATTTGAAGGGTCTACGTATAGTAGGTATTTGAAACTATACATTCACTTAAACACTTAGTAAACAAGTTAAGGAACAGTAGTGCATATATTCCGATTTTGAATCTCAAAGTTTGGAAAATCTATTCCAACCGTCAGATATCACCGTTAAGGTTAAATACATGTATGAAAAAAAATCCAACTACATCTGACAAAGTTGAAGGCTCGATCGGGACGGTCAAACCGCAAAGTCAAACCTCTAAACGCTTTAAAACGGAAATTGGCCCGTCTAAATTACGTTTTTTTGCCTGACCTTCAACAGAGAATAGTTTCAGATCGATGCGACGCATCTAATCGTATAAAAGTTTCCCCCAAAATATTTACCGACCGTCAGGCTACCTATAGGAAAACGGGAGTGAAAAACAGCAAACCGCAACATTCGGGACACAGATTTTGTCGGAATCTTCCAATTTTTCAACCGTAGCCGTATTTCAATATTTCGGTCATGTCTTATTTCACGACACATTTGCATTTGAAGGGTCTACGTATAGTAGGTATTTGAAACTATACATTCAATTAAACACTTAGTAAACAAGTTAAGGAACATTAGTGCATATGTTCCGATTTTGAATCTAAAAGTTTGGAAAATCTATTCCAACCGTCAGATATCACCGTTAAGATTAAATACATGTATGAAAAAAAATCCAACTACATCTGACAACGTTAAAGGCTCGATCGGGACGGTCAACCGGGTGAGTCAACCCTTCAAATGCTTAGAAATGGAAATTGGCCCGTCTAAATGACGTTTTTTGGCCTGACGTTCAACAGAGAATAGTTTCAGATCGATGAGACGCAACCAATCGTATAAAAATTTTCCTCAAAATATTTACCGACCGTCAGGCTACCCATAGGAAAACGGAAGTAAAAAACAGCTAACCGCAACATTCGGCACACAGATTTTGTCGGAATCTTCCCATTTTTCAACCGTAGCCGTATTTCAATATTTTGGTCATGTCTTATTTCACGACACATTTGCATTTGAACGATGAAGCAATGGTTTGTCGATAGTGATAGAAAATGGAAACAGCTCTTTTTTTGTTTTTTTTCCGACGAAATCAAACCTAGTATTCGTCGGCTATTGTTTTGTCGTTTTCTGTTAAAAACTTATGGCCGACGAAATATATAATGTTCGTCGGCCATTGTTCGTAATATTATTATTTTTTTAAAAACTTATGGCCGACGAAATAGTTAGTTTTCGTCGGCCATTGTTCGTAAAATATTTTTTTTTAATAAATTATGGCCGACGAAATAATTAGTTTTCGTCGGCCATTGGTCGTAAAATATTTTTTTAATACATTATGGCCGACGAAATAATGCATTTTTCGTCGGCCATTTTCCGTTTAGCCGACGAAATAATGCATTTTTCGTCGGCCATTCTCTGAAAAAAAAAACCTAAAAATCAGTGGTTTTACACCTCTCCTATTTCGATGTCCTGCTCACATATAACCAAAATTGAACATAAAAAATCAGAAACCCAACAGTCAACATATTTCAAATTTTTATTTAAGGGGTTTGGAACCCAGCCTAGCTGGGAGGCTCATCCCCACGCCCGGTCATTAGAAATGAGTTGATTACAAGTGAAAGGATTACATCATTTAAATTACTTAATCCGTCGGATTGTAATCGGAATCATCGGATGAGTCTTCTTCGGTTTCTGAATTGCTCGATAGGGGTAATCTATGTCTTTCCTCACCACTAGAGTCCTCGTTAGTTTCTTCAATTGGATCAACATCAACAAGCAGTGGCTCTTCACGTCGAATTCGCACCGGCGTGTCTAGACGAATAAAAGAGGAGTCAGGAATACCGTTTGAGTTGGGCTCTTGATACGCGGTGCCCCCTTCCTCGTTCTCTTCGGCCACTCCAAGTGTAGACGCCCGGTAAATGTTGCGATGGTGGATAGTGTTGACTACTTTCCACGGGTCACCCTTGGCGAGATCATCAAGATAAAACACTTGTTTCACCCATGTGGCTAAAACGAACGGGTCGTCCTCATACCATGATGTACTAGTGTTCACAGAACTTACGCCGTATTGATCGGTTTTCATGCTCTGCGGCCGTGTGTCAAACCATCTACACTTGAAAAGGTGCACTTTCATGCCTTCCCCGTAATGCAGTTCCACAACCGAATGGAGAACACCGTAATAGTCAACTCCACCATCCCCACCATGTGCCATAACCCCTGAATTTTGTGTTTTCAGTCTGAGGTCTCTGTCTTCACATCGAAATAACACACCATTCACCTTGCACGTCGCATAAACTTTTGAATAGACCGGCCTCCTCGCTAAAAGTCTAAGTTCGTGCGACCAATTTGGGTGATTATCATTTTCAATAAGGTCCATCTGCAACCATCAGAATGAACTATAAATATGAATAAATATACACAATAATATATGAACACGTATAGAATAGTGCTAAAGGACGTACCCAGCGGCCGAAATACTCTGCGAATGTCTGGTTGTGGTAATCGCGATCACCTGCTACTCCTTCACAGCGTCGATGTATGTCCTTCCAAAACTGAACTTCTGGACAGTTGATTAGTACCCACCAATGTGCAATGGCTACCTCATAATCTTTCAACTTGTAGTCTGGCATGTTTCCACCGAGTACAACATCGTCGGAGAGTATGGAAAGATTGAACTGTGACGGTACATCTTCCTGTATGCTTTCCTGTAACGCTCCGAAATACAGCTTCATGTAGGTGACGCACTCGTGCGCAATATATGCTTCAGCTATACATCCTTCAGGTGCGGATCTGTTTTGGACAAAACCACCGTATTGTCCAAGTTGCCTATAAATCAAGTTTTTAAAGTGTTATGATAATACATTAACACTATATCACATATATTGATGAGGAAATTAACATAAGGTGTAAAATACGTACCTTTCCATCGGATACATCCAAGTGAAGTGCACAGGACCGGTAAGCAACAACTGCCGAGGAAGATGGATCATGAGGTGAGGCATGATGTCGAAAAAATTTGGAGGAAATATCATCTCAAATTTACACATGATATGAACGATGTCTTGTTGCATTTCCCGGAGGTCAGATTTTCTCACTTCCCGTGTGCATACCTTCTGGAAAAATCTTGCCAACGCTACTAACGGCTCCACAACGTGACGGGGAAGGAACGGTCGAATGAAAACAGGGAAGAGACGTTGTAGCAAGATATGATTGTCATGACTTTTCAACCCGTACAGATTGTTGCATTGTCTGTTGACACACTTGGCTATATTTCCAGCAAAGCCTGAAGGATACTTGGCCCGACTTATCCAATGCAAAATTTCTGATTTATGCTCAGGCTTGACGGTGTAAGGAGCTTGAGGCATTTTTCTCTTCCCTTGTTTCAACCATAGTGGTTTTCTGATATTCATGTTTTGCATATCAGTGCGAGCCTTAGGACCGTCTTTCGTCTTCCCCTCCAAGTTCAGCGTTGTGCCCACCACACTTTCAGAAACATTTTTTTCTATGTGCATAACGTCTAGGAAGTGTCGGATCAGCAACTCACACCAGTACGGGAGTTCCCACAATATGCTCCTATGTGTCCAGAATTTGTACTCCTCAGGCCTTTCAGGTATTTCCGCTACAATATCGGGATGATTGCTGAGGGGCCCAAAATCGTACTCATTAAGTCTTGCTAAAATTTCTCTTCCTGTCCATCTTCTGGGAGCACGGCCGTGTTCTTCGGTTCCATCAAATGCGGCGGACTCGTAACGCCAGTGGTGATCCGCCGGAAGGAACACACGATGACCCATTCGGCATATCTTGTTGCAATGAGGGGTGCTCCCATAATCGGTGAGGCACTCTGGACAAGCCTTGTATCCCCTGACAACGCTGCCCGACAACATCCCATAAGCAGGAAAATCACTGATGGTACCAATAACCATGGCATGCATCTGGAACGTCTCCTGCTTGTACTTGTCAAAAGTGGGATGACCAACGTCCCACAATACCTTAAGCTCTTCAATCAATGGTCTCATATACACATCGAGACATTTCCCTGGGTAACCAGGCCCCGGAATCAACAACGTCAACATATTATATTCCTTCTTCATGCACATCCACGGAGGAAGGTTGTAAGGTACCAAAACCACCGGCCATATACTGTATGAAAGACTCATGGTGCCGAAAGGGTTGAACCCGTCAGTTGAGAGCCCGAGCCTGACGTTTCTGACATCTGACGCAAAATAAGGAAACTCATTGTTTATATGCTTCCAAGCCGCTCCGTCAGAGATGTGTGTCATGATATCTGCGTCTCCCGCGTCCCGCTCACCGTGCCACCTCATAGCTTTTGCGGTGGTTGCTGACATGTACAACCGCTCAAGCCTATCTCTCAACGGAAAATACCGAAGCACTTTCACAGGTTTCCTATTGCCTGCTCCCGTCAACTTATATCGGTCAGACTGACATATCGGACATGCGTCAAGGCTAGCAAGGTCATTCCCTTCTGCATCTTTACCCCAGAAGAGAACGCAGTCAAATGCGCATGCATGGATCTTAATGTAGGAAAGCCCTAGATCTTTGAGGATACTTCGGACCTGACGGTGATTGGTAGGATTACGATGACCCTCCTCCAACAACGAAGAAGTGTACTGTAGATATTCATCTACTTGCCTGATAGTCGATTTTGTCTCGACTTTAATCCTCATTACCTCCATCACACTTTCAAGAACTGTCTTCTCAGAACTTGAACACACAGGGGTCTGTTGCAATGCAATCAGTTTGTTGTACTTGTCAAAGGCAGCAGTGTTGACAACTTGTGGGAACGGCTGCACCGGGTCCTGCATATATTGTTCCCCATGTACACCGCTTTCAAAAGGAAACACGTCGTTGACGAATGTCATTGTTGGATCGTTGGATGTACTACTACTGCCCGCCTCAAAATACTGCCCATGATCATGCGATCCATCTAATGATGGCTCACCGTGATATATCCAACGTGTGTACTTCGGCCAAAACCCATTGCTCTTTAGGTGCTCCCATACTGTCCTAATCGGAAATCGACACATATCACTGCGACACTTACATTTCTTGCACGGGCAATAATGGTACGGTCCTTTTGCATTTTCTTCGACGAACTGCATAAAATCCACAACTCCTGTAGTGTATCGTCGGTCATGCCTTGGAAGCGAAATCCAACTCTTATCTCGATCCATATATAGCCTGATAATAATATATATGTATAACTTTAATTAATAATAAATTAATTAACACATATATATTACAATATATATTATTATCAACATCAACTCATATATATATATACCATTAATTAACAACCATTATTTAAGTTCATTACACTATCAACAACCATTAATTAACATATTTATATATATTTTAACACTAATTAAAATAACATCAAATTAAAACACATAATTAAACTCTAACTGAAAATTAACTCAACTACAACTCAAAATCAACATATATACATACATTCTAACACTAAAACAACAACAAAACAAAAAATCACTTACTATATCAAAATCACTAAAACTCAAAATCAACATATATACACATATACGTACCTATATATAGCTCCACAATGTAAGAGAGGACGGATTTCAACAATACCCACAGATTTCTCACTCTTTTTCCCGTTTTTTTTTAAATGAGCAGCTTCTGCCCAGATCTGAAAATATAAAGACTTATGGCCGACGAAATTACCAACTTCGTCGGCCATACTCATTTTCAGAGTATAGCCGACGAAAACTTTAACTCGTCGGCCATTCTTGTAGAATAGCCGACGATTTGCCACAAAATTTTTCGTCGGCTATTCTATTCAGAGTATAGCCGACGACAACTTTAAATCGTCGGCCATTCTCGAAGAATAGCCGACGATTTTTAATTTTTACCGACGGAAAAAAAATTCGTCGGCCATTCTATTGGAATAGCCGACGAAATTTTTTTTTGCCCGACGAAAAAAATATTCGTCGGCTTTTCTTCGATATAGCCGACGAAAAAAAAGTTTCGTCGGCCGTTTTTTTTTTTTTCGTCGGTAAATCCCTTTGTTTTTGTAGTGATTACCCAGTCAAGTCAACATTGTGTTATTGCTCTTGATCTAAAGTATTAGCTGACATGCTTGCAGCACTAAACAGCTAAAGTTCAACATTGAATATATGAATAGATGCACATTGCCTAGGAACTAATTAACATGACTCAATGATGTCGATGATATGATGGGAATTTATGCGAAAACTAATCCAAAAACACAGTTCCAACTTCAGGAAAATAAGTGTAAATTACTCAAGTTCTAAATGCATCTTGGAATCAGTAAGAGATCAGTAATTGTCCACGAATTCCAAATTTTCCTCTTTGTCAGAGAAATACATGTTTACAGGACAAAGTACCATTTCTTTCCTAAACATGCACATTGAATCCTGATTCTACAAATTTACAGTCTAAATACCACGCTATATTGCTTCACACAACAAAAGAATTCTCACATTCCATTGATCTCCTATCGGCATTGCAATCTCGACTTCCAACAACAACTCAACACAAGTATAGTTTTAGATATAGAAGAATTATTACCAGCAGAAGTACATTCAATGTCAAAATCACAACACCAGCAGCAAGTACCGCAAATGCAACCGCAAAAACTTCAGACTGCAAACATCAAATCCATTTTACCATCAGATCATCAGCTCAACCTAATCAACTCACTCAAAAAAAAACAAAAAACCAAATATCAGGCAAGAATGGATCATGACCTTTTTGACAGAGGCAGACCAAGAGAGAGTGAGGCCCAAGAAGACAATGAAGAGGGACAGTGGGCGGGGACCCGAACCCGAACCCGGTGGGCCCAACGGAGGCGGAGACTGGGGGAGGAGGGGCGGGGACAGATGGCGGCTTGGGATTGGGCTTGGAGGGAAGAGGGGGGAGGTTGGATTGGATGAAGGGGGAGGAGGAGCCGGGGATGGAGGCACGACTGGAGGTGGGGCTTGGGGGCTTGGCGGGGAGGACGATGGTGGGGCCCGATTGGACGGAGGCGGTGATTAGGTTTTCGATCTCGTCGATGTCGGATTGGAAGGAGGGATGGAGAGGGACAGTGGTGGTAGGGTGGTGGCGATTGGGGCCGGATCGGAGTAGGGCTACTGAATTAACTCCCAAGTCTGGTCGAACGTTTGAGTCAGTAAGGGCGATTTTCGGGCTGTATATCCACGCTTAAGCGACGTATATTGATCTAGTCCGTCGCTTAAGAACGTTTCAATTTTCAGCCCAATTTTTTGGCTCAAAGGACACGCGCCATTTCCAAAACACATTAAGCGGCAGACCCTATTCTATATCCGTCGCATTTCCAAAAAAAAAAACAGTAAATTTCCAAAATTTTCATACGATTAGTTACTATACGTAGACTCTTCAAATGCAAATATGTCGTGAAATAAGATATGACCGAAATAATGAAATTCGTCTACGGTTGAAAAATGGGCAGATTCCGGTAAAATCTGTGTGCCGAACGTTGCGGTTAGCTGGTTTTTACTTCTGTTTTCCTATGGGTAGCCTGCCGTTCCTTAAATCTAAATCGTAAAATTTTTATACGATTAGTTGCGTCGCATCGATCTGAAACTATTATCTGTTGAAGGTCAGGCCAAAAAACGTCATTTAGACAGTCCAATTACCATTTCTAAGCGTTTAGAGGTTTGACCGGGCCGGTTGACCGTTCCGATCGAGCCTTTAACGTTGTCAGACGTAGTTGGATTTTTTTTCATACATGTATTTCATGTTAACGGTGATATCTGACGGTTGGAATAGATTTTCTAAACTTTTAGATTCAAAATCAGAACATATGCACTAATGTTCCTTAACTTGTTTACCAAGTGTTTAAGTGAATGTATAGTTTCAAACAGTTACTATACGTGGACTCTTCAAATGCAAATATGTCGTGAAATAAGATATGACCGAAATAATGAAATTCGTCTACGGTTGAAAAATGGGCAGAGTCCGGTAAAATCTGTGTGCCGAACGTTGCGGTTAGCTGGTTTTTACTTCCATTTTCCTATGGGTAGCCTGCCGTTCCTTAAATCTAAATCGTAAAATTTTTATACGATTAGTTGCGTCGCATCGATCTGAAACTATTATCTGTTGAAGGTCAGACAAAAAAAAATAGTTTACAAATTACAGTTTAAGCGACTAAACACTGAATAAAACGATCAATTTAATGTCCGGATAAAACACAGTTGCCTAACAAGGGTTTACAAATTACAGTTTACATAAAACACTGAATAAAACGATCAATATTAATCAGATAGATCTTCCTTATAATCAGCATAATCATCCTCTCTATCACTTCCGCCTTCATCTTCCTCACTTCCGCCTTCATCTTCCTCACTTCCGCCCTCATCTTCCTCACTTTCGTCGTCATCCTCATCACCATCGTCGTCCTCTTCATCATTGTGACATTGAATGGGAACATCTATGTGTGGGAGCGAACCGAAGTCCATGGTGAAACCAAATATAGGAGTGTAAGTTGGGATCGAGTCCGCGGTAAGTTCTTGATAGGGTTCATCAATTTCATTCCTCCTAGGAGGTATGTTAGGTTCCCTTGCAACTGTGGTAGCACTGTACGTACCTCTGTGTGACATCACATTAACCACTTTCCAAGGTTCACCAGCCTTCGGGTCATCCAGATAAAACACTTGTCTTGCCGTGGCGGCAAGAATAAATGGTCTATCCTCAAACCAGCTAGTAGATGTGTCCACTGATAAAAGACCGTGATCTAACTTTACGGACCCAGGCTCGGCAGGGTCAGTATCGTACCATTTACACTTGAACAAAACAACCTGCATGCCTTCTGAATATACAAGTTCGACTACGGCTTCAAGAATCCCGTAGTATGAGATGCCTTCCGTCTCTACCATGACCCCACTGTTTTGAGTCTTCAACCGTTGGTCTCGCTGCCACGTGACAAACTTAACTCCGTTCACAGAACATTGTGAATAAATACGGTGTGCTTGAGGGCGGCATGCTAAAATGTGTAGTTCAGGCGTATAATCTGAACTTCCTTCTGCTTGCAGTCGTGTGATCTGTAACAATAATACAAACCATTAGTGCCCTGTGACATCTCTGGTGGTTTATATAATGAGCAAATTATAGTGATTGTATACCCAAGTTTTAAAGTATGGAAGAAAGTTCTGAATACGCTCTTCATCAGTCATATGTGGATAGATTTGAGTTACTTGATTATTGTAAATCTGAATGAAGTCAGCCGCTTCTGTACAGTGCTCCATTACATTCCAGTGAGCCGCATATAGTTCTTCTCTACTTAAACGAGCCTTTGCTATGAAACTTTTGGGCTTCACGAGTTCGGAAACAACAGAGATATTGAATTGAGGCGCACTGGCAACGTTAGCATCTCCTGTCCCATTATCCATATAAAAACTGCAGTATGTCACACACTCATTTGTAAGGTATTGCTCAGCAATATACCCCTCTGGGAAACGTGTGTTTCTAACAGTCTTTTTGTAGTCCCCGAGTTGCCTGTCCAATTTTATAGTTAGTACAATACATATGATCCTGACCGTGTAGTGAAAATAAATAAAATAACGCATCACCTTTCCATAGGAAACATCCAGGTAAAATGTACTGGTCCGGTAAGCAGAACCTGTTCGGGAAGGTGAATCATGAGATGAACCATGATGGTGAAGAAAGCGGGAGGAAAGATCCTTTCTAATTTACAAAGAATCATGACTATTTCTTGCTTCATGTCACGGACCTCCTGGCTCTTCAGCTCTCTAGCACAGAGTTTCTGAAACCATCTGGACAACGCTATTAACGGCTCAACCACGTAATATGGCAGATATGGTCGGATAACCACTGGAAGAAGACGTTGTAGGAGTACATGGCAGTCATGCGTCTTCAATCCATAAAACTTTTTATCATTCAGATTGACCTTATTCTTCAAACTTCCCGCATAACCATGAGGAAACTGTGCATCTCTAATCCATTCGAAAATCTCGGTTTTTGCCTCAGGAACAACTGTATACGGTGCTTGAGATACTTTCTCTTTATTTTTACTTGAACTGGGTTTCGATTTTTTCCACAGCCTCTTTCGTATCCCTAGTTGTTCCAGACCTTCACGAGCTTTTGGATCGTCCTTAGTCTTTCCTTCGAGACCGAAAATGGTTCCGCTGATGTTGTCGTACACATTCTTCTCAATATGCATGACATCTAAGGTATACCTTATTCTCGATGTGGTCCAGTACGGCAGCTCCCAAAATATACTGACGTGAGTCCAACACAGTTTCTCTCTAGTTGCTCTGGGCTTGAACTTGGGATGCAAACTCTGAACAGGGTAGTCATGACAGGGGATACTGCTATAAATCTCATCCCCAGTCCATGAGCGTGGTTCTCCCCTTAACTCAACATTCCCATTAAACTTATCTGCTGCTCGACGCCATGGATGACGCCGGTCTAGCCATCTGCGGTGGCCCTGGTATGCCATTCTCCCTGTCAAGTTGCTTGAGTCAATATCTTCCAAACAAATGGGACATGCTTTGTACCCTTTTGTCTGGATGCCTCCCAACATCCCTAATCCGGGAAAGTCGCTGATGGTCCACATCACTGCTGCTCTCAGTATGAATGACTTTTGCTCATGTCGGTCATAAGTCTGAACTCCAATAGTCCACAACATCTTTAGCTCATCGATAACTGGTCTCATAAACACATTCAAACACTTTCCAGGAGACTTTGGACCGGATATTAACAATACAAGCATGTTAAACTCTCACTACAAGGAAAAAAACCTTAGGCGACGAAACTTAAAAAAATTCCTCGCCTAAGACAGCTTAAACGACGAAAAAAAGTTCCTCACCTAAGAAAAATTTTTCGTCGTCTAAGAACAGTCTTAGACGACGAATTACACTTTTCGTGGTCTAAGACAAAAAATTGCCGACGAAAAAAATTTTCGTCGTCCCGGCATTATCTTAGACCACGAAAACAAAAAATCGTCGCCTAAGATTTTTACTTAGGAGACGAAATATCAAAATTCGTCTCCTAAGAAAAAATCTTAGACGACGAAATTTTTTTTCGTGGTCTAAGAAGTAAAGGGGACGACGATAATTTTTTTCGTCGGCCTGTTTTGTTCTTAGACGACGAAAAATAATTTCGTCGCCTAAGATCAAAACTTAGGCCACGAAAAAAAAATTTCGTCGCCTAAGTTTTGATCTTAGGCGACGAAAAATTAATTTTCGTCGTCTAAGTAAATCCAGACTATAAATCCTGCACTCATTTTTCCGATCGGGAGCAGAGACCATTTTTCCCCAAAAACCAAAATTTTTTTCTTTCCCTCAAATTTTCCACTGATTTTCATTCTTGGATGTGAAAAGCTTCAAATCGGGTCTTCCTAAGCCTTCTCCACTACTACCCATTGATTTTTAACTTGGTATGATCTCTTTATTCATCTTTTTCAACTATAATTTCAATTTTTCCATTGAAATATTTCATTTTTGAGGTAGAGAATTATAGAAATATATATTGTTGTGTGTGTATATTGTGAGGTGATAGCTAGTATATATGTTGCTTTTGTTGATCCATACCTATATATACTCAATTAAATTGTTGGATTTTGTGAAATTAGTGAATTATATATATTAATTATATATTTTAATAATGCTTTAATTAATAATTATAATTATTTGACGAAAATCATTGTTATATGATTTATAATTAGCGGTGATATACATGCATTTATATATATCCCTAGAAATCCCGTTCGAGAATCATGGAGAGATTCTTGAATTGTCCCATTTTTGGACAGTTTGGGGGCAGAGGACATTGTTTCACAGTTTGTATAGGTCTTGTGTATTCGTTTGCGGTCGTGGGTATATATTTCGACGAGGTCTCCCATCACTGTTCCTCGAGTGCATACTAGGTGTATAGATATTCGTGCACTTGAGGAACTGTGGGGAGATGCTGCCGAAATTTTCCCACGACTGAAAACGAATACACAAGATCTACAAACTGTGAAACAAAGTCTTGTGCTCCTGAATGGGATTATTAGGACCCTAACCGGAGGCATAAGGTCGAGAAAAAACATGCATATAAATTGTTTATTTGTTAATTTGTGATTATTTATTGTTTGTCTTATATTAATTAATATATATAACAGGTGATCGATGGATAGAGATAGGAGTTGGATGCAGTACCCAAGACAGAGCGAAGAATACCATGAAGGAGTAGGAATTTTTATAAATTTTGTACGTGAACATGGTGGAGGAAAGAAAACACACAGGTGTCCCTGCTTAAGTTGTATGAATACTAAGCGCAAGACGATCGGCCGAATCTACGATCACCTGTGTAACAGAGGTATTATGCAGAATTATACAACATGGACTAAACACGGGGAAGCAGATTATGAACCTACGGTTGCCGAAATCCAGGCTGGATACCATGACCGAACAACTGCTGGTGGTTTCGAGCCTTATACTGACCCGGCGATGAACATTCTACATGACATTTTTCCTACTTTTGCTCCAGTACGCGAGGAAGAGGAATTCCAAGAGGCAGTTTTTGAGGATGGCACAACTCCTCTTGTTGACAGTGCTGATTATGATAAGTATACCAGACTACTTGCTCAAGTGCAGATCCCATTATTCGAGGGTAGTCCTCACACTGTTTTAGAGACCATCATCTCACAGACGCAGTTGAAAGTCAAGAGTAGGTGGACAAATGACTCTTTTGATAGTCTTTTAAAACAGTTTAAGGAACACCTTCCACAACCTAACTATCTACCTGATAGTTATTACACGCTACATAAGATATTGGGCGATCTCGGTCTCAGTTATAACAAAATCCACGCCTGCAAGAACAATTGTGTTTTGTTTTACAAAGAGAAAGCCGAGCTTGATGAATGTCCCATATGCCACGCGTGGAGGTGGGAGCAAGGCACAGTTAAGGAAAACAGTGTTCCTGTGAAGGTACTTCGTCATTTCCCTTTAATTCCTAGATTGAAGCGTCTTTACATGTCTTTACACACAGCAAAAGAAATGAGATGGCATGGAGAGAGAAGGACAGATGATGATACTCTCAGACACCCTGCAGATGGCGAGGCGTGGAAGTCCTTTGACAGATTATTCCCTGATTTTGCAAGAGATGTTAGAAATGTCAGACTCGGCCTTGCCTCAGATGGATTCAATCCCCATGGAAATATGAGTTTGAGTCATAGTACATGGCCTGTTATTCTTGTGCCGTACAACCTGCCTCCTTGGATGTGTATGAAGAAGGAATTTAGTATGATGTCTCTGTTAATTCCCGGCCCAAGGTCTCCAGGAAAGTGTTTGGATGTGTATCTGCAACCTTTGATCGACGAGCTGTTAGACTTATGGGAAAATGGAGTTCTTACTTTTGACAGGCACAGTGGAAGATCATTTATGATGAGAGCAATACTGCTGTTTACCATAAGTGATTTTCCTGGTTATGGGATGTTGTCGTCTCAGGCGACTAAAGGTTATAAAGCTTGTCCTGTTTGCTTGAACGAAGTCCATTCTGTTTGGTGCGCTGGGAAGGTGTGTTACTTGGGTCACCGTAGATGGCTTCCAGCTGACCACCAGTGGCGATTTCATGATCTAGCATTTGATAAAACAGTAGAGCTTCGTCCTAAACCCCGTCCCTGGAGCGGTGATGAAATTTTGGAGAAGCTGAACTCTTTCGATTTCGGGGTGTTGAGCGGTGATTTATCTATACCAGTTCCGGAACGCCCTGACGAGTACAAGTGTTTTACACACAAGAGTAGATTCTATGATTTGCCTTACTGGTCGAAATCCATTCTTAGACACACCCTAGATGTCATGCACATAGAGAAGGGAGTAAGTGACAGCATTGTGGGAACAATTCTTGATATCAAAGGAAAGAGTAAGGACACTTTGAAAGCACGTCAGTATTTGAAGGAGAATGGATTACGAGAACACTTGTGGCCAGTGAAGACGGCGTCAGGGACTTTCATACCTGTTGCACCTTACACAGTTAAACCGGCTTTCAAGAAGCAGATTTTCGTATGGTTTAAAGGAGTACAGTATCCTCATGGGTATGCAGGAAATATATCTCGGTGTATTAACTTGGGGCTTAATACGTTTAACGGATTGAAGAGCCACGACTGTCATGTATTGCTACAACGTCTTATTCCAGTGGTTATCCGACCCTATTTGCATCCAGATGTGGTCGAACCTATAATAGCCTTGTGTAGGTTCTTTCAGAAGTTATGCGCTAAAGAGCTGAAGAAGTCAGATGTTCTCATTCTCAAAGAAGACATCATCTACATTTTGTGCAAATTGGAAAGGATTTTCCCCCCTGCTTTCTTCGACAGTATGATTCATCTGATGATCCATCTTCCAGATCAAGCACTGCTTACTGGTCCTGTTCATTGCACCTGGATGTATCCGCAAGAAAGGTACTATTTATTATTCGTATTTCCCCATTCATTATAATATTCTCTTGTATATATACTTCACTAATAACTGTACGTGTAATTTCAGACAACTGTTTCAATACAAAAAGTTATGTAAAAGCAAGAGTCACCCTGAAGGATCGATAGCGGAGTCGTACATTACACATGAATGTGTAACATACTGCAACTTATATCTCCGTAACAGTGACGAAAACATTGCAGAGTCTTCTACAGCAGCCTCTACAGTACCAGTTCCGAAACTTTCCGTCCTTTCAAGTGTTGTACGTCCGTTTGGTAATTTACCAACTTCAGAAAGACTGACAGATGCTGAGCTAATTGAAGCTCATTGGTGCGTACTACAACACTGTGACGAAGCACAATATTTCATGGGTGAGCATTTGAAGCTGATTGAAGCAAATCGTCGAGACCGAAGGCCGAAAGAGACGCACAAAAGAACATTTCCTGTTTACTTTCGCAAATGGGTACGTCACAATATTTTGTATGTTACAATATCTCCATTTCAATATTAGTATTCTAGCTAGTCAGTTCAATTTAAATAATAAGTTATCACAATGTGACAGGTGGAAAATCTCCAAATACAGAACAGTGATTGGTACTCGTCCGAATTGCACCATTTGGCTAGAATGCCAATTTCCCACAGGGTGCGCGCGATGTGTTTTGTCAATGGCGTCAAGTTCGTGACACTTCAACGAGATGTGAACCGCAGAACGCAAAATTGCGGGGTCATGGTAGATGGTGACGACTTCACCTACTATGGAGTGCTACTGGCCGTTGTCGAACTAGTATATGGAAATATGCTCGTTGTCTTGTTCAAGTGTAGATGGTTTAACACTAATCAAAGTGTTCCTGGGAGTACAAAGATGGATTACGGCATGTTATCGGTGAATACAAACACAAGTTGGTATGAAAATGAGCCCTTCATTCTTGCTAGCATGGCAAAACAAGTATTTTATCTCGATGATCCTAAGGCAGGTGGATTTTGGAAAGTGGTTAACCCGATGTCACATAGGAATATATGGAGTGCGTCTACAGTTGAAGGGGGTGAAGAACATGATGATGAAGATGACGGCGACACTGATGAACCATATCAAGAACATTCGGCTTCTCAAATCCCTAATGCAGAGGCTATTCGCGACAACAACCGCTTACATTTCGTTACTTCTGATGAATTCATTGCAGTCCCAAATGCATCTACATCTCAAAACATAGCCAATCAAAACTTCATTAATGACGAAGATGATGAGGAATCAGACGATGATGAGGAAACATACGACGATGACGATTCCAATGATGGCTTAACTGATACGATTGAAGATGCAGACGATACAGACGATGACGATTATGATGGAGAACCATGATCAGATTTAAATTATGTTTTTAAATTCAATAAATTTGTTTTTGATGTATAATTAAAAATACATGAATGGTGTGTACGTACGTACAGAACCTTCAACTGTGTTCTGTGTTAATTATTATGTTGGATTACAATTTCGTCAAGAAAATTAAAATGGGCACAATTGCGATATTTGGGGTCTTTCGTCGACCAAATGCACCTATATGAACATGGCCGAAAATGCCATCATTAAAAAGTCAATTTTTATAAAAAAAATTGTCACTTAGTCGACGAAATTATAAGTTTCGTCGTCTAAGTATTTACGTAGTCGACGAAAACCTTATTTTCGTCGTCTAAGTATTTTCTTAGACGACGAAACTTATAATTTCGTCGACTAAGTGTCTATTTTTTTTTTAAAATTGACTTTTTAATGTTCCACACAATAAATTTTGGGAAAATTTTAACTAAGCTTAGTCGACGAAACAGTCTTTTTCGTCGTCTAAGTAAACACTTAGACGACGAAAAAGTGTGTTTCGTCGACTAAGTGTTAATTATTTTTTAAAATTTGGCTTTATTTTCCGCCAATAAATTTGGCAAAAATTTGAACTGGTCTTAATCGACGAAAACTTAAGTTTCGTCGTCTTAGTTTTTACTTAGGCGACGAAAATATCATTTTCGTCGTTTAAGACTTTACTTAGCCGACGAAACATACTTTTTCGTCGACTAAGTGTAAATTGTTTTTAATATTTTGGCGGACTGATTTGAATTAATTGAAAATTTGGGAATACACTTAGACGACGAAACTTATTTTTCGTCGTCTAAGTTTTTACTTAGCCGACGAAAATATCATTTTCGTCGTTTAAGACTTTACTTAGTCGACGAAAATTAAGTTTTCGTCGCCTAAGTGAAGTAAATATACCCGAGAATCCCTAATTCACAGATCTGTTTCGTTCCTCCCCCCCTCACCGGCCTCCCTCTCCGATCCTCTCCCCACCTCCCCACCTCCACCGGCCTCCCTCTCCTCTCCCCACCTCCACCGGCCTCCCCACCTCCACCGGCCTCCCTCTCCTCTCCCCACCTCCCCCCCTCACCGGCCTCCCTCTCCGATCCTCTCCCCACCTCCCCACCTCCACCGGCCTCCCTCTCCTCTCCCCACCTCCCCCCCTCACCGGCCTCCCTCTCCGATCCTCTCCCCACCTCCCCACCTCCACCGGCCTCCCTCTCCTCTCCCCACCTCCACCGGCCTCCCCACCTCCACCGGCCTCCCTCTCCTCTCCCCACCTCCCCCCCTCACCGGCCTCCCTCTCCGATCCTCTCCCCACCTCCCCACCTCCACCGGCCTCCCTCTCCTCTCCCCACCTCCCCCCCTCACCGGCCTCCCTCTCCGATCCTCTCCCCACCTCCACCGGCCTCCATCTCCTCTCCCCACCTCCCCACCTCCACCGGCCTCCCTCTCCTCTCCCCTGCTCGGCCTCCTCCCCCTGCTCGGCCCTCCCCCTGCTCGGCCTCCTCCCCCTGCTCGGCCTCCTCCCCCTGCTCGGCCTCCTCCCCCTGCTCGGCCTCCTCCCCCTGCTCGGCCTCCTCCCCCTGCTCGGCCCTCCCCCTGCTCGGCCTCCTCCCCCTGCTCGGCCCTCCCCCTGCTCGGCCCTCCCCCTGCTCGGCCCTCCCCCTGCTCGGCCTCCTCCCCCTGCTCGGCCTCCTCCCCCTGCTCGGCCTCCTCCCCCTGCTCGGCCCTCCCCCTGCTCGGCCAGCCTCCAATCGGGTATGTTAAACCCATCACTAATTATGTTTGTCTTAATTCATATTGGTATAGGAAAATTTAGATTTGATTTATTTTGATATAAGAATTGGTATATGTGGATAATATGGATGGATTGATTGATTGATTTTGTGCTTGGTATAAGAATTGGAATTGGAATTGGAATTGGAATTGTTGTTGTTTGTTGGTGAGATGGGTTAATCTGTGTGTATTGTAGCTATTGTTGTATTTTTGGCTTGGAGAAGGTTGTGATGGCTGAGGAGGTGGTTTTCTTTTTGTGTAGTTTGTGTGATGAGATTTTAGGAGGGTTTGGTATTCGAATCTGTGATGAGCTTTCGGTGTAACTTGTGATGAGCTTTTATTGGTTTTACTTGGATGAATTAGTGTAGTGCATGCGATTGTTTTTAGGTTTGGGAGTTCGTTTCTGATGTGTGTTTACATTTCATGGTGTAGTGTTATACTTTGTTAGTACCTGGAAAGTTAACCAAGGTTTTTGGTGGTATGGTTTGCTTGTTAGTTGCTATTCTCATTAGATTGGGATCAATAAGGCTGTCTGTATGTGAGTGAAATACATTCCTCTATATTGGTTTCAAATACCTTAATCAACCTTCAATTGTTTAACCATGTTCAAAGCATGGTGTTAGGAAGTGATTAAAATGGTTTATTTAGTTTCAAAAGCAAAATCTTTCTCATTGGTTCATCATCAGAATTTTGAAAGGTGACATCTGATTATACATGCATAGTTTTGTAAAATGATTTTTCCTGTACAATGGGGTCATAATTTCTTAATCATTTCAACTTTGTGTTTCTTTACAGGAAAAATATGCCGCCGACTCAGGGATTTCTGAAGAAGAAGAGGCAGGAGTTATTTGACCGCTTCTACAAGTCAAATAACTCTGAAGGGAGTGGTTCGCGGCCACCTACGGAATCGTCTGCGAACGTATCATCACCTCCCCCTCCGCCCCCATTGGAGGATACTGCATCCCCTTTAGTAGCAGACACCGCACCTGACGTCGACGACAGCGATGGTGATTGTGAGATCAGCTGTCGGCGCACATTTCGTCCTCGGCCTGATGGAGGTAAACATAATCCAACACTTTCAATTAAGTCATTTAGTTATAAATGAGTGTTATTACTTTCTAATTAAATTGTTATTGTTTTGGCAGCACCTCCTCCCAAACACAAACGAGGGTTGGTAAAAGGCTTGAAGGCCTACACGTCTTGGGTGCAGCACGGAGAGAAGGTGAAGATCGTCATGGATGATGAGTTCTTGCACGGACCGCAGACCAGTGCACTGAACAGTTGGCTGACTCATGATATCGGGCATATCATTCGGGACAGCATTCCCATGACTGCTGCAAGTTGGTGGGATCTGGAGGAGGATGATCAGCTGAAGCTCAAAAATGAACTCGACGTAAGTTAACTACAATTTTGATATTTTAATTATCTATAAGCTTCCATATTAATTCTAATTTTTTTGTAATAGCTTGTTTATGACATCCCTTGGGATGATAAGAAGATGGTCAAGTGGGTTTACAAGCATGCCGCCAAGACCTTCACAGCCTTCAAGAGCAAGCTCAACAGGCTTAGGATTGCCAATCCTGGGAAAATTCCGAAAGAGTTCAAAGATAGGCAGGAGGAGTGGTCTTGGCTGCTTCACCACTTCGAGAGCGATGAGTTTCAGGTATATAATTTTGTAATAGTAGTATGTGCTTTCAAATGTTAACATTTTTCATTTTAGTTTTATTTCAATGCTAACTATTTGTCTCATATTTAATCATATTTCTACAGAGACGATCGACCGCCAACGCCCTCAACCGGGGGAAGAAGACGTTACACCATCGGTCCGGTTCAAAGCCGTTCATCTACGGGGCGCACGAATTGAAGCAAAAAGGTGAACTATTCCCCTTGGTGAAGAATTATGAGATGGTGTACCCTCCTGAGCACCCAGAGGCGGCAGAAAATATAGTAAGTTTCTCTTATCCTATAACTAGACATGGCATTATGTTTGGATTATGTTTAACCGTTGTGGTTTGATGAATAATATCTGCCGATTATGTTTGGATTATTTACAATGCATTATTCATATGCATGTTACTTGCTTGGTCTTTGCAGCGCCGTATCAATGCCGAGCTCGAGAGGGTGATGACCACTGTGAGGCAGGAGCACCCCGACGTTCCGGAGGATCTGATCTACAACTATTTTGACGAGCCGACTCAAGCCCGAGTGCTTGTCAGCGCACTGGGACCGCGAAACAGCGGTGAGATCCGGGGGTTAGGAGGAGTCACTTTCGGTGTCGGCTCCCAATCATCGCAAGGGGAAAATTCCACCGGACGCAGTCGGTCGTCAAATGGGGAGCGTGTGAGACGACTGGAGGAGGAGACCCGACAGCGTATAGCTCTTGCAGAGGAGGAGGCCCGAGAGCGTATCAGACTTGCAGAGGAGGAGGCCCGAGAGCGTATCCGACTTGCAGAGGAGCAGACACGATTGGTAACTGAGCGTCTTAGCTGGTTGGAGCAAGAGTTCCAGTCGTTTAGGAACCGACCACAGTAGCTTGCAGGCTCCTCACTCTCCCTATCTACGTACGATATTGTTTGATGTGTAATATTTTTATTGAACAAATGTATGAATTTATATTATTGTACGATGTTATTCGGTATTGTACGATATTATTCGGTATTTAATTTTTATCGATACTTTTTTTAATATATTTGAATATTCAGTATCCGAAATTTTTTTTTTTTAAATTTAATACATGCTTAGTCGACGAAACTAAATTTTTTCGTCGCCTAAGATGTATACTAAGTCGACGAAATTATTTTTTCGTGGACTAAGATATTTACTTAAGCCACGAAAAATAATAATTTCGTCGCCTAAGATAAACTCTTAGGCCACGAAAAAATATTATTTCGCGGCTTAAGTAAAGATCTAAGACCACGAAATAAAATATTCCGTCGACTTAGTATGAAGCTTAGGAGACGAAAAAATATAGTTTCGTCGACTAAGTTTCCATCTTAGGCCACGAAATACTTTATCTTTCGTCGCCTAAACTAAAAACTTAGACCACGAAAATGTTGAGTTTCGTGGTCTAAGTCATTATCTTAGGCCACGAAATTTCTTTTTCGTCGTCTAAGCCATAGTTTAGCCGACGAAAAAATTCGTCGTCTCAGAATTTTTTTCGTCACCATTTTTCTTAGACGACGAAATTTTTTCGTCTTCTAAGAATTATCTTAGTCGACGAAATTGTGTTATTTTCGTCGTCTAAGTATTTAGCCCACAAACTTTAGACGACGAAACTTAGGCGACAAAATTTTCGTCACCAAAAAACTTAGTCGACGAAAATCCATCTTAGGTGACGAAAAATTTTCGTCGCCTAAGATATTCAGTGTTGTAGTGTCTTTTTTCATACACATTGAAGGAGGCAAATTGTAAAGCATCGCCACAACAGGCCAAGTGCTGTGAGGACTGCAGGATGCACCATAAGGATTGAACCCGTCGGTTGCTAGTCCGAGGCGCACGTTCCTAATGTCGTTGGCAAAATCTGGAAAATCCTTATCAAACTCTTGCCACGCTTCCCCATCTGCCGGGTGTTTAAGAAAATCTGGATCTGAAATTCTTTCCCCGTGCCACCGCATTTCCTTTGCTGTGTGCGGTGACATATATAGGCGTTGCAACCTGGGTGTAAGAGGGAAATAACGAACCTTTCGTACAGCAACTTTTATACCCTGTGCAGAAGATATCCATCTTGACTCATGGCATTTGGGGCAGTTGTCTAGTTCTGCATTCTCTTTGTAAAACAACGCACAACCATGCTCGCATGCGTGAATGATCTCATAACCCAGACCCATGTTCTTTAGGATCTTTCTTACAGTTCTGTATGAATCAGGACACTTGTTTCCTGGAGGAAGCGCTCTCTTGATTAACTCTATGTTGTCATCAAAACTTTTGTCTGACCATCTATTTTCCGTTTTTATCTTAATTAGTTTAAGGATGATGGTTAACACAGTCTCCTCACTACCATCATACAACGGAGTCTGCCCTTCCGATAAAAGCCTGCTATACTTCTCATAAGCATCTCTGGCAATAGAATCTAAATCATTTACATCATAAAAATCATTTAAACCACCAGCATTCTCTGCCTCATGAAATCTATCCATGAATGGGAAAGCATCATACAAAATGTCCATACTGGGGTTCATATGAGGACCCGCACTACCACTAGAAGAGGTTCTCTGCCGAAGATATTGTTCCCTCTGCTCATACAATGAAGGACCGCTTGCCACCTCACCGTGATGTATCCATGTAGTGTAGTTAGGCATCATACCGTTTTCCCTCAAATGCGTAAACATCTCATCCACTGTAATCCTCCGCTTATGCAACCGACAACGCTTGCACGGACACTTATGCACTTCTGTGTGACTGCTGCTATTTTGAAGAACAAACGCAGAAAAATCAATTATCCCCTGAATGAACTTCGGATCACCTCTTGATAAGCCGATCCAACTCTTGTCCATGTTTCCTGTCATAACATAAACATACAATATGCATAAGGTTAGCACACAACATGTAACTTAACAATCAAAACTTGTCCCAACACTTCTTCTCCTTATGCCTCCGGGTTGGGTCCTATCCCCTTCAGGCGAACACGAGTTTGTTGATCCTTTTGGTATTCATGTGGTTTCAGCTACAGTTTTAGGAAATTTCGGCAGCATCTCCCTACAGTTCCTCAAGTGCACAAAAATCTAAACAACCTAATTTGCACTCGAGGAACATTGTAGAGAGACACTGTCGAAACTATATCCCAAAACTGAAACTTAAACCACATGAATACCAAAATGATCAATAAACTCGTGTTCGCCTAAAGTGTCCAAAATGGGACAATTCGAGAATCAACAACCCATCTCGATCAACTAGATGCGTTGTTGATTCTCAAACGGGAGTTCTAAGCTGATAAACACCACAATTATACATAATACCAAACAATAAATTTACACACGGCACCACACTCCCTCACTAAGCCACTCGCATGTTTCAGAAACCCTAACTACCACAATCCACACACAGCACAAACCAATTATATCATTAATTAATAATGTGAATTTACTCTACCATAAAATTCACAAAATTTCACTCACTAAATTTCACTACTAAATTACACTAAAATTCAATTGCACTTAATTTCACATTCATTCAATTGCACTAAATTTCACAAACTAAACTAAATAATCTCAAATTCACCAAAATCAACACAAAATCGATCATATATTCAAACACCCAATATTAAAAACAACACAAAGCACATTATAAACAAAATCCAACTCAAGATATCAAAAACTAAAATCAACCAATCAAATCGAAATATGGTGATTACAATGAAGATAAGAGATTATACTAACCTACAAAGCAATTGGAAGAGAAAACCCAAGCTTTTCAATCCCGAAATTGACGAAATCAGCCGTTGGGGAGATTTTTCGCCGGTAGCTACAGTGTTTTCTGCGTTTTCTTCTTCTTCTGCAATCTGTCCAAGCCAAGGGTTATATAGCTGATCTTAAACGTTTAAGCGACGGATTTCAATATCCGTCGCTTAAAAGGGTTTAAGCGACTGACACAAACCATTAATATTGAAATCCGTCGCATAAAAGGGTTTAAAGCGACTGACGTGAACCATCGAACCATATTAGTCACATTAGGTACCTGTAGCGACGGATTTATCTTTATGGGACGGACATATGTATCCGTCGCTTTTGTACCTTTGATAGCGACGGACTTAGTGTATGTCCGTCGCTTAAGGTGACAAATGGCGTAGTGTCATTTGAAAATCTTTGTTAATATTTGTCAAATTAATGCCGTGAAATTTTGAATAAACGTAGTAGCCAGGAAGTACGCTGTACTGATGTACAAGGAAGAAAAAATAATAATAATAATTCAATTGCACCAAGCTGCAAGTTTCATATATGTCATCAGATACTAGCTAGATAATGAAAAGTTTCTTGAGCATTATTGAGTGGTTTGGCTTGATCTATACGTAATATATATGACACAAGAACGTGCAGGCAAGCTTGGTTACCGCAGGGCATGGAGGTCAGACCTCCCAGCAGGTTATCTCTTTCACTGTCACATAATAATTCTGGAATTCGAAAATTAATAATAAATCAGCTGTCAACTTATGAATCCCTCAACCTAGCTAGCTCCATCAGATCTTTCTTCTTCTACAAATCAGCTGTCAACGTACATGCGAGGAAAGATTCACGGCCTAGAATCAGGAATATAAATATATATATCAATATAGCCCTTCTGCATCCATATACCAAACTCACACTCCATTTGTCCCTCTCATATTCCATTTAGTCAATCACACCCGTTGATACGACAAAAGCCGCCCTTCATATCTTATTTCTATTCCAATTGCCAGCTGATCAATTTAATCCTCCAAATACTAATCTCTTCTCCAGTCCTCCACCTACCATTATATCATCTCTGCTTGAATTTCCTTGAACGTTTCAGTTTTTACGTACATATCAGTGACTCATCAACAGATCGGAAACTTGAGAATATACGAAGATGTCGGCCTACGAGGCGACCGGTGGAGCGGTGCCGGACTGGCTGAACAAAGGTGACAATGCATGGCAGTTGATCTCCGCCACGCTGGTGGGTCTCCAGAGCGTGCCGGGGTTAGTTATCCTCTATGGAAGCATAGTGAAGAAGAAGTGGGCAGTCAACTCGGCCTTCATGGCCCTCTACGCCTTTGCCGCCGTCGTGCTCTGCTGGGTGTCGTGGGGCTACAAGATGTCTTTCGGGGAGGAGCTGCTGCCGTTTTGGGGGAAGGCCGGGCCTGCATTAGGGCAGAAGTTTTTGCTCAAGCAGGCGGCTCTCCCCGCCTCCACACATTACCACGCCAACGGCGAGCTCGAGACAGCCATGATCACGCCGTTTTATCCGATGGCGTCACTGGTGTGGTTCCACTGTGTTTTTGCGGCAATTACACTGATACTGTTGGCAGGGTCGGTTCTGGGGAGAATGAACTTCAAGGCGTGGATGATGTTCGTGCCTCTGTGGCTGACGTTCTCGTACACCGTTGGTGCGTTTAGCATGTGGGGCGGAGGGTTCTTGTTTCATTGGGGAGTTATGGACTACGCCGGCGGCTACGTCATTCATCTTTCTTCGGGAACTGCTGGCTTCGTCGCTGCATACTGGGTACGTACGTGTTAGTTCATGCTAGTTTCTTTTTGTTTCTTTGTTGAGATATATATTATATGATTGAGTAATTTGGCATCCAATCGATATGATAAGATTCTGTACGTTTAACTCAATATTGAACAAGACTCGTATAGTTCCATAGGGTGACTTTTAACTATTCCTTTTATGTAGGACTACTGGACTAGGAGACATATGCTGTATACACGTCTTTTTTATCATCCTGTTATGTAGAGACATATATAGTCTTTATATATTTGTTAATCTCTAGCTAGTGTCCACATAATGTGAATTGAGCAATGTTAGGTGAATCACTTTTTGACATCTCATCTAGAACTCATCTTATGTGTCAATTCATGTGGCACAACCACATTATTGAATGAAACATTCTGATTGGGTGTTAACACATAGACTGACACATAAAGTTAGCTCTAAATGAGATGTCAAAATGTGGTTCATGTAGCATTATTCATGCCAATTAGCTAAGACATATCTCGATCTCTTTCAAAATATTAGAAATTTAGCTAGGCATTTCCATATTATTTTTTCCATATTCTTTTATCTCAGTAATTTATAATTAGACGTATACGTACATCTTTTTCAGAAAAAAAATGAATCCATTAATCATGCACCGAACCAAACGAAATTGTCTTACGTTCTCTCGTGGCATAATACTACTATTCAATTATCTCAATGATTAATTTTGGTAATGTACGTAAGACATGCATACGTATGTGCCAAATTACTGTTAAGTTAAGAGAATAAGTTTAGGAGAATTCTTCTTTCAATTGTTTAATTTCCAGTCTTCTCCTGGATTTTAGTTTGTTCGTACATATGCTAACTGCTAAGGAAGCAAGATGCCCCTGTTGGTTTTCCCAACAGCTATTTGCCTTATTCATCAAACCTAATAAATTTGACAAACTTAAAATATCATTATGTTGGACAAAATCGTGGTCTTTGATTCGTTGAGGTCACCCTCATGGCTGCAAGTCTAATTATTTTTGCATCGATCAGCAGAAAATGACTGATATATTTTAGTATCAATTTCAACTCGAAACTAAGAAAATATATAAAACGAATTCAAATTTTGAATATAATGTAATCTGAATATATACTGAGGGTTGATCGAGTTTTCAGGTAGGACCGAGGGTGAAGAAGGACAGGGAGAGATTTCCACCAAACAACGTACTGCTGACATTGGCCGGAGCAGGGTTGCTGTGGATGGGATGGGCCGGTTTCAACGGCGGAGATCCGTACTCGGCCAACATTACCTCCTCCATGGCTGTCGTCAACACTAACATCTGCGCCGCCACGAGTCTGTTGGTGTGGACGGGGCTCGATGTCATCTTCTTCAACAAGCCCTCTGTCATCGGAGCAGTCCAAGGAATGATTACCGGCCTCGTCTGCATTACTCCTGCTGCAGGTAACTAATTTCCTTTAATTAGCTCTTAATTAATTTATCCTCCTCTGGGAACTTAGGGATGACCTTAATTAACGTACATTATTTAGCCATTGGGTTCCTAGATTTATTTATAATCACGTTATGTGGAACAACAACTACTGATTCCAGGGTTGGAATTTTTATCTCCTTGAGAATCTTGAACCCTAGCATTGAGTGACTGAAAGCTACATGAAGTTGACTTATTGCTCAAGGGTGAAAACAAACCAAATATGTATACAAAAAAAGCTAAGCAAATTAAAGTCATAGTCATTTTCAATTGTCAGAATAACGCGTTCCATTCCGGCATGTATTCTATATATACGTTCATATAGATCCAGGATAGATGGGTCAAATGTTACTATTATGTAGAAGAAAAAGAAAGAGAAATATATAGATTCATTTGTCTATGCTTCTCTAAGTTCTATCGCTTGCATGCTCTTTCTCTTGATATTTAATTCTATCCACCTCCATTGATATATCATTGTCTTGTTGGTCTATGTTAGATGATGAGGATGCCCTTTGAAAACTAAACTAACTGAAATTTTTCAATATTAATTAATTAATGTGTATTGGAAATGTACTGCATGCAAGCTTAAATAAAGTAATTAACGCAAGAAGCTAGCTAGCACAATCCATTTTGTACTATCTACTTTTTTTCATATGTAATTGTACGGACTGATAATATGTACGTGTACTGTGTAATTTTGTGAATAAATTAGGTCTTGTACAAGGATGGGCAGCAATAGTGATGGGAGTATTGTCAGGCAGCGTCCCGTGGTTCACCATGATGATCCTAGACAAAAGGTGGAAACTCTTCACCGCAGTTGACGACACTCTCGGTGTTGTCCACACCCACGCAGTGGCCGGATTGCTAGGTGGTATATTGACCGGCATCTTTGCCGAACCCCAACTATGTGCATACTTCTTGCCGGCCACGAACTCTCGCGGGGTGGTCTATGGTGGCATCCAAGTGTTCAAACAAATCGCAGCAGGCTTGTTCATAATTGGATGGAACATTGTTGTGACCTCGATCATTTGTGTAGGGATCCGGTTTCTGACTCCTCTACGGATGCCGGAGGAGCAGTTGCTGATTGGGGATGACGCAGTGCATGGGGAAGAGGCCTATGCTTTGTGGGGTGATGGAGAGTTGTTTGATGTTAGTAAGCATGATCAGAATTACTCGGATGATCCTTCACAAGGTAAGTTTGCATCAAGTGGTGCCACTCAGGTTGTCTAAGCTAAACTCGTACCAAAATGTCATTGTGAAATGTATTGGTTATAGTTTGTATTGTCACTTAAACAATATGTCCTCCATTCTTAATTTTTTTGTATATTTTCTATTTGGGTTTACATTGACTATTAATGATAAGATTGATTATGGCGTGTGAGTGACAATTCCAATTTCGTCCCCCTGGCCTCAGTCTTGATCTAGATATAGATCACTATCTGAACCAATTTGGACCTTTTCATTCCCTCTTTCTCACTCTATATATTTCGATGTATTATTTACTGACTTGATATGGAGCTAATCAGGAATATGACATAGAACGTATCCCATACGGAATAAAATTTTATGTGGATATTACAATTTCATTGAGTTGTTTACTGAGCACATAAATTAGATAAGAAATGAAATTGATGTGGTTTATTTACCATTTGAAATTCTAAAATACCAATATTAGTTGTAATAATTTAGAAATACTGAAATTACATGAAAATAGTAACAAAAATTAATACATGAACTTGATTATGATACCGGTATCAAGTTAGGAGGTGGGACAATACTCATTCTAATTCCTTTATGTGTTAGTAAACGTTAGAATTTTCTCATTCTAGAATCGATTCCACCATTCTCAACTTCATTACAAGTTAGCAAATATGCCATAAACACATTATTCGGGTCTTTTGTAGATCAGCAAATGCTCCGTTACCTACAAACATTAAATCTCTCACAAAATTCCTAAATAATTAACTCGATACATGTTTTTATAGTTTAGTGCAGGAGACGAAAGAGTCTTCTGATCCTACTCAAAACCATTTATTTGGTTCCCTCCAAGATGATATCACCAACTTGAGAAAGTCTTTTAAAGCCCAACATTTCATTCAACAGGCTCAACGTACAATTACATCCCCAAAGGAATTAGCAACTCGCACTAGGTCAAAAACCTCAATAGATAATGGCCATTATCTAAAGTTTTTTTTATATTCTACCATAGTATGAGCCAATTTGACAATACATTTTCCGGTAGAGTTTTAACATTCCAAACCCTGAGATTTCAGAAAATGGTTATTTTTTTTAACATTATCTAAAGTTCTCTTAACAATACATTTTTTTTGTACGTTGTCTGAACTTTACTGTTACACAATACTGAGAAAAAGTAAATCTACATTGTCTAAACTCATTGCATTTATGTTGTCTTATTTTTCTAACCTAACGAATCAAAAAAGTCAATTATACTAATATTGTTCAAGGAAGGTTAGTTCCGTAACTTTCGTTGTGTGTCTTGACCTAATTAGACTAGAATAAAAGTTACCGTAGTAGATAGAGAATCTCTGATTATTCGGGATACTTAATGTAATACCTATATAAAGGCCTCCTTATCTAGCAATAAATGTTACGTTTTTGATGCGATCACAATGCGCGCACAAATTGTACCTGCAAAATAATCACATACCAATAATACCCTTCTTGTGTCGATTGTAGTTAGGACAAGTAGGGATCGTTCTATCCGGGGAAATCAAGGGCATTTAATTTCATAAAGCATCACATAATAATATGGGGGGATTGGAAATGGTATCTAATATCTACTGAAAATTACGAAAATAAAACCTAAATTACTATATACATTTGATCATCACCTTTCACACAATCACAAAACACAAAACTCATTACACATGCAACGAAATTAAAACAAGTAATAGGGGCAGCAAGCAAATATCGAATTCAAGATCAACTAAGTTCCAATTTAATTAGAGCCAATGCGGTATATCTAATTATTCAAAACATCACAAGTATTTAGAATCCAACATGCGTGTAATCCTAAACATGGTACTAATCGGTTTAACAACACTTCGCGTAGAAATTAAACACAAATAGCACATAAGCACAATATGTCGAATTGGAACATGTTAGCAGGTATGGCGTCACTCATCCCACATCGACATGTAAATTTCCAGAATTACTCTAACCCTTAGATAAATACATATTAAATCCAACATGCGTGTAATTCAACATGTATTAAATCGGCATATGAATTCAACATCTAGATAACACTCATGGCCTGCGAATGCATCTAGACATCTCCATCGGTTCCACACGAATTAAGGAAATAAACCTAATTAAATCAAGAAAATATGCTAAAGCTTGCTGTCCAACATACCATATTCAATTAAATCACATGCATAATTCGGAATTTAAACCCAAGATAACCAAATAATATAACAAGAATTCAGAAATCCCATGAATAAATTACAAAACCAAAATCGGTACCAAGAATCCATACATAATTCATAGACAAATTAATGTATAAATACAAAGAAACAAAAGCCATTGAAATTACAATCCAAGTGACAACCTTTGTTGAAGAATTCGGCAAGAGGATTGGTGTTGATGATTGGAATGATTTTATGGAAGGTGGTGGAGATGGTTTGGCTATGTTCTTGGTGAAAATTCAAGGAAGCAATTCGGTAGAGTTTTGGTAAGCTTTTTGTGAGGAAGAGAAGATTATTTCTAAGAGTTATGCCGTGGTATTTATAGAGAGCATGAGGGGAGAGTTTGGCAACCCTAGGTGGTGGAATCCGAATTGATTTCTTCCCCTTTTCTTGCTCGGCAATTCTTGATTTCCTTTGATTTTGTTGCCGAAATTCCTCTTAGTTAATGGCTGAATAAATTGCCCAATATCTCTTTAATTTATCCATGATTTTATTCAGCCAAATTATCTTGAATCTTGAGTAGAAATCAGTCCACATGCATCCTTGCTTTCCTCTTTGACTTTTAATTAGGCTGAATTAATCTCTTTCAATTTCATTTATTTCATTCCTTTCCGATCTTATAATTCTTTGGTTAGAAAACTTGCCATACAAAGCTCCTCCTTTTCCTTCTTAATTCGGCCTTGTTTCCTTATAGCTCTAGAACTCCTTCCTTTCCAAGCTTTTCCTTTCCTTGTTGGTTTCGGCTGAATTCCCTCCATGCTTTCCTTATGTATGCACACGCCCAAGCATGCCTTGCACATGCTAGGATTATTTCTGAAAATAAGAAAGAAAAGAATATTAGTTTTGACAAAAATAAAATACATTTACCAATCCTAATCCAAAAAGGATTCCTACTTCAATTATGACTTTTGCCAAAACTTCACATTTTCTTCATTTTAAGCACATTTTCACAAATTCACTACCAAAAACTCAAGACTCGATCTAATGACTTAATTCTACAACAATAAGGTTAAACATTGCATAAATGGGGGTAAAAACATATTAAGAACGTCGCATTTTATGCTCTTATCAACTACCCCACACTTAGCTTTTGCTAGTCCCTTAGCAAAACTAAATAAAAGACTCTACTAAAACTGTTGTTGCCCCTAAATAATTGTCTCAGGATCTTTCAAACACATAGCTTTCAAGTTAAGCATCTGAATGTAAGCGCAATAATCCCAAGTGTCATAGACATGTTTCATGGCATGAATAAGTAAGAAGTGAGAAAATAAGCATGTAAATATGTCAAGTTAATTCAATCCTCCTCACTAGGCATACTCTCTTCTTTTCACTCATGATATGACATTATTCACTCAAAGTATATGCAAGAGAATAGATTAAGAATTACAAAGAGTAACTTGCATATGTCATCAAATAAAGGCACTTTGTGAATAATATTATCAAGATAAACTTCATTTAACAACTATGTGCACAAATGAACCAAAACCATAAGCTCAACTCTTGAGATAATATCCACATACAAAGTTCACCTATTTTAAGAATCATGAGAGATCTTTACAAGGGAATATAATGGGGCTTGGCATAAGGAATTCACATTTAGGATAATGGTGAGAAAATGTCACCAAGACTTAGCAAAGCTCAATACTCCTTATGACTTCACTCCAAGGTCCAAGTTTAAACTTGTTGGGCCCATTCTTCATTCTCCCCAAAACATAGTGAATATGAACAAAGGTCAGGTATAATAATAATAGACCTTCAATTATTAAACATTCTCCAAATTCACACCAAGAACTCAATCCAAAGCTTTTCTTTTTGTTTTGTTGCCAAATATTTTTTTTTTTTTTTTTTTTCGGCAATCCTATTTCTTTCATGCTTTTGGATTGGTTCACCCCACACTTGCTTCAAATCATCACTCCAAATCACAATTCCACAATAAAATTAAGCTTTACCAAGTCTTGATAACAAGGGTTAGGAAAAAACTATTCTAAGCACAAGGAATGTGTTTCATGGTGATGAACTAAAATGGCTGAATTTCGGCTCAAAGGGGTTAAAACTAAGGAGTCCCACGACGGGCACAAATTAGGCACATGCTTTATTTGGCTTTAGTGGTAATCCTAACAAGATCATCTCAATCATATTCGAAATCAAGGCATTTCATGAATAATAGTCTCAAAAATCAACAAGAGTGAGTTCTAGCATTCTAGAGTTCATTAAAATCTATGGCACATAATCATTGAATAATCAAAGAATGATGAAGTTTAGACAAATTTCTGCCATGTATTAAATTTATCGCACAAGAAGAAAGTATTTGGCACAAAAGCTCACATAGGGTATTATGGAAACAAATTAACTCAAACATGCATGCTTATTGTATGTCAATCATAATCTCACATGTTCATACCAATCACAATATCCATGAAACTCACAATTAATTTTTATGATTATGCAAAACAATCATCTATGCATTCAAAGATATAATCATCATCGACTCTTTTAGGGGCATCTATGACTCGATCTTAGCTAAAAACAAACGAAAATTTTTAATTTTTCTGTATTTTTCTTTTACTGACTCGAAACAAACTAAAATAAATGAAACAAAACAAAACAAAACACATGGAAACATGTATCACTACCCCACACTTAGAAAATTACATTGTCCTCAATGTAGATCAAAATAATGTTGTAATTTCTAAGCACATGATAAATCACATATCTCCATTTATACAATTCAACCAAAAAGAGTTTAGGGATTAGAAATTTCAAACTCTCGTTGATGGCTCCTTCACAATTTTGGTTGAAATGGGTTGCCTCTCATGCAGCGCTTAATGTTTATAGTCTACTCAGCCTAGACTCTTCACTTCTTAATCAAGTTGTGGGCGACGCCTTTTGGAGTGCGCACTCCAAATTCGTGCCTCCTTACAATGGTTATCATAACTCGATGCATGATTACTCCACTCTTCAACTGCATCACATCAAGATAAAGAAATTTAGAAGAGTGGAGATGAGAATTCAAAGAATAAGTTAGTAGTGAGTTAGTGAATTAGCTAAAGTTAGAAGTTAGTGTATAAATATACAATAATTAGCTAAGTAGAATTTAATTGCAAATCATGAACAAAAGTTTAGAGGGGTGGAACTCGTTTCTTGCAACACTTGTCGTTCTTCCCAAGTCAATGAGAGCTCCAATCAATTGTTAACAATGTAATTCTTCACCTCTTCCTTATGATCTGCAACGAACAATTAAACTCTACAAGAATCTTGAGAATCAACATGTATAGGTTAGAAAGAATGAGTTAGAATAAGTTAGAGAATAGGTTAGAAATAAGTTAGAAGTAATATGTATAGGTTAACACAAAATTATTTTAAGTATATCACACAAAATTTTCACACGAAATTTACACAATGTTTCACGAAAATTTACATGTTATTTACACAAGAATTCGGTTCATGTTTCACAAAGTATCCGAAAATTATAACACATCAAATATGTCGAACTCTTAGAGTCTAATTGCTTTTGTTCGCAACACTTTTAAAATTCAAGGTACGTGGAGCAGAGGAGATAACAGTGCAATGGGCTGAAGCAGCCCAAGGTAGTATCATGCTTTAATCCAATATACCTTAAAATTTAAAGACATCTATCATTTGTGAAGCTATATAAATCTATTTATGTAAAGTTATTTTCTAAGTTCTAAAGCAAGGTGGACGTGCGGCCCAAGTATTGTCGTCTAGACATGATTATTCCGTGTTTTCAGAAGGCTAGAACGAAAGTTCTAAGTTGGAACAAGGCAAGACTCGTTGTTGGTAACCATGGAGGGCGAACCCCCTATTGACTCACTCACCGAGAATGAACATCAGTCTGTGGGCCTTGAGATCTAGTTAAACAAACCTTGACACCAACATTAGACACAAACGAAAAAAAAAATAGGCGAACCTTTATGCCCCTTACTCAGTTGAGAACAACCATGTGTTAGACAGTTCTCCAAGTGTTAATAAAAGCCGCCCTCAACCCCAAGTGACCTTAACAAGGTACAAATGGAGGGTTAAAGCCAATATTAACAAAAGGGACTTCACCTATTCCGTTCGCTTTAGAACCTACAATAAACTAAACATAAATAAATCTTTAACTTCCTAGCAATTTATCTAAATGTTACACACATAAATCACATGTTATATCATACATTCGGCTAAAATTATAAACAAAAACCGAAACCTAAAACTTATACAAAACAGAAACTATAAACAATTATGCACATCACAATTTATACAATGATACAAAGTAACACATCATGAAATTAAATAAATTTTAATTTCCCCGGCAACGGCGCCAAAAATTGATGCGATCACAATGCGCGCACAAATTGTACCTGCAAAATAATCACATACCAATAATACCCTTCTTGTGTCGATTGTAGTTAGGACAAGTAGGGATCGTTCTATCCGGGGAAATCAAGGGCATTTAATTTCATTAAGCATCACATAATAATATGGGGGGATTGGAAATGGTATCTAATATCTACTGAAAATTACGAAAATAAAACCTAAATTACTATATACATTTGATCATCACCTTTCACACAATCACAAAACACAAAACTCATTACACATGCAACGAAATTAAAACAAGTAATAGGGGCAGCAAGCAAATATCGAATTCAAGATCAACTAAGTTCCAATTTAATTAGAGCCAATGCGGTATATCTAATTATTCAAAACATCACAAGTATTTAGAATCCAACATGCGTGTAATCCTAAACATGGTACTAATCGGTTTAACAACACTTCGCGTAGAAATTAAACACAAATAGCACATAAGCACAATATGTCGAATTGGAACATGTTAGCAGGTATGGCGTCACTCATCCCACATCGACATGTAAATTTCCAGAATTACTCTAACCCTTAGATAAATACATATTAAATCCAACATGCGTGTAATTCAACATGTATTAAATCGGCATATGAATTCAACATCTAGATAACACTCATGGCCTGCGAATGCATCTAGACATCTCCTTCGGTTCCACACGAATTAAGGAAATAAACCTAATTAAATCAAGAAAATATGCTAAAGCTTGCTGTCCAACATACCATATTCAATTAAATCACATGCATAATTCGGAATTTAAACCCAAGATAACCAAATAATATAACAAGAATTCGGAAATCCCATGAATAAATTACAAAACCAAAATCGGTACCAAGAATCCATACATAATTCATAGACAAATTAATGTATAAATACAAAGAAACAAAAGCCATTGAAATTACAATCCAAGTGACAACCTTTGTTGAAGAATTCGGCAAGAGGATTGGTGTTGATGATTGGAATGATTTTATGGAAGGTGGTGGAGATGGTTTGGCTATGTTCTTGGTGAAAATTCAAGGAAGCAATTCGGTAGAGTTTTGGTAAGCTTTTTGTGAGGAAGAGAAGATTATTTCTAAGAGTTATGCCGTGGTATTTATAGAGAGCATGAGGGGAGAGTTTGGCAACCCTAGGTGGTGGAATCCGAATTGATTTCTTCCCCTTTTCTTGCTCGGCAATTCTTGATTTCCTTTGATTTTGTTGCCGAAATTCCTCTTAGTTAATGGCTGAATAAATTGCCCAATATCTCTTTAATTTATCCATGATTTTATTCAGCCAAATTATCTTGAATCTTGAGTAGAAATCAGTCCACATGCATCCTTGCTTTCCTCTTTGACTTTTAATTAGGCTGAATTAATCTCTTTCAATTTCATTTATTTCATTCCTTTCCGATCTTATAATTCTTTGGTTAGAAAACTTGCCATACAAAGCTCCTCCTTTTCCTTCTTAATTCGGCCTTGTTTCCTTATAGCTCTAGAACTCCTTCCTTTCCAAGCTTTTCCTTTCCTTGTTGGTTTCGGCTGAATTCCCTCCATGCTTTCCTTATGTATGCACACGCCCAAGCATGCCTTGCACATGCTAGGATTATTTCTGAAAATAAGAAAGAAAAGAATATTAGTTTTGACAAAAATAAAATACATTTACCAATCCTAATCCAAAAAGGATTCCTACTTCAATTATGACTTTTGCCGAAACTTCACATTTTCTTCATTTTAAGCACATTTTCACAAATTCACTACCAAAAACTCAAGACTCGATCTAATGACTTAATTCTACAACAATAAGGTTAAACATTGCATAAATGGGGGTAAAAACATATTAAGAACGTCGCATTTTATGCTCTTATCAGTTTTGCATCTATTCTTTTTCTCCTAGAACACGTTATCAGCACGTGGCTCTAGCCTTTGTCTAATAGCCTTGGAAAAAAAATTTCAGAAACCCTAAAATATGTTCTTCTGCCGGCAAGTGCTTGTCGGCAAAGAAGCCCCCTCTCAGAAATTCCCTTCCGCCGACAACGCCTTCGTCAGAAGAAAGAAAAAAAATTCTCAGAGCCGCAATTTTTGCTGACAACCTTTTGTCGGAAAAAGCAAAGTCAAACCATGCCGACGACCTCTTTGTCGGCAGAGGTTGAAGATGCTCAGCGCACCAAGATATTTGCTCTGGGCACCCATGCGATCGTCTCCCTCGCTGGCATCCTTCCTCGTCGCTGGTCGAGCCTCCTCTGACGCCTCTCCCCCACGAAGCTGCTCCACCTCGATGTAGTCTGTCTGGCTAGCGATGCCTCATCCCACTGAACCTGTTGTTGGCTCCCAAATCCGGCGTCCCTCTCTTGATTGGCGCTGCAAATCCCTCCCAGCAGTTGAGCCCAGAGCCGCCCTCTAGCTCGACGGCGGTCTCCAGCTCTCCACGACGTCACCTCAGCTGCCGCCATCGCGCCGCTCTATCGTCGTCACCCCAAAATCCAGCAACCCAGATTCAACCTGGCTTCTATGACCCGATCAAGTCCTCCACCCGGATTGTATATCCGATCCATTTGCCCAACCCGACCCGGCTAGGCTCAACCCGGATCCCTTTTAATCCGACTCGATTTCGCCGACCCGACCCGTCTGCAAGTGATGTAGACCCATTCCGACCCAGATCTTTTGATCCGACCCAGGGGCAAAATGGTAATATACCTCTCCAGTTATCCTGCGGGTTAAAACAGTTACTGTAGTAATTCTTAAATTAGTTTTACTACCTGTATATGGTGAATATGACTAACCATATGTTTTTTTTTTTCCATGAAATTTATTACACGATGCATCGCGATGAAATTGCGAGAATTATATCGTTGCACGTACATGGAAGAGCATCTTAAATTTGCACAAGGATCAGCGCAATTTATATTACAACGCAGTTCACATAGTGAATTAGCAAGTAAGATTTAATTAAAGTTCCTGCTTTCTGCAATTTCAATTGTTGGGACGGATTCACCAATCTAATTGGTGATGTTAACTCGAAAATCACAAAGATAAACGAGTCTATGCTCATACGCGGACGCATGCGCATTGCCTTGATTCGGTTTCGACCTTGACTTGGCTTGAGCGCGACTCGGCCAACAGCTTCGCCACAACCATACCGCTGCAGCCGCCTCAGTCTCCGGACATTGGCACGCACACGGCCGGCCTAGCCTGCACACGGCCCATTCCACAGCCTGTCTCGGCCCTATAAGCCCCTGCACCCGCCCCATCACGTCGTGACTTCGGTCTCGGTATGCCTTTGGCCCTTTGCACGGCATCGGCCTCATCAGGTCCTTGCTTTACGCCTCAGTAAGCCTTAGCTTTGGCCTCGGCCAGCCATCGGAAACCCGCATGACCTTGACTCCAACATCAAACCTCGGCCCCATAAGCCTTTGCCTTTGCCTCGACACGCCTTGGTTTCGGCCTTGGTGTGTCTTGACATTTTCTCGGCCTCGGCCTGCCCGTGAACTACCTCGGCTTCGGCCTTGGCAATGTTGCACTCGCCTATACATGACCCCATTTCTTTTCTCTTGCCTTGCTTCAGCTTGGCTTGCATTCTACCTTGGCTTCGGCCTCAGATAGCTAGCTCATGGTCGCGGTCCTTGATACTTAGTTTTTAGACATTTATGTCTATATAGTATCGATGTTGGCTCATTTGGTTGTTTTTCCGGCTCTATTTTTTAGCATTAACAGATGTATTTACTACGCCTTTAAGCATGCCTATGTTTTATCTTGTGATACTACACGCCATGTAACGCACTCTATAGGAATTAAGTATATATTCCGGTTTATATGACTTGACATAAAACTTTGTCTCTACACTCTTATATAGAGACATTGAGTGTGTAGCTAATCTTCATAGATTTTGTAAATCCATTGTAACTATGATAACCAGATCATCACATATAATCATATAGCATTCTCATGCTCAATGTTTCCATGTCTTATGACATTATGATTCAAAGTCACATATGCTATCTATGTATAAAGAAGCAATCGAACCTTGCTCACTACTTCAAAATATTCATGCCAACGTTTATCACCTTGAAACTCATTGTGAAAATTGAAGAAATTCCTTATGTATTGCTTCTAATGAATGCGCACAACTTATGAGTCAATATTGTGAATGTACTTTATGTGTATTATGATTCAGATTCTTTGAATCGGCGACTCATGTAGACTTTTCCATACATAGTCCGGAATTTTGGACATGATTTGATTATCCATATGCAAGTAAGCCATGGACATTGTTTCTTTTGAGCAAAGAAGTTATTGGGATCAAAGATTACCAAAAAAATATTTGGTAACGTCATGAGCAATGCTCAAGGCTTAAAGATGATATTAATGTCACCCAAGTCTTCCTCCAAGTCAATGGAAGCACCATCTATGCATTTTAATACTGCATATGATCCCCCTCTTATGATCCTTCATTAGCTATGCTCATTATATGGAAGCCTAATTTTTAGTAAAATTTCGGAGTAACGCCCTCCTGCGCTAAAGATAATGATACATAAGTTGATGGCCTTAATGCCATATCATGATTCAATTTTTGTTACACAAAGATACTTTGGTGATCCATATATTGGTTAAACTTAAGCCATAATACTTAGATGTTATGAAGCACCTTGACAATGATTGAAAAGTTGAACAAAACCTATAAATTTCAGTTTTCCAACTTGCGAACTCGTCATTAGACGGACCAGTTCGCCTACTTTTAATCCGGTTATTGAGGTGAAATTTGGCCCACCGTTTCCTAACATCTATGGCTACCTGCTCATAAAATTTTAAAATCATTGGATACCTGAAAGGTGGTGAACCACTCGACACAAACGTTCACTGACACTACCAGAAAAAAGGCTTTTCCCGACGAAATAAAAAAAAACGGCCGACGACATAAAATTTTTGTCGGCTATTCCCAAGAATGGCTGACGATTTTTTTTTTCGTCGCTAAAAAAAATAATCGTCAGCTATTCCCCTAGAATGGCCGACGATTTTTTTTTTCGTTGGTAAAAAAATAAATCGTCGGCTATATTCATATTTTAGTGGATGATTTGAATTTTCGTCGGGCTTTCTCTGAAACTTTAGCCGACGAAAACTTTTGAAAGTTTGGCCGACGAAATTGGCATTTTCGTCAGCTATAAGTCTATATATTTTCAGATCTAGACAGCAGCTGCTTATTTAAAAAAAAACGAAAAAAAACGGGAGAAAAAGTGAAAAATCTGTGGGTATTTTATACGATTAGTTGCGTCTCATCGATTTGAAACTATTATCTGTTGAAGGTCAGGCAAAAAAATGTCATTTAGACAGGCCGAATACCATTTCTAAGCGTTTAAAGGGTTGACTCACCCGGTTGACCGTCCCGATTGAGCCTTTAACGTTGTCAGATGTAGTTGGATTTTTTTTTCATACATGTATTTAATCTTAACGGTGATATCTGACGGTTGGAATAGATTTTCCAAACTTTTAGATTCAAAATCGGAACATATAAACTAATGTTCCTTAACTTGTTTACTAAGTGTTTAAGTGAATGTATAGTTTCAAATAGTTACTATACGTACACTCTTCAAATGCAAATATGTCGTCAAATAAGATATGACCGAAATAATGAAATACGGCTACGGTTGAAAAATGACAAGATTCCGACAAAATCTGTGTGCCGAATGTTGCGGTTAATTGTTCTTTACTTTCGTTTTCCTATGGGTAGCCTGACGTTCGTTAAATCAATTTTGTAAAATTTTTATATGATTAGTTGCGTCTCATTGATTTGAAACTATTATCTGTTGAAGGTGAGGCCAAAAACTGATGTAGGAAGGATGGCAGCAAACATTGAAGAGCAGATTGACCGTTGCAAGTCAAAACCCGGTTTACTGCAGATTTGGCGTCCGACGTCCGAATGACGATTGTGATACCATTCCGGAAAGGGAACGACGCCAGGAATCAAACTCGTTGCTATGCCACGAAGTGTGGGCCTTTTCGGGCTTTCGAGTTCGTTTAGGGCCTCAAAACGGCAGTTTAATATGTTTTCAAGATTTAAGTTTTCTAATTTGTTTTGGATTCGTTTTGTTTTAATTCCTTGGGCTTTTAGGTTTCCTTGTTAGTTGCCCTAGGGTTTCTTTTCAGTATTTAAGCATCCCTTTGGGATCACATACAATTAATTAATCATATTTTATCAAAACCCTAAGAGTTTTCTCTTGATTCCTGGTGGATTCCAGACCTGTTCTTTAGAGTACGACGTTGATTGTACTCTCCATTAATTGAGGGTTCGACGTTGATCAACCCTTCCACACTTCTACTGCGTCAGAAACCGTCGTTTAACTAGACTAATTTCCGTTTTTAAGCGTTTAGAGGTTTGACTTAGTGGTTTGACCTATAGTTTAGCCGACGAAAATTATATTTCGTCGGCAAAACTGTTGCGATCCGCGCCTTTTCATTGTCCGCCGTTGGATGGCTCAGATCCGACGGCTGTTGATCTTCCAAAGTATAGCCGATGAAATATTGTAAATCGTCGGCTATTCTCTACGTTTAGCCTACGAAAATTATATTTCGTCGACTAAACTCTTGCGATCCGCGCCTTTTTATTGTCCGCCGTTGGATGGCTCAGATCCGACGGCTGTTGATCTTCTAAAGTATAGCCGACGAAATCTTTTAAATCGTCGGCTATACTCTCTGTTTTAAATCTTTCAGCCCGCTTTTTTTCTCTCTTCCTCCGGAAAAACTCCTCCTCCTCCTCAAATCGGCGCCGGCATCCTCCTCCTCTGGCACCCTCCTCCTCAGTCCTCTTCCTCCGGCATCCTCCTCCTCCGGCCTCCTCCTCCTCCTTCTCCTCCTCATCCGTCCTCCTCCTCCTCCGGCCTCCTCCTCCTCCTTCCCCTCCTCCTCCGGCATCCTCCTTCGGCATGACTATGGAAGATTGCATATTCAGTTGAACCAAAGCATAATTTAATTTTTTTTCCCCAAAATTTAAGAATAGCCGACGAAATTGACCTTATTTCGTCGGCTATAACTGTTATAGCCGACGATTTTTTACCAAATTTCGTCGGCTATAACTTTTATTACCGACGAAAATCACATTATTTCGTCGGCTATGCCTCTTAAAATATTAATATATTCTGAACAAATAGCCGACGAATTTCGTCGGCTATAGTTTACAATATCGTCGGCCATACTCGAAAATACCCGACGAAATTCATCGGATATTTCGCCCACATTTGGCCGACAAAATAAATTTTCGTCGGTAAATTCGTCGGCCATACTCTACTATAGCCGACGATTTCGTTATTTTCGTCGGCCATTGGTATTACCGACGGCGTTTTTCCGACGAATTATAGCCGACGAAAATTTCGTCGGCAGAAGGAATAGCCGACGAAAATTTGGCATAGTCGACGAAAAAAATTTCGTCGGCTATTCACTCCGATCTGGTAGTGTGACCTCTGGAGACTGTTCCGGCCGGTTCGGTATGTTTTTGGCCGGTTCCGGCAAAAAGGCCGGCGGCGTTAGAATCCTAACATAGGTGCCTACCTACTATTAAAATTTGGAAAATACTTGTGTCCATACCAGTATGGATGTGTGCGTTCATACTCTATCTACTTTGCATATATTGGGCAATGTAATCAACGATTTTAACCGTTAAAAAGTTGAATTAATCAATAAAGATCACCTCTGTAAAAAATGAATGTAAACAAATATCATTTGCTTAACCGATTGTATCAAACAAATGGACAACTGATCATGAGACTCCCAACTTTCACTAGAACTGTTAATTTGTTTGATGCAATCAAATTAGCAAACGATTTTGATTTATTCTGAATTTTTGCAGAGATGGTCTTTATTGATTAATTCAACTTTTGAACGGTTAAAATCGTTGATTATATTGCCGAAGATATGTAAATTAGAGAGAGTATGAACGCACACCATCCATACTGGTATGGACACAAGTATTTTTCTTAAAATTTTGTAGTATTTGGTGTCCCAGGATTTAGTGAAACGTTTCAGGAAGTATACATGCATATTACATTTTGTAACGGAATGCATCTTGTTAACAAATAAGTGTTAACGATCAATACCCTTTATCGTCCACATACTTATGTGCCATATAGCGCCACCACAAGCGCTTAATGCTAGGTTATTTGATTATGAATATTGTCTTTGAATAAGACATAAGCTTCCACCTATAGTCTCTATATAGAAACCTTAACATGCGATCTCGTTTATGTCACTTTTTGATGAGTCAGTCTCCCCGTCGTTAAAGGGAGAGAAGAATAAGTTTGTTCAAATAGAACGACTTGGCATTACTGTGCCTCATCATGTTCCCCAAAGTCCCATGAATTAAAGTGACGAGATTTGATACACATGCTGCAAAGAGCAAACTATTGGTCTTTCAAGGAAAAGATCGGAATAGTACTCTTGTTTCAAACATGCCCGTAAGGATTGATGTCTAAATAAATGGACACATTATTACTCATAGATGGTAACATGGTGACTCCACAAAAGTAGTAGATGGTGTCATTAGGCCGTGACTCTCACAGAAGTGTAGAGAGGGCACTTAGTTCGATATACACTCGCCGAATGCGAGTATGACACAATTTGATCCTTCGATCAATGACAACTCATTCGTCTCATTGAGTTTCTGGATTATGGTCATCATTGGGGCACGCCTTAATGAGAAGCCAATCCATATAAAGATCTCTACAAATACAAATTACACTAGTGTACATGAGGACGTGGTGTATGAGTTAGATATTGAAGACACTCACTTCGTTGAAGCAAATACCAACGTTGTGAATTGGCCTACATGGAAAGATATGTGATCCATTTTAAACAAAGAGATAGGTCCTTGTTCAGGTGATGCCGACACCGCAAGTGTAAACCCTATCGATAATCTTCGATTGAAAGCGTAATGAGAAAAAGAGCATAGACTCACCTTATGGCGCAATGTCTCTCACAAACGCCCTGGAATCGACTACGATGACATAATGGAGTCATATTACACTCCACTACCTTGTCAGTTAGGTAGTTTCGAAAAACTGAACATGCAGTTTAAATCATCTCTATTGGGACTAAGTAAAGAGATCAATTTCCACCCAAGTCAAGTGAGTAAAAACCTCGAAGTGCGTATGCTATCAGATTAGGATGTTCTCTATATGTGTTTCTGCCTAAACCCGGGGGCCTAGTAGATACTTGATGAATCCAACTTGATCTCCTGCAATCCTGCTCACTAAGGGGAATACCGGGCGGGCCGGCCTTCTCCTCTCCGATGCCTAAGTTAGTATAGTTGGAATATATATAACCAAGGCACGTATGTAAGCAGGGAGAGAGATAAGTTACCTAATAAAGAGGGTAGTTGGGGCCCTTATATAGGTGGTTGGGGGTGAGGGCTGACCTCACCCTTCGATGTGGGACTGGTTCCCTTCTGTTTGTACCTTCTGGTGCCCTCTTTGGCAGGCTGGCGCCCCCGGCCCCAGGGTCCCTGGAGGCAGGATAGAGTGCTGGGCCCCGAGGCCGGGTGCTGGTGATCCGGTCCCGACCCTTGGGCCGAGCCCTGGTGCACTTGCTGTGGGTCTGTGGGCCTGCTGTAGCCTCTCTGCGGCTACTGTCAACAAGTCCCCCAAGTTCCCGGTCAAGTGCAATCTTGAATGGAGACTTAAATCTGTCTTGCTCTTGTCCAGCAGACCCGTAGGGTTACCAACCTACCGGTGCCCAGTCCCCCAAGTCCGCGTTAAAGATTGGGCGTGACCGAGGTGAGTACCTGTTACCGATAGGAAGCAATAGTTTATAAGCACGTTTGTTATATAAGCAGTAATATGCTTAAGTGTTGTGGTGCTATGAGCATGGGGGCGGGTGGAACCCGGAGAGTGTATGTGATGATGCCATGATGCCATGCAATAGATGTGTGCATGGAATGATAATGGGGCGTTGAAATCCGCCATGCAAGAGATTTGTTCATGGGATGATAATGGGGCGTTGAAATCCGCCATGCAAGAGATGTGCACGGAATTTCGGCCGGGCACTCTGCCCTATCGGTACGAAGCGGAGCTTCACTGGGTCACAACTGGGCGATCTGCCAAATCGAAACGGAGCGGAGTTCACTGAGCCTCTACCGGGCGATCTGCCAAAGCGGACGGGGTGAAGTTCATGGGACCTCGACCGGGCGTTCTGCCATATCGAGACGGGTCCCAGGTGAACTTCAGTACTGGACCTCGACCGGGCGTTCTGCCATATCGAGACGAGTCCAGGAGTATGGGAGCTCGACCGGGCGTTCTGCCATATCGAGACGAGTCCAGGAGTATGGGAGCTCGACCGGGCGTTCTGCCATATCGAGACGAGTCCCATATTGCTAGGATGCAGGGAGATTACCCCGGTGTTGCAGGCTGTTTGAAGCACCGGTGAACACTTGCTAGTTCTTCTCAGCTTGTGTTGAATAAGCGTTGAGGTAAGGGGGGTGGCATTGAGGTGACAAGGCTCGCCGTGTAGCCCCATGTTGATCGCGGTTCAATGCGATGCAGGGTTTTTATCCTGCTGGACAAGCGTACATGGGTTAGATGCAAACTCGCCCGGGTGTATAAAGCCCGCCGGTCGAATGTTCTCGACCGGGGTCAGCCATGGTACCGGGCGGAACTCGACCGGGCGTCCTGCCATATCGAGACGAGTCCCCCAGTGAAATGCCATGGGGCCGGGTGGATTCCCGGTAGGGGGGTGGCGTTGAGGTGACAAGGCTCGCCGTGCAGCCCCCGTTTACCGCAGCTGGTGCGATGCAGGGTTTTTATCCTGCTGGACAAGCGTACATGGGTTAGATTTAAACTCACCCGAGTGTATAAAGCCCAAGCCGGTCGAATGTTCTCATGACCGGGGTTAGCCATGGTACTGGGCGGAACTCGACCGGGCGTCCTGCCATATCGAGACGAGTCCCCCAGTGAAATACCATGGGGCCGGGTGGAGGCTATTCCCGGAATATGCTCTCGAGCCGGTTGGATGCGTCGTAACCGGTGGGCGGATCTCGACCGGGCGTTCTGCCATATCGAGACGAGTCCCCCAAGAGAGATGTAACTGGGTGGACCTTGACCGGGCGACATGCCATATTGAGATGAGGTCTCTAGTAGGATGGCGTGCAGCCGGTTGAATGATACCTAACCACGAACTGCTACGGACCGGGCGGATCTCGACCGGGCGACATGCCATATCGAGACTAGACCTCCGGTCATATGCAACGAAGAAGCCATGCAGCCGGTTGAATGATCATAACCGTGAACTGCCATGGTGCCGGGCGGACCTCAACCGAGCGACATGCCATATCGAGACGGATCCCCCGGTGATATGCAAAGAAGATGGTGCTAGAAGGGGGGTTCATACCCGGATAGATGCTCTCGAAGCGGTTGGATGATTACCACCGGTGAGAGGTCTTCGAGATATGCAGCGATGAAGCCATGCAGCCGGTTGAATGATCATAACCGTGAACTGCCATGGTGCCGGGCGGACCTCGACCGGGCGTCCTGCCATATCGAGACGGGTCCTCCATTGCTCATACCCGGATGTATGCTCTCGAAGCGGTTGGATGATTACCATCGGTGAGAGGTCTTCGAGATACGCAGCGAAGAAGGTGTGCAACCGTGGGATCTGGGGAAGTGTGGGAGGGCCTGACTCCTCGTTTCCCGCTCCTACCTTCCTATCGCCAGCGTGTGGGACAAGTGGCTGACATGCATTTAAGGAGGAAGTCCATCAGTCCTGTCAGTTATGATGGCATGGGCAGTTTACCAATGCTGGGACACGTGCCAGCGGGGGCGGTCTTGAGATGAAGGGCCTGGATTCGCAGGCGTTTGAGTTGCTCTGATTACTTGTTTTGGAGGGATTTCGATTGCCTAGGGCACTGCTCCCCTCTATAAAAATGCCTCTTCTGCTCTCCTTTCTGCTGTTGCTTCTTGCTTTGGAGAAACTAAGAGAAAGAGAGGAATGCGGCGACCACTTTGAGCCCTTTTGCCCTACGAGATCCGTTTTCTTGAGCGCTCCCTACTCTCTTCCTACCATTACTCGCTGCTTTCGCAGGGTAGATTGTCATCGGTTGAGCGTACTAATCGGTAAGTTTGTTGATTTCTTTGCCCCGGTGTTGTTCTTGTTTTGGCTCTGTTTTGCGGCGGGGGGGGAGGGATCTCTGCCGCTGACGGAACTGCTCTGCGGCGAACTTGGGGAGAGGCCGTAGAAGGCGCTGTTGTAGCCTGTTGCTGACGAGCGCTAGGGTTTTGTTTTCTTCCCCTAGGTTAAGATGTCATCTTCAGGTTCTGACCGGGCTTCCGAATCGGCTGCCAGAGGTCCTATCGAGGACGATGAGGAGAGACTGGAGGACTGGCTCGGTTCGGAATCTCCGGAGACCGAAGTCGCCGACTGCTCCGGGAGCAGGGCCTCGTCTCCGTCCTCGCCTTCGTCTTCCGGGGCTGAATCCTCGGAGACTGAAATACCACACGGGGTGCATCTTGCAGATGCTCCAGCCGCGAGCTACACCATTGGCAGAGGGAAGTATGCTGTGGTGTGTGATGAACCGGAGGGTAGCATGACCCCTGGAGAGATTGCAGCATTCCGGGAAACGTGGGGTATCCAGGTGAAGTTCTGCTGCGGCCCCTGAATCCTGGAGAGTCGGCCTGCAACCCGGAGGCGGGTTGGGTTGCCGCGCATCAGGACCAGTTCCGGCATGGGCTTTCGCTCCCGCTGCCAAACTTAGTGCAGTATATGCTTAGTGCGCTGCAAGTGTTGCCCGCGCAGCTTCCTGGGCTCCAGTGGAGGCGACTACTGAGCCTCGGCTGCTTGTACGAGTTTTCCGGGATGAATATACCAACGGTAAACGAGTTCCGGGCCTTGTATAGGCTGTCGTACTCCAGGAAGCAGGGGTCCCGGGGTTGCCTGTCTTTCAACGCCCGGAAACCTCCACCGATCGTCACCAATATGCCTTCATGGGTAGACAACAGTTGGAGGAAGAAGGTGGTGATGGTGGGCGGGAGGTGGCAGGCGAGGAGTAAAATGTACTGGGTTCCTAGCGCCTTCCAACCCATCGGCGACCAGTCGTTCGAGCTATCCGATCTGGAGCATGAGAGGATCTCGACCATACTCGGATGCTGGGACGACCTGGAACGGAGTTCTTTCAACTTCATACGGCGAGAAGTGCTGGAATATTGCCAACTCGGGCGGGGTCCCGGTGCATAGGAAGCCCTTGAGCGGTGATACTTTGTGCTAGTTTTGCAAAATGCTAACTGTTTGCCTTCCTTGTAGGTGCATCTTCCCGGGCGGTTATCAAGCCCGAAACCACTCTTTCAATGGATGGGGAAGACCTCCTCAACAAGCTGAAGGAGAAAGGCGAGACCGTCTCGCGGACGTCGGTGGACGAGGAGTTCGGCCGGCTCACGACTCATTCGGAGCCGAGGGCCATGGACGTTGATGACGACGCCTATGTTCTGAAGCGGAAGACCCATCATACCGCGCCCCATGCGGTGCCTGGAAGGGGCAAGGCTACTGGAGGGTCAGTTAGGGTTCCCGGTGGAGTGAACAGGATCCCCAACCGGCCAGTGTCTGTGCCGCACGTGGCTCGCGTCGCCCCGGTAAGCGCACGATCTTCTTCTCCAGAAGGCCGGGGAGAGAAACTGAAGGGCGGGGACATTCTTTCCTCCGCGCTGGTGACTCTTACCGGTGGGTCGGCATGGGAGAACCTGGCCAAACGGTTCAGGATAACCGGTGGCGCGCAAGCTAACTCTGCCGGGGAGAAGGCCGCTGCTGCTGCCCGGCAGAGTAGTCCCGTGACTGCGGAGGCACCGGGGGGGAGCCCGGATAGTGCACTCGCCCGGCAAGTGGCGGCGGACTTGGCCGGCCTTGGGCTGGACAGACCCAGGGTTGCTGGAGCCCTGGCGGGCGGGAATCGCCCAAAATGCAAGGAATCCGTCCTTCGGGTAAGTACCGCACGGACTCACCACACTGTTTGTAGCTTGTTTTCGTTTGCGGCTTGACTAACTGCCTTTGTTGCTGCGCAGCTGCTGTATAGTCTGTACGAACCGGATGCGAGCGAGGAGCTGTCGGAGCTGAAGAGACAGATAACTGCTTTGTCGGAGATCCGACAGCGCCTGGAGGTGGAGAAGTCTCGCTCGGATCGGGAGAAGGCCAGATCGGAGGAGAGGGCCAAGAAGCTGGAGGAGCAGAACCGGAGCCTGGAGAAGGAGAGGGCCGAACTGGAAGCCAAGGTGGATGAGCTCCAAGTGGGAGCTGCCGCTCTACGCGCCGCCTCTGCTGCTCCGACCGGGGAAGATGACCCGAAACTCTACGAGCGGGTCGTTCTCAAATACCGTGAGAGCGATCAGTTCCTGGAGTTTCTAGTGAAGGCCAGGGAGGAGGGCATCTCGGATGCGTACACGGAATGGGCGGGGAAGGGATGGTTAGACACTTCCCTGATGCCGACTGCTGCTGAAGGAGATATCCATGAGCAGTCGGACATCCATCAGGAGCCGGTGGAGGGGCAGCCGGATGAAGCGATTCGCTCGGACTTGGATTCTTTTACCAACGGTGCCGAGTCTCCCCGGGCCAGAGTCAACACCGGAACTGAGGTTGACGACGAGGGTGCCGCAGGAGAAGCCAGCGGATTGCCTGCTGAAGGCGGAGTCGTGGCTCCTTAGGATTTTCCTTGCTCTTTTCCTTGTAATCTTTCCGGATCGGTTACTGCTTGTATACTTGCTTGAATATGAATATACTGGAACTGGCAGAGCCGGTGAAATTTTCTCAAAAGTAGTTTGCATATGTATTTGTTTTTACAACGGTTGAACCGCGAACTATGCCAAACTAACCGCTCGGGCTAGCGGGTTTACCAGGCCTGGTCACGTTCCCGGTCGGGGTCTGTTCTTCTTTCCCCTACGTACCGCTGGAGCTGGCCGTTATCGATCAAACCCTGTACCGCTGTCTTGAGAGCGCAGCACTGATTTGTTCGATGAGTAGCCTCATCATGATAAGAGTAGTACTTGCCCGTCTGCGCCGTTGTAAGTTTCCCCTTCGGGTACTTTCTCTTGGGCGGTGGGGGAATGACGCTCCCGTTCTCAAGTAGGATATCCTCGTAGGAAGTGGTGAGAGCGGTGAAGACTTCTTGACCGGCCAGTGGTGGTGCTGTCATGATTGCCAGGGGGCGCTCTTGGCGGAACGGTGCCGGCTTGTGCTCGTTCTGGGGTCTATCAAAATAAGGCCTCTACTGCCGCTGTGGCCAGTTTCTGCTGTTGGCGTTCCGGCTGGGTCGAGCGGTGCGGTTCTCGGTCCGCTGACTGGGCTTGGCTTCCTGGCCGGGTGGAGGGTTCTCTTCCCGGGGATGGTCTTCCTGCTGCTCATCCCGCTTCCTCTTCAGTAGGTGATGCCCATAGGTCTCGTGATCGGCCTGAGCATGCCGGATGGCCATAACCATCAACTCGTCATATCCCTGCGGGAGTTCTACCCGGACAGCGTAGGAAAACTTGCCCGCTCGGAGCCCCTGCTTAAACGCCATTTCTGCGATGCCTTTGTCCAGGTTCCGAACTCCGGCCGTAGCCGTCTGCCAACGGTTGACGAAGGTTCTCAGCTCCTCTCCGGGGGCTTGTATGCAGTTGAAGAGGATGGTCGACGTCCGGGCTCCCTCGACTCTGAGAATGAAGCGGCCTACGAACCGGTCGGCTAACTGCTCGAACGCCTCGATCGAGTTTACTGGAAGCTCGTAGAACCAGCTGAGCGCTTCTCCAGACAAAGTCTCCTGGAAGATGTTGCAGCAGACTGCATCGGAGTATCCCATAGCGCAGGTTTGGGACCGGAAGCTGTCCAGATGCTGGTACGGGCAGCCGGACCCTGAGTAGGTGAGCATGAGGGACTTCTGGTTGCCAGATCTTCCCGACTCTATGACCCGGTGCGAGAAAGGACCCATGCGCTCATTAAACCGGGCGCCCTCCATCAGCCGCGCGGCTCTTCTCTCGTTGGCCTCCATTTGGGCCTTTAAGTCCGACACGGTGTTGGCTAGCATTTGCAGCGCTCATGCGGTCGGAGTCTCAACTTCATCCACGGACGAAGCGCCGGGCTGGCGGGAGGTTGTCGTGCTCTTCGGCGGGCCTGCGCCTGCCGGCGGCTTTTCTCGCACAGGGTTGCCGGGCCGACCGCCCGAAGATTGCCCTGCTTCGGTGTGTTGAGGTTGGATCGGTGGGAGTGTCGCCTGTGCCTCGGCCATGGCGTCACTGCGCTGCTGTCCCCTTTCCAGGGCGGCCACTAGGGCAGTATTCACCGCCTCCATCTCTTCGTACCGGGCGTTAGACTTAGCTCTGTCCCTGTCGCTCTCCTCTCTTAGACGACTGACCTCTGCTGCCATTGTCCGTAGCTCTCCCGCCATACTGCTATAGCCGGGGCTGTACGTAGGGTCCCGGTCCGGGCTCTCAGATCGATCGCTTGGATCATCTGAGAACGTCAAGGAGAAGCCCCGTCGCTCTGGACTGTCTTCCTCCTCTGCAGGGCCTTTTCCGCGCGAGCTGTCGTGGTGGGGATCCGGCACGCCGGATGGTCCCCCACAGCTCCCTACTTCCTGACCGTTGCCCCGGTCGCCGCGCGGCTCCCGCGTGACGGCCGGGGTGGAGGTGAGCGTCTGCACTACTGCAAGGCGTCCCTCCTCGGCGGTACCTTTCTCTCGACTCATTTCCGAGTTCTTTCCCAACAGTGTTGCTTGCGCGGCTTTTCGTTCAAGCTTCCCACAGACGGCGCCAATTGTTTCTGCCTAAACCCGGGGGCCTAGTAGATACTTGATGAATCCAACTTGATCTCCTGCAATCCTGCTCACTAAGGGGAATACCGGGCGGGCCGGCCTTCTCCTCTCCGATGCCTAAGTTAGTATAGTTGGAATATATATAACCAAGGCACGTATGTAAGCAGGGAGAGAGATAAGTTACTTAATAAAGAGGGTAGTTGGGGCCCTTATATAGGTGGTTGGGGGTGAGGGCTGGCCTCACCCTTCGATGTGGGACTGGTTCCCTTCTGTTTGTACCTTCTGGTGCCCTCTTTGGCAGACTGGCGCCCTCGGCCCCAGGGTCTCTGGAGGCAGGATAGAGTGCTGGGCCCCGAGGCCGGGTGCTGGTGATCCGGTCCCGACCCTTGGGCCGGGCCCTGGTGCACTTGCTGCGGGTCTGTGGGCCTGTTGTAGCCTCTCTGCGGCTACTGTCAACAGTATGGGTCCAGATCTTCTGGTTGGATATTGTATAAGAGGTTGAGAGACTACTTGATTGGAGATGAAAATGAAGAATCATGCCTATTTGCATGTGAACTCCGGATGAATTGTGATTGAGATATCACTAATCCGACGTTAAGAATGAAATGATCTTGGGAATACTTGGTCTCGAGAGTGAGAACTGTTAGTGATGAACTTATTCATCTATCAGCTTATGGCTATCTAATAGACGTTAAACTAAAGCCTATATATATTCCATGATCAGTCGATGTCTTGAGAAGACCCGTTTAGTCTATATGACGAGAAGTTTTGGGAGATGAAACTCTCCATCTAAGTACCATGTGCGCAATCATGTATTTGTCATAACATGCTCGACTCGACATCTCATTCATTATAAACTTATAAAGCCAAAGTAATGGCCAGATGCGTCCACGCAATGCCATGGTATATGGTAATACCTCCTTCCAAGTATGAAAGGTTTAGGCTTATTCGATCCCATCATGAAAAACACATTAATAGGCAATTCCAGAATCTGTCTGGTTCTGTATGTCAACTTCCCTGAGACTTACAGGACAGCTTACTTGTTAGAATATGGTAAATCTGGTACTTTTGGAAAGCTCTATGTGTCTACTTTCTAGGGACACCAACCATTTGATCATAGCTATCATACTGAGTGAGTTATGGTTGTTTTAGCAAAGTAGGACAAATTTGTCCGGTAATTTACAGATTAGTCACCTTCGATAGAGGTTTGTGATCAGCTCAAAATGAATCACGTTGTGTACTTTATATTACTAGAAATATATGGGTATCTAGTTTCCATAACTCTTTACGGTCTGTTCATACCTACTGTATCGAAGAAGTTATGACTATTTAAGTACACGAAGGTCATGCTGCGCGTGAATCTGATTTTCAACGCGAACTCTAGTTTTGAGTTGTTAAACTACCTTCTTCCTTAAGATCAAGTAAAGCTAAGTATAGCTGGTCTAACACAAGGATAATGTGGCTATATTCAATGACTAGATCATTGGTCACGCCTACTTTTGAAGCTTGTGAGGAGCGTTTGTATACGCCATTAATCTAAACTCCGAGATTGAATTACCAATCAGGGGGAGTCTACCTCACATGTAATCTTCAATTGTAGTTGGTGCATTGTGCTCTTTTCCCTTCGACCAAGCTTTTTATTTTTACCCAAGTGGTTTAGTTTTACTTGGCAAGGTTTTAGCGAGGCAACATGTTATGCATCGTGTCACATTAGGTACGCGACACAAGGGAGAGTGTTCAAGGAAGGTTAATTCCGTAACTTCCATTGTGTGTCTTGACCTAATTAGATTACAATAGTAGTTACCTTAGTAGATAAGGAATCTCTGATTATTCGGGATACTTGAATAAATGCCTCATTATCTATCAATAAAGGTTACGCTTTACATCTATTCCTTTTCTCTTAGAACAAATATCAAATAAAACCAATTTTAACTACTCCCTCGTTACTTTTTTTTTTTTTCAATTTCTTTGCGCTAGCACTCTCATAAGAACGAGATTTATGAATGATAGGACCATAAAATACGACGTTCTTAATGTGTTTTACCCTCGTTATACTTTGCTTTAACCCTGATTTGTGTAGAATCGAGTCATTATATAGAGTTGTGAGTCTTTGGTAGAGTTTTAGTGAAAACGTGCTAAAGGTAGAGAAAAAGGCAGAAAATTGTCAAAAGCCGATTTATGAGTTCCAAAATGTTTTATTGGTTCTGTAAAAGTTCCACTTTGATTTTGATGAATTTATCTTCCCTTATATGTAGTAAACATGTTCACTACCAGAAAAAAGGCTTTTCCCAACGAAATAAAAATAAACGGCCGACGATATAAAATTTTTGTCGGCTATTCCCAAGAATGGCCGACGAATTTTTTTTTCGTTGGTAAAAAAAAAAATTCGTCGGCTATATTCATATTTTAGTCGACGATTTGAATTTTCGTCGACCTTTCTCTGAAACTTTAGCTGACGAAATTGGTATTTTCGTCGGCTATAAGTCTATATATTTTCAGATCTAGACAGCAGCTGCTTATTTAAAAAAAAAAACGAAAAAAAACGGGAGAAAGAGTGAAAAATCTGTGGGTATTTTATACGATTAGTTGCGTCTCATCGATTTGAAACTATTATCTGTTGAAGGTCAGGCAAAAAAACGTCATTTAGACAGTCCAATTACCATTTCTAAGCGTTTAGAGGTTTGACTGACCCGGTTGACCGTTCCGATCGAGCCTTTAACGTTGTCAGATGTAGTTGGATTTTTTTCCATACATGTATTTAATCTAAACGGTGATATCTGACGGTTGGAATAGATTTTCTAAACTTTTAGATTCAAAATCAGAACATATGCACTAATGTTCCTTAACTTGTTTACTAAGTGTTTAAGTGAATGTATAGTTTCAAATAGTTACTATACGTAGACTCTTTAAATGCAAATATGTCGTCAAATAAGATATGACCGAAATAATGAAATACGGTTACGGTTGAAAAATGACAAGATTCCGACAAAATCTGTGTGCCGAATGTTGCGGTTAACTGTTTTTTACTTTCGTTTTCCTATGGGTAGCCTGACGTTCGTTAAATCAATTTTGTAAAATTTTTATATGATTAGTTGCGTCTCATTGATTTGAAACTATTATCTGTTGAAGATGAGGCCAGAAACTGATGTAGAAAGGATGGCAGCAAACATTGAAGAGCAGATTGACCGTTGCAAGTCAAAACCCGGTTTACTGCAGATTTGGCGTCCGGCGTCCGAATGACGATTATGATACCATTCCGGAAAGGGAACGACGCCAGGAATCAAACTAGTCGCTTTGCTACGATGTGTGGGCCTTTTCGGGCTTTCGAGTTCGTTTAGAGCCTCAAAACGGTAGTTTAATATGTTTTCAAGATTTAAGTTTTCTAATTTGTTTTGGATTCGTTTTGTTTTAATTCCTTGGGCTTTTAGGTTTCCTTGTTAGTTGCCCTAGGGTTTCTTTTTAGTATTTAAGTATCCCTTTGGGATCACATACAATTAATTAATCATATTTTATCAAAACCCTAAGAGTTTTCTCTTGATTCCTGGTGGATTCCAGACCTGTTCTTTAGAGTACGACGTTGATTGTACTCTCCATTCATTGAGGAATCGACGTTGATCAACCCTTCCACACTTCTACTGCGTCAGAAACCGTTGTTTAACTAGACTAATTTCCGTTTTTAAGCGTTTAGAGGTTTGACTTAGTGGTTTGACTTATAGTTTAGCCGACGAAAATTATATTTCGTCGGCTAAACTCTTGCGATCCGCGCCTTTTCATTGTCCGCCTTTGGATGGCTCAGATCCGACGGCTGTTGATCTTCCAAAGTATAGCCGACGATGTTCATAGAATAGCCGACGAAAATTATATTTCGTCGGCTGAACTCTTGCGATCCGCGCCTTTTTATTGTCAGCCGTTGGATGGCTCAGATCCGACGGCTGTTGATCTTCCAAAGTATAGCCGACAAAATCTTTTAAATCGTCGGCTATTCTCTCTGTTTTAAATCTTTCAGCCCGCCTTTTTTCTCTCCTCCTCAGGAAAAACTCCTCCTCCGCTCTCCTCCGCCGATCTGCGTCTCCAATCCGCCGCTCTCCTCCTCCTCCTCCTCAAATCGGCGCCGGCGTCCTCCTCCTCCTTCTCCTCCTCCTCCTTCCCCTCAAATCGGCGTCGGGGATTCAAGGCCTTGTTGTTGTGCCGCGAACATAGCATACCACCAGTCTTGTTGGCCGGCGTAGTTGTGTCGCCGAATTCTCTCGCATTCAGCATGCCAACTGGACATATCCAAATGATACTGCTGTGTTCTGCGTTGTTGCTCCTGTGATCTGCGGTGTTGCTCCTGTGATCTCTGGAACTCGGCCGCCAATCTTGTATTTTCTTCTGCCAATCTCTGCATTTCCCCCCTCATCTGTTGGCTGTCCCCGCCTCCCTTCTTTTGAGCTCCCTTAGTGGTCTTCAGGAACCCTATTCCAGAACTTCCCAAACCCCGGCAGTAGTATTGGTTTGACCGGTCTGGGAAGGCTGCGTCGAACATCCTCGCTGCCGTTTGAACATTCGATCTGTCGACCTGGCGCAGGGCTTCTTGAAGATCTACCTCTGAAATGTTTGGTTGTGTCTCCCGAACTACTTCCTGCAACACTTCTTCTTCGGCCCGGTTCACCCTCTCCTAACTGAACGGGAAAAAAAAAATTAATATTCTAACAAATATATAATTAAGTAAAATTAATAATTAAAATTTTAAAATCGTAATCAACGACTTACGAGCTGTTCTGTGGCTTGTGGATAAGCCTTCTTGAACGTCTCCACGTACGGGTTGCTATCAGGATGATCTCTAAGTGCCTCCTCCTGATATTGTGAAAACGGCCTAGAACCAGCATGATGGGGGGTTGTGTTACGGCGGCGGTTCGCAGAGTTTATGCGAGACCGTTCCTTCAAACAAATAATAAAATATTAGAAAAATGCATAAAAAATATTAGTGTAATAATTATAAAATAATTAAACTAATAATTAAAATATTAACAAAATAAACATTTATAGTTAAGTTTAGTATTTACCTGCATAAGTGGGTTGTTGAAGTCTACTGTCTTCAACCAACGCCACTCGTACTCCCTGAACAGGAACTCTCTTGGAGTACCCATACGACCATGTCTGTCGTATTCGGCAAAGTGGGTACGGAGCTCGTTCTTCCACTCTTTGAACCTACGGAAAAAACAAAAGTGCATTAGAAATATTATTAATATCATAAAATATTTCAAATTATAAGATGAGGAATTCCCAACGTACCTCGAGTTCTGTATCGCGTCCGCCCAATCCTGCTTGTCTTCGGCAATCTCGAAGTATGCCTGAAAGATAATATTTTATTAGTTTTACAATTATAGCAATACCGAAAATTATTAAATATTACGATAAAGAAATTAAGTTTTTTAAATTACTCACCGACGCCGCGTTGTTAACCTCCCTCTTAATTTCTTCTGGCACATCAGCCCACCGGGTCCACAACATAGGGACTCTATCCCTAATCAGTGCCCCTACGCAAGCCGCGTAATCGCGGCGTTTTTCCCCTGAACCTCCTGATTAGGGGGTTCGTTGATCTGGATCCTCCCCCTGCTGTCAACAGTTCTCCTGAGCGTGTCAAAACATATGACACCTCTCGTATTCGGCCTTGAACTGCTAGCGGCTGTCCCTATCACATAAACGACGATTGGTTAATAAAATTAAAATATTAGTGTGTTAATTTTAATAAAACATTTAATTAATAAAATCAAATGTTACCTGAACTCGATGACCCGTCTGTCGACTTTCCTTTTCTCCTCGCCGAAATCAGGAGCTCAGGTCTCTCAAATGGCTGCTGATGGTATGCCTCCGCAACACTCACGTACTGAGGCATATCAGGCCATATGGGCACACCACGCTCGTCGACCTCGGGTATCGCAGGAATGTTGTACGGGAGGTAGAGTTGATTTGGGAGAGTAGACCCCTCAGTCGAGTCAGCAGCAGACGGTGTCGGACTCGTCATCGGCTCCCGATGAACCTCAGGCATACGGACCTCAGGAACGTCTGCAGCTATCTCGTCCTGAAATAGCTGCCTACTGGACCTCGGAGCATCTGGCCCGAGAGGGGGACGTGAACTGCTCGACTGCCGCCCCGCCTGGAGAAGGGTCTGGTGCCGAGAACTCACACTCCTCCGCGGCTGGGATGAATCCACAGTCCTCCGAGGCTGGGATGAATCCACACTCCTTCGCGGATGGCTGGTGGTCCTCTCAGGTTGGCTAAGGGTCCTCTGGGAGTCTCCGGAACCGGCAGAACTTCCAGAACCCCTAGATCTGGAAGAACGACGGCCTCCGAATAACTGTCTGAGTGTATCGGCCATCTGGAGCTTGAGGCATTAATACATTAATTAATATTAAATTATATTACATTAAATAACAAATTCTAATTAATATAATAACCAATAATACTAACATATTTTAAAACATACTAACAAATTAATATTTAAATTTTAACTAATTTTAAATAATACTAACCATTAACATAAATATAACCATTTATATACAAATATAACTATATTTCATCATTAACATATATATACATACAAATAACCATTTATATATTAACATAAATATAACCATTTATATAATTAGGCTACCAATTTATATATATATTTAATTTAACAATTTATATATATATCAATTAAAATATACACTAATATATATATATATATATATACACAAATATGTGTATATATTAACAAATATATAACAATTTATATAATTAATTACCTACCTCGATTTATTAACAAATATATTTACAAATTTATATAATTAACAAATATATAACAAATATATAATTAATTTATTAATAAATATATAAAAATTTATATAATTAATATTAACAAATATTATATAACAATTTATATAACAAATATACAAAAATGTATACAATTTATATAATTAACAAATATATAACAAATATATAATTAATTTATTAACAAATATATAAAAATGTATACAATTTATATAATTAATATTAACAAATATTATATAACAATTTATATAACAATTTAACAATTTAATTATACAATTAAAATAAATTGGAAAAAAAAAAAAAGGTAAACCTAGCTCGATCGGAGGAGGAGGGGAAGGAGAAGGAGGAGGAGGAGAAGGAGGAGGTCGTCGGAGGAGGGGAAGGCGGAGGGGAAGGCGGAGGGGAAGGAGGAGGAGGAGGAGGAGGAGGCTGGAGGAGGAGGAACGGTGGAGGCGCCGCCGATTTGAGGAGGAGGAGGAGCAGAGCGGCGGATTGGAGGAAAGCTGTAGTCGACTTGAGGAAGGAGGAGGAGGAGAGAAAAAAGTCGGCTAGGGTTCGGGACTTTCTGATTTATAGCAAAAAGAATAGCCGACGATTAAAAATATTTCGTCGGCTATACTTTGGAAAATTAACAGCCGTCGGATCTGAGCCATCCAACGGCGGACAATAAGTCAAACCTCTAAACGCTTAAAAATGGAAATTAGTCTAGTTAAACGACGGTTTATGGTCTGACCTTCAACAGATAATAGTTTCAAATCAATGAGACGCAACTAATCATATAAAAATTTTCCTCAAAATATTTACCGAACGTCAGACTACCCATAGGAAAACAAAAATAAAAAACAGTCTACCGCAACATTCGGCACACAGATTTTATCGGAATCTTGTTATTTTCAACCGTGGACGTATTTAATCATATCGGTCATATCTTATTTCACAATATTTTTGCATTTGAAGAGTCTATGTACAATAACTATTTGAAACTATACATTCACTTAAACACTTAGTAAACAAGTTAAGGAACATTAGTGCATATGTTATGATTTTGAATCTAAAAGTTTACAAATCTATTCCAACCTTCAGATATCACCGTTAAGATTAAATACATGTATGGAAAAAAAATCCAAGTACATATGACAACGTTAAAGGCTCGATCAGAACGGTCAACCGGGTCAGTCAAACCTCTAAACGCTTAGAAATGGTAATTGGACTGTCTAAATGACTTTTTTTTGGCCTGTCAAAAGATAATAGTTTCAAATCGATGAGACGCAACTAATCGTATAAAAATTTTCCTCAAAATATTTACCGAAGGTAACGCTACCATTAGGGAAACGAAGGAATAAAACCTTTGACCGCATCTTTCGACACCCAGATTTTATCGAAATCTTGTCATTTTTAAACCGTAGATGTATTTCATTATTTCGGTCATATCTTATTTCACGACTTATTTCTGTTTGAAGGATGAAGCAATGGTTTATCGTTAGTGATAGAAAATGGAATATGGTCATTTTTTGTTTTTGGTTTTTTTAAATCATAGCCGACGAGAGACTCGTACTCGTCGGCTATTCTTTTGTCTTTTTCTGTCTAAAATAAAATATGTATCTTTCAATATAGTTATAGCCGACGAAATAATGAATTGTTCGTCGGCTATTATGAGTATAGCCGACGAAATAACAAATTTTTCGTCGGCTATTATAAGTATAGCCGACGAAATAATGCATTTTTCGTCGGCTATACCATGAAAAAGGTATAAAAAAATCAGTAGGTTTACACCTCTCGTTTTCCTATTTCCTGTTCATATATAACCAAAAGTGAACATCAAGAAAACAGAAACCCAGCAGTCAACATATTTCAAATTTTTTTTTTAAGGGGTTTGGAACCCAGCCTAGCTGGGAGGCTCATCCCCACGCCCGTTCATTAGAAATTAGTGGATTACAAATGAAAGGATGACATTATCTACATTACTTAATCCGTCAGATTGTAATCGGAATCATCGGATGAGTCTTCTTCGGTTTCTGAATTGCTCGATAGGGGTAATCTATGTCTTTCCTCACCACTAGAGTCCTCGTTAGTTTCTTCATTTGGATCAACATCAACAAGCAGTGGCTCTTCACATCGAATTCGCACCGGCGTGTCTAGGCGAATAAAAGAGGAGTCAGGAATACCGTTTGAGTTGGGCTCTTGATACGCTGTGCCACCTTCCTCGTTCTCTTCAGCCACTCCAAGTGTAGACGCCCGGTAAATGTTGCAATGGTGGATAGTGTTGACTACTTTCCACGGGTCACCCTTGGCGAGATCATCAAGATAAAACACTTGTTTCACCCATGTGGCTAAAACGAACGGGTCATCCTCATACCATGATGTACTAGTGTTCACAGAAGTTATGCCGTATTGATCGGTTTTCATGCTCTGCGGCCGTGTGTCAAACCATCTACACTTGAAAATGTGCACTTTCATGCCTTCCCCATAATGCAGTTCCACAACTGAATGGAGAACACCGTAATAGTCAACTCCATCATCCCCACCATGTGCCATAACCCCTGAATTTTGTGTTTTCAGTCCGACGTCTCTCTCTTCACATCGAAATAACACACCATTCACCTTGCACGTCGCATAAACTTTTGAATAGACCGGCCTCATCGCTAGAAGTCTGAGTTCGTGCGACCAATTTGGGTGATTATCATTTTTAATAAGGTCCATCTGCAACCATCAGAATCAACTATAAATATGAATAATTATACACAATAATATATAAATACGTATAGAATAATGTTAAAGTTACGTATCCAGCGGCCGAAATACTCTGCGAATGTCCGGTTGTGGTAATCGAGATCACCTCCTACTTGTTCACAGTTTAGATGCATGTTCTTCCAAAACTGAACTTCTAAACAGTTAATTAGTATCCACCAATGTGCAATAGCTACCTCATAATCTTTCAACTTGTAGGAAACTGGCATTTTTCTACCGTGTACAACATCGTCGGAGAGTATGGAAAGATTGAACTGTGAAGGTACATCTTCCGGTATGCTTTCCTGTAACGCTCCTAAATACAGCTTCATGTATGTGACGCACTCGTGCGCAATATATGCTTCAGCTATACATCCTTCAGGTGCAGATCTGTTTTGGACAAAATCACCGTATTGTCCAAGTTGCCTATAAATCAAGTTTTTAAAGTGTTATGATAATACATTAATACTAAATCACATATATTGATGAGGAAATTAACATAAGGTGTAAAATACGTACCTTTCCATCGGATACATCCAAGTGAAGTGTACAGGACCGGTAAGCAACAACTGCCGAGGAAGATGGATCATGAGGTGAGGCATGATGTCGAAAAAATTTGGAGAAAATATCATCTCAAATTTACACATGATATGAACGATGTCTTGTTACATTTCCCGGATGTCAGATTTTCTCACTTCCCATGTGCATACCTTCTGGAAAAATCTTGCCAACGGTACTAACGGCTCCACAACGTGACGGGGAAGGAACAGTCGAATGAAAACAGGGAAGAGACGTTGTAGCAGGATATGATTGTCATGACTTTTCAACCGTAAAGATTGTTGAATTGTCTGTTCACACACTTGGCCCGACTTATCCAATGGAAAATTTCTGGTTTATGCTCAGGCTTGACGGTGTAAGGAGCTTGAGGCATTTTTCTCTTCCCTTGTTTCAACCATAGTTGTTTTCTGATATTCATGTTTTGCAGATCAGTGCGAGCCTTAGGACCGTCTTTCATCTTCCCCTCCAAGTTCAGCGTTGTGCCCACCACACTTTCAGAAACATTTTTTTCTATGTGCATAACGTCTAGGAAGTGACGGATCAGCAACTCACACCAGTATGGGAGTTCCCACAATATGCTCTTATGTGTCCAGAATTTGTACTCCTCAGGTCTTTCAGGTATTTCCGCTACAATATCGGGATGATTGCTGAGGGGCCCAAAATCGTACTCATTAAGCACTGCTAAAATTTCTCTTCCCGTCCATCTTTTGGGAGGACCACCGTGTTCTTCGGTTCCATCAAATGCGATGGACTCGTAACGCCAGTGGTGATCCGCCGGAAGGAACACACGATGACCCATTCTGCATATCTTGTTGCAATGAGGGGTGCTCCCATAATCGCTAAGGCACTCTGGACAAGCCTTGTATCGCCTAGCTAACAACGCTGCCCGACAACATCCCATAAGCAGGAAAATCACTGATGGTACCAATAACCATGGCATGCATCTGGAACGTCTCCTCCTTGTACTTGTCAAAAGTGGGATGACCAACGTCCCACAATACCTTAAGCTCTTCAATCAATGGTCTCATATACACATCGAGACATGTCCCTGGGTAACCAGGCCCCGGAATAAACAACGTCAACATATTATATTCCTTCTTTATGCACATCTACGGAGGAAGGTTGTAAGGTACCAAAACCACCGGCCATATACTGTATGAAAGACTCATGGTGCCGAAAGGGTTGAACCCGTCGGTTGAGAGCCCGAGCCTGACATTTCTGACATCTGACGCAAAATGAGGAAACTCATTGTTTATATGCTTCCAAGCCGCTCCGTCAGAGATGTGTGTCATGATATCTGCGTCTCCCGCGTCCCGCTCACCGTGCCATCTCATAACTTTTGTGGTGGTTTCTGACATGTACAACCGCTCAAGCCTATCTCTCAACGGAAAATACCGAAGCACTTTCCCAGGTTTCCTATTGCCTGCTCCCGTCAACTTATATCGGCCAGAATGACATATCGGACATGCGTCAAGGCTAGCAAGGTCATTCCCTTCTGCATCTTTACCCCAGAAGAGAACGCAGTCAAATGCGCATGCATGGATCTTAATGTAGGAAAGCCCTAGATCTTTGAGGATACTTCGGACCTTACGGTGATTGGTAGGATTACGATGACCCTCCTCCAACAACGAAGAAGTGTACTGTAGATATTCATCCACTTGCCTGATAGTCGATTTTGTCTCCACTTTAATCCTCATTACCTCCAACACACTTTCAAGAACTGTCTTCTCAGAACTTGAAGACACAGGGGTCTGTTGCAATGCAATCAGTTTGTTGTACTTGTCAAAGGCAGCAGTGTTGACAACGTACACCGTTTTCAAAAGGAAACACGTCGTTGACGAGTGCCATTGTTGGATCGTTGGATGTACTACTACTGCCTGCCTAAAAAAACTGCTCATGATCATGCGATCCATCTAATGATGGCTCACCGTGATATATCCAACGTGTGTACTTCGGCCAAAACCCATTACTCTTTAGGTGCTCCCATACTGTCCTAATCGGAAATCGACACATATCACTGCGACACCTACATTTCTTGCATGGGCAAGAATGGTATTCATTCCCGTTTGCATTTTCCTCGACGAACTACAAAAAATTCACAACTCCTGTAGTATATCATCGGTCATGCCTTGAAAGCGAAATCCAACTCTTATCCGGATCCATATATAGCCTGAAAATAATATATATATATATATATATATATAAAACTTTAATTAATAAGAAATTAATTAACACATACATATATATATATATATATATAAATCCTTAATAATTAATTACATTACAATATATATTATTATCAACATCAACTCATATATATATATACCATTAACAACTATTATTTAAGTTACACTATATATCAACCATTATTTAAGTTAAGTACACTATCAACAACCATTAATTAACATATATATATATATATATATATAATTAAACTCCACACACACACACACACACACATATATATATATATATATTATCTCCTAATTAAAATAACATCAAATTAAAACACATATTTAAACTCTAACTTAAAATCAACTCAACTACAACTCAAAATCAACATATATACATACATTCTAACACTAAAACAACAACAAAACAAAAAATCACTTACTAAATCAAAATCACTAAAACTCAAAATCAAGTCAACTAAAACTCAAAATCAACATATATACACATATACGTACCTATATATAGCTCCACAATGTAAGAGAGGACGGATTTCAACAATACCCACAGATTTTTCACTCTTTCTCCCGTTTTTTTCGTTTTTTTTTTTAATGAGCAGCTGCTGTCTAGATCTGAAAATATATAGACTTATACAAAATTTCAAAAAAATTTTGTCGGCTAATGTTTCAGAGAAAGGTCGACGAAAATCCAAATCGTCGCCTGAAATCTAAATATAGCCGACGATTTTTGTTTACACCAACGAAAAAAAAGATCGTCGGCTATTCCCAAACTATGGCCGACGATTTTGTTTTTCTACCGACGAAAAATAAAATCGTAGGCTATTCTATGGAATTACCGACGAAATTTTTAGTCGTCGGCCGTGTTTTTTTTTTCGTCGGGAAAAGCATTTTTTCTGGTAGTAATAGTCATATATCTCTTTGGAGCTGCCGACAATATCCCCTAGAATAGAATAGTAAGGATGAATCCAACTATATGATTGGTCATGTACTTCTCTATATTAACCATATTCATAAATATTGTAACCAAATTGATTGTTGTTTTCATACAATTTATTTGACGTTCCACTACGCTCTGTGCCTAAACTGATAGAATCAAAACTTAAGGCAACTGAAGCAACATCTGATGGGCATCTATTCAAAAAATTGAGGCGATTACGTATTCGAGAACTAGATGCGATTACTTATTAGAGAACTTGAGGCGATCACTTATTCGAGCAATCGAGGCAATTACTTATTCGAGAACTTGAGGCGATTACTTATTCGAGAACTCGAGATAGTTACTTTTTTCTTACTTTCTTACATATTCCTTGAGGAGAACACTCTTTGCCGATATTTCTCAAGATTGTCTATCACTTCTCTTATCCAGATATCATTTTAGGGGAATCTGGAGTACTCATTTTTTTTATATCCCTCGAGATGATCACTGATGACTTGTTTAATTACTCTTCTCTTAAACATTCTTGAATCTCGAGAAAAAAAAAAGTTGGAAAATTGTACAGATATTTAGTTAAAATATATGAGATATATCACAAATATCTTAAATATTGGAGATATTTTACATTATCGGAGATATTTTACATTATCGGAGATATATCATAAATATGGTGAAAGAAAATATATTTACCCTCAAATATATATTGGTCGGCCGAAAAAAAGAGATAGCGAAGGATATATCGGATATATCGCAGAGATTTTAAACCCTGGGGTTGGGGATAGAGAAGAAGGTACGGTGCTATATATCTTCGTACATAAATGTTGCTTTGTTTGTGAACTGGGGAGTTTAGCATAGCCATCATTCAAGGTGTGTGTATCCCTTTCTTGTGTTCAACAAATCGAGTTAGATGGCTTTGAACAATATTACCATAACGTCACCGCTACTAACTATGCAGCTCTTCACAATCCGGCGGGCCAGCCTCCCCTCCTCCCCTGTATGTAATTTCCTCTATAACTTCTCCACATTTTACTAATGGCCGGGTCTAATTTGAACTTCTTTACATATATACACTACAACAAAATATAGCTTTAACAAAATGCATTGAACGTTGCCAAAAATAACTGACAACATTCGGCGCATGTTATAGTTGCACTAAGCAAAAAACCTCAATAGACAATATTCATCAGACAATACTACTGATGAAAACCATTGTTTGAAAAAATCAGACAATGGTAAGAAAATAAATATTGTCTGAAGTTGCTATTCAGACAATAGATTTTATGTTACCATTGTGTGAGTCTATTAAAGACAATTTCAATTTACTGTGGTATTTTAACATTGCGCTGCCTGAGACTTCGGACAATGGTTTAATACCAGCGGCAGACAATTGTTTAAATTTATATGTTATCTGATTGGTACCCGTCACACAATGCTTTTAGTCAATTATTGTGCATTGTTTATATTTTTTTCAGACAATTGCTTTAGACTATGTTCATTATTATGATTTTTAAGTTATGTTGTCTCAATATTTATGCAACAATATTTTTAATTATAACCCTAGGTATAAATACTAACAGTAAAAAAAAAAACCAATTTATTTATTTTCCCACTCGCACTCCCACACATCGAACTCATCGAACTGCTCGAGCTCTCTCACTCCCACTCATCGAACTCCTCGAGCTCTCTCACTCTCACTCCCACTCATCGAACTCCTCGAGCTCTCTCACTCCCACTCAATAGGTACGTTAATGGGTTAATGGGTTTATGATATTGAACACAAATTTGGCCATGATATTTGTCAAATTTGGTTTGGGGTCTAGCTAGGCTTCGGTTTGGCCATGAGGTTTCTGAAATTGATTTGGGGTGTAGGCTTAGGTTTCAGATAACTCGATTTGGGATTTAGGGTTTGTTATCCTTGTTGGGTTTTTGGTTGAACTAAATTTGGGGTGTATGAACTAAGCTGTATGAATGAGATTCCAACTTGGAACTAAATTTTGGATATCTACTTGAATTTGAGTCTTCAACTAATTAGGTTTTCGATCTGCATTATTTCTTATTTTTTGAATCTATAAGTTTACTTCATTTACTAATATCTATCTTTGTAGGCAAACTAAAGTAAGAAGTAGAGTCAGCAACAAGCAAGGAGCACACGTTTTGGAGCATAGTAGCCACAAAGTAAGAAAATACTTGAATCTGTTACGATATATTAAGTCCTTTTGTTTTTTTTTTTGTCTGAAAACTGTTATATGATTATTGTGTCTGGATGGAATGTGATGGATATTAATAAAGTTCTATTATTTTACTATAATTAATCTAAGTTTATTCACTTTTTAACTGCAAGATGGATAAGACTTGGATGCATGCTGATAGAAGATCACAAATGTTTTCTCTAGGGGTTGATGAATTGATTATGTATGCGCTAGATTCTCGTGGTGATATGGAAAAAATATCTTGTTCTTGTTTAAATTGTTTTCATGGTAAAAGTTGGAAGGCTAGGGTAGTGAAAAATCACTTGGTTGAATTTGGGATAGATGAGAGTTACAAAACATGGATATGGCATGGGGAAGGGGATTCAGATGGGTCGAATATCCCTAAACAGAATGGTCCAGGTATAGGGTGTTCAATTTCAGAGGGTAGTCCAAGTATAGGGCAGAATAGCAATGGTATGGTGGGGTCTGATGATGAGAATCTTTCAACAGACTCCGATGATTTTATGGAGTTTGTCGAGGATGGAGATAAACCTCTTTACCCTAGTTGTACGCGTTTTACAAAGATGACTGCACTTGTAAAAACACATGAACTGAAAGCAAAGCATGAGATAACTGATGCATGCTTTTGGAACATGTTGTTACTCATGGGGAAATTTCTTCCAGAAGGCAATGAAGTCCCTAGTTCTTTGTACATGGCAAAGAAAGCACAACAGTCTTAGGATTGAGTTATGAAAAGATACATTCATGTCCTAATGATTGCATCTTATATAGGGGTACTGATCTTGATGCCACTAGCTGTCGCATATGTGGTTTGTCTAGGTGGAAATTGGGGAATGATCAAAGTTACAGACTTGGTGTTCCTATGAAGGTATTGTGGTATTTTCCACCTATAACGAGATTTAAGAAAATGGTTCAGTCGGTAAGTACAGCTAAAAGCTTATCATGGCATGCTAATGAGCAACTAAAAGATGATAAAATGAGGCATCCGGCTGACTCTCCTACTTGGAAGTTAGTCGACGAGAAGTGGCCTAGTTTCGGTGCAGAGGCTTAGAAATATAAGGCTAGCACTGTCGTCAGATGGTTTTAATCCCCATAATAGCCTTTCAAGTAAATATTCTTGTTGGCCTGTCATACTAGTAACTTATAATCTTCCTCCATGGTTGTGCATGAAGAGGAAGTATATGATGCTTACTCTGTTAATTTCTGGGCCTGAACAACCTGGAAATGACATTGACGTCTACCTCCAGCCTTTGATAGATGATTTGAAGATATTGTGGAATGGGGTTGATGGGGTATATGATTGTTCGAAAAGAGAGTACTTCACACTGAGAGCAGTATTGTTTTGGACTATTAACGACTTCCCAGCATACGGAAATTTGTCGGGCAGCGTTGTCAAGGGCTATAAGACATGCCATATTTGTTTAGATGATCTGAAAGCAGACTGGCTTGTTCATGGACATAAATATTCTTATCAGTGACACCGAAGATTTTTACCGCATAACCATCCATATCGAAAACAGGCAGCTGCATTCAATAATAAAAAAGAGCTTGATTCAGCTCCTATTCCAATAAGTGGAGAGGAGGTCTTAAAGAGAGTGCAATGTTTGAATCATGTGTTTGGTAAAATTCAGAAAAAAGGGAAAGAAAAGGGTGGAAAAAAGGGAGTGAAAAAGGGTGAGAAAAGGGGTGGAAAAAAGGGTATTGCTCTTGCTGATAAGCCTTGTTGGCATAAGCAATCTGTTTTCTTCCAACTCGAGTACTGGATGTATCTTCTCATTCGACATATTCTTGACATCATGCACTTTGAGAAGAATATTTTGGAGGCATTGCTTGGTACATTGCTAAATACTAATGGGAAGACAAAAGATGGCCTATCTGCTCGTTTAGATTTGGTTGACATTGGTATAAGAACTGGTTTGCATCCTATTGCAACAGGTGGAAAAAGGAATAGTTTACCTTTGGGGAGCTGGAATCTAAAGTTAGATGAAAAAACCATTGTCTGCAGTTCTATTCTTGGTATGAAGCTAGCTGATAGATTTTCTTCGAATATAAAGAGTCTAGTGTGCATGGATGATCTAAAACTTGTTGGTATGAAATCCCATGACTGTCATACCCTACTCCATCACTTACTCCCTATTGGGATTCGTTCAGTATTGGAGAAACCAGTGAGATATGCTATCATTAAATTCTGTCACTTCTTCAAAGCCATTTGCAGTAAAGTCATAGATGTTGAGAAAGTAGGAAAATTGCAAGCTGACCTTGTTAAAACAGTTTGTGAGCTTGAGAAATTCTTCCCACCTTCATTCTTTGATATCATGATACATCTTTCGGTGCATCTTGTTAGAGAAGTAGAGCTTTGTGGCCCCGTTTTCTTTAGATGGATGTACCCCTTTGAAAGGTATATGAAGACCTTGAAGGGGTATGTAAAGAGCCGTGTTCATCCAGAAGGAAGCATTGCTGAGAAGTACATAGTTGAAGAAGCAGTTGAGTTTTTGGCAGATCGTGATCCAAGTCAATCCACAGTTGGAGTACCGGTTGGTGACAACTCTAGTGGACCCTTATCAGGTGCATTTATGATAAAGCCTGATTTGAAGCATTTGCAACTGGCACATTTGTGTGTGTTGCAGAATACAGATGATGCGAGGCCCTACTTCGAGTAAGTGGTTTTATTATTTATGTTAAATAATTTTACAAGTCTAGTATACAGTTAAATTTTAGCTACTGAGTGTTTACTTGTCTTTTACAGTGAACATATGGCCTTCTTGAAGCGTTGCTTTCCAGATTTTGCTGTTGATGAGAAGTGGTTAATGGAGAAGCAGAATAAAACTTTTTGTAAATGGATAGAAGACAAGGTAGGGGCAATGATGTGTTAATTTTGAACATAAACTAATAACTTTGTGTGCATTCTGACAATTTATGTGCTTTATTTATATGCAGGTGGCAGCTGATCTTGTGGATGAGGAGAATAATGTATCAGAACATATGAGGTGGATTGCTGATGGTCCTGCACTTGATGTACCTTCATTTGATGGCTACAAGATCGATGGTGTTAATTTTAGCACCAAGGATCGAGACAATGTCAGGCAGTTTCAATGCAGTGGTGTCTCCTTATTGGCCAGTGCAATGTTGGTCTCTAGTGCGAAGGATAAGAACCCCGTTAACAATGACACCATCTTTTATGGAGTCATTAGAGAGATATGGGAGTTGGACTACCATAGCTTTAGGGTACCAATATTCTTTTGTGATTGGGTTGATATTGACAAGGGAATTAAGTTAGATGACCTAGGATACACACTAGTTAATTTGAATAAGTTAGGTCACTTCAATGATCCCTTTGTGTTAGGTACTGATGTGAAGCAGGTCTGCTATATAGATGACCCTTTAAATGCTAACTGGTCAGTGGTTATAAGATGTCCTGATAGGGATTATCTTTATAGTAATGAAGAGGACAGTGAGTTGATCGATCTTGAGGTAGATATCCCTGCACTGATTCAGCCAATCATCGATAGTGTAGAAGTTGATGACCAAACCAAGACTTACATGCGAGATGGTGATGAGACAATAGATGTGGAGTAGTATAATTGACAGACTGTATGTACCATTGTTGCATGTTATGGCCATTAATAAGGCGGTGCTTAAGGCAAGGGAGAGAATCGCTCTAGCTATGAAGTTGGTAAGAAGCAGATCTGCACCAACTCCAACTAACTCTGCTGGATCACAACATGTACCATCCCCGAAGAGAGCAACATCACTAACACAACGATGTCTTAGAGTAAAGAAGAAGAAGAAGAAGAAGAAAACATTAACGGCAGCGACTGAGCAGTTGTTAGGGTTGAAGTTGTTGAAGCGTGGATGTGTTACAATGCACAAGATTGTACGATGTAGGATCCTTGGTATCAAGCTGAAGGTCACCTTTAACAAATTTTGCTGTGCATTATTCTACATTATTTTGTTATGAAAATATTCTCTATGTTATAGGAAAAGCGCGAGGAGATGATGAAAAAGAGGGCGAAGAACCAGTACCCTCATCACATGTCGCGTTTGCGGTATGCAAACCTGCAAGATCAAATGCAACAGAAACTTGTAAGTGAAACAATATAATGTCATATATTGTTAAGTCTATGTAGTTTTATTTTCAAAAAACTTATGTCGCAATGGCCACTGTTGCATCTAAGCAGGGAATCGAAGAAGACATTGAACGTGATGATCTCTGGAAGGAAGCTCGAAAGGATAGGAATGGCAAATATGTAGATGATGTTGTAGCGGATAAGGTGGCAGAAATTGTAAGTGTTCAATTTCAGTTATTCATATTGTGCCTTTGGAAATCGTGTGTACATTTATACTCACCTTTAATTGTTTGAAGGACGAGTTAAAAAAAAAGGTCGAAACTGGTGATGTAAGAGTAGATGGAAGTGATGATGTGTTGTCCAAGGTGTTTGGTGGAGTTAAGCGTTATGGAAGAGTGCGTGGTGTGGGAGGCAATGTTAATCCCATCAGTTACTTCAACCAAGCAAAGAAAAAAAAGAAGTATGTTGAAGAAAAAATTAATGAAGCTGTTGCGAATGAGAGACAGAAGTATGAAGCTAAAGTTAAAGAGAGAGTAATGGCTGAGAGGTTGAGTAGGTTAGAAGCAGCACTAAAGGTTTCTCCTGTTGTGGAAAAGCCTTCTGTGGAAGCTGAAATTAGCCCTAACATAGAATTTGCACAAGGAAGCTGCTCCTACATGAGGGAGAAGGGCGCAGTGAGGGCTGATTTGGAGTTTCCTATCCGTGCAAAGAAGAGCTTATGTTTAGAAGGTGACATACAAGAGGGTGGGCATCAATTCCAACATACTTTGATGCAGTTGGAAGGGGAACCTATTGTGAAAGCTGAGCTAGATGAAGTAAAGGTAAATGTAGATGAAGTTCACGTGGAAGGGGAACCTATGGTCAAGTCTACAGAAGTTACACAGCCGGTAACTTCTCTAATCTAATTACTCTATTTTTATGTTAATATTTTTAAGTGAGATAATTATTATTTTTATGTCACGTGGAGGCTGATAGCGCTTATTATTTTTCTTAACATAACCACTCAAGCCAACAGACTGTAAATTGGCTATAGGTTCAGTGGACAATATTGTTGCCATTGCGACGTTAGCTCAACTTCAGGACAATGATGCTGACAACCAAACTATTCATGGTGTTCCTTTGGGAAAAAAGAATGTGAGAGTGTCGATCACTCGTCCACTTGTTCCTGCTGCTAAACTTCCATTCCCAGTCGATGACATAGACACTGTTGGTGGCGTCATTGGGACTTACATTGCTTGGCCAAAGGACCTCATAGTACAATCGATATCCCCTCCCAAAACTAACCAGGTAAAGTAACTCAAAGATGGAAACGAACATTTTTTATTCTACAATATTTTACTAACTGTTTCATTCACTTATTCATGTAGAAAAAGATCGCACATAAAGCTGCAGGTAGGCCCTCCAAGAAGAGGAAAAGGCTGACAAATGATGATAATGATGATAACCTCATGATTGACTTGAAGAAGATGCCGTCTAATTACCCTGGAGCTTTGAAGTGCATGTGGATATGGGCGAATGATGCACTTGCCGATGGGAAGACCGTCCTTTTTATGCTTACACATAATGTGTTCGGAGTTGATAGGAAGCAATATTTGTACAAGAGGGATATGTATGTCATGTGCACTATGGGAGAAGTTTCTGGTGGCATCCTATGCATGGATATGCTGTAAGTTTCCTAAACTAACATATCTTGATTATACTATATATGTGTGTGTGTCTCATAGAAACATTGAACATGGATTTTTTTGCTGTTGCAGCTACTTGCATGAATTGTTGAAGAGATCAAAGATGTCGGATATGATTTCCTTTGTGGACCCTAACCAGATTAGATCGGTTAATTGTGCAAACGTTGAACAAAGGGCTCGCAAGCTATCAACAAGGTTCAAAGATGGAAAGAAGGGACAGCTGTGTATATTGCCTTATAATTCAGGATGAGTGACGTCGTATCTCTAATTTCATCTAATTACACAAACTTGGAGCTCACTTCATTTTCTTAACTTGATTTTTAAGTAAGCATTGGACACTAAGTGTGGTCAACCTAGAAGATGAAGTTATCTACTCCTTCGATCCAATAAGACGTCGACTACTTAGCGATGAAGATTGGAAGAATGTTGTGGAGAGGTAAGTGTGAATGAGTTTTGGCTATCATGTTGTGTTTGTTAATTTTATCTATATATATGAACTTACTGTTTGTTAATTCTATCCAAATATATAAACTTATTGTTTGTTGTTATATTGCTGAAGTGCTATCAAAATTTACAAGTCTCAAATGGATAAACCTGCCCGGGATTCAATCTCATGGGTTCCAATGCTGGTACGAGCTGTAGTCCTTCCTTGTTCAGATTTGAGACCAGTTTCATGCATGCAGAGTGTGTCTTGAGTGCACTAACATGTTATGTCTTGTTCTTAGGGTATTCCTCAGCAACACGGGAATGAAGATTGTGGGTTCTTCATCATGCGCTACATGAAAGACATAATTCAAGATAAGAACTTATAATTTGTTTCAAAGGTAAATATAGCATAGTTAACTGATTAACCTGCATTTTAGAATTTTTTATGATCATATTAGAAGTCTTGTTCTTTGGTTTTATTTTCAGTGGAAGCTAAAAAAACAGTCCCTCCCTTGAGTACATTGAAAAGGAAATTGATGAAGTAAGGATTGATTGGGCTAGGTATGTCATGAAGTTTCATACCAAGTAGGTTTCCAGTGGTATTGTCGTAGCCTAGCTAGGTTTTTTAGTTTTGTTAGTTTGGTTAGCCTTAACTATTTTTGTTGCATATGTTACTGGACAAACTTTATATGTTGCCTAGTATACTGTACATTTTATGGCAAATTCATATGCAAGTTTTAGGCTAATTTCGGCAACCTTATATAGCAATGTAGACTATACTAGCCATTTTGTTTATATTGGCTCAGCTATGTAGCAATGTAGACTATACTAGACATTTTATTGGTTTTTGAATTGGTTAGGGTTTAGGATGCAAGTTATATTTGGTTGTCTCTATATTATGAATGAATGGATTTTGAATTGGTTAATGTCCATATTGGATGGATATGTTTTAATTTGTTGGTTTTAAGAAATGTATTATATCACTGTGACATTACAACCAACCAAACAATAGTTTGTAAATGGGAAGCAGAAAAGTATTATCTGATTCTCAGAATCACTTTACAAACCAAAACGAAACAATTGTGTGTATCGGAGTATCACATTACAAACCAAAGCAAAACCATTGTCTGAAACTCATAATCACAATGGAAGCCATAACGAAATAATTGTCTGTATCTACGGATCACAATGGAAGGGAAAACGATATCATTGTCCACAACTCATAATCACAATAAAAATGAAACTAAAACCATTGTCTATAGCAGATGCAGATAACAAATATCAAACACAAATTTAAAAATCCAGAAACGACTGTAGTTTAAATCAAATACGGACAATACTTAAAGAGAAAATTAAGTTGTGCAAAACTAATACAGACAATACTTCATATAAATAAGTGTCTTCTTATAATGGCAAAGACAATATTTCCCAAAAAAATTATATTGTACAAAGTAACATGAGACAATGATTTATAACAAAGTAATATTGTCGTTATTGGATGTCAGGCAATGGCTCTTTTTCTCGTACCATTGGCCATAGTTATTATCAGACAATTATAATTTGTCATTGTCTGCAGCGTGTATTAGACAATTGCTGGGTAGACAATGGTAACGGTACCTCATCAGACAATGCTAAAAAACCATTGTCTATTGAGGTTTTTGGCTTAGTGTTGCTAAAATCATTAAAAGTTTAACAACTTGTTTTGCATGTTGTGAAAAGATTGTCATGACCGTTGTTATAATCTTTTAAAACAACACACTAAATGTTGTTGTAAATTTTCAACATGTAATGGGCGCGTTGTACTTGTTAATAACACACTTTGCAGGTTGTTATAAGTTTTCAACAACATGCACTTTGAGTGCTGTACTTTTTTATAGCACACTATGCATGTTGTTATAAGTTTTTGACAATATGCCCAGGCTGTTGCTATTTTACTAGATGTCTTGTTATAGCATTTGAATATATACACAATTTACATCCAATTTATTGGGTTCTTATTTCATTTTAACTATGCAAACATTCATCATGACTTAACCACAATTGTATCACTATATTAGTACACACTTTGAATATAGAAAATATATAAATGTCTCATAAAGTGTTGATACATCATTATTAAGTCCTTCCCAATACAACTAATGGGAGATATCAAGAGTTTACTCAATTAAACTACATAATTCCTATTAAAAGACTTCGACCAACTGCTCATCCATGTCTCCTGCATAACAATATATTCACTAAACAACAATTACCAAATAATGATATGTGAAAAATATATATATATATATATATATATATATATTGATTCACCAAACAACAATTGATATATATTAAGGAAAATATTATGAACTGGGTTTTGTTTATACTGGTACAGAATGGATATTATTTACGCAAGAAAAAACTGTACAAAAGACCATTCAGCCTATAGTTCAAGTCTCACTAGGAACCTCTACGTTCTAATGTAGTTTAACATTCAATAACTAGCTTACTTAACTCTTGTAGGAAATGCAGCTGAGGTGCTTACTGTGCTCATGGTTCAGTTCGACTAAGGGCTTAAGATGCTCAACTGCACTCATGTATACTCAACTTAATTACACACTGGATATAATGAACTTTCAACCATAGTTTATTTAACTTTCAGCCATAGAGAGCCATAAAGATACAAAAACAGAGGTTCACCCAATAACTTTGCAACTACTTTCCCTAACAGTTACGAGATATCCATTCACATATTAGGCAATAGGACCCTGTTTTTATCAATAGGTTTTACACTACAACCTAATATAAATCCCTAAAAAATCTAAACATCAATACACTTTGAGCTAAATTCATCTTTGCAAACAAAGCAACTGATTCAAAATACAAACGCATACCTTGAAATGAACCCTAAGTTTAGAATCCCTAGCTTTGCAATTTTTTATTTTTTTTTTGGGTAAGTGGGTGCAGGTCTAACTTATCGTCCTAACCCGAAAATTTATTGATAAAATCAAGAAAAATTAGTACATAGGCAGGATGACTATATCAAAACGAGGCCCGGAAAAAAATGAGACATAAACACATGACTGTCTACAGTACAGTGAGGAAAAAATAAACTTACCAAGAAAAGAGACACTAAGGCAAATCTATAATAGGGACGTCCACATAAATCACTGACAAAATGAGAGTGCAAGAACTGAGCCAAAATCTTGCACCAAAAAAAATCACCATGTAAAGCACCATGATTAGCCAGTCTATCCGCTACTAAATTCCCTTCCCTGAAGATGTGAGAAAAGTGAATAGACATATGAGTAGACAAATGAAAAAAATTCATCGACTGTGCTCCTAGGCGCCGAAGAACACTTGAAGGGTCCTTAAAATAATTAAGCAAGACCAAAGAATTGACCTCAATCCAAAGATGCCACCAACCTTTGGACCTGGCAAGGGTGACTGCGTCAATAACTGCCAGCAATTCAACATCAAGAGCACATGGTGCATACACTTTTTTTAGTAAAGGCACACAAGAAGGACACATCACTATTTCTGAAAATACCCCCAAAACCCTCGGCCTGGTGATCATGGAAAGAGTCATCCGTATTCACTTTAATCCAAGAGATCGGAGGGGGGGTGCCAAAAAAAGCTGGATAATTCTAGGAGCTATAGGCCTCAATTGAGAAATCTCAAGCAACCCAAATATTGGAACTGACTGAGATGAGGAAGAAGAGGCAAAAATTAAACCAGCTGACTCCTTGACTGAAATTAACACTTTTTGGCCGAACTTTACCAAATCTAAAACACCCCCAATAAGTTATGATGAAAAAACTCACCCACTTCCAGGTTCGGGATGGACTGAAGTCTAAAGAGCGGGAAAAACCAATCTCATAAATCAGCAATAGACTCACAACTCACAAAGAGATGGTGCAAAGATTATGTTGCCGCACAACACATATAACAATGAGAGCAAAGAACCCTACCACACCTCTGAAGTCGATCCTCAGTTTGAATTCTTTTTAATAAAACTTTTCAGACCACTAGCTAGACTTTTACGAGGTTCAATAGCACGATGCCAAATACAGTTAGCCTAAAAAGGCTTAGCCTGCTGCTTAGAAAGGAAAACATGAGTTATATTAGATGTAAGAATACCAGAGCTTTCAATTGACCAAATCAGTTTATCCTGAAGCTCCTCCATTGGGATTAACAATCTTTGAATGGAATTGGCCACCTCTAGAAAGGAACATTGGAAGCTCCAATGGATCTGTCAATTTTTCATTTTCAATAAAATCACACACATTGTCATTAAGAAAAGGGTGAAACAATCCATCATAACCAGCATAGTGTAAGAGCACATCCCCAACCAATTATCTTTCTAGAATCGCACTGATTTACCATCCCCAATAACCCTCTACAGATTATGAAAAAGAAGAGGCCATAACTTCTTGAGACCGAGCCAAATGGAGGATGTTTTGTAGGAGGAGATTTATTGAAGCCCCACATTAAGGAATCTATCATGAAGCATTTTTGTAGATAACGAAGCACGCTCAACTACCTCCCAACACCGCTTTAACAGGATTGACTTATTGAGAGTAAAAAGGACCACCTTCATCCTTTGACAGATAACAAGACTGTCAGGAAACTAAAGCAGAACCATCCTTCAAAGGGTCACCATTCCAAATAAGTTGCGGGTCCAACGCTGCACTTTTAATAAGAGCTCCCTTGGCAATTCATGAATCTGAAAACTATATATAAGACGACTCTAGATAACAGATTTAATTAGCGCCCGTCTACCAGCCTGAGATAATTGCTTCCCCTTCCAAGAACTCAATTTGCATCTTATCATGTTGGCTATTAGGAGGAAATATTCACATTTAGGTCTTCCAACAAAAATAGGCACACCTAGATCAGTAAACGGGAGGCAGCCCACCTTAACACCTAAAATTCTTTTAATACGGTGCCCCCATGGAAAAGTATAAGCTCCATGGTAAACACTGGACTTCATCTTGTTTACTACTTGGCTCGAATTCATAGCATACTCCTCCATAAAGTACATAAAGTTGCGTAAGTGCCCTTTAATCCCCTGCAAAAAGACCATCACACCATCGGCAAAGAGCACATAAGCGGGGAAAGTGAAGCACAAAGGCGTTGAGATTCTCTTGATTTTATTACTGTCAACCAAAGAGCTAAAACACTTGCTTAGGACCTCCTCTGCTAGGCAAAAAAAGAGAGTCGAAAGAGGATCGCCTTGTCGGACACCCCTTGAACAAGTGAAGAAACCCCCGATTTTGCCATTAACACTTAAAGAGAGAAAAATTACCCCCGAATTTTAATCGATAAAAATTCAAATTCAAAAAAACGTGATAATTCAATAATCACAACAACTAGAAAATAAATTAAAAATTAAAATGCATTAAAGAGTCCAAACAAATGCGACTCCGGTGAACACAAATATTACATCACCAATCTTACACAAGTTGTAAAACATTGGACAATGTAATTGTTCAACTCATGCCTCACTATACTTAAGGAAAACCAAATTAAATGAGTAAGATCACTTCTACTCGCCGCAACTATCAACCGCCGCCTCAACTCTACTAATCCTCACTTGCACGATTAAACCCTACACCATAGATTGGTGCACCGGACTGTAAACAATAAACCTGGTAAACTTTTTAAACCTTGTATGAGTAAACTCAGACTCAGGCAACAACACGTTAACCATAAATCTACTCGCACACAAAAATGCAAGGTAAGATTTAGACTTTCCTGCTCAGAAGCATAGCTCAAAAAGGTATGAATCTTACACAATCTAAAATAATTGTGATTCCTGCATATAGCTTAGTTAAGGAAGTCATGCACAAACAAGTAACTAAAATATATAAAAAATGAGAGCATATAATATTTCCGTCAACCCCAAAATGAAGTCAAAATATTGCCATCTTAGACTCATGAAAAACAACGTACACGTTTTTCTTTTAAAATCCAACTTCCCTTAATCATAAGAAATACAAGTCAACTAATGACAAAATCACATATTATCACGACTACATTTGTAAATAAGGAAACATGTCCCTCTTGGACAACAAAAGAAAAACACAAATAAATTCTTTTAAAAACATGCACGCATGAGACCAATATAACCTCACACGATTAACCCTCATGCCATGCAACGACATACAGACTAGACCTCTAACTGATCATAACCAATCACCCGGCCAAAGATTTGGTTCCCGACATACATGCCTCTATCACATCAGTGACCGTCCGAAGACAAATGAGCACGTCACCACAGTGACTGTCTGAAACCCACTTGACTCAGTATAGCGATCCCCCTTCTCAACACAGGGTGGACCCTAATCGCCACACATGAGAAATCTCCATCACACACATGAAAGATCTCTCACTGGCCGTTGATTTCCGTACCAACCCATTCACACATCACATAACTCACACATTCTCAATTATGATAATTTCATAAAAAAATGAATTCACCCAAATACACTATCTCCATATACATATTTCATGTAAATATATATATATATATATATATATATATATATATATATATATATATATACACACACACACACATTCACTCAAGAATAGGCCACTAATACCAACTATACTCATTGATCGTAAAACACTTTAAAAATCATTTTTATATTAAAATCATTTTACTTACCAATGAACCGTAGTCGATCAAGTTCATTCACTTTAAAACAAATATTCATTTTCATAAAAACAATGTCACAATTAACGATTCAATAACTATAAAGTAACTTGTTCATGAGAACATTGTGGGGTTTACTCAACTCAACTCCCGCTACGTTTTCAATCTCACAAAGGTGAGATACTCACGCTCTAACAATAACCTAAGCGTTATAGCTGAAAACTTAGTAATTAACTCAAGGAACTAAATTATAATTTGCACTGAACGCCTCACCTTAATCCGGATAATTGCCAACAAAAGACAATTCTCCTTCTGAGCCTCTTAAGGCCTTTAGGAAACCTTATTAGCCCTAGGATAGAACACGAAACTCCAATTTCAACGTTCGAGTCCCAAAAATATAAAAAATCGCCTAGAGATAGATGAAATCACAAATACAATGCATCCCCAAAAGGTAACCAAATCTTACAAATTATATGTCCTTACGCTTGTAATGACGAGCACAAGATTACAGAGCACACAACTGCTCCAATGACAGTCGGACATGCCGCCAAACGCAGCCATAAGCGGTTGCACGTGATAGGACCCGAACCAGATTTCACCCTGAAACCCGGATAAGGTCCTGCGGGGACCACCTTAAGAGAGATTTTACCGAAAAATCGGCATGACCTCTCTTAAAATGGATAACCCAAACCTGCCAAACAAAACATAAAACACTTCAAAAAAACCATCCTGAATCCAGGAGCCACCTGCTCCCCCAAAATCGAACAACTTCCACAAATAAACATAAAACCAATTCCAATTGATTCACAAGTCATTAGAGAAATCTAATAAACAATTGGGGATACAAGAATCAAAAAGTAAAAGGATCAACAAATCCTACCAAGTTGAAGCAAAGACGACGACTATGCCTCGACTCCGAGTACCCTTGACCTCAAATAAACTAGTTTGTAACTGGGCGATTTAAAACGTAGAGCCCAGGGGAAAGTAAATTAAAAACGTTAGAGTGAGTGGATAAAAATAAAATGATTTAATATAGTACTTTAAATGAAAGTATTATATTACTTTCCCAAAGTTTTAGAAATAAAACCACAGCGCATGCATTTTTATAAAACGTCTCACGTTTTATGAAAATCATATTTAAAATTCAGCCCCGCTGATATAATCAAATAAACAAATAATTATTTTTGTTTATACATATTCAAACCAATATACTTTTAACATCAATTCATAATATTTCACGACCAATCTTATTGGTCATATAAAAACCCCAGCCCCGCTGGTTCGGGAATTTATTAAAATCAGAAAGTCTCATAGAGAAAATATTCCCGAAAATCACATAATATAAAAAATCATGACCAATCCCATTGGTCATATAATAGGGGAAGGTTATCACGATTTAATACTAAGCCTCTCAGGCTAAGGGTCGAGTCTCCCAGACTCTATAACGTCTCACGCTAAACCTCTACACAACCCTACGTCGACCACCAAGCGTAAATCTGACCTACATGGTCAAGTCGTCACCTCGCGTGGGATGAGGTTAATAAGCTATCTTGCATCAATATATATACGGACCCTGATATGGTGAAAAAAAATCCGAAAAAAAAAAAAAACCGAAAACACACTTCCCCTTATACATAATAGTTAGTACGGTCCCCGACCGCACACCTGAGGCTTATAATAATCATAAATAGTATAATAGCCTCAAAATATATTCATATATATCCGACATATCCACTATGCCGTAAAATAATATCGAAAAATAATATCTAGTTGTTAAATTATTAAGATGAATATGAAATAAAAGATACACAGAAGTTGTGATATACCTTTTCTTTGAATTTGAATGAGTTTCACCCACTTGTCCGTCAACGACCAAAACACCAGCAAGCACCTCTCCATGAAGAACATCCTATCCGGCTATCCCTCCACTTCGAAGCCAAGAAGCCCCACCAAATCATAAACGGCACCGCTGAATTCAATCTCCCACACCAGACCCGTCGAATTCAACCTCCAACACCACGACGGTTGCCGTCGCACTTGGCCAACCCCGACGATTCCATGACCTACAACAAAGCCGTCGTCGGTGGGATGCAAATCTCAAGTGTTGCACAGAGCTATATTTTGTTCAGATCTGGGGATGTACTGGTGGTTCTCTTTTTTTTTTCTGTTCTTTTAGAACAACGGGTAGAGTTCAATCTCGACTTGTAAAACAAAAACAAAAAGTACAAGAGATTAGCAAAGTTTTTCTTTTTTTGTTTTTTTGGATCAGTTTTGTAACGGAGTAACTTCTCATGTCTTCTCCCGTTAGAAAAAATTGGGATTTCTCACAATTTTTGAGCTGTACACGTGTCACGCTCTTATTGGTGCGGGCCATCATCTCAGCTTGCCAGTTGGTGCTCCGGGACCAGCATATAATTCCTCGTCTATAAGACCTATGGAACATGTCATAACTATGCTCAAACACCTATGCACATACCATTTCTTATTTATCCTGCTATTCCAGCAACCAAGACATCAAACGATCACTCCCTCTTTCCTCATTTGGTTGAAGTTCTCAGTAAAATACAAAATTTGTGTGAGTAAAAATAAAATTTGAGTATGAAGAATTAGTTATATTTTATAGTACTTACAAATTAAAGTCCGATTTGGCTGTGCCTTTTTGCAAATAAGATAACTTCTCGTTTTGATATGTTAAGGTTGTTGTTTTTTAATAAACATGGCAGTTTCTATTCTTACTTCTAAAATTTGCACATGACCTCTCACTTTTTTCAATTGAGTGTTGATTTTGCCAACTCCTATCAAAGTACCAAAAAAACACAAAAAAAGAAAATTTACTTTCACGAACAATACAATACCAGTACCCCTTTCAGGGAAAAAAAAAAAAACAAAAACAATGCAATGCTAAAACTATAAATTAATAATTCATTCATTCCTAGAAGAAAAAAAAACTACTGATTAAGGTTTTATTTAGTTATGAAATCGATACAGGGTTTCATACAAACTCAATATTTGGTTGCGCGAGAAAACTTGGCTTTCATAGACGAATAGATCACGTAACTTCAAAAAAAAAGAAAATTTTGGTTTAACAAGACGAAAGAAAAAAACTGAAAGAGGATTCTACGCACCAAGGTACTCTTGCACCAATAGTGTGAAAGTTACGTATGCCACTACGCCGTTTGTTCTTCAACTCCGTTTGTATTCCTTGACGTCTCAGTCGCTGGGTTTTGTGGACGCTGTTTTTCTTGCCCTTGTTTTTGTGATTTCTATCATTGTTTCTAAGATTGCATTTTTTTCATATGCTACTTTTCTCTTTGATTATTGTATTTTATAACTTTCTCTTATCTCACCCCTCGAATATTAGTCTTATGTGAATAGTTGTTGATTAAATGAATGACTGAAATTATATATTTAGTGTGGGTTCATTAGCACATTGATGTGTAGAATAATTTTCCCGGGAGAGATTTTTCTAAATTAGAAGATTCATTTTTTTTTTAATCAAAGAAAGAACTTTATAAATAAAAATTAAAATGACTCAATCAAGTGAGTCGAATACAGTGATATCATAACACATCCAGAATACTTTCTGGAGCATCATCAAAATAATAAAAACTTGTCATAGCTTCAAGCTAGATAGGTCGTTACATACCCTTCAGCTGCTGTATATAGTCAGAACAAAGAAGTTGTAGTAGTACTCACAGTGATACATAGAAATATGTCTATTCACTGAACACTCCATACTTCGCTAAATAGTTTGAATCTTTTTTTTTTCCAGTACTATTCCAAAAGATTTGTTAGTAACCGATATGCCAAAACAAAATGTACTTTATTGAGCAGGCCGCTGGGATCTCAAATACGAAACTCTAGAGAATTAGAGTTCGTTAAATTGGACCACAAAAGAGACCGTGTCCAAAGAGTCCATCCATGTGGCTTGGGCACCAAAGCAGATTTGGGCCACCCACGTGGGCCTCTAGAGTGATTTGTTGGATACTCATCCACCAATGCACAACTCAACTGAAACTAGCACTGCAACCGCGACCGCCAGGATCAGCGGGGCAATTGCCCAATTAACAACACTGAGCAATATCCCGACATCTCACTGCAACACTAGAAATCGATAGAGCGCAACACTACTTGGGTACGAAGACATGTATTCTCTTCAACTTGTAGACAGATGGATTCCATCTCCATCTTCATGCTTATGAAGGCCGATCCTCCTATTGACGATTTCCAACAGTGGCCATCAGTGCAGCAAGTCGCCGATATTGGACGCAAAACAACCACATCCTTTAGGCACTTCCTTCCTAGCCGGACACCACCCGTATTTTTGTAAAAAAAAACTCTTTCAAGTGGCTTCCCACATCGATCTTTGTTCAGAATTCATCACGATTTTTCCTTGTCAAGAGAAAAACCGAAAATAATGTTGTCGAACACAGTCGACGTTGGCTTGCCACACAGAGGTAGCGAGAGGCAGGAATGAGAGGGCTGCATGGTGATGGCGCTGAACACCATTAATGGGATCTAAGTCAGGACAGCTAAGGTTTGCATGAGAGAGGAGGTGGAGAGCCCTAATCTAATATTCAAATTCTTGTATGTATGTAACTTTTTTTTTTTAAATCGAATCAAATTTAGTTTCAGCATTTTAGAAATGATTTATCTTTTTATTCAAGTTTATTGCTAGCATGCATTTTCATTGCACATCACAACATATTGGTATGCCACATTTAATGATTTAGTATAGCAAATAGAGTTGGTAATATTGCAGTATTTACTAGATGATTTTTGTTTAAATACAGAGTTCCGTCGTGTCTCTTAGATACTCCCTCTAGTTATCGACTTCCTATAGTTAAAGAGTTAGACTAATCAACTATTTCATTAGTGATAAAATCATAAAATCTAAAAAAGAAAAGAAAAAAACAAAAAGAGCTAATTGGCCGACACTAAACAGGAAGGCGAGCAGCCACACGAGACCGGCAGGTAAGAAATTAAGGCCACTTCCCTTTCCATCTGCTTTCTCCATTTTCGATTTTCTTTTTGTTCCAAATATAAACAAAGTAGAAAACTTTACAATGAAACAATAGATTATGCCTCGTCCAACTGGTCAAACAGATGCTGCTACTACTGAATCATCCTGAATCTGAAATCACAATTTCCATTTCAGATTCCTTTTTAACATTGTAGAATGAGTCCCATTCTCACATCAGCATCATCAACAAGCTTGTTATTGTTCTTGTTCTTGTTCTTGTGTAAATGGTAAAATGTCCTCAAGCAATTTGAAAGGGTTCATATTGGCGGTGGTCTCTAGCGCCTTCATTGGCTCCAGCTTCATCATCAAGAAGAAGGGTCTCCGCCGCGCCGGCAACAATGGAACCCGTGCCAGTATGCTTCTTCCTCAAGTTCCTTGCTTTATAATTCATTGTTGATTTTCGGAATTGGGTTTTGATTTTCTGATTTTTTACTGTGTTTAAGGTTCTGGAGGATATGGGTATCTGCTGGAGCCTCTATGGTGGATAGGAATGGTCACAAGTAAGTTTAAATTTGATCTACCTGTGCTGATGCTGCTCAATTAGTATCAAGATTTCATTTTTATTTATAAAGAGTTGGTTTTGTGGGAGTTTGTCCTTTCTTTATTTCATCTGCTTTTGCTATGCTAGATGGGTTGAATGCTGATGCTATTCATGAATTTTGGACAATTAACAGTGGTCGTCGGAGAGATATCCAATTTTGTAGCATACATATACGCACCTGCCGGGCTTGTGACGCCGCTCGGTGCATTGAGTATCATTGTTAGGTACATTGGATTTTTCTCTGTATTGTGTGTGATTAGTTTATCTCAATCTCTTTGTTTTCAACTGTCAAGTCATGTTTCTGACAATGTGAAGTGTGCATTGACAGTGCGGTGTTAGCGCATTTCATATTGAAGGAGAAACTCCAGAAAATGGGAATGTTGGGCTGCCTTTTATGTATAGTTGGTTCGGTTGTGATTGTACTCCATGCACCCGAAGAGCAAACTCTCAGTTCCGTACAAGAAATCTGGGATTTAGCAATACAACCAGGTAACCTCTGTAAAAGTTCAATAACTAGTGCTTGCTCTTCTTCTTCTTAAAAGTTCATTTTCTAATTGGTTTGTTGTCTTTTTTCAGCTTTCCTTTTGTATACAGCATCCGTGATAGCTGTAACGCTGGTCCTCATCTTGTATTGTTCTCCCCGCTATGGCCAAACCAACATACTGATTTATATAGGAATATGCTCAATTATTGGATCATTGACCGTAAGTTTCGCTACTGTTTCAGCCAACTGTTTGTTATGATATGACTATTTCATCAGTCATTGTTTCTCAATATTGTACTTGCAATTTTCATACATCACTTTTAAAGTAACAGTTTAAGGACTTCTCTTATATGATTTATCTTTCCAAACTGCAGGTCATGAGTGTAAAAGCAATTGGTATAGCTATAAAACTCACAATAGAGGGCACAAACCAGGCAATATACTTCCAGACATGGATTTTTGCAATGGTTGCAGTTACATGTATCATCACTCAATTAAATTATCTAAACATGGTTAGTATCTTGTTATGCACTATCATACGCGCAAGACAACTTTATATTCTTTTCTTTTATAATGCTAGATATGAGTTCTCTTCTTTATCCTCTGAACTCTTTATTCGATATTTTTTGTTTCAGAAATGTAAGAGATAGTTGCATATGACTTTAGAAATCGTTTTCAATGGTTTTCAGATTAGAGTTAACCAGGATAGGGAAAGAATTGATGTTTCAGTGAGCCTATTTCCTTACTGTAGTAGTTTAGTTTATAAGTATTCTTCAAATTTATGGCGAAGAAATAAAACAAGTCGAGAAAGAGATGCTTGTCTCCTAGATCCCAAGCTGTCACACATTCACAAAGCTATTAAAAATGCCAGTTTGACTAACAACAGAAAATTTATGTATGCTGTCGGATCTAATCCTTTTCTAACCTATTATACCAAAAGTGTACTACTAAAATCATTTAACAATTAATGTTCTTCATATCGGATTGGATTTCACTAAAAATCTGAATTCAAATATCTTGAAAATCATTTCGACATTGGAAAGCCACCATGGAGGGGCTTCCTCATTGCATTGCAAGTCCCAGAACAGGTCATAGAATGGTTAGTTAGAGAATAAGTGACCCTATGATATGTTTTGGCTCATGGTCAGGCTCATGGTTACCCCCATATGGTGGGGTTCGAACCCACTCAAAAACCTATCTAGCTATTTTCCAGAGTTTCCTTCCTCCTACAGGTTGCAATGCTTGACACGAGGCCCAACCGAGATCTGCCAAGTGGTTTTGGGTCCCTTCACTACTCACTGAACACCAAATAATTATTGTTCCACTGAGTAAAGTATATCACATTCAGAAGTTTAGGTCCACTTAATGGTTTCTCAAAGTGGAGAGCTCCTTGTTGTATACGTTCCTGCTGTGTAGACCTCTTATTTACACCTTTGTTCTTTTCAGAGTCTGTTTTAGTGTAGTTTCTTTTATCTCGGAAGAAAAAAACAACAGTACAGAAAACTAAGTAGAGGCAGAGTTTGTAGTGTTTGAAGAAGCTTGATTAAAACCAATCTAGAGAATTTTACAATGTCATGTTTACACCAAGGGGGGTGAAATCAAGGGTCCAAGTAAGGTGTTATAGTAATAGAAATACCCCAAATAAATGTTCCGGTCTAGGAACTGAAATTTTTCATCTTTTGAAAGTGTCAGCTACCAGCTACATCCTACCATCATCAGTCAGTGTAGCCCAACCCCTGCTATCTCCTGATCAAATAACCCCACCCCAACCCCAACCCCTTTTTTATTACCAAACCTAAATTCAAAAAGCCTTTCTTGTCTAGAATATGCTATTGAGCTGATATATGATTTGGCTTGAATTATTGAACTGTAGCTTTATGAGATCCATTATGTGATTGCATTGGTATGGATGATTCAGTGCTTACAACATGTAAAGAGGCACCTGGTTTTCTTAGTGCGCGGAAATGGTCTTTGCTGTTGCTTGTCCACTTCTGAACATTGCTGTTGCAGACTGCTTATTTAATTAGTTTATTTGCTTTCTATATGACTGTGTGAATGTTTTGTGCTGGTCTCTGACTTTGGGTGCTGTTGCAGGCATTGGACACTTTCAACACAGCGATTGTTTCGCCCATCTATTATGCTATGTTCACATCTTTCACTATACTTGCAAGCGGAATAATGTTTAAGGTATTGCCCCCAACATAATGTTTTTGTGTTGGTGTTCTTACTAAAGGTATTAGAATTCTAAACTGTGCATCTTTTGGTAGGATTATTCTGGTCAAAGTGCGAGCAGCATAGCATCAGAACTTTGTGGATTCATCACTGTATTATCTGGAACTGCCATATTGCATAGTACAAGAGAACCAGATCCTCCTTTACTTACAGGTTCGTATCTGGTGTACCAGGCTGCATGATGTGCTTGTTAAAATGTCAATTACCTATATTTTAAAAGTAAGGCTGTCGTGCTACTTATTGTATCATGGATAGGCATTATTGATCCTCTTTTGTTGGTAAAAAATAATATGGCTATGCGACATGGAATTTGTATCTAGTTCCACAGAAACATCTCCTCTCCGTTGCCTTGTTCTGATACTTGAAAGTGTAAACCAAATTAGTTATAGATTAGTTTAAGTATTCAACCTAAAAGCTTAAGCTGATAGATGGAGAGACTTAATAGTTAGGCATTGCCTTGTTACGTGCTGGCCCCAAGCAATGGGACTATTGTAGTGTTGAGATTACTTTGAATGCTAGTGGCGACAGTGCTATCATAATTGGCTATGATAGGGTAACTTATGTTTTGCTAGGCTATTGAGCTGGTCAACAGTGCATACTATTTCCTTCTATGTATCATAATTGGCAATTTCTAGTTGTTGACCTGAGCATATGTTCCTGAATTCATCAGGGCATCTGATCTAAACATTCGTTTTGATGACTCTAGATGACGCATAGTTGCATATTACATATTTTTTTTGTTTGATTGAACAAACTTTAAGGAGAGGCGTGTTGATTCTGACAGTTTACTGGTCAGACTCCACAGTTTTAATATAATAGGCAGTGCTGCACATGGAGCAAATACATGAACAATTAATGAACGCTTGGCGAGACTGCTGTGATCTTATGTTTGAGTTGAAATAAAAAAATTCAATCGTGTAGTTGGGGCACTACTGCCTCCAATTCATATTCAGTTGCAAACATTTGTTTTGTGAATATGCTTGACTCTTGATTTCTCTATGCGCAGATTTGTATACACCATTATCTCCTAAAGTATCATGGTACATCCAAAGCAACGGAGAATGGAAGCAGAACGATGAGGGTTCAAACCCAAATTTCATCACAGTACTTCGGCAAGACTATTTCAAGTAGCAGAAATGCTCAAGATATTTACCCTTAGTTACATCTTATGACTTGTGCGCAGAAGAATCCTCCCAGTTTCACCAAATCTTCCGGCTTGAGACCAGGGACATCCGCTCGGGACTGTAAAAAACCGCCGTGCACGCAAAACCAAGAAATGATTTTTTGCCATGATTTTTTTCTCAGATTTCCGTTCAAAATTTTGAATGCAGTGTGTGCAAGTGTCAAATAGCCATAGTTTTAGGGAGGCATAGTTGTTCTCCAGATTCCTCCATCTCTTAGTTTTATTATAGACAAAAGATCCAAATCTCTAGTTTACAGTGAATAGCAGTGTGATCATATAATTGGTTCATGTAATCTAATTCAATTGATTTATCAATTAATAGTTGCCATTTCCAACTTGGTGTGTTCTTTCACTCTATGGTTTAGGGTTTAGCCAGGTAAAGAAACGTCTCCTTTTTCCTTTTTTCTTACATTCACCAATTATTCGGAAATGTACTGTTTTACTTTTTACTTCCCACTGTGACTTGGCGCACCATGTAAAAACTCAATCGAGTGGAATTGACGGCAATGCCCTTGTGCTTTTGATATATAAAGGTGACACTCGTCTTCTCCACTAGTCTTGTTGCAGTCACAGTTTGAGTTCTAAACCCTAAAACCTCATCGCCTCTCTCGCTCTTCTCTCACTCATGGGCCACTGCATGAATGAGACTCTCTCTTTCAAGCAGCCGCCGATTTTGGCTCAGTGGAAGCCCTCCTATTCGTCTCAACCGAACCACTTCCGCTTCTTCCTCCACTCCAAGAAGCTCCCCTCGTCGCCGTCGCTCAGCCTCCGGTCATGGCCGCCGTCGAAGTCTCATGCGAGTTTCCTAGTCAACTCGGCTCGGAGCGAGTCGCTGTCGAACGGCGCGGCGGCGAAGAAAGAAGAAGCGGCGGCGGCGGCGAAGAAAGAAGAAGCGGCGGCGGCGCCGGTGGAGAAGATATTAGGGAAGAGGACAGACTTGAAGAAGATTCTGATACTCGGCGCCGGGCCGATTGTTATAGGGCAAGCTTGCGAGTTCGATTACTCCGGTACTCAGGCTTGTAAGGCATTGAAGGACGAAGGTTATGAGGTCATTTTGATCAATTCCAACCCGGCGACCATCATGACCGACCCGGATTTGGCTGCCAGGACCTACATTGCGCCGATGACGCCGCAGCTGGTGGAGCAGGTGCTGGAACAGGAGCGGCCCGATGCCATTTTGCCGACTATGGGAGGACAGACGGCGTTGAACTTGGCAGTTGCGCTGGCCGAGAGCGGCGTGTTGGAGAAGTATGATGTGGAGTTGATTGGAGCTAAGCTGGAGGCAATTAAGAAAGCAGAGGACAGGGAACTGTTCAAGCAGGCCATGAAGAACATTGGGATTAAAACGCCGCCGTCTGGAATTGCCAACAGCTTAGAGGAATGCGTCGAAATTGCAAAGGAGATTGGTGAGTTTCCGTTGATCATTAGGCCGGCATTTACTTTAGGAGGGACAGGAGGTGGAATTGCGTATAATAAGGAGGAATTCGAGACTATTTGTAAGTCCGGGCTGGCGGCGAGTACAAACTCTCAGGTTTTGGTGGAGAAGTCATTGTTGGGGTGGAAGGAGTATGAGCTTGAGGTGATGAGGGACTTGGCTGACAATGTGGTTATTATTTGCTCCATTGAGAATATTGACCCTATGGGGGTTCATACTGGGGACTCTATTACTGTCGCGCCTGCTCAGACTTTGACTGATAAGGAGTATCAGCGGCTGAGGGACTATTCGATAGCGATAATAAGGGAGATTGGAGTGGAATGTGGTGGTTCTAATGTGCAGTTTGCGGTAAATCCTCAGGACGGGGAGGTTATGGTGATTGAGATGAATCCCAGGGTGTCACGGTCCTCCGCTCTGGCATCCAAAGCTACTGGTTTTCCGATAGCGAAAATGGCTGCCAAGTTGTCAGTTGGATATTCATTGGATCAAATTGACAATGACATTACGAAGAAGACACCGGCGAGTTTTGAACCATCCATAGACTATGTGGTGACAAAGGCAAGTACTTATTCATTTCCTTTGCGCTACTAGATTATGTGTTTCGTGTAAAGTTTGTATATTTTGCTGTTGTTGGTGGCACGGCGGTCAGACCTTAGACATGACTTGTGTGATTGTCAAATGTTTAGTTTTGTGCATTCGCTTCTTGCATGTTTCAGTAATAACTATTACTTCTGCAGGGAGGAAGATCAGCTATCGTCTCGTTGATAACGATATATTCAGTTAATCCATACATTCATTGCCCATTTTTTCTTACCTACTTTCATTATATTGATCATGCAGATTCCGCGGTTTGCTTTTGAAAAGTTTCCTGGTTCGGAGCCAATACTGACAACGCAGATGAAATCTGTCGGTGAGGCAATGGCACTGGGACGTACGTTTCAAGAATCCTTTCAGAAAGCAGTTCGGTCTTTAGAATGTGGTTTCTCTGGGTGGGGCTGTGGGAAAATTAAGGAACTAGACTGGGATTGGGACCAATTGAAATATAGCCTCCGAGTCCCTAACCCAGATCGTATCCATGCGGTGTATGCTGCAATGAAGAAGGGAATGAAGGTAGATGAGATTCATGAGCTGAGTTTAATTGACAAGTGGTTCCTCTCACAGCTCAAGGAATTGGTGGATGTAGAGCAATTCCTCCTGGCCAGAAACTCGTCTGATTTAACAAAGGATGATTTTTATGAAGTGAAAAGGAGAGGCTTCAGTGACAAACAGATAGCTTTTGCCACCAAATCCTCCGAAAATGAAGTGCGGTTGAAGAGATTATCAATGGGTGTCACTCCAGCATATAAGCGGGTTGATACATGTGCCGCAGAGTTTGAGGCTGATACTCCTTATATGTACTCATCTTATGACTTCGAGTGTGAATCAGCTCCCACCTATAAAAAGAAGGTTTTAATTTTAGGTGGAGGACCAAATCGAATTGGTCAGGGCATTGAATTTGACTACTGCTGTTGCCATGCATCCTTTGCCCTTCGGGTTTGTTCCCTAACTGTGCTTGGCATTCCAGTTTGAACCCCTGTACTTATTTTTTTTATTCTTCTAAAGTTATCTATGAATATGTGGATAATGTTCCACTTCCAGTTGCTGTAATTTAGATATGTTCTTTTACAGGGACATTTTTAAGCAAGAGCTTAGCTCACTCTCTGTATTGTTGGTTTCATATGTTTACTTTTGATGGTATCTTTTGTTGTACGTTACTTATTTCTGTGTTTCTCGTTTGCAGGAAGCAGGGTATGAGACAATCATGATGAACTCAAATCCTGAAACAGTATCTACTGATTATGACACGAGTGACCGTTTATATTTTGAGCCCCTGACTGTTGAAGATGTGCTGAACATAATTGATTTGGAAAGACCTGATGGGATCATTGTTCAGTTTGGAGGTCAAACACCTCTGAAGCTAGCACTTCCCCTCCAGCGGTATTTAGATGAAAACAAGCCTAGATGTGCAAGTGGGACTGGGCATGTTCGCATTTGGGGTACAACACCTGACAACATAGATGCTGCTGAGGACAGGGAGAAGTTCAATGCTACTCTGAATGAGTTGAAAATTGAACAGCCTAAAGGAGGAATTGCCAAGAGTGAAGCAGATGCTCTTGCCATTGCCACAAATATTGGCTACCCTGTTGTTGTCCGGCCCTCTTATGTATTGGGCGGCCGTGCCATGGAGATAGTATATAGTGATGATAAACTTGTGACCTACCTTGAAACTGCTGTCGAGGTGGACCCGGAACGCCCTGTATTGATTGACAGGTATCTATCAGATGCCATTGAGGTTGATATTGATGCACTTGCTGACTCTCATGGGAATGTTGTCATTGGTGGGATAATGGAGCACATCGAGCAGGCTGGTGTCCACTCTGGTGATTCTGCTTGCTCTCTGCCAACGAAAACCATCCCAGAATCTTGCCTGAATACAATCAGGTCATGGACTATAAAATTGGCTAAGAAGCTGAATGTGTGTGGTCTGATGAACTGTCAGTATGCAATTACTATGTCCGGAGATGTTTATTTACTCGAGGCAAATCCTCGTGCTTCCCGTACTGTCCCTTTTGTGTCCAAGGCAATTGGGCATCCATTGGCTAAATATGCTTCCCTGGTGATGTCTGGAAAGTCTCTTCATGATCTCGGTTTCACAAAAGAAGTCATTCCTGCACATATGTCAGTGAAGGAAGCTGTTCTTCCATTTGAGAAGTTCCAAGGTTGTGATGTATTGCTTGGGCCTGAGATGCGTAGCACAGGAGAGGTGATGGGTATTGATTATGAGTTCCCCATTGCATTTGCAAAAGCTCAGATTGCTGCTGGGCAGGCGCCACCACTTTCAGGCACTGTGTTTTTGAGCTTAAATGATTTGACCAAATCCCATCTTGAGAGGATTGCAAAGGCATATTTGGGCCTTGGATTTAAGATTGTTTCAACTTCAGGAACAGCTCATTTTCTTGAATTAGCGAATATTCCGGTGGAACGAGTGCTGAAGCTACATGAGGGACGGCCTAACGCTGGTGACATGGTTGCTAATGGGCAAATCCAGTTGATGGTGATTACAAGTTCTGGCGATGCACTCGATCAAATTGATGGACGGCAGCTGAGGAGGATGGGCCTTGCTTACAAGATCCCAGTAATAACGACAGTTGCCGGAGCTTTGGCAACTGCAGAAGCAATAAAGAGCTTGAAGTCCAGCTCCATTAGGATGATTGCACTTCAGGACTTCTTTGATGACGAAAATAAAGCTGTAAGTGATAAAACATTGCAGTCTTCCTCTACCACTCTGTAAGAAAACCTGGAATTACTGGTAAGCCACTTGGCTTCCTCATCATTTTATTTACGTTGTTTCCAAGTTGTGTATGTTTTCTGGATCAGGTATTTCATCATGTTATTAGTCTTTAGCACAATTTTGCCATTTTTCCTTCAGTTTGCTTAGGCTTGTAATGCAAAATATTGGTAGCTATCTGTAGGTTCTCTGTGAGGTGTTGGCTTGTGTAACATTAGAATGAACTCAGTGGTGGGTTCTTTTTGTTCGTTTGTGTAAAAAAGAATGAACTCGGTGTTGGGTTCTTTTTGTTCGTAGTTCTGTGGTGGTAGAATTAGAATTCGTTACGTCATTGTTGCTGTATGCTCTTGTGCACTGACATGTATTTATTTAAACTGACATGCAAGGCTCCTTGTAACTCTTTTTATGAGGACCTCAAATTCTTAAACCAGGGTCAGTGAGCCTGAAATCGAGTCAGGGTCTTGTAGATGTTTCACCTTATTTTGATATGGAGTTCAGATTTTCCTAGGTTCAAATGTGCCTGACCTGATGTTGTCAATTTCATTGTTTTGAGATAGTAAAACTTCTTTTAAATGTGATGTTCATGGGATGCACATAATTTTTCATTTCATATTTCTGATTTTATAATTTTTTTTTTATCTTTGATTGTTACGCTTCAAGACTTGATATTGGTCCTACTTTTAACTCTTGCCCTTTTCATGCCAATGCTACTGGAGCTGGAGACTAGGATGTAGTACAAAACTTGAGAAAATTTCCTGTTCTAAATGTGTGAATGTCGTACTTTTTGAACTCATTGTTTTAACAGTCCAAATGTTAAATATGTTTGGTTCATACCTGCATGGATATGTGAAGTATAAGGCTTTCAGTTGCTGAACCATCAGCTCTCGATCTCTGGCAATGTACTCATGCCCCTCTGAAGAACCTCCCCATTGAGATTTCTCCATGGTTTGGATTTGAAAGGCAGCGACAGCCATCATCATACATCTTCGACGGTTTCTCTTGGCAGCTTCTTAATCTTTCATTAACCATTTCGTCAAACGACTCATTAAAGAAACAATTGAAGAAAAATGAAATATAAAGTATTTTAGGGGAAGGGGTGGGACAATGGGTAGATATGAGATGTGTTGTGAATTTGTGTGATATGTGAGAAAACATCCATATTTATAGACGGAATGAAAGGATAAGATATGATACATTACGGACGAATATAAATTGTAATTTAGATAACCAATCACAGTTTGAAATGTGGCAATGAAATTATATCCAAACGACCATCTTAATAATTTGATATATGACAAAATATTTAATACAATTTTTTCATAAATAGTATATATTAAAAAATAATTTTTTTTTTAAAAAATGATCATGATAAAATATAAAATGACCATATTTACTTCATTCAAATTAAATTAAAATATTAATAAATATAAGGATTAATTTCAGTTTACTACTCAAAACTTTGGGTCAGGTTTCAGTTTCGTCTTTATTCTTTTAATTTAATCACGTGTGCCCTCCTACTTCTAATTTTCTATCAACCCGAGACAAAAATTCAATTTCACTTCGAACATGATGTCATCATCCGACGTGGACGAGACATGCTGGTGCCAAAAATAAAAAGTATGCCATTTGAAAAGGGTTGGAAACTGAAAAGTGGGCCAGCATGTCTCGTCCACGTCGGATAATGACGTCATGTTCGAAGTGAAATTGAATTTTTGTCTCGGGTTGATAGAAAATTAGAAGTAGGAGGGCACACGTGATTAAATTAAAAGAATAAGGACGAAACTGAAACCTGACCCAAAGTTTTGAGTAGTAAACTGAAATTAACCCTAAATATAATGTATATAAACATTATACTCATATTATATTTTAATCATGTATAAGACTTTTTGTTGGAAATAAAGAATTATAAGACTTTTTGTTGGAGATAAAGAATTATAAGACTTTTTGTTGGAGATAAAGATTTATAAGAATTATAAGAATTATAAAAAAGGGGGTGCTAAAATGAGAATAGCACCCATTAGGCCAACTCCAACAACCTAAGTCAAAACCCATACGTAAACCCAAATTTTGACTCGCTCAAACTCATTACTATTCATTTTAGTTTTTCATCTCTAACAAGGGTGAGTCAAAACCCATACCCATTTTATATTTTAATTATTTTATATAATTTTTAAATGACTATGAATTTATACATTATATTTAATATAATTGTTAATTAAATGTATAAAAATTGTACGAATCTGACATCAAACGTCAAATATTATCCACCACGTGTCATTGCCAAATATTGATAGAGCGTTGAGATTGTGATTTAAATTTTTATCCACCGCGTGTCATTGTCTTTCTTCACGTATAATAATTACATATTTGATAAGAGTTCTCTTTTAAATTTTATTAAAGATTTCAGCGTCACATGACATTATATGAGAGGCTAGTGCGATTGTGTTTCATATTATTGTCTGCCACGTGTCATATCCTATCTTCATATGTAATTAACACTTAAATATATAAGTAACAAATTATTTCAATACATATTGCCAAACTTGTATAAAAATGAGACTTACCTCATTGGTTGCATTTTCACCACTTGCACGAGAGGCCGCCGCCTTTGTAAGAGCTTCATGCCATCTTTGGCAAGCTGGTCTAATCTTTCTCCAACGAACGTCACACCCTTCTCCGGATCGATCATCTCTATCGATCGGCTTGACACTAAGAGCAATTGCACTCGTACTGCAATTTGTCAAAGCAAAAACTGAGACCCACATATTTTGCCCAAAAACCTAATGCACCACTGAAATTTAGCCCAAGCAATCAATGGACCCTACGTCAGAAAAATTGCCTAGGCAATTTGATGGCCAATTCTCGGCAACCCGTTTGCTCGGGCAATTGTTGAGTTCCACTGAAAAACCTGCTCCCCCATTACATGTCAGTCCAACGGATATATTTTCAACAGATAAAAAAAATTTTAACGGCTCTTTGATTACAATTATTAGATTTGAATCATATGGCTATGATTAAATAGCCACGGCTGTATTTTTTTTTTCTATTTTCACTTAAAAATTTATATCTAAGTAAAGAAAAAAAAATAAAAAAACTACTCCTAGAAATACTCATCCTCTTTCTATAAATTTCTCACACCATAACTTTTCATAGTTTACCTCTGCATCTTCTCATTTCATCAATTTTAGCTTCTTTTTTTTCTTATCTCAACCAATTATGGGAGATTGTAATTGCAATTGGCAAGAAGAAGAGAAAATTCAATTGTGCGATTCTTGGGCACGTGTAACTGTGTGTCCGATCACTGGCAAATCGATAAGTCTTTCACAGTTATGGGAAAATATTTTTGCCGATTATGTGGAAAATTGGCGTGGTTCTCCAACAAGTCGAAGTCCTAGTGCTCTTTAATCTCAATTTCGACATTTGAAAAATATGCTCAAAGATTGGTACAATACAGAATTTCAATCTCGCAATAATATAGCAAGCAGCCATAACATGATGGACCATGATTTTTTTTTCCTCCATATTATTAATTGTAACATTATATTTATATATGTCAAAATTATCCCTAACAAATCTTTAAATTATATCGGTAGATTTTAATTGATTTATTCTTCTTCTTTAGATGAATCAAGCACAATCTATCTACATGAAACAACATCCCAAGGGATTTGATAAGTGGCCTTGTTAGGAGAAAGTTAAGTACCACTCTTATTTTGTTGATCCACCAATCAAAGAAAGAGCACCGAAATAATTTCCGACACATATTGCCTCAGAAAACTAGTCTTCAATTGACTTAGATGAAGATGAAATTATAATAAGATAGGGGAACGTCATTACCACCATTTAATAGTAGCCTCCCAAGCTAAGGGTCGAGCCTCCAAGACTCTCTATAGCATCCCACGCTATGCCTGTACACGTCGACCACCGAGCGTGAATCTGACCTATGTGATTAAGTCGTCACCTCGCATGGGATCAGGCGACTAAGCTAGCTAGCATCAATATATATCTGGACCCTGATATGGTGAAAATCCGAAAACAAAACCGAAAGTAAGTTTCCCCCATATATATAAATCCGTACGGTCCCCGACCGCAGATTTGAGGCTTATATATATATAATCAAATAAAATCATAGCCTCGAAGGAATATATATATATATATCCCACATGTCTCACTATCATATAAATAATATCGAAAATACTATATAACTTCGACATGTCTCACATGTCGGAAAAATCACAAATACCGAAAGCATAAAGTCTCCGGAAATCTCATTTCCGGTCATTACATTTAAATACATAATAAACTTATTCCGAAAGATCAAATATGAATGATCAAAACATATTATTTCCGGAAATCTCATTTCCGGATAAAATTACGTACTACTTAAATAGTAGTAAAAGCATAACCCCAAAACCATAATTCTTTTTAAACAATAATTGAACCATTATCACAAAATATGTGAATTATCGATTTTTCATTAATTTATATCATGCTTAAAAATTCAATTAACTAAATAAATTGTATTCTAATAAAATATTTATGCATGCATTTATTTAAAATAAAATCCACTCACAGTAAATCCGAGCTTGCTGCTATTTCGAGCTCTCATCCCGTCGAGTAACCTCTCGACCTGTAACAGGGACGTAATCATAAATATTACGCAACTCGAGATTTATTTATAAATGTTAATTATACGGACGAGCTCACTCGTACGAAATCTCCCAATTTTTCCTTTTCAGTTATCAGTATAGGAATTACGCCTCAATACCGATAATCTAGGTCCGAAATAACTCAGGACACCCACCTCGTGTCCAATTAATTCTTTTACTAGTTATTTCGTCATAAAACCCCTTTAAAACCGTCTTTATTCATTTACGGTAAGTCAATAGTAATATTTAATGGTCAAACAGTAATTTTGACAGTCAATTTACTATTTACTATTCACTTTTACTGTTCAGATTTACCGTTTACTATTTAACTCTGAGTGCAACGAAGCCAGCAGTCTGAGCTACTGCACCCGTGAACCCTCTAACCTTCGTGGTGGAATTAACAATCTTATCTCGGGGGATTTGAAGCTTCTCCAAAGTACTAAGCGTGATGACGCTCACCGCAGCCCCTGTGTCAATGAGGATTCTGTTGACTTGAACACCCGCCACCTCTGCCGTTATGTACAGAGGTTTAAGATGTTGGGTCATGGCATAAGTAGGCTTAGTGAAAGCCATATACGAATTGTGTACATCTGTCGCTCCTGATCGGATGTCAGACATAGGTGGAGAGCCTTCCACCTCTGTAACTGGGAAGAAATCGCCCGTTGATGCTTGGATGTTACAAACAGGCCTATCCGCCGTTTCCTCCTGTATGAAGTAGGCTGTGGGGATAGGCTCCTATAATGCATAATCAGACGACAAAATGAAAGCCATGTTGCAATCAAGGATGGGCTCATCCTCGTCTATTCGCCGTCATCTTCTTCATCAATGTACTCGCCATCATCTTCAGCGTCAGGTAGATCCGTGTCCGTGTCTTGTTCCTTGCTATCTTTGGCAGGTTTGGACAGTTGGATCATGGGAGTAATCTCTGTGGCTTTTGACGGAAGATCTATCTTCAGTACCTGGGCCACATACATGGGATAGGTTTGCCCAGGTTGACGGCTTGTAGGTTCTTGCAGCGACGAAGATGATTTGGTGAGCGCTGGTGTACCAACCTGAGATTCCTTGGCGACTACTTGTGCCGCGGGAACCTTCGCAGGTGTTGGCTTAATGGCCTGAGATTCCTTTGCGACTACTCGCGTCGCAGGAACCTTCGCAGGCGCTGGCGAAGTCTTCGCCGATATTTCCTTTGGCTGCCATCTTAAGACTGGAGTTTCGGCCTTGGTGACCTTTTCCTCAGTATTCCTAAGGGCAGTAGATTCTGGCGGAACCTCAATGCTCGACCGAACTGAAGCCTTCTCTGGAGAATGGACAATCTTCTTCCTCGGGGTCTTCCTGGGGGCGCCATCCGCCGTGCTAGGAGCTGAAAGCCTTTCGTGTACACTCCTGCGTTGGGATGGCGAATCATCCTCCTTTCGCGCCCGGCGAGAATCGATATAAGTGTTCGACTTGTACCACTTGTAAGCAGCTCTTATATGATCTACATGCATAGAAAGATCTTCAGGCAGCACCTTACCCTGGTCCAGAGCGTCCAAAGTCTGCCTGGCTTTGCCATTCCGCTTCTGCGTGTTTCTATTCGTAGGAGGCTGCACGTCGACAACCTTGCTCCCCTGTTGTTGGTATCGTTGGTCCGCCTGGACATCAACCTTCGATACCGGCACTGATTTAAAATCAGAAGATCCGGGCTCGTGCCGAGACCTTGATACATGAGCCTGAGGCGCCTTCTCCTGGTGATGATGTTTTGGTCGCTTTGGGTCACCCGACTTGGACCTATCTGGCCTCGGATGCGCCTGTTTGGCGGTCTCGAGGGCCTGTTGCCTTGCTTCTTGTAAAGCTTGCATAAATTCCTCTGATGAAATCAGTACACGACAAGCTACCTTACAATTGACGCACAGTTGAGACTTAGGCACCATCACCATCTCCTCCTCGCCTGTTAGATTAGCAACCATAGTGGTCCACGAGGCCTCCTGGGAGCCGCCAAAATCGATGGTATTAACCCACAATTGTGGGGTAGCGACCACCTCTTGGTCTTCAAACTGCAACGTCCCATCATCCAACCATTCTTGAAGTTGATCTTTGAGCTCAATGCACTCAGCAGTAGAGTGACTATCGGAATGATGAAAAACGTACACGAAGATCCGCCAGATGCTGGACTTAACCGCCAAAGCCGAGCATGGCTGAGAGCGGCCTGTCCTTTGTTAATTAAAAGTTCCCAGATCTCCGGAGCTTTGCTAGCATTATAGGTATAAGCTTCGAACCTGGAGACCTGCTGGCGAACCTCTAAGCCTTGGTTACTATCTGGAACCAAAGCTATCATATTCACACCTGGAAACGGTCTAGTTTCCGTCCAGGTGGGTTCCTTGGCAACTTCCATCTTCATGACTCCGTCATTGATCCATGTTTGGATCTGGTCTTTTAGCTTGACACAATCTTTAGTGGTATGGTTGGTCATCTTGTGGAAACTGCAATACTTCTTTCCCGCCATATAATCTGGCTTGGGGATGAAGCCACCTTCGTGTTGAAGCCGTCCTTGTTTGAACAACTCTGCCAGGATTTCAGGCGCCTGGTGCGCGTTATACGTATACTTCTCGAAGGCAAACTTCATTGGTAAAGAAGCCATGATCTTGATTGGGTCCTTAGCGAACCGCACATTCTTCGGTTGGAGGGGCTGGCGACCAACCACCTCGACAACCACTACGCTTTCTTCTTCTTCTTCCACCTCATCGACCCAAGTAACAGTGGGTGCAGGATCGACCTCTATAGTCGCCACTGTTTTGGTTACCGGAGGAATGCCGGCTCTTGGCTTCAGAGTGCCCGGGTGATAAGACAATGGAACACCCTTCCTCCTTTCAATCCGACTCCTCATCAGATCCACAAAGTGTTGATGCTTGGCTAGCCTGTTCGTCAGGTCTACCATGTTAGTGATGTTCATAAACTGGAATTGAGACTGGATCTCGGGATAGAGCCCAGCAATCGCCATGTCTATGAAGGTATCCTCTGGAAGCCTATCTCTGCATTTAGCTCGTAGCAATTTGAAACGCTTCAGAAAATCCATGGCGGACTCATCTGGCTGCTGTTCGGCATCCGACAAGATCTTTATGGTGACCTTGGCAGCGACGACTCCGAACATAGTTCTGAAGAGACTCTCCATAGTCTGCCAATTAGGAACTAATCCAGGGAGCAGGTCCCTGTACCAAGCCAATGCCGAGCCGGTTAGAGATGTTCCAAACAACCGCAGCTTGAGGACCGGATCTTGAGCGTATGGGCCACACTCATTATGGAAACGAGTGATATGCATTTCCGCATCCTCTGACGACTCACCTGAGAAGGTAGTGAATCGGACTGGTTTGAAATTTGTTGGCCATTGCGACTCATTCACGGCTCGCGGCAGCGGATTAGCATAAGTGACGTTAGCGTCTGGTAATCCTTACAGAGCCCTCATCCTTTCATCGAACAACGACTCCACTTGGCCGCGAGTAAGGAAACAGACGGCGTCCTCTTGCCCGTCTCCCTCTCCGTCAGATGGCGGATTATCATTCCGTCCACCCTTCTTTTGTTGCCGCGCAGGACCAACCGGGATGGTTTTCCTTGGATCCTTCTGAGCTTTAGAAGGTCCCCCCTCAGTCGCCCTACGGGGCTTTCCCGGTGGAGCTACTTCTATCTGCTGATCAGCCTCAGCCTCCATCCTGTACGGCATCAGCTGAGCCAACCGGTTAACTGTATTCGCCAGCTCACTCATCTGGTCACTGAGTTCCGCCTGATATTCCTTCATCTGCGCGTTAAGGTTCTTGGCGAAATTGTCCTGATGTCGCTTGGTTGTCTCCTGCTGCTGCGACAGCCAATTGATGTTGGACTGATGACCAATCTGCTCGGTTCTTATCTCCTTCAGCGTGTCATTCATCTGAGCCATCACGTCATCAGTAGCTGCTGATTTGGAGAGCACTATCTCAAACGATTCCATCATCTCCCTAAGAGATGGTTCCCTCAAAGGTACAGTCCCAACTTGACCAGGGCTTGATGGAACCGTCGCCAAAAGTGGCGTTTCTTCATCTGGGATGACGACCGCGTCATCACCCTCTGTGTCCGGAGAGACTTGAGTAGGGCCCTGAAGATCCTCTTGTAGTACTTCTATCTCAGGCCAGCCATCTCCGAACTTGGCTTGTAGCTGAGTCTCAGTCAAACCTCTACATGCAGCTGAATTATGTTGTTTCAACAACTGATGTTCTGGTTTGTTACACGAAGGCATGGTTAGTTTATATATATTAGACTCCGCAATCTTGACACTGGTCCCACCGGGTGTGTCAAAATGTTTGCGTGGGATTTGACTCATGTCGAACTGTCAACACGTGGGGGTGGCGGACGTAAGTTTCAGTCCTGGTGCGTTGTGCGCGAGCGTGCCAGTACCTTTGGGTTAGGTACAACCTCGGTGGCGGACGACGTGTGGCGAGCGGATGACCCTTGGCGAGCGGATGACCCTGGTGAACGTACTCGTCTGCTCCCTTCTACCTGACTTCTCGATCAAGCAACTGTTACGCGGGCGTTGACGTGCCGACGTAGAGGGCTCGAACAAGACCTAAATAACAAGCTACTAGGATTTTTCCTCAACCTTTCGGCAGATTGAGATATCTTACTTCGATCATGGGATGCAAAGAAGAGCTTTAAATCAAGACCGTAGAACGTCCAACCTCTTGCAGATTGAGAAAGTTTGTTACCGGGGTAACGACTCGATTTGTCACAAGGTGTGACGACTAGACTCGATAAGTCCCTGCGATGCTTCGACACAAACGCAAAGGCACTTTCGACAACCGCGACAGGTGTACGGCGACCGGTGGTGGTGGGCGTAGGTTTGCGGCTAGGTTGGAAGAGTGGCTGTTTGCAAGTTGCGGAAGGCAGTTCGCCAGAGATTGCTCCGGAGAGGCTTGCAAGATTTGCGAGGCGCAAAAGCTTGTGTTGTTTGTAGGTGGTTGTGAACCATTTTTCCGTTGCCCTAGAGTTCTTTATATAGTGATCCCAGAACCCCAAATACTTGTGTATTAAGTATAATGGATTCTGACATTGAGTAGGATTCGATTACCTTAAATCAACTCAAACTCGGACTCCTAGAAGGACTCCAAATCTTATTCTGAAAAAGAATACAATTAAAGGCATACTAGATTATCTATTAATGGATGACCTTTCTGGGCTTCGGCCCATCGTCTCGGGTAAATGATCATTTAGGCCCAAACAGGGGTTAAAAAAATTTGCTGGCTTGTACCAGATTAAGCACAGGGGAGCAGGTTGCCTTGTTTGTGCAAGAAATCTCTGCGCTTAGTTTCTGGGCTAATCTACAAGAACCAAATCAAGTGCCCATGTCTATATATGCACCAACCCCAACTCATCGAATCTTATCCTTTCATCTTCACGCTAGCACAGTAACACACAGACGAAACTGTATATGCAGGGCTCATGTGCATGTTATATACGGTGCACCTCAACATCCTACAATACACGTTTTTAAGAATCAGTAATACTGGATTGAGAGACTTTGAGCAAGCAATGGTCTTAGGCTCTTAGCATCAGTATCACTTTATCACTACGATGATATCATCTTATTTGGTAAATCTTCTTTTAGTCTCTTATATATGTAACCCTTCATATATTGGCTCACAATAAATACTTGAGAAAGAAAGATTTCACATCAGTTATGTAATCAGGAGATGGGATATGGAGGTTAGGACTCAGGAAACTGAAATACAGTGCATATAACACCAGTAGCTTGTGCACTGGTTCGAGTAGTTATACAGACTACAGAGTATAGATGGCCAAAATGAGAGGTTTTGGCCAACCTGTGGAAGAGAAAGCCTCGTTCATAACCACAGGGTATTTACACCCTCTCACAAGTTCTGTAGCTTCTTCATCTAAATGCTAACTGGATATAGTAAATAGAAAATCACAATATTTTCTCTCCAAAGATTAAATGATACCAAATTAATCGTAAACAGAAATAACAATGCCATGCAACACAGAAACTAGACATCAGAAACGTTTTCATTACAACTTCAGAACTTCAGCACAAGTTGATTATCAACACAGCTAAATGGATGAGTGAGCCATTGCTTGACCACACAGAATAGAAGAAGTTAGGACATCAGATACTTTTCCACACACACATCTCCCCCTACAATATTATGAGAATTTCCCAGTTCACTCGAGAGATTTCAATGGCGGACGCTATACTATTGGATATCAGAGTTTTGACTGTTAACGCTAGTCTAGAATGGAGCAGTGATATAAGCAATCGATCTACTTGGCAAAGAGAATGTTGATTACCGTTTTAGCCACAGATCCCTTTTGTCCCTTCAAAACCTCCATCACAGCCTTCTCTTTAGGAGCAAACCCCTTTGCTTTCATCTCTTTCAGAAACTCCTTGCCCTTCTCCACCTTGAAATCCTTCAGCCTGGCAAATGCCTTAAACACAGCAACATAGGTCCTGACATTAGGCTGCATTCCCTTGTCCATCATTTCTAAAGTGTACTTCTTGACATCACTAATGAAATTACGGTCTTTGGCAAGTGCCTTAACGAGAACACTGTAAGTGTATGCATTGGGAGCGACTCCAAGAGATAGCATACGCGTGAACACCTTGAGAACTTCCTTGACCTGAACGCCACTGGCATAGATCCCCATGACGCCGGTGTGTGTCAATACATCAGGTACTTTAAGTTCCTTTATCACAGTCAAAATCTCCTCATATTGGGACCAGAATCCATCATCTCTTAGCATGGCCAACATCCTAGCCAGAGTGCAGATGAATGGTCCCTGCTGGCGCATTCTGTTGAAGACTTCTTTCAGATCTTTGGGATTTTCTGGATCATCCTCAATGACTTGTTCCTTGGCAATAGGAACATAACTTTCAGCAGGGTCATTCGACCAGTCCCACCTGTTGATAGCATTCTTTACAACATCATCGTCCTCTGACTCGTCTGAATAACCGTCCTCTGACTCGTCTGAAAGAAACATCAAACAAGTGGTTAAATTTCAAATCACGAAAGCTAGGAAGAACAGAAACATTGACATGTCATTAACACTCATCTAACATAAATAAACAAAAGGAATAATCAATCTACTTGCAATTTCCCAAAAAAAAAAAAAAAAGAAAAAAAAAAAAACTGTTAGGTATCAGACGTATTTTTGAAATCATTCAATAGTTTAAAACTTTAACTAGCAATATTGATTCATTCACATAGTGGCAATAGAAACTAAGGACAATGGATACATCTACAGATTCGCTAACTGGATTAATTAGCAATCCTAATTCATTATCCACACAACATATAAACTTAAGACATTGGTAATAGCAGAGGACATTGGTAATGTCAAATCTACTAATCAAATAGTATGTCTATGTAACATTTCCATGTCATTTCAGGTGCCTTGAACACTAATCAAGCATAGATAAAACAAAAAGAAATTTTCCAAACAACACTGAAGCAGCTAGGTAACAGATGCATTTACCAATTGATACAATAGTTTAACACTAAAACCAGAACTAGGACATCACATATATTTACTAATTCGCCGATCCTAAATCATATTTAACAACACAAAACCTTGGATATCAGTAACAGAGGAAATGGAATTGGCAGTGTTCAATCTACTCACCAGACACAATGTCAATAATGCTTTTGACCACAGGACCCTTGGCCTCAAGAAGCTGTCTAATAGCCCTCATCGCTTTCTTGTCAGCAACAAACCCATTTGCATTCATTTCCTCAAGAAACTGCCCGGCCTCCTCCATGTTTCCCTGCCCTGCAAACGCCTCAAACACAGCGGTGTATGTGCTCGTATTAGGTTGCATTCCCTCCCCCATCATCTCCATCACAAGCTCCTTTGCAATCCCATGGTAATTGGGATCCGGGTCTGCAGCCAGAGCCTTGATTATAACAGTATAGGTGTAAGCATTAGGCGCACAATCTTCCAATTCCAACATCATTCAGTACAAATAAAAAGCGTCAGCTGTTCTGCCGGCTTCAGCATACTCATCAATGATTCCAGTCCAAACCACAATCGGGTGTATTAGACCCTGTTCAAGGACATGATTCCCAATCTCCATAGCCAAGTCCTTGTATCCATCTGTACCCAAACTGTCAAACATTTTGTCAAAACTCTTGAAGAAGCCTTCACTGGTGCTGAAAACCTTGTGGAAAAGTTCCGACATGTCCTCGGGGTCTTCTGGTCCGAAGCGAATGGTCGGCCGGTCGCCAACTTGACAAAACGATGTTGGAATGGGTGTTTGAAAGATCAAATTGCTAACGTAGGGGCTATTAATATTGATCTCACTAATTGTTTTGGTGTTGGATTCGAAGCTTGAACTTGCCATTGTTAAAGCAATTTCTGATCAATCAAGAATTGAAAAGCAATTGATTAACAGAACAGGAAATCCACAAAATCAAGTATGAACTCTGAACAGGAAACTAGCCTAATTAATAAGCTCCCTCTCTCCCTCTCACACACGCACCAAACCAAGTCTGAAACAACTCCAAATCAATGATTCTTGATGAACCTAAACCCTAGATAACGAAATCCACAGTCAAACTCAAACTCGAAATCTGAAAAATCAAGAATCGATCAATCGAAGCAACCAACAATGAAATTGAGCCTAATTAGATAGCAAACACTAGCAAAACTCAAAGAAAAGTATGAAACTAAGTGCTATTCAAAGATCGATGAAAAAAGAACCTAATCAGTAAAACCCTAGAATTCGAACTCTGCTATGAAAACCTCAAGGCATTCGTCTCTATTAAAAAAAATTGAAAAGCTATATATCAAAGATAGATGTAATTTCATAGTAGGAAGAAAGAGAGGGTTACCTCTGGTAGCGACGACGACTGAGGAACGAGGAAGAAGAAGACGCTTCTTATTATTGAGAGAGAGAAATTTGGAATGTGAGGCTCTATTGGCACCTCTATTCTGTTAAATATACCTCCGTATATTTTTATAAAATTTAAATTATTTTTATGTCCTTAAAAAAAAAAAAAAAAAAATTAATTCTTTGATAATTCCTAAATCTAGCTGCATTTTTTCTCGGAAAAAAAAAATCATCAATTTTCAATTAGAAAGCAAACAAACTAGAACAAATTGAACCATGTTTCTGAAACGGCTAAACGTTTTTAGCATCTTTGTTGACAGTAGCCGCAGAGAGGCTACAGCAGGCCCACAGACCCGCAGCAAGCGCACCAGGGCCCGGCCCAAGGGTCGGGACCGGATCACCAGCACCCGGCTTCGGGGCCTAGCACTCTATCCTGCCTCCAGGGACCCAGGGGCCGGGGGCGCCAGCCTGCCTAAGAGGGCACCAGAAGGTATAAACAGAAGGGAACCAGTCCCACATCGAAGAGTAAGGCCAGCCCTTACCCCCAACCACCTATATATGGGCCCCAACTACCCTATTTATGAGGTAACTTGTCTCTCTCCCCGCTTACATACGTGCCTTGGTTATATATATTCCAACTATACTAACTTAGGCATCGGAGAGGTGAAGGCCGGCCCGCCCGGTATTCCCCTTAGTAAGCAGGATTGCAGGAGATCGAGTTGGATTCATCAAGTATCTACTAGCCCCCGGGTTTAGGCAGAAACAATTGGCGCCGTCTGTGGGAACCTTGAACGAAAAGCCGTGTGAGCAACACCGTTGGGAAAATTTCGGAGATGAGTCAGGAGAAAGGTACCGCTGAGGAGGGACGCCTTGCAGTAGTGCAGACGCTCACCTCCACCCCAGCCGTCACGCGGGAGCCGCGCGGCGACCGGAACAACGGTCAGGACGGAGAAAGTTATGGGGGACCATCCGGCATGCCGGATCCCCACCGCGACAGCTCGCGAGGTAAAGGCCCGACAGAGGAGGAAGGCAGTCCGGAGCGACGGGGCTTCGCCTTGACGTTCTCAGATGATTCAAGTGATCGATCTGAGAGCCCGGACCGGGACCCCACGTACAGCCCCGGCCATAGCAGTATGGCGGGAGAACTACGGGTGATGGCCGCAGAGGTCAGTCGTCTGAAAGAGGAGAGCGACAGGGACAGAGCTAAGTCCAACGCTCGGTACGAAGAAATGGAGGCGGTGAACACTGCCCTCGTGGCCGCCCTGGAGAGGGGACAACAGCGCAATGACGCCATGGCCGAGGCACAGGCGACACTCCCGTCGATCCAACCTCAACACGCCGATGGAGGGCAGTCTTCGGGCGGTCGGCCCGGAGACCCCGTACGGCAGAAGTCGCCATCAGGCGCAGGCCCGCCAAAGAGCGCGACGACCTCCCGCCAGCCCGACACTTCATCAGTGGATGGAGCTGAGACACCAACCGCGCGAGCGCTGCAGATGCTGGCCGACACCGTGTCGAACTTAAAGTCCCAAATGGAGGCTAACGAGAGAAGAGCCGCGCGGCCGATGGAGGGCGCCCGGTTTAATGAGCGCATGGGTCCCTTTTCGTACCGGGTCATGGAGTCGGGAAGATCTGGCAACCAGAAATCCCTCAAGCTCACCTACTCAGGATCCGGCTGCCCGTACCAGCATCTGGACAGCTTCCGGTCCCAAACCTGCGCCAAGGGATACTCCGATGCAGTCTGCTGCAACATCTTCCAGGAAACTTTGTCCGGGGAAGCGCTCAGCTGGTTCTACGAGCTTCCGGCAAACTCGATCGAGGCGTTCGAACAGTTGGCCGACCGGTTCGTAGGCCGCTTCATCCTCCGAGTCGAGGGAGCCCGGACGTCGACCATCCTCTTCAATTGCAGACAAGCCCCCGGAGAGGAGCTGAGAACCTTTGTCAATCGCTGGCAGACGCACTACCAGAAAAGGCGTCATAGCCGACGACGCCATCTCGTCGGGCGTTTCCATTAATTCGTCGGCTATAGTCATAGCCGACGAAGTATCGTCGGCTATTATCTCGTCGGGATTGCTCCGTCGGCTATAGTATAGCCGACGACACACGGGGTAAGTCGTCGGCTTATGAAACACCAGGTATAGCCGACGAAAAAAGCGTCGTCGGCTATACTTCGAACATTGCCGACGAGAAGATCGTCGGCTTTAAAAATTACGTAACTGCCCCTAACCCGAAGTATAGCCGACGACACTGTCGTCGGCTATACGTCCGTTATAGCCGACGACACTATAGTCGGCCATACCAATCGCCGGTACCAGGAACGGCTTTTTTTGCCGGAAGCCGGGAGGGTATAGCCGACGACATATGTCATCTTCGTCGGCTATAACCGTTATAGCCGACGAAATTTGGTAAAAATCGTCGGCTATAGCACTTATAGCCGACGAAATAATGCCAATATCGTCGGCTATAACCCCTAAATATTTAAAAAAATTAAAAAATTTAACTCGGGCCCAATTTCTCTTCGTCTTCGGGGGCTGCAGAAAATGCACAAACAAACATCCAAATATCCAACAAATATCCACATCAATCCATCCCTAATATCCTACATACTGTACAAATTAACCCACTATATCTACTCATCATCACCCCCTAAACGCGTAGCGTCGTCGACCGGATCGTTCGAGTTCCGGTGGCTATGGCTGTCCTGATCGGCTGGCGTACTCCGATGCGGGGGGGGAGTGGGGACGACGAACTGGGGCATCTGTGGCGGAGGCGGGGGCTGGAGTCCAGCCTGCTGGGCCTCCCAAGACTGCTGCATCCATCGGTACATCTCCGCCACAGATGCGTCTCTGGCCTGCTGCGCCGAAGCCTCCGCAGCCCTCGCCAACTCCGCCTGCTGGAGCGCCTCCACCGCCCTCGCCAACTCCGCCTGACTCCTCTGCAGCTGCGTCTGCAAGTCTCCTCTCGTCGAAGCCGCACGCTGCGTGCTGGGATTGGCCGGCGTGAACTTGAGAACCCCATCTCCCGCCGCGCCTAGGCCTCTCTGGTAGAAGTAGTTGTTCCCCGTCCCTACCGCCGCGTGCATGATCTGAGAGGCCAAGCGCGGCTCAAGGGTGTCGATCGTGGAGGCAAACTCCGCGATCGCCTCGTCGGACCCCCCTTCCCCCAGGGTGTCTCGCGCATCTATTTCCGCCTAATTGACAAGAAAATATAGTAAACGAATTAATAAAAAATATATATAAATTAATTTAATGAAACACTTTTATTGAAGATGGGCGAATACTTACCACTTGGTCGGGACGCCCCGGATACATCTGCGCATGAATCCACGACAACGGCCTCAGCGGTCTGTCCCTCCTCGCAATCTCTGCCCACTGCCTCCAGGAGCGGGCGCCGCCGTGGTGGGGGTGCTCGTTCATCTTGCGGTTGTCGCTGTTCGTCCGCGAGATTTTCTGTATTATAACAACAAACATATAAACGCAAATATAAATTAGTAACTAAATTAAAATATTAGGAACTAACCAAAATAAAATTAATAACTAATTTAGTTACTAACTAATTTAATTTAATTAGTAACTACTTAACTAACTAATTTAATTAGTAACTACTTAACTAACTAATTTAATTTAGTAACTAACTAACTTACTAACTACCTAATTTTATTTAATTTAATTTGATTTAATTTAGTAACGAACTAACTAACTATGTAACTAACGAACTGACTTAATTTAATAACTAATAACTAACTAACTAACTAATTAATTGAATTAAGTAACTACATAATTTAATTATTAAATAACATTAAAAAGTTATATACTACCAGGCTAAATTTTCTTACCGAGACCCTGTCGCTCCCGAAGTAGGCTACCAGCCATAGCCACTCGTACTCCCTGTCCCTCCTCGCAAACTCCGCGATCGCCTCGTCGGACGCCCCGTCTCCCAGAGTGTCTCGCGCGATCCCGAAGGTGATCGCGTCGGTCTCCGCATCTATTTCCGCCTAATTGACAAGAAAATATAATAAACGAATTAAAAAATATATATATAAATTAATTTCATGAAACACTTTTATTGAAGATGGACGAATACTTACCACTTGGTCGGGACGCCCCGGATAGATCTGCGCATGAATCCACGACAACGGCCTCAGCGGTCGGTCCCTCCTCGCCATCTCTGCCCACTGCCTCCAGGAGCGGGCGCCGCCGTGGTGGGGGTGCTCGTTCCTCCTGCGGTTGTCGCTGTTCGTCCGCGAGATTTTCTGTATTATAACAACAAACATATAAACGCAAATATAAATTAGTAACTAAATTAAAATATTAGGAACTAACCAAAATAAAATTAATAACTAATTTAGTTACTAACTAATTTAATTTAATTAGTAACTACTTAACTAACTAATTTAATTAGTAACTACTTAACTAACTAATTTAATTTAGTAACTAACTAACTTACTAACTACCTAATTTTATTTAATTTAATTTGATTTAATTTAGTAACGAACTAACTAACTATGTAACTAACGAACTGACTTAATTTAATAACTAATAACTAACTAACTAACTAATTAATTGAATTAAGTAACTACATAATTTAATTATTAAATAACATTAAAAAGTTATATACTACCAGGCTAAATTTTCTTACCGAGACCCTGTCGCTCCCGAAGTAGGCTACCAGCCATAGCCACTCGTACTCCCTGTACCGGAACTCGTGGGGGGTTGCAGCTCGCCCCAAGCGCTGCTCCACATGGTACGTCCTGTAGTGCGTGGACAGCTCGTTCTTCCACTCGGAGTACCTATATTAACAGAACACAACTGTTAGATATATTCGTACACTGCCAATAAATATATTTATACAAAAAAAAGCAAAACACATAACCTGTTCTTCAGCTGCTCGTCTCTCCACCAGTCCAAGGTAGGATGGACTCTAAACCATTGCTGCAACATTATAAATTAATTAGAAAATATTTTTATATAGTTATAAGGACTGAATTCATAATTGTTTATTTTCTATAATAAAAATCATATTTAACTCACCGACAGTGCATTGTACACTCGCGCCTTGATCTCATCGGGCACAGAGCCCCAGTCGGGCCACAACAGTGGGACCCTGTCCCGCACGAGCATGCCCGTCGCGTTGATGTACTTGGTGGTGGTGTCTCTCCGCTCAATCGGGCGTCCATCCTCACCGGGACCGGGCAGGATCTCTCTGATCCCACCGGCCAGCTCCCTCTCCAGGGTCGACATGTTCGCTGGCCCTCTGGTCCGTCTCGTCCCCGTGGGTTTATTGACGAGGACGCCTGTTAAAATGAACACATAGTTAAATAATTATTTAAACTAACTAATTAAATAATTAATTAAACAATCTAAATAATTAATTAAACTAACCAATTACCTGCGTCGTTGTACTGCTTGTCCTTCTCACGAACGGCCCACAGGCCGCGGCAGTCCTCTGAGTCGAAAGGACTGTAGAAGTAGGCCTCCTCCCAGGGAATCTCGTGGGGCCGGTCGTGCCTCCAAATCTGCCTCCCCCTGGCGTCGTACTCAGGGATGGCAGGGAGGAACTGGACCATGTACATCCCCGATGGCGGAGACATACGGGGCGTGGACCCTGAGGGGCCTGCTCCCCCTGACGGTGGGCCCCGTAGCTGTGGACGCTGTCGCTGTGGGGGGACAGGGAGCATCTCTGGAGGGTCCAGATCGGCGCGCGGTGGGGTCGGCTGCCGATCCTGGAACAGTGCTGAAGTGCACTGGGGTCTGGTGGCTCTGCGTCCTCCTCCGACACTCGAGTCAGGGCCCGCTCCCGTCGACTCATACGAGGAGCCCCCACGTGGATCGCTCGGCGTCAATCCCATCAACGTCTCCTCTCGTCGACTCATAGGCCGGCCTAGGCCCCGACGACCGCTGGATCCGCTCCCCCCACGGCTGGATCCTGCCTGAGCGTCGGGGTCGCTCTCGGTCCGTCTGCCAAGCCATCGGTCTACAAAGCGACGGTTTCCTGCACAATTAGTATATAAATTCCATAAATTGCACAAAAATTCCACAAAAAAATTAAAAACTTCATTCAATGTATATATACCTAAATATATTTATACCTAATTATATATATATATATTCCGAAATATAACACAAAATTCCTTAAATTTCACAAAAAAATAAAAAACTTTTTTAAATATATATATATACCTAATTATATATATACATAACTATATTTATACCTAAAGGTATATATATATACCTAAAAATTCTTGTTAATTCCTCAAAATTAAACAAAATTCCACACAATTCCATAAATTTCACACAAAAATAAAAAACTTCATTAAATGTATATATACCTAATTATATATATACCTAAATATATTTATACCTAATTATATATATATATATATATATATATCCTCCTAAAAATTCCACAAAATTCCACAAAATTAACAAAAATTCCACAACATTAAAAAAATTTCCACAAACTTCCATATACGTAATTATATATATATATATATATATATATATATATATATATATATATATATTCCGGAAAATATATATATATATATATATATATATATATATATATCCTTCACAAAATTCCACATAATTCCAAAAAATTAACAACAATTCCACAACATTCCATAAATTGCACAACAACCCTAAATTCCACATAATTTCACAAAAACCATAAAATTTCACAAAAATACCTAAATTCCACAAAATCACAAAATTCCACAAAATTAACAAAAACCCTAAATGAGGGAGAGGGGGACTACCTGACATGGTGGTGCGGCTAGGGGACGAGGACGGCGGTGCGGTGCGGCGGCGACGGCGGCTAGGGAAGGACGGCGCCGATCGGTTCGACTTCGGGTCGGGGAGGGCTCGGGAAGGCCGGGGACGGGGTGGGGAGGGGTGGGGGAGGGCCGGGGAGGCTTCGTCGGCGTCGGGGAGGCTCGGACGGCGTCGGGGAGGCTCGGGGAGGGGTGGGCGGCGATTTAGGGGTTTAGGTTTTCTGCCGAAATGGGGGAGAGGCGCCTCTGTTTCAGTTTAAATCGAGGGACTATAGCCGACGATTTCATTTTAATTCGTCGGCTATGACTATAGCCGACGAAATCGTCGGCTATAGTCTCTAACTAAATCCGGGCCGGGCCTAAGTTGGGCTTTGCGGGCCGGTTATAGCCGACGAAGTATGCACGTCGTCGCCTATAGTATGCATATCGTCGCCTATAGTATGAATCTCGTCGGCTATAGTCAAGGACCTCAGCAGCCGTCAGATCTCCCCCATCCAACGGCGGACAATGAAACGGCGCGGATCGCAACACTTTAGCCGACGAAGTTCTGTATGTCGTCGGCTATTCTTTGGTCAAACTTTCGGTCAAACCTCTAAACGCTTTAAAACGGCAATTGGCCCGTCTAGATGACGTTTTTTGGCCTGACCTTCAACAGAGAATAGTTTCAAATCGATGCGACGCAACTAACCGTATAAAAATTTTCCTCCAAATATTTACCGACCGTCAGGCTACCCATAGGAAAACGGAAGTAAAAAACACCTAACCGCAACATTCGGCACACCGATTTTGTCCGAATCTTCCCATTTTTCAACCGTAGTCGTATTTCAATATTTCGGTCGTATCTTATTTCACGACACTTTTGCATTTGAACGGTCTACGTATGGTAACTATTTGAAACTATACATTCACTTAAACACTTAGTAAATAAGTTAAGGAACATTAGTGCATATGTTCCGATTTCGAATCTAAAAGTTTTGAAAATCTATTCCAACCGTCAGATATCACCGTTAAGATTAAATACATGTATGAAAAAAAATACAACTAGATCTGACAACGTTAAAGGGTCGATCGGATCGGTCAAACTGCTTGGTCAAACCTCTAAACGCTTTAAAACGGCAATTGGCCCGTCTAGATGACGTTTTTTGGCCTGACCTTCAACAGAGAATAGTTTCAAATCGATGCGACGCAACTAACCGTATAAAAATTTTCCTCCAAATATTTACCGACCGTCAGGCTACCCATAGGAAAACGGAAGTAAAAAACACCTAACCGCAACATTCGGCACACAGATTTTGTCCGAATCTTCCCATTTTTCAACCGTAGTCGTATTTCAATATTTCGGTCGTATCTTATTTCACGACACTTTTGCATTTGAACGGTCTACGTATGGTTTCGGTCAATATACTTTAGCCGACGACTTGCAAGTCGTCGGCTACAGTATGGGCATTATAGCCGACGAATTGCAAGTCGTCGGCTAAAGTATGGGCATTATAGCCGACGAATTATGGTCCATTTCGTCGGCTATAACGCTGATCTTTCTGAAAATTTGCCATTTAGGGCCTGAAAATTGCCTATTTCACCTGATAAATTCCTGAATATCGCACAAACAAATCAATACAATTTCCCATAAATTCGAAAAACGGTAATTAAGGACAAAAATTATTTTCATACATGCATGCACCATCGTACACAAATACATACATAAATAGTATACTAAGGATGATAATCAGAATCATCCTCATCACTTGAGTCAGACGTAGTATAGTAGTTAATATCTGGCAACCGGTGCTCGTACTCGTCGTCTGAGTCATCGTCGGGCTGATATAGACGATTCGGATTAACATCATACATGGGCACCTGACCCCTAGGAAGTCGGACCACTCTGCCCGGCGTCACATTATTATCGCGGATGGTGGAGGATTCCGGAATGTCGCCGGCGTCCGGCTCTTGGTATGCGGTCGCTTCTTGACACTCTGTGCTCACACCAAGTGTGGTAGCACTGTATATGTCTCGCTGAGACACATGGTTAACTACCTTCCACGTGCCTTTGTTCAAAGGATCGTCAAGATAAAAGACCTTTTTGGCCGCTGTGGCGAAAACAAAGGGGTCGTCTTCATACACACTAGTGGCGGTATTCACCGAAAGTATGCCGTACTGATCGATCCGTGTGCGGTGCGGCCTAGTATCAAACCATCGACACTTGAACAAGTGGACTTTCATGCGGTTCCCATAAATGAGTTCAACAACTGACTGTAGGACACCGTAAAAATCCACGCCCCCCTCTGCACCATCGACCATCACCCCACAATTCTGTGTTTTGCGTTCCCCGTCTCTAGCTTCACATATATACTTAACGCCGTTGACATCACACATTGGGCGGACTGTGGAAGATATCGGCTTCATCGACAACAGCCTCAATTCCTCTGAGTAATTTGTATGACCACCCCTCGCAGCCACTTGCATCAGCTGAAAAATATAACTCAAATCACTCGGTGTGTTTATGATTAAAGAATAGGGAACTGTAAAAGAAAGCCATCTAATATATATATTTATACACTTACCCATTGTGGAAAATAGTCTGCAAACGTCGTGTTGTGGTACTCGACATCACCGCGAACTTCCTTGCTGTGAAGATGGTGACGTTTCCAATATTGTACCTCCGGACAGTTTATTAGAACCCACCAGTGGGCAATCCCTACCTCATGGTCAGGCAACTTGTCCACACCCTTTTTCTTGAAGCTTCCGTATGGTACAACAGAGTTGGCGACGATAGATAGGTTGAACTCGGGGTCATCTCGACTTGGATGTTGTGGGGGGTCCTCCATCGCTCCCAAGTACAACTTGGCGTACGTTACACACTCATGCGCAATGTAAGCTTCAGCAATACACCCCTCAGGCGCAGATTTATTGTGCACATATTTCTTGTAGTCTCCAAGTTGTCTGCAAGGTTAACAAGTGCGTGTTAAGAGCATGCAACTTTTATTTAAAAACATGTATAAATCAAATTTATGAATAACATGTACCTTTCGATGGGATACATCCAAGTGTAGTGTACGGGACCGGTAAGCAACAATTGTTGGGGAAGATGGATCATCAGGTGAGGCATGATGTCAAAGAAGTTTGGGGGAAATATCCTCTCGAACTTGCACAAGATAAAAACGATTTCCTCATGCATTCTCATGAGGTCTGATTTTCTAACTTCTCTAGCGCATAACTTCTGGAAGAATCTTGACAACGCCACCAACGGCTCAACCACTTCATCCTCCAAGTACGCTCGAATGAAAATAGGGAAGAGGCGTTGAAGCAGTACATGGCAGTCGTGACTCTTCAATCCGTACATCTTGTTGTCTCGGTAGTTAACACACTTGCTTATGTTACCCGCATAGCCATAAGGATACCTGCATAGCCATTAACAACAATTAGATTTCATGCATATATAGTCGTCCAATAACAGATGGATTCTTTAGGGAATACATGCCTAATTAATAAAAAGTTACCTGACATTACTCAGCCATCCAAAGATTTCATGTTTCTGGTCCCTGGTGACGGTGTAAGGAGCTTGGGGCATTTTGCTCCTGCCCTCTCTCAACCACAAATGGTCCCGCAGTCCCATATTTCTCAGATCAACGCGTGCCTTGGGGGTGTCTTTTGTTTTCTTCTCCCAATTCAAAACTGTGCCAACCACGGCTTCACCCACGTTCTTCTCTATATGCATGACATCCAGGTAGTATCTGGTAGCCAACCTGGCCCAATAAGGAAGTTCCCATAAGATGCTCTTGTGTGACCAGAACCTATACCGATCCGGCCTCTCTGGAATCGTGCGCAACACATCGGGATGATTGCTAAGCGGACCAAAGTCATACTCATTCAACACTGCCAATATTTCCTCCCCTGTCCATTGCTCCGGTGCCCAGCCCCTTTCTTCAGTCCCATCAAAAGCCTGTGCATCGTCCCTAAATGGATGGTCATGCTGAAGCCAACGACGGTGACGCATCTGGACAATCTTGCTGCAATGAGGACTGGAGCAATCAACAGTCATGCACTCTGAACAAGCCCTGTAACCCCTGGTGACGCTGCCCGACAACATACCCCTCCCAGGAAAGTCACTGATCGTGCCAACAAGCATGGCATGCATCCAGAACATCTCATTTTTGAACCGGTCGTAGACCAGGTGGCCGTTCAGACTCAAGTACCGAAGCTCCTCAATTACGGGTCTCAAATACACATCGAGACACTTTCCCGGATAACCTGGGCCTGGAATCAACAATGTGAGCATGTTATATTCCTTCTTCATGCACATCCACGGTGGAAAGTTGTACGGAATCAAAATAACTGGCCACACACTGTACTGAAGCTCTTTCTTGCCAAAAGGGTTGAAACCGTCGGATGATAGCCCTAGCCAAACATTTCGAACCTCTGATGCAAATTCGGGAAACTCCAACACGTTCTTCTTCCAAGCCTCTCCGTCGGCGGGATGTCTAAGGGTGTCATCGTCAGGCACATTCCTCTCAGCCCACCATCTCATAGCTTCGGCCGTGAAAGCACACATGAACAACCGCTCAAGCCTATCAATCAGCGGGAAGTACCGAAGTATCTTCACAGCTTTCTTGTTCCCTTTAGGAGTGAACTTATACCGCTCTGTATTGCATAATGGGCAGTATTCAAGATCTGCAAGTCCTTCCCCGTAAAACAGAACGCAATCGTATCTGCATGCATGAATCTTGATGTAGGAAAGGCCGAGATCTTTAAGGATATGTCGCACCTTATGATGACTGGTAGGAAGCCGATGTCCGGGGGGCATCGCCCCACCCCATAGCCGAAGCCAATCATCAACCGATTTGACAGTGCCTTTGTTCTCCGTTTTGATCTTCATCACTCCCATGACAGATTCAAGGACAGTCTTACTGCATCCGGGGTACAACGGAGTCTGTTGCAATGCGATCAGGTTGTTGTACTTTTCCATACCACTTGTGTTGACCGGAGATCGGGGTAATGGCTCGAGTGGCTCAATATCAGGGAAACACTCCATCTCCGGAGGTGGGAGTTGCACATCTGGTGCTTCCTCAAAGACACCGCTCTCACGAGGAAACATATCGTTGATCCAGTTCGTTGTCGGATCATTGGAGGAACTCCCTCTCTCGGCAAATTGTCCATGATCATGACGACCCGCAAACTCTGGTTCACCGTGATAAATCCAATTAGTGTATAGGACCCAAAATCCATATCTAGCCAGGTGTTGCTCCACTGTCTCTATGGAAAACCGGTGACGTGGGGTGGCACACTTGCACTTTTTACACGGACAATAATGAAGTGTAGTGTCTCCACAGTTAGCCATCACAAAATCCAGGAAACTCCTAACTCCATCATGATACGCCTGATCCCATCTTCCAAGGGTAATCCAACTCTTGTCCATCCTGTAAATTCAAGAAATAAATATAGCTATATATAGATATGTATATATGCACGTACTACGTACGTACTAATTAATTAAAAAATTCATCATTACACACACACACATATATATATATATATATATATATATACACATGCATCCCTAAATTAATTAAAACATCGTCAATCTCCCTAATTAATTAAACACAATGTATTTTTTATATATACCAACAATATATTTTTAATTACAATTAAATTAATTAATATATATACATTTTTTCATCAAATTCATCTAAAATCACCTATAAATCAACATTAATCAATCACTAATCTTCAACAAAACTTCAATTCTATCTAACCAATACAACATATATATCAACCCATTAATAATCTCATCTCAACACATATATATATATATATATATATCAAATTAATCACACATTTATTCTAATTAAACTCTAAATTAATACACCTCTGCATATAACCAACTAAATCAACACACACAGCAATATACGTACCTTTCAAGCTTATGGCCGAGGTTTTGGACGATTTCAGAGCGTTTTGGACGATTTCATCGACGAATGAGCTCCCTGATGCAGAAGGTCGATCTGATATAAGAGTTATAGCCGACGAATACCCCCCTCGTCGGCTATAACAAAAACTTTTCGTCGGCTATAACTCTTATAGCCGACGAATACCATCCTCGTCGGCTATAACTAAAAACGTTTCGTCGGCTATAGTTATAGCCGACGAGTTGTCGGCAGTCGTCGGCTATAATATTATAGCCGACGATGTGGCCGACGAAATAGTAGTTCGTCGGCTATAACGGGTTATAGCCGACGAGGTACTATTTCGTCGGCCGTTTTTTCCCATATCGTCGGCTATAACCCCTTTTCTGGTAGTGACGGCTACGGCCGGAGTTCGGAACCTGGACAAAGGCATCGCCGAGATGGCGTTTAAGCAAGGGCTCCGAGCGGGCAAGTTTTTCTACGCCATCCGGGTAGAACTCCCGCAGGGGTACGACGAGTTGATGGCTATGGCCATCCGGCATGCTCAGGCCGATCATGAGACCTATGGGCACCACCTGCAGAAGAGGAAGCGGGATGAGCAGCAGGAAGACCATCCCCGGGAAGAGAAACCCCCACCCGCCCAGGAAGCCAAGCCCAATCAGCAGACCGATAACCGCACCGCTCGGCCCAGCCGGAACGCCAACAACAGAAACTGGCCACCGCGGCAGCAGAGGTCCTATTCTGATAAGCCTCAAAATGAGCACAAGCCGGCGCCGTTCCGCCAAGAGCACCCCCTAGCAATCATGCCAGCACCACCACCGACCGGTCAAGAAGTCTTCACCGCTCTCACCACTTCCTACGAGGATATCCTACTTGAGAACGGGAGTGTCATTCCCCCACCACCCCCGAGAAGGTTCCCGAAGGGGAAACTTACAACGGCGCAGACGGGCAAGTACTGCTCTTACCATGATGAGGCTACTCATCGAACGAACAAGTGCTACGCTCTCAGGGCAGCGGTGCAGGTTTTGATTGATAACGGCCAGCTTCAGCGGTACGTGGGGAAAAGAGGAACAGACCCCGACCGGGAACATGACCAGTCTTGGTAAAACCCGCTAGTCCGAGCGGTTAGTTTGGCATAGTTCGCGGTTCAACCGCTGTAAAAACAAATATATATGCAAACTACTTTTGAGAAAATTTCACCGGCTCTGCCAGTTCCAGTATATTCATAATCAAGCAAGTATACAAGCAGTAACCGATCCGGAAAGATTACAAGGAAAAGGGCAAGAAAATCCTAAGGAACTACGACTCCGCCTTCGGCAGGCAATTCGCCAGCCTCTCCTGCGGTACCCTCGTCGTCGACATCAGTCCCGGTGTTGACTCCGGCTCGGGCAGACTCGGCACCGTTGGTAAAAGAATCCAAGTCCGAGCGAATCGCCTCACCCGGCTGCTCCTCCACCGCCTCCTGATGGATGTCCGACTGCTCATGGATATCTCCTTCAGCAGCAGTCGACATCAGGGAAGTGTCTAACCATCCCTTCTCCGCCCATTCCGTGTACGCATCCGAGATGCCCTCTTCCCTGGCCTTCACCAGAAACTCCAGGAACTGATCGCTCTCGCGGTATTTGAGAACGACCCGCTCGCAGAGTTCCGGGTCATCTTCCCCGGCCGGAGCAGCAGAGGCGGCGCGCAGAGCAGCAGCTCCCACTTGGAACTCGTCCACCTTGGACTCCAGTTCCGCCCTCTCCTTCTCCAGGAGCCGGTTCTGCTCCGCCAGTTCGGCCCTCTCCTTCTCCAGGATCCGGTTCTGCTCCTCCAGCTTCTTGGCCCTCTCCTCCGATCTGGCCTTCTCCCAGTCCGAGCGAGACTTCTCCACCTCCAGGCACTGTCGGATCTCGGATAAAGCAGTTATCTGTCTCTGCAGCTCCGACAGCCCCTCGCTCGCGTCCGGTTCGTACAGACTGTACAGCAACTGCGCAACACCAAAGAGTTAGTCAAGCAGCAAAAGAAAAACAAGCTACAGGCAGTACAGTGGTACCGTGCGGTATTTACCCGGAGGACGGATTCCTTGCATTTTGGACGATTCCCGCCCGCCAAGGCTCCAGCAACCCCGGGTCTGTCCAGACCAAGGCCGGCCAAGTCCGCCGCCACTTGCCGGGCGATTGCACCATCCGGGCTTCCCCTTGGTGCCTCCGCAGGCGCTGGACTACTCTGCCGAGTAGCAGCAGCAGCATTCCCCCCAGCAGCGTTGGTTTGCGCACCGCTGGTTATCCTGAACCGTTTGGCCAGGTTCTCCCGTGCCGACCCGCCGGTAAGCGTCACCAGTGCGGCGGAAGGAACGTCCCCGACCTTCCGTTTCTCTCCCCGGCCCTCCGGAGAAGAAGATCGTGCGCTTACGGGCCACGTGCGGCACAGCCATCGGCCGGTTGGGAACCCTGTTCATCCCACCAGGAATCCTCACTGCCCCCCCGGTGCTCTTGCCCTTTCCAGGCGCCAGGAGGCCTGCGGCATGATGGGTCTTCACCCGCTTCAGGACATAGGCGTCCTCATCGACGTCCATAGCCCTCGGCTCTGCATGAGTCGTAAGCCGGCCGGACCCGTCGTCCACCGACGTCCGCGAGACGATCTCGGCCTTCTCCTTCAGCTGGTTGAGGAGATCTTCCCCGTCCATGGAGAGAGTGGTTTCGGGCTTGATAGTCCCCCGGGAAGACGCACCTGCAAGGAAGGCGAACAGTTAGTATTTTGCAAACTAGCACAAAGTATCACCGCTCAAGGGCTCCCTACGCACCGGGACCCCGCCCAAGCTGGCAGTATTCCAGCACTTCGCGCCGGATGGAGTTGTAAGAACTCCGTTCCAGATCGTCCCAACATCCGGTTATGGTCGAGATCCTCTCACGCTCCAGATCGGATAGCTCGTACGACTGGTCGCCAATGGGTTGGAAGGCGCCAGGAACACAGTACATTCTATTCCTCGCCTGCCACTTCCCGCCCACCATCACCACCTTCTTCCTCCAGCTGTTGTCTACCCATGAAGGCATATTGGTGACGATCAGTGGAGGCTTCCGGGTATTGAAGGACAGGCAACCATGGGACCCCTGCTTCCTGGAGTACGACAGCCTGTACAAGGCCCGGAACTCATTTACCGTGGGTATATTCATCCCGGAGAACTCGTACAAGCAGCCGAGGCTCAGTAGTCGTCTCCACTGCAGCCCGGGAAGCTGCGCGGGCGACACGTGCAGCGCACTGAGCATGTACTGCACGTAATGTGGCAGCGCGAACGAGAGCCCATGCCGGAACTGATCCTGATGCGCGGAAACCCAACGTTCTTCCGGGTTGCAGGCTGACTCTCCAGGATTCAAGGGCCGTAGCAGAACGTTATCCGGGATACCCCACGCTTCCCGCAACGCTTCAATCTCTTCAGGGGTCATGCTCTCCTCCGGTTCATTACACACCACAGCGTGCTTCCCACTGCCAATGGTGTAGCTCGCAACCGGAGCATCTGCAAAGCGCACCCCGTGCGGTATTTCAGTCTCCGAGGATTCAGCTTCGGAGGACGAAGACGAGGACGGGGTCGATGCCCTGCTCCCGGAGTAGTCGGCAGCTTCGGTCTCCGGGGATTCCGAACTGAGCCAGTTATCCAGCCTCTCCGCATCGTCAACAAGGGGACCCCTGGCAGCCGATTCGGAAGCCCGGTCAGAACCTGAAGACGACATCTCAACCTAAGGGAAGAACACAAAACCCTAGCGCTCGTCAGCAACAGGCTACAACAACGCCTTCTACGGCCTCTCCCCAAGTTCGCCGCAAAGCAGTTCCGTCAGCGGCAGAGATCCCTCTCCCCCCCGCCGCAAAACAACAAAGCCAAAAACAAGAACAACACCGGGGCAAAGAAATCAAACAAACTTACTGATTAGTATGCTCAACCGAGGACAATCGGCCCTCGGAAAGCAGCGCGCAATGGTAGGGAGCGTTCAAGAAAACAGATCTCGTGGGGCAAGAAGGGCTCAGAGCGGTCGCCGGATTCCTCTCTTTCTCTTAGTTCTCTAAAGCAAGAAGCAACAACAGAAAGAAGAGCAGAGGAGGCCTTTTTATAGAGGGGACCAATGCCCTAGGCAATCGAAATCCCTCCAAAACAAGTAATCAGAGCAACTCAAACGCCTGCGAATCCAGGCCCTTCATCTCAAGACCTCCCTGCGCGGGCACGTGTCCCAGCATTGGTAACCTCCCCATGCCATCATAACTGACGGGACTGATGGACTTCCTCCTTAAATGCATGTCAGCCACTTATCCCACACGTTGGCGACAGGAAGGTAGGAGCGGGAATCAAGGAGTCAGGCCCTCCCACTTCCCTAGATTCCACGCTTGCACGACAATCTTCGCTGCATATCTCGAAGACCTCTCGCGGTTATGATAGTCCAACCGCTTGGAGAGCACCCATCCGGGTATGAGGCCTCATCTCGATACGGCAGGACGCCCGGTCGAGGTCCGCCCGGCACCATGGCAGTTCGTGGTTATGATCATTCAACCGGCTGCATGGCTTCTTCGCTGAAAATCTCGAAGACCTCTCCGCCCGGCACCATGGTAGTTCGCGGTTATGATCATTCAACCGGCTGCATGGCTTCTTCGCTGAAAATCTCGAAGACCTCTCCGCCCGGCACCATGGTAGTTCGCGGTTATGATCATTCAACCGGCTGCATGGCTTCTTCATCGCATATTACTGGAGACCTCGTCCGGATATGGCATGACGACCGGACACCGGTCGAGGTCCGTCCAGTCGCATCTCTCTTGGGGGACTCGTCTCGATATGGCAGGACGCCCGGTCGAGTTCCGCCCACCGGTTACGACGCATCCAACCGGCTCGAGAGCATATTCCGGGAATAGGATCCACCTGGCTCCATGGCATTTCACTGGGGGACTCGTTTCGATATGGCAGGACGCCCGGTCGAGTACCGCCCAGTACCATGGCTGACCCCGATCATGAGAACATTCGACCGGCTTGGGCTTTATACACCCGGGTGAGTTTACATCTAACCCATGTACGCTTGTCCAGCAGGATAAAAACCCTGCATCGCACTAGCTGCGGCAAAAGGGGGCTGCACGTCGAGCTTTGTCACCTCAACGCCACCCCCCTACTAGGAACATAATGCACCTGGCCCCATGGCATTTCACTGGGGGACTCGTCTCAAGATGGCATGATGTCCGGGCACCGGTCGAGTTCCGCCCAGTACCATGGCTGACACCGGTCGAGAATATTCGACCGGCCTGTTTTATACACCCGGGCGAGTTTGCATCTAACCCATGCACGCTTGTCCAGCAGGATAAAAACCCTGCATCGCATTGAAAGGCGATCAAACATGGGGCTGCACGGCGAGCTTTGTCACCTCAATGCCACCCCCTTACCTCAACGCTTATTCAACACAAGCTGAGAAGAACTAGCAAGTGTTTGCTGGTGCTTCAAACATGCCGCAACACTAGGGTAATCTCCCTGCAGCCTAGCAATGGGAAAGTCGCCAAGATATGGCTGGACGCCCGGTCGAGTTTCCATACTCCTGGACTCGTCTCGATATGGCAGAACGCCCGGTCGAGGTCCAGTACTGAAGTTCACCTGGGACCCGTCTCGATATGGTAGAACGCCCAGTCGAGGTCCCATGAACTTTACCCCGTCCGTTTCAACAGTTCGCCCGGTAGAGGCTCAGTGAATCCTGTTTCGGCAGATCGCCTGGTAGAGGCTCAGTGAACTCCGCTCCGCTTCGATTCGGCAGATCGCCCAGTTGAGGCCCAGTGAAGCTCCGCTTCGTACCGATAGGGCAAAGTGCCCGGCCGAAATTCCGTGCACATTTCTTGCATGGCGGATTTCAACGCCTCATTATCATTCCATGCGCAAAATCTCCTGCATGGCGGATTTCAACGCCTCATTATCATTCCATGCACACATCTATTGCATGGCATCATAACATCATGGCATCATCTCATACACTCACCGGGTTCCACCCGGCTCCATGCTCATAACACCGCAACACTTACGCATGTTACTGCTTATATTTCAAAGTGTGCTTATAAACTATTGCTTCCCATCGGTAACAGGTACTCACCTCGGTCAAGCCCAATCTTTAACGCGGACTTGGGGGACTGGGCACCGGTAGGTTGGTAGTCCTGCGGGTCTGCGGGACAAGAGCAAGACAGATTTAAGTCCCCATTCAAGATTGCACTTGACCGGGAACTTGGGGGACTTGTTGACAGTAGCCGCAGAGAGGCTACAGCAGGCCCACAGACCCGCAACAAGCGCACCAGGGCCCGGCCCAAGGGTCGGGACCGGATCACCAGCACCCGGCCTCGGGGCCTAGCACTCTATCCTGCCTCCAGGGACCCAGGGGCCGGGGGCGCCAGCCTGCCTAAGAGGGCACCAGAAGGTATAAACAGAAGGGAACCAGTCCCACATCGAAGAGTAAGGCCAGCCCTTACCCCCAACCACCTATATATGGGCCCCAACTACCCTATTTATGAGGTAACTTGTCTCTCTCCCCGCTTACATACGTGCCTTGGTTATATATATTCCAACTATACTAACTTAGGCATCGGAGAGGTGAAGGCCGGCCCGCCCGGTATTCCCCTTAGTAAGCAGGATTGCAGGAGATCGAGTTGGATTCATCAAGTATCTACTACTCTATCCTGCCTCCAGGGACCCAGGGGCCGGGGGCGCCAGCCTGCCTAAGAGGGCACCAGAAGGTATAAACAGAAGGGAACCAGTCCCACATCGAAGAATAAGGCCAGCCCTTACCCCCAACCACCTATATATGGGCCCCAACTACCCTATTTATGAGGTAACTTGTCTCTCTCCCCGCTTACATTCGTGCCTTGGTTATATATATTCCAACTATACTAACTTAGGCATCGGAGAGGTGAAGGCCGGCCCGCCCGGTATTCCCCTTAGTAAGCAGGATTGCAGGAGATCGAGTTGGATTCATCAACTATCTACTAGACCCCCGGGTTTAGGCAGAAACAATCTTGATTCCACAATTTCACTACTCAATCTGCTATACTATCAGTAATCAATTATACATGATGAATTGAACAAAGCTCAGAAATTTGAAAGAAAACCTAGTATTGTTAGAACCCGTCCCTGAATTTTCCTCGGAAAATCCGAAACAGATGCGAGAAAAAACCCATTAATCAACTAAAAATCCTTTGCTCCCAAACCGCAACCACCCGCCCACTGAGAACAAAGACCGAACAATTCTTTTATTGCTCAAATTGACGTAAAACCTTTTTTTAACCAACATTTTATCCTTTTTCGGAAAGTCAACAGTAATAGTCAAAGTCATAATTACTATTTACTATTCACGTTACTGTTTATCCTTTTATTGTTACTGTTTTATTATTTACCATTTACTATTTAACCTTTTTACTTTCACCTTTACCCCTCCGCCGCCACCGCAGCAGCAGCTCCGCTATATCTTTCTTGTCATTAATGTATTTAATATTACCGTTGTATCTTTCTTCCAAGGGGATTATCAAGGCATTCGTTTCTATTAAAACAAATTGAAAAGCTATATATCAAAGATAGATGTAATTTCATAGTAGGAAGAAAGAGAGGGTTACCTCTGGTAGAGATGACGACTGAGGAACGAGGAAGAAGAAGATGCTTCTTATTCTTGAGAGAGAGAAATTTGGAATGGGAGGTTCTATTTGCACCTTTAAATCTGCTAAATATACCTCTATGTTGTAGGAAATAATGAATTGGTCTACTCATTTCATTGACAATCCCCTTTATATATGGTGAGTATTACAACTGTAATAGTAAATATATTAATGACAATAATGACTACATAATTATCTCTCGTCAATTACTTTGACGAAGGCATATAATGTGTTTTTCCTTCAACACTCCCCCTTGTGCCAAGTCAGAGATAAAATGGTGCATGTGGATTAAAAACCTTGCCAAGTAACAAAAACTCAATGGGAGAAAATAAAACTTTGGTCAAAGGAGAAAAAGGGCACAACGCACTAGTGGTGGGCGTTTAAGCCCGAGGGCCCGAAAACCCGGCCCGAAAAACCCGAAAAAGCCTGAATCGGGCCGGGTCTTGATTTTCAAAAGCCTGAACCCGAAAAAGCCCGAACTGAAAGTGTGCAGGCCCAAACGGACTCGGGCCCTATTTCGTGGCCCGAAAGCCCGAACATGCCCGACCCATTTATTAGTTGCCATGTGTCATGATATAATTGGTCTATAAATAATTTTTTTTTTTAAAAAAAACCCACCGACTCATTTCCTCAGTTCCTCTCTTTCTCATCTCTTTCTCTCTTCCTCACTCCCACCCGTCTCCCACCCACTCCCAGTCTCCCACTCACTTCCTCAGCCGCCTCAGCCTATCCCAGCCATCGCCGTCGCCGTCGCCCAGCCTCACCTCGCCTCGCCCTCGCGTCGCCTGCCTCGCCCTCGCCCTCGCCCTCTCGTCGCCTGCCTCGCCCTCGCCCTCGCCCTCGCGTCTCCTCGGCTCCCCTCTCCTCTCCTCTCCACTCCTTTGCCTCGCCGTAGCCCAGCCGTCGCCGTCGCCCAGCCCTGCCTCGCCTCGCCCTCCCCCTCGCCTCGCCTCTCCTCTCCTCTGCCTCGCCATCGCCCAGCCGTCGTCGTCGCCCAGCCTCGCCTCTCCTCTCCTGTCCTCTCTTCTCCTCTGCCTCGCCTCTGATTTGGGCCTGGAAAAAGCCCGAACGGGCTTTAGTCGGTCCCTGATGTTCGAAAAGCCCGAACCGGCCCGAGCCGAATATTTCGGGCTTTGGGTCGGGTTCACAAAAAATTCGGCCCGGCCCGGCTCGTGCCCAGCCCTACAACGCACTTATTACATTTGAAAACAGCATGTATGTGTTAGATTCCCCCTAATGTCTGCACCTCCCCTGATTTTTACATTAATCATGGGATTCTCTCTTATTCTTTCATTTGATCAGGGGAGCTTCAGTAATATTAGCATAGTTATGCATTTTCACATGTTTTTCCAAATATGACTTTGAACAATGATTTAATAACTAAATCTTGTCACATCGTCCTCAGATCCAATCTGATTTACTTTGATATTGAGGATAAGGTTATTCATGAACCGAACACATAGGTTCATATTGATCATCAGGTTCACTCATGGTATGACCTTCATATAACAAAACAGTTATAACTTCGTCTAGAGTGTGGATAAACCATTAAGAGATTTGATATTGATCTATAACAACAGATTTTCTTATTTCACCTTTAATGCGTTTTTCTTTACGCATAATTAGCTATGACGTGGATAGTTTCTTTATCATGCCACATTCTATGTAGAGATTAGATAAATCCAAATCTTTCATATCTTTAATGAAAGAACCATTTACGTTGCGTGGGCGCAGAGCTAAACATAGCTTTACAAATTTTCATCAAATGAAAGGTCGAGTCTTACGTATTGTATTAAGGTACAATCATGCGTTATTGCACTTGTATAGGGAATTTCATTTCCCAACACTTCTTCGTCATCTTCCTTTAGATGAAAAACAGATCTATTGTTAGAGTAAAGACGTCGACTGATCATGGGTGTATATGTAGGCCTCACTTTATTCTTTAGAGTGCCTAAGCCGATTGATAGATGATCACCATCATTACAGTCTTTGAGTTCCATTCCAAGACTGTGTATTCCCAAGATCTTTTTCATTCTTAACTTAGGATTTACAATTCATAGAATTTCTCTTAGTTCATTTAGAGTTCATGTATATCCATAATGAAAACGCAAGAGCATAATTTATCAATCTCTTCCCAATTAAATAGTCACTTTAGTGAACGTTTCAATTTCTTTAGCAAACGTTCTCATGTGATCTAGAGCCATTTGATTTGGGTGGATGAAATCCTTTTAGGATCTTCATGTATATCTCTTAATTTAGATCCCCATAGAGATATATTTTTTGACCACTTTCGTACGATGCATGTTCAGTTTTTCAGAAACTACTAGACTGACAAGGTAGTGGAGCGCAATGACATCCACCTCGTAGTCAATTATGAGAGAATATCTCCTCGTAGTCGATTCCAGTGCGTTTTTGAGAGACATTGCGCCATAAGGTGAGTCTACATACTCTTATTCTCATTACGCATTCAAACAAAGATATATTTGATAGGGTTTATATTTGCGGTATCGGTGTCACCAGCCCAAAAGACGTATCTCTTTGTTTATACTGGATCGCTTATTTCCATTTGGCCAGTTTACTAAGTTGACATTTTTTAACGAAGTATGGTTCGATATTAGACTCATTATTCCACGTCCTCATGTACACTAGTGTAATGTGTTTATAGAGATCTCTATACTTTCAAGGATTAGTTCTAACATTTGAGGCGTCCCCCAATGATAACCACAATTCAGAAATATTCTCATGAGACGGATTTGAGTATCACTGATCAATAGATCAGGTTGTGCCAGAACTTTCTTTCTTCCTTTAAGCAAGTATTCATCGAACCTAAGGTGGCCTCCCCCTCTTCCTTGGAGAGCCACGGCATGTGACACCATTTATGCCACTTATGGCATCACCATGCCAGCATCCATGGTGGCAGTGCAATACCCAATTTCTCTTTGGTGGTACCATGTCTTTTTGATAAAACACAATCCTTACAGGTATATTTGCAGCAGGTTTATGTGATCTCGTCACTTTAATGTATAATATATCTACACACTTTACTTTGTGTGATTTTAGGGATCAAGATGAGACAGAGTGGGGATAAACCACGACAATTCCTGTCATTCCACATGAATATGCTTGTTCTTATCTCCCCCTTATGACTGGAAGACTGTCTCATCAAAGTGACACTCTGCTCGTTTTGCGGTAAAGAGATCGCCTGTCAAGGATTCGACTTAGCGGACTATTGTTGGAGGTTCTTATCCATCATGATTATTTATTCATCACAAAATGACCCATCATTGTGCGCTGTGGCGGCATAATTTTGGCACATAGAAACATTTAACCAAGCTCAAGGATTGTAGATCTGTGTCAATCTAAAAAAGCTCAAGGATTACAAGTTCGTTGGAAATCCTTTAAAATCGTCACACACAATCACTTGATGTGGTGTAAATTAGTTCAATGATGGTGGACATAGATGAATAAGTAACGCTGCATGCAAAATTGCATAACCCAAAACGGAAGTACTGGTGTGCTTTACCAATATCAAGACTAATACTGTAGTCGTTTTTCGTGAGACCAATTGAGTTTTTATATAGGAATATGATGCGCATTACAGATGCCATATAATAAGCTATAAAAGTCAATGCGCCTACGGAAATTAACCCGGCCTAGGTGCTTTGACTTTCTAGCATAAGCAGCATAAATATTAATTGTGGATGACATCATGACACGTGACCAGCGTGTTAACACAACAACCAACACCATAAAATCTCTAAGGTGTTCGCAAGTTGGTTGAATCAGTCTACTGAATCTCCTTTGGATTCAATATAAGAACATAATGAGAACACATGTTTCTTTTACATATAATGGTGTCAATCATAATATTAGGCTTTGAGAGATGTGCTTTTCTTCATCAATTCATGATGGACGTTAGAAGCATAATAGAATATCGGTGCATATACTTGTGCATCAAATATATTATAATGCCACCTTAGGGAAGCGGTAGAATTTAAGGATTGAACAAACGTCTTCAACCCTATATGGATTGTCTCGAAACAATATTTGAAGATAAAATGTTCTTTAGTCGTCCTCGGTTTCGTGTATGAACCATATTCTTCTGGTATTTGCTTCTATTCATCCAAAATTGGGTGTCCATAGTAATTTTTTTAATGTACGGATCACCAGATCAAAGCCAATCTATGTCAAATTCCAAAAGATCATTTTATTTTGACTTTGGGTTCATTTAGTGGTTACATATAACCCACTAAGTTGACATATAAACTTCTCTAATATTCATTTACATCCGCAGTCATTAGAGGTAATGCAAAGGAGCTCAGATGAAATTCTCATTTGTGTCTTTATACATGAACATCGCAGCATAAATTTCTTGAAAATGTGGAACAAATTCAATTTTCTCTTATCGCATAAATTGTCAATTTGACATATGCTTAATATATACATTGAAACGTAATTCAAATTCCTTAGAGTAACTCGATGGGGATTGTAATAAAATGTATTGTAATTCCAGTTAGGCATGTGCATTATGGATCCTAAAGGAACAGATATACCGATCCTTATCACTTTCATTATAGTACTACATTTCTTCAGTGCTATTGTGTTATTTTTGTGATATATTAGTACAATTGTCCTTCAGTACTATTATTTTAAGAATCACATGGTGCGTTTCTTTACCCACAGTTCGTTGTGTCATGCTTATATTATGTCTTTGTACACAGTCCTTTTTGTCATGCATATATTATGATATGCTGCTTTACTTTATGCAATACTTTACAAAGTTAAATGCAGAAAATTGAATCATGTATATTATGAATAATATTTGAATAATCTCAATTCCTTTAGAGAAGATTCAAAAATTAGCATGCTAACGATTACATTTAGTCTTGTCCAATTTAGAGATAGAAACTTTAAGACCAAAAAGTCTAATTTAGGATCACACGTCTAATTTCGACGTAATAGCCTTTATAAGGATATCTTAGAAATTTAAAAGTTACTAATCAAAGTTTATCTTGGATTGAGCCAGATCCTTTTTGCTCTTTTAATAGCTGCAATAATGAGATGTGTCATTGACATCTTCTTCCCATATGGTATGCCTTTATTTGTAAATTCATTTTCAATATTCTTGTTGAATATTGAAGATATTTTTTCAAAATCCGCGTACTCGTATGATTCTTTATACTTATTGTCTACTTACTTTTGGATGATTATAAAGTTTTTTACGTCCATGGTAATTGTTCTTTGTTTTAGGGTTGTTGCATTACTTTGCATAATTTGTTCCAAGAAATATCTTTTGCTCATACCTTACATCGTCATTACCCTTTGTTTTCTCAAATCTTTCATCGTCATTGCCCTTTGTTTTAGGGTTATTGCATTATTTTACATAATTTGTTTCAGGAATAATTTTTTTTTAGACCTTATATTGTCATTCAAGATATTGAAATTATTTTTTAGCTACTTACATAAAGCAGTTTGCATAAATATACTATGCCCAAGCCTTAGTTGGCTCAATAGGAGAATTTGGTACTCAAGTTCTTTAGAGTCCAATGTGTCAAAGCTAAACTGTGATGGTTAAACCATCTGTAAAATGTAGGAAGAATAAAATGTATTAGCTTCGCGGTCTAAATGACATTCACGACAACTAATATAAACCAAGATACATTATGGTAAATCAGATGCTTTGTGAAATTACGTTATCAAAATAAAATTTTAGTTTCTCCATTTTCATTACATGTGGAGATAATGAAATTCCATTATCGTGCTTTTTGCACAATTAATAAGATATCCATCTTGAAAAAAATTTCAAGAAATAAAAATTGGATTTGAAGACTGAAATTTGTAATGGTCATATTTTTCTTCCTTCGTGAAAATACTTTTTCACAGTTGTAGGTTTGTCCATTTTTCTCTATATTACAATGCTCATTAAATTGTATCATTATGGCAATGCTCAAACTAAATAACATGTTAAATAAAAGTAATTATTTAACAGTAATAAAATGAACATATAATGCTTTATATTCAACATTTAAATAAATATTAATGCGATTTAACAAGAGCATTATATGATAGAATAATTTAAACGAGATTTAACGAATGTGGCGAAATTCATACTGCCAGTTTGCCAAATAAACTGCATATAAAGCGATTGCTCGATTTCCGACTCCAAATTGTCTTAAGATATTAATCGCCGCATCGTAATTGATATGTCACATAAAAACAAACAATGTTCATATAATTAGTCACTTTAATCATATATATTTCGCATTTACCATATAAATTAAATAATTTCATATTTACCATTAAATTAGTCAAACAGTAAATATAAATTATTATGCGGTAATTTCAAATATTACCTTTAAATTTTACCCAAATAAAAAAAAAGATAAAAATCTTTTTTTTAGTGGGTCGGGTCACGCAGATCCTAGTCAGGCCCAAAAGAGCAGGGTCGGGTCAGATTAGTTGGACACGGGTCGGCTTAGGCCGAAAGGAGCTGGACCGAATCGAGATTTTTTAAATCCGGGTTGAAGAAAAAAATCAAGGTCAAGATTTTTCGAATCCGAATCGGCGGCGCCAGGTCGTCGGGGCGGTTGGGTCTGATCAGGGGTGGCCACTCTGGAGGATGTCCAGTTGGAGCGACTGGGAGAGCAGCTCGATCGAGCGGTGCTGACGTCGATCGAGGCGAGGCAGCCTGATCAGGTTCGAAGGAGCATACGCGTAGTCGAGGGTTGGGGCTTGTGATAGGAGTACAATGTGCGACGATATTAATGTGTTATTATCCCTTATTTGTGCTTTGTTAAGTCTATTTAGAGTAAGATAGAGTCATAAGATAGTTTAGTGACGCTTTGGTAGAGTTTTGGAGAAAATGTGCTTGATTATCAGAAAAACAACTAAGCATAGAAATCTGAGGAAAAAGTGCAAAATATGCTGTTTTCGTGATTTTGAGACCTGTGGTTGACTGACTTATTCTTTTCCAAATTTGATGAAATTTGGCAGACATACAACTGGCAAGCTGGAGTGTATGTTTTCAAAAATTTAGATCAACTGGATTTCGGGAAGTCACCCAAAAGATGGCTGCAACTTGGCAGTTTGAGCAAAAAGATCCAGGGACTAACATGATTTTCCTGGGACTGTGTCCTGACTGCTAAGACTTCTGTACGATGCTTCACTTGAAACCAGAAGACTTTCCTTATATGGATAGAAAGGTCTATGAGTCTAGTTTCTCGAGGACTTGGAATCACATCAATCGGAGTACTGAGGAGGGAGTTATGCCGGATTTATTGAAGTAAGGTCAATCTGCCGAGAAACAGAGTGGTTCTCCGGTTGTGCAAGGAAAGCTTTCCTTTGGACTTTTGAAGCATGGATCAGCTGTAATGGACCTAAAGACTTATTGGACATGTCCATACTAACTTAATGAGAAGATTCAAGTCTTACGATCAGGCCAAGAAGAGTCTAGAAGAAAAGAATTCGGATAACAAGAGAAAGAAAAAGAATCATGATTAATTTCGGGAAAATTCCTGTGCACGTCTCTCAACTTCCACAGACTCTCCAGAACAGTTCACAATGAATCAGAGTTCAAGCCTTATATGGATAGAAAGCTACGGGAGTCTAGTTTCCTAATCAATTGGAATCACCTCAATAGCTATTTTCTAGAGAGAGTTATGATGTAATCAATGCACAGAGGTTATTCTGCTGAATTCAGAAAATCAAGGAAAACCTAAACCAATTCGGTTTTGGTTTGTGGCCGGCTTCTCTAGGTTATTTCCTCTATAAATAGCTATGTAATAGCCAGAAAAAGATATCTCTTCTCTCTCACTTTCACAAAGCCAAAACTTTGTCAAAATAGCACCACAACATCCAACGAAAAATACCAAGCCGAATCTCCTTCCACCATAAACCGAAATCGCATCTTCCATCACCATCGAATCAACTCTGGCTGAAGATCCTTCAAGGTTTCTTTTAAAGTGTGATTCACTCTTCTCTCATGGCTTGTATTTTTCTGTATAATTACAAGACTTTGTCTATGATGGTTGTAAAGATTTGTGGACGCTTATTTGGTTTTATTAATTTAACTTTGGATTTCTGAAATTCTGTTATGTATTTTGGTTTTCTATTTGTTTGATTGATGAACGTAATATGTAACGATTTTGTTATGGTATTTAGGGCAATAGGTTTCGTACATGATACCCTTATTCTCTTTGATTTATTTTCATGAATTCGTGCATCACAAATCGTGTGCTTGAGGACTAACTTTGTGGTAGTTTCTCTTGTGCCGATTTTACATACCAAAGTAATCTTGATTGCATCATACGCTGAGTTGTTGTAATTGTGGTTATTTATTAGGGCGGTTATAATTCTGAAAATATGCATGTTGAAGCAAGGTGAGGTGACGCCATACTTGTTACATGTCTCTGATTCGGCTTATTGTACTTATGTGTTCTTTGTGTTTAATTTCTACGTTAAGTGTCTTTAAAATGATTAGCACCATGTTTAGGATTATACGCTGAGTTAATTCTAAATACTTGAGAAGTCTTAACGATTAGATGAACCGCTGAAGGCTCTAATTAGAATTGGAATTAAATGAATCTTGTTAAGTGTCGAAAGTTGCTGCCATGTTTTCTTGTATGAAATTGTCATGTGTTATGTGAGTTTTGTGTGATTTGTATTGTGTGAAAGATGTTGATCACTTGTACATAGTAGTTTAGATTTATTTCCATTTTCATTAGTTATAGGGCCTTGTTGCTGCCGAATCAACATCCAAACCCCCATGTTTAAACTCATGTGAATATGTATATATGTGTGAATATTTTATCTAGCATTCTCATAATGCAGGTACCCTTAATCCCCGGTTTAGAACGATCCCTATTTGCTCATACTACTTACGATCTTTTGTAGGGTTATTATTGAGAGCCGCTTAGGCGACTCATCAGCTTGCCGGCTTCGGGGAAACGTGATCAGGAGGCGCTGGAGGCTGGAGGTGGCCGATCTAGAGGCTGGCGCCGATGTGTGTGGCCGATCTAGATTTTTGAGGGTGTTCGATCAAAGCCGCTGATGTACTAAACAGGCGGCGACAGCGGCATTGGGCAGTGGTGCTGGCTGGAGCTCCAGCTAGAAAGGGTAGCGGCGGTGGAGGGAGGCGATGACATGGGTGCCCATAGCATATTTCTGGGTGTCCAAAGGATTTTCATATCTGCCGACAAATATTTCGTCTGCAAGTTGTTTGGACTTTCTTTTACCGACGAAAATGTCATCGGGAAAAGAGTTTCCAGGGACATTAATGACAATAATGACTACATAATTATCTCTCGTCAGTTACTTTGACGAAAGCACATAATGTGTTTTTCCTTCCACACTCCATATATTTTTATAAAATTTAAATTATTTTTATGTCCTAATAATTTCTTAAAAAAAATAGAAATCCTCCGACAATTCTTAAATCTGGCTGCATTTTTTCTTGGAAAAAAAAAACATCAATTTTCAATTAGAAAGCAAATAAATTAGAACAAATTAAACCATGTTCCTAAAACGGCTAAACGTTTCTAGCATCTTGATTCCACAATTCCACTACTCAATCTGCTATACTATTGGTAATCAATTATACATAATGAATTGAACAAATCCCAGAAATTTGAAAGAGAACCTTGTCACATCCCGAACCCGATTTTATTTGTGTTAATTATATAAATCTTCTCATAATTACTAGAAGCACGAATTACGAGTATTAGAACTTCGTACACTTATTTTAGTTGTCACGCAATGTCGGAAGTACGTTCGAAGATTAAATTCGAAAAGTAAAAAGTTGACTTTTTGATTCGTGGAAATTTTTGAAAAGTTTCCTTCTCGAAAATTGTAGAGCGCGACGATGCGAGTTCGTGAACACGTGGCACGCGTGTAACGGACGTCGTATGAAGAAGTTATGATCTGTCGAAATTATTTACTGTTTCGGAAAAGGTTACTATAAAAGGGAAATTTTTTCGGGGAAAAGGGGGAGGAACTTTTCATTTCGGGTAAATATTAATTACTGTAGCTTTTTACTGTTCATTTTCGACTCTCCCCGATCCAGTTTTTCTCCTCCGTCGATCTCCGCCGTCAGGCCGCCGCGGCTCGAGCGCCACCCCGCGTGGTGTTCGTCGTCCTCTCTTCTTCCGTTTGAGCCAAGGCGCTGCCTAGGGGAGTGATGAGTCGCCGAAGCGAGCATCAAGCAATAATAACCCTACAAAAAATCGTTAGTAGTATAAGCAAGTAGGGATCGTTCTAAGCCGGGGATTAAGGGTACCTGAAACATGAGATTGCTAACAATAACACAAATACATATTCACAAACAAAACGTCACAATGGGGGATGAGCATGGATCGGCAGCAATAGGGCTGCCCTAGACTATGACATGAAAATAAAAGTTGCTGAAAATAAATCCTAAGTCTAATATTTACAAGTTTTGGTCGACATCTTTCACACAAAGCACTCCACACTCAACTCATTTAACACATAAGATTCACACAAAAGAAGGTAAGGAACAAGTATTTAGCATGCATTGGACTTAAACAAGTTTCGACCTACAACTAGAACGTTTCCGACTTTTACCTAGTTGAGAGACTTTTTCTAATGTTTTAAGATCGAGCTATTCGCAAAGTGATCCTAAAAGTTATGCTACCTTATACAAGTCATAGCATTGAAGCACAAAAGTCTATAATCGAAAACATGTAAACAAGCAAGGTTGTCAATCATCTCATTTAACATGCAAGTTTTAGCTAAGGTTATACCCTAGGTGAGCACAATAGAATCAAAGCAACATACGTTTCATCTTTATTCATTCTACTCGGGTTAGATGAAACCTAACATCTAGATTTACTTGTTTGCCAAACAACACTAATGAGTCGGTTTTTAAGTCACGCCCTTAGATTACTAACCGATTTAAATCCTCAACATGCATCAATACCGCTGTCCTAATTATCTAAGTGTATTCATCTTACAAGTTTTATAATACAAATTTAGCATGCAAATTCATTGAAGCCGAAATTTAAACCTAAGTCTAAATATCGAATCAAACAATTCATCAACATACAATTCATAAAACCAATCTCCAATTTGAATCATACATAGACATACAATCCAAAACCGAAAATACAAAAGAGTTTCATAGACAAAACAATTCATAACTACATAAACAAAAGCTAAACCGAAAGAGGGGAGTGGATCACACTTTAGAAACCTTGGAGAGCTTCGTCTTGGTGTGGATCCAGCGGAGTATGGAGGTGGAATGGAGGCTGCACGGCTGAGGTTGCAGTCGGCAGTAGGTATTTTCCAAGTTCGGCAGAAACTTGGTTGGTGGTGGAGGTGATTTCGGCTAGGGTTTATGTAGGATCTTTGGGGAGAATTTGGTAGAGCTTTGGCTTTGTGTTTTGGCTTGAGATGTGACAAGTTTTTCTGAATATGAGATGGCTATATATAGAGGAAAAAGGGAGAGAGGCTGCCGGCAGTCCTTATGCAAAAAGATTTCAGAAAACCTAATGGGATTAGGTTTTGCAACCTTCCTTTCATAGTACAATTAGGTTTTCTATTTCTGAATTTTTCTTCAAGGCTTGGGCTTCACATCTTCATGGACTTCTTGTATGATCATTGGACTTCAATTGATGTGGCTTGGTCCATCGAAAAATGCCCCAAAATGCCGGCAGCACAATATTGCACCAAATCTGCCTCTACTAGGCAGCTTCTCCTAGTGTGACTAGGAGAACTTCTTTCTTGTATTTTTCTTCAAGTCCATGGCCTAGTGTCTTCCTCTTCCCTTCATAAAGCTTGGACCATCTTCACATATGCATTTGTACACCATTTGGTCCATCAAAAACAGAAAACACGAAAAGGGGGCAGTAGGTTCCTGGAATCGGCAGATTTGACCTTGTTGCAGTAATTCCGGCATAACTCCCTCCGTGGAGCTCCGATTGATGCGATTCCAAGTCTCAGATAAACTAGACACATATGGCCATCTCCCCATAAAACAGTTCGATCAAACTCCTTGTGAGTCGTCGGGAATGATTTTTCGAAGTTGGAACACAGTCCCAGGAAAATCCTGGAAGTCCCTGGATTGGAATGCTCGGACTGCCGTTTTGCAGCCAACTTTTGGGTGACTTCCCGAACTCCGATTGATCTGAAATTTTAACACGACATTCCTCAGTATCTGAATATTAAGCACACCAAATTTCATAGAATTTGGACAAGGATAGATCATAGTTTCATTCATCTCAAAATCACGAAAAAGACATATTTTGCATTATTTTCCAGATTTCTCAAACTTAGTCATTTTTCGGATAATTAAGCTCATATTTCCAAAACTCCACCAAAACAACACTAAACTAAATTATGACTCTATCTTAGATAAATAAGGGTTAAACAAAGCATAAACGAGGGCATAAGCATATAATATCGTCGCACATTGTGCTCCTATCAACTACCCCACACTTATCCTTTGCTAGTCCCTTAGCAAACTAAATAAAACTAAGACTCAAAACAAACTATTGCCCCTAACAATTTGTCTCAGGCTCGTATGTACACATTGCTTTCAAGTTAATGCCTGAGAATGTTAAGCACGAAAATTCCAAGTTTCATGAACATGTGACATCAATATGAACATATAAGAACAAAAAGTAAACATGTAGACATGTTAAAGCTAATTCAATCCTCCTCACTAGGCATACTCTCTTCTTTTCTCTCGAAGCATGGTATTCACTCATAAGTATATGCAAGCGAAAGATAATGAATTACGAAGAGTAACTTGCATATGTCAAATAAACGAAAGCACTTTGTGAATTTTTATGGAAAAACCTCATATGATAACTATATGCACGAATGGACCAAAACCATATGCTCAACTCTTGAGAAAATCTCCACAAATCAAAGTATGCCATCTTAAGAATCATGAAAACGTTATAGGGGAATAAATATGGGGCTTGGCTATAGGGAAGGAAATTTAGGATAAGTGGTGCTTAAAAACGTCACCAAGACTTGGCAATTCTTGATCCTCCTTATGGCTTCACTCCAAGGGTGGGTCGGATATTATCTTGTTGGACCCTTCCTTCATTCTTTACTTCCCAAAACATCATAAACATGGACAAAGGTCGAATTTTCACAATGCTAGACCTTCCAATACGAACGAAATTCCAAGCTCACAACATTTATTCAAGGATAGGACTTAGCAATTTTCAATCAAAACCGTGCCTAAACTTCTTTTCTTTTTCTTTCGGACTTCATGTTTTTCTTTTCTTTTCTTTTTTGTCCGTTTACATATTTTTCACTTTTGCTAGGCACGGCATATACATTTTTCACACAATTTCGAGCTAAGTCCACCCCACACTTGTTTCATGACATCACTCTACATCAAACCTCCAAATCGATTTCAAACTTTTGCCAAGTCTCGCGAGGACAAGGGTCAAGATATAACTATTCTAAGCATAGGAATTTTAATAAGGGTGATGAAAGAAAAGGCTCAACGTAGGCTCAAAGGGGTTTTCTAAGGAGTCCCACGACGGGCACAAATAGGGCACATGCTTTATTTGGCAATGGTGGTGATCCTAATATAACGTTTTTCAATCCTTTTCAAAATCAAGGCAATTTTCATGACTATCAAGTTTCAATAATCACAAGAACGAGTTCTAGCACTTCTAGAGTCCATGAAAAGCTATTGCATATAGTCATCGAATAATCAAAGAATTATGAGGTTTCATGCTTCCTACGAATTTATCGAATTTTTATCTTTTTATCACTCAAGAAGAAAGAAATTTGGCTCTAAAGCTCACATAGGTTATTATGGAAACAAACTAGCTAAAACATGCATGCTTCGTTAATCAACAAGTCCTACATGCTCCTACCAATGCACAAAATCCATGAAACTCACAATTTTAATTGTATGCACAACTATCATCTATGTATGCAAAGAGGAGAAAAAACATCATTGACATATTAGGGGCATCCTAAGACTCGAAACAAACAATTTAAACACTCTATTTTTGTGGAACATTTTCTAAATTTTCTTTTCTAAGCTAAGCACACGAAAACATAAACGGAATACGTTATCCCACCCCACACTTAGAAAATTACATTGTCCTCAATGTAAGCACATAACTATATCAACGAATTTCCTAAGCATGCAATAGACTAACATATTCCAACATATCATCACAAACCAAAGAAAAAGAGAAGGGTTAAGAAATTTCAAACTCTCGGTGATGGCTCCTTCATTTTTCTTTAATCGACTTGGGTTGCCTCCCAAGTAGCGCTTTGTGTTTATAGTCCATTGCTTAGACTCTTCACCATGTGTTTTGTACGTGTTTATTGTGGCCAAAAGTGTTGCTATCGGCAAAGAAGGGCAGCAACTCACTCTCTCGGCAGAAAAATGCTTCTCGGCAGTGACTTTCGGAAGGAAAGGCAGCAGCAGGGGCTGCATCACGGTAGGATGTGCAATGTGTGCACATGCGTTGCTGCACGGCTGCTCGGCAGTATGCAGGGGCAGGGGCAGCAGGCTCTCTCGGCAGGAGCATGTGCAGCAGCATTGCCTGCATGCAGGGGCAGCAGCAGGTTGCAGGGCCAGCAGGAGCAGCAGCTTGTGTGCTGGGTCTTGGAAAGTGCAGCATAGGTGGAAAGATAGGCAGCAGCAGGGCAGCAGCTTTGCGGCGTGTCAGCAGGATTCGTAGGCTGCAGCATTGCAGCAGCAGCAGGGCAACAGCAGCAGGGCAGCAGCATTGCAGCGTATCGGATGGCGTATCCGTGTCCGTATCGGATTCGGTCAACAGTAGCACAGGCGTATCGACATGCGTATCGATACGGCTACTTGGTTGGATATGTCTCGGAATTGGTCATGGATACGCAGGATACGGCTTGACAGGATACGTGGATACGTCGGCAGCTTGTGGGCAGCGTGTGCGCATAGGCTGCGCGGCAGCAGCTTGCTCGTCAGGATGATTGGTAGCGTGAGGCTGCAACTTAGCTGCGGCATGAGCAGGGGCAGTGTATCGGCAGGATGGTTTGTATGCTGGCCTCGGCAGGCAGGACTGGCTGCAGGACAGAGGCAGGGGCAGCAGCCTGGCAGCTCGGCAGAATGTTTGGCAGCGTACACTTCCTCTTACGGCTCGAATTTGGGTGTGTTCCAGTATCCTAATGCAAAAGTGTTATAAAGCAATTTTGTAGCAGACACATAGAGCTTTCCAACGGTATAAAATTCGCCTCAATCGGACCAGCAGAAGTACTCTTTGTTTGGCCATGAATAGGACCTATTGATCTGCCCAGTTCTCTGGTCCGCCAGATTGACCTTCGTGCACTCAAATTGAAACTGGGAGCAGCTCGAAACTCCAAATCCACTTCTGTAAAATCCTACGGAAACTAGACGCACAGATCTTTCCAACGGTGTATGGATCACTTTCCCAAGTTTTGTGAGCTGCAAACCGCAGCCTTCCAAAGTTGATACACTGCACTGCCCGAATTCTGTTTTGGGCAGAAGTTTCGTATTTCCTGCACTTTTCTTCCAAGTTCGACCTGCACACACACAAAACACATCAAAACGAACAAATACAATAAACTAAAATGCAAGAATATACAAATTCTATACTTAAACAAATTTTTCAAGGTATTACAAGAATTTTTCAAGCTATACACAACATCAAAGATTCAAGGTACGTGGAGCAGAGGAGCAAACTGTGCAATGGACTTGTGCAGCCCACGGTAAGGTCATGCTTTATCCGATATACCTCAAAACTTTAAAGACTCAAAAAGATTTTCAAAAATTTTACAAAGCTAACATTCAAACAAATCAAGATTTTATAATCCCCGGCAACGGCGCCAAAAATTGGACGAGCCGCGAGGCTCGCATGCAATAATAACCCTCCCAAAGATCGTTAGTAGTATAAGCAAGTAGGGATCGTTCTAGGCCGGGGATTAAGGGTACCTGAGATATGAAATTGTTAGTCAAAATATTCACACAATTATGTACAAAACGTCACACACATGGGGAAATAGGCACGGCAGCAAGCTGCCCTAAACTAGGAATCACGAAAACAAAAGTTGCTGAAAATAAATCCTAAGTCTAATATTTACAAGTTTTGGTCGACATCTTTCACACAAAGCACTCCACACTCAACTCATTTAACACATAAGATTCACACAAAAGAAGGTAAGGAACAAGTATTTAGCATGCATTGGACTTAAACAAGTTTCGACCTACAACTAGAACGTTTCCGACTTTTACCTAGTTGAGAGACTTTTTCTAATGTTTTAAGATCGAGCTATTCGCAAAGTGATCCTAAAAGTTATGCTACCTTATACAAGTCATAGCATTGAAGCACAAAAGTCTATAATCGAAAACATGTAAACAAGCAAGGTTGTCAATCATCTCATTTAACATGCAAGTTTTAGCTAAGGTTATACCCTAGGTGAGCACAATAGAATCAAAGCAACATACGTTTCATCTTTATTCATTCTACTCGGGTTAGATGAAACCTAACATCTAGATTTACTTGTTTGCCAAACAACACTAATGAGTCGGTTTTTAAGTCACGCCCTTAGATTACTAACCGATTTAAATCCTCAACATGCATCAATACCGCTGTCCGAATTATCTAAGTGTATTCATCTTACAAGCTTTATAATACAAATTTAGCATGCAAATTCATTGAAGCCGAAATTTAAACCTAAGTCTAAATATCGAATCAAACAATTCATCAACATACAATTCATAAAACCAATCTCCAATTTGAATCATACATAGACATACAATCCAAAACCGAAAATACAAAAGAGTTTCATAGACAAAACAATTCATAACTACATAAACAAAAGCTAAACCGAAAGAGGGGAGTGGATCACACTTTAGAAACCTTGGAGAGCTTCGTCTTGGTGTGGATCCAGCGGAGTATGGAGGTGGAATGGAGGCTGCACGGCTGAGGTTGCAGTCGGCAGTAGGTATTTTCCAAGTTCGGCAGAAACTTGGTTGGTGGTGGAGGTGATTTCGGCTAGGGTTTATGTAGGATCTTTGGGGAGAATTTGGTAGAGCTTTGGCTTTGTGTTTTGGCTTGAGATGTGACAAGTTTTTCTGAATATGAGATGGCTATATATAGAGGAAAAAGGGAGAGAGGCTGCCGGCAGTCCTTATGCAAAAAGATTTCAGAAAACCTAATGGGATTAGGTTTTGCAACCTTCCTTTCATAGTACAATTAGGTTTTCTATTTCTGAATTTTTCTTCAAGGCTTGGGCTTCACATCTTCATGGACTTCTTGTATGATCATTGGACTTCAATTGATGTGGCTTGGTCCATCGAAAAATGCCCCAAAATGCCGGCAGCACAATATTGCACCAAATCTGCCTCTACTAGGCAGCTTCTCCTAGTGTGACTAGGAGAACTTCTTTCTTGTATTTTTCTTCAAGTCCATGGCCTAGTGTCTTCCTCTTCCCTTCATAAAGCTTGGACCATCTTCACATATGCATTTGTACACCATTTGGTCCATCAAAAACAGAAAACACGAAAAGGGGGCAGTAGGTTCCTGGAATCGGCAGATTTGACCTTGTTGCAGTAATTCCGGCATAACTCCCTCCGTGGAGCTCCGATTGATGCGATTCCAAGTCTCAGATAAACTAGACACATATGGCCATCTCCCCATAAAACAGTTCGATCAAACTCCTTGTGAGTCGTCGGGAATGATTTTTCGAAGTTGGAACACAGTCCCAGGAAAATCCTGGAAGTCCCTGGATTGGAATGCTCGGACTGCCGTTTTGCAGCCAACTTTTGGGTGACTTCCCGAACTCCGATTGATCTGAAATTTTAACACGACATTCCTCAGTATCTGAATATTAAGCACACCAAATTTCATAGAATTTGGACAAGGATAGATCATAGTTTCATTCATCTCAAAATCACGAAAAAGACATATTTTGCATTATTTTCCAGATTTCTCAAACTTAGTCATTTTTCGGATAATTAAGCTCATATTTCCAAAACTCCACCAAAACAACACTAAACTAAATTATGACTCTATCTTAGATAAATAAGGGTTAAACAAAGCATAAACGAGGGCATAAGCATATAATATCGTCGCACATTGTGCTCCTATCAGGGAGCACCGGTGGACGGCGTGGCGTCAACTGGAAGAACGGCCACCGTGCACAGCGGAGCTCTATGCGTCGCCGGACCAAGTGCCACTTTTCTCTTGCGATCCTCTCTGTGCTAGTGGTTTCCACTGAATCAAGCTTGATAGGAGCACAATGTGCGACGATATTATATATTTATGCCCTCGTTTATGCTTTGTTTAACCCTTATTTGTCTAAGATAGAGTCATAATGTAGTTAGTGTCAATTTGGTAGAGTTTTGGTGAAAAATAGTTAAGAATCCGAAAAATGACTAAGTTTGAGAAATCTGGAAAATATTGCAAAATATGTCTTTTTCGTGATTTTGAGATGAATGAAACTGTGATCTATCCTTGTCCAAATTCTATGAAATTTGGCGTGCTTAATATTCATATGCTGAGGAATGTTGTGTTAAAATTTCAGATCAATCGGAGTTCGGGAAGTCACCCAAAAGATGGCTGCAACTCGGCAGTCCGAGCAAATCAATCCAGGGGTCCAGGATTTTCCTGGGACTTTGACCCAACTTCGAAAACTCATTCCCGTCAATTCACAAGGATTTTGATCAAACTGTTTTATGGGGAGATGGCAATTTGTGTCTAGTTTATCTAAGATTTGAAATCGAATCAATCAGAGCATCGAAGAAAAAGTTATACTCGACTGAAGACACAAAGGTATCATCCGCCAGGTCTCATTCGCCAAGCCCTTGCTCGCTCGCCAACAATCTTGCTCGCCAGAAGCTCATCCGCCAAGTCGCATCCGCCAAGCTTCATCCGCCAGCAGATTCAGCAGAACTGGTCAGCTCACCAGCTAGTACATGTCCGTTCGCCAACCATCCGCACATGCCTGCATGCATGTTCGCGCTATCGCCAGAAGCCTAGCCTCGCCACCCAGATTAGCCTCGCCAGTACCCGATACTAGCAAAGTCTGTACTCGCGAGCAAAGAGGAATTTCCGGTATTGTCATCAAGCGGCTGCGAGCGTGCCAAATCATTCCAAAGAGCTATGAAACGGCCAAAAAGAAATCATAAGCTGGCCAAGCAAGGTTTCTTTGTTCGATACGGAAAGAAAAGCCTATGCCAACTTGGATTGGGAAACCTTATTTACTGAAGATTTCTTTGCCGATTTCAACAAGGAAAGGCTTCAAACTGCACAGACCTTTTCTCCTATATATAGAAGCCTGCTCCCATCATAAAAGAGGATCTCATCTCTTGCAAAGCACTAGCCAAAACTCGACCAAATTTCCTACTCAAAGTTCTAAGCCGAAACCCTAGAAACACCAAGTCACCAAATCACCACCACCAATCACCACCGAACCATTCCCTGCCCTAGCTACTGCCGAAACTCTTCCACCACACCAAGACGAAGCTCTCCAAGGTTTCTAAAGTGTGATCCATCCCTATGACTTGTGTTTTTAATTTCGGTTTAGTCACATGTGTTGTTATAAAAAATACTTTGTTTCGTTTGGTTTTGTATGATGAGCATGATTTGCAATTTTCATTGAAGTTTATGTGATGACTTGTGCGATTTTTAATACATGGTTTTTGTATGTTTAGATAATTAGAGCAGTGGTATTAGAAGCATGTTTAGGATTTAAATTGGTTAGTAATCTAAGGTGAGGGCATGAAAATCGATACTTGGTGTTGTCTTTGAACATAATCTAGGTATTAGGTTTAATCTGCTAGGGTAATTACAAACTAGATGGACCCGACAGACTCTATGATTTGTGTTATTCACTAAGGGCTATTAATCTTAGAACTTGCATGCTAAATAAGATGATTGACAACCTTACTTATTTACATGTTTTCGATTTTAGACTCTTGCGCTTAAATGTTAAAACGCGTAAAACCGGATTAGCATAAACTTTAGGATCGAAGGCGAATAGCATGATCTTAAAACATTAGATGTCTAACAATTGGTTAAAAGGCTAATCGCTCTAATTGTGGTCGAAACTAAGTTAAGTTTTGAACATGCTAATACTTGTCTCTTACTTTCTTGCATATGAATCTTTGTGTTAAATTGTGTTTTGTGCTATGTGATGCGTGAGAGATGATGATCAAACTTGTATATAGTAGCCTAGGATTTATTTTCTGTTTTTCTTTTATCATTGCCGTACTTAGTATAGGGCAGCCCTAGGGCTGCCGAACCCTATTCCCCCATATGTGTGATGATTTTGTATATATGTGAATATGTTTGAGACTAACAATTTCATATCTCAGGTACCCTTAATCCCCGGCCTAGAACGATCCCTACTTGCTCACACTACTAACGATATTTTGTAGGGTTATTATTGCATGCGAGCTTCGGCTCTCGTCCAATTTTTGGCGCCGTTGCCGGGGATTATAAAATCTTGATTTGTTTGAATGTTAGCTTTGTAAAATTTTTGAAAATCTTTTTGAGTCTTTAAAGTTTTGAGGTATATCGGATAAAGCATGACCTTACCGTGGGCTGCACAAGTCCATTGCACAGTTTGCTCCTCTGCTCCACGTACCTTGAATCTTTGATGTTGTGTATAGCTTGAAAAATTCTTGTAATACCTTGAAAAATTTGTTTAAGTATAGAATTTGTATATTCTTGCATTTTAGTTTATTGTATTTGTTCGTTTTGATGTGTTTTGTGTGTGTGCAGGTCGAACTTGGAAGAAAAGTGCAGGAAATACGAAACTTCTGCCCAAAACAGAATTCGGGCAGTGCAGTGTATCAACTTTGGAAGGCTGCAGTTTGCAGCTCACAAAACTTGGGAAAGTGAGCCATACACCGTTGGAAAGATCTCTGCGTCTAGTTTCCGTAGGATTTTACAGAAGTGGATTTGGAGTTTCGAGCTGCTCCCAGTTTCAATTTGAGTGCACGAAGGTCAATCTGGCGGACCAGAGAACTGGGCAGATCAATAGGTCCTATTCATGGCCAAACAAAGAGTACTTCTGCTGGTCCGATTGAGGCGAATTTTATACCGTTGGAAAGCTCTATGTGTCTGCTACAAAATTGCTTTATAACACTTTTGCATTAGGATACTGGAACACACCCAAATTCGAGCCGTAAGAGGAAGTGTACGCTGCCAAACATTCTGCCGAGCTGCCAGGCTGCTGCCCCTGCCTCTGTCCTGCAGCCAGTCCTGCCTGCCGAGGCCAGCATACAAACCATCCTGCCGATACACTGCCCCTGCTCATGCCGCAGCTAAGTTGCAGCCTCACGCTACCAATCATCCTGACGAGCAAGCTGCTGCCGCGCAGCCTATGCGCACACGCTGCCCACAAGCTGCCGACGTATCCACGTATCCTGTCAAGCCGTATCCTGCGTATCCATGACCAATTCCGAGACATATCCAACCAAGTAGCCGTATCGATACGCATGTCGATACGCCTGTGCTACTGTTGACCGAATCCGATACGGACACGGATACGCCATCCGATACGCTGCAATGCTGCTGCCCTGCTGCTGTTGCCCTGCTGCTGCTGCAATGCTGCAGCCTACGAATCCTGCTGACACGCCGCAAAGCTGCTGCCCTGCTGCTGCCTATCTTTCCACCTATGCTGCACTTTCCAAGACCCAGCACACAAGCTGCTGCTCCTGCTGGCCCTGCAACCTGCTGCTGCCCCTGCATGCAGGCAATGCTGCTGCACATGCTCCTGCCGAGAGAGCCTGCTGCCCCTGCCCCTGCATACTGCCGAGCAGCCGTGCAGCAACGCATGTGCACACATTGCACATCCTACCGTGATGCAGCCCCTGCTGCTGCCTTTCCTTCCGGAAGCCACTGCCGAGAGCTTCCTGCCGAGCCACAACACACTGCCGAGAAGCAGTTTTCTGCTGAGAGAGAGAGAGTTGCTGCCCTTCTTTGCCAATAGCAACACTTTTGGACCATGATGAATCAACAACACACACGGTGAAAAGTCTAAGCAATGGACTATAAACACAAAGCGCTACTTGGGAGGCAACCCAAGTCGATCAAAGAAAAATGAAGGAGCCATCACCGAGAGTTTGCAATTTCCTAACCCTTCTCTTTTCCTTTGATTTGTGATGATATGTTGGTATATGTTAGTCGATTGCATGCTTAGGAAATTCATTGATATTGTTTTGTGCTTACATTGAGGACAATGTAATTTTCTAAGTGTGGGGTGGGATAACGTATTCCGTTTATGTTTTCGTGTGCTTAGTTAGGAAAGAAAATTCAGAAAAATGTTCCACAAAAAGAGTGTTTAAATTGTTTGCTTCGAGTCTTAGAATGCCCCTAATATGTCAATGATGTTTTTCTCCTCTTTGCATACATAGATGATGGTTGTGCATACAATTAAAATTGTGAGTTTCATGGATTTTGTGCATTGGTAGGAGCATGTAGGACTTGTTGATTAACGAAGCATGCATGTTTTAGCTAGTTTGTTTCCATAATAACCTATGTGAGCTTTAGAGCCAATTTGCTTTCTTCTTGAGCGATATAAAGATAAAATTCAATAGATTCGTAGGAAGCATGAAACCTCATAATTCTTTGCATATTCGATGACAATGTGCCATAGATTTTTAATGAACTCTAGAATGCTAGAACTTACTCTTGTTGATTTTCAAAACATTTTTAATCATAAACTACCTTGATTTTGAATATGATTGAATAAAGATCATTTAGGTTTACCACCAAAGCCAAATAAAGCATGAGCCCTATTGGAGCCCGTCGTGGGACACCTTAGTTAACCCCTTTGAGCCTACGATTAGCCTTTTCTTTCATCACCCTTAAACACTTTCCATGAGCTTAGTATAGTGATGTCTTTACCTTGTGTGTCGGCAAAGCTTGATTTTGAAAGTGTTTTCGCGTGTGTGATGAAGAAGAACAAGTGTGGGGTAGACTTAGCTAGAAAATTATGTGAAAATTGTAATTGTGCCGTGCCTATGAGAAAACAAAAGAAGAAAAATCGAAATCGGACAAAAAGAAAAGAAAAGAAAAGAGAAAAATCAAGTCCGAAAGAAAAGAAAAGAAAGAGGCACGGCTTCAAAAGAAAATTTGGCTAAGTCTAATTGTTGTGAATTTGGAGTTTTTGTTTGCATGTGAAGGTCTACTATTGTTATATTTTGACATTTGTTCGTATTCACTATGTTGTGGGGAAGTAAAGAATGAAGGAAGGGTCCAACAAGATGAAATTTGACCCTTTCGGCGAGAAGACATAAGGAGATCGAGCTTTGCTAAAGGCCTTAGTGACGTTTTGAGCCTCCTTATCCAAATAGCGAATACCTCTTAGCCTAGCCCCATTACAACCTTATTATTGATCTTTTTCATGATTCTTAAGATGGTTAAATTTGATTGTGGAGACTATCTCAAGAGTAAGCATATGGTTTTGGTTCATTGGTGCATATAGTTATCACATGAGGTTTTTCCATCAAAATTCACAAAGTGCTTTCGTTTCCTTGATATATGCAAGTCACTCTTTGTAATTCATTATCTTTCGCTTGCATATACTTATGAGTGAATTACCATGCTTCGAGAGAAAAGAAGAGAGTATGCCTAGTGAGGAGGATTGGATTAGCTTTGACATGTTTACATGCTTACCTTTTGCTCTTATATGTTCATATTGATGTCGCATGTTCATGAAACTTGGAATTTTCGTGCTTAACATTCTCATGCATAACTTGAAAGCTATGTGCACATACGAGCCTGAGACAAATTGTTAGGGGCACTAGTTTGTTTAGAGTCTTAGTTTTATTTAGTTTGCTAAGGGACTAGCAAAGGATAAGTGTGGGGTAGTTGATAGGAGCACAATGTGCGACGATATTATATATTTATGCCCTCGTTTATGCTTTGTTTAACCCTTATTTGTCTAAGATAGAGTCATAATGTAGTTAGTGTCAATTTGGTAGAGTTTTGGTGAAAAATAGTTAAGAATCCGAAAAATGACTAAGTTTGAGAAATCTGGAAAATATTGCAAAATATGTCTTTTTCGTGATTTTGAGATGAATGAAACTGTGATCTATCCTTGTCCAAATTCTATGAAATTTGGCGTGCTTAATATTCATATGCTGAGGAATGTTGTGTTAAAATTTCAGATCAATCGGAGTTCGGGAAGTCACCCAAAAGATGGCTGCAACTCGGCAGTCCGAGCAAATCAATCCAGGGGTCCAGGATTTTCCTGGGACTTTGACCCAACTTCGAAAACTCATTCCCGTCAATTCACAAGGATTTTGATCAAACTGTTTTATGGGGAGATGGCAATTTGTGTCTAGTTTATCTAAGATTTGAAATCGAATCAATCAGAGCATCGAAGAAAAAGTTATACTCGACTGAAGACACAAAGGTATCATCCGCCAGGTCTCATTCGCCAAGCCCTTGCTCGCTCGCCAACAATCTTGCTCGCCAGAAGCTCATCCGCCAAGTCGCATCCGCCAAGCTTCATCCGCCAGCAGATTCAGCAGAACTGGTCAGCTCACCAGCTAGTACATGTCCGTTCGCCAACCATCCGCACATGCCTGCATGCATGTTCGCGCTATCGCCAGAAGCCTAGCCTCGCCACCCAGATTAGCCTCGCCAGTACCCGATACTAGCAAAGTCTGTACTCGTGAGCAAAGAGGAATTTCCGGTATTGTCATCAAGCGGCTGCGAGCGTGCCAAATCATTCCAAAGAGCTATGAAACGGCCAAAAAGAAATCATAAGCTGGCCAAGCAAGGTTTCTTTGTTCGATACGGAAAGAAAAGCCTATGCCAACTTGGATTGGGAAACCTTATTTACTGAAGATTTCTTTGCCGATTTCAACAAGGAAAGGCTTCAAACTGCACAGACCTTTTCTCCTATATATAGAAGCCTGCTCCCATCATAAAAGAGGATCTCAACTCTTGCAAAGCACTAGCCAAAACTCGACCAAATTTCCTACTCAAAGTTCTAAGCCGAAACCCTAGAAACACCAAGTCACCAAATCACCACCACCAATCACCACCGAACCATTCCCTGCCCTAGCTACTGCCGAAACTCTTCCACCACACCAAGACGAAGCTCTCCAAGGTTTCTAAAGTGTGATCCATCCCTATGACTTGTGTTTTTAATTTCGGTTTAGTCACATGTGTTGTTATAAAAAATACTTTGTTTCGTTTGGTTTTGTATGATGAGCATGATTTGCAATTTTCATTGAAGTTTATGTGATGACTTGTGCGATTTTTAATACATGGTTTTTGTATGTTTAGATAATTAGAGCAGTGGTATTAGAAGCATGTTTAGGATTTAAATTGGTTAGTAATCTAAGGTGAGGGCATGAAAATCGATACTTGGTGTTGTCTTTGAACATAATCTAGGTATTAGGTTTAATCTGCTAGGGTAATTACAAACTAGATGGACCTGACGGACTCTATGATTTGTGTTATTCACTAAGGGCTATTAATCTTAGAACTTGCATGCTAAATAAGATGATTGACAACCTTACTTATTTACATGTTTTCGATTTTAGACTCTTGCGCTTAAATGTTAAAACGCGTAAAACCGGATTAGCATAAACTTTAGGATCGAAGGCGAATAGCATGATCTTAAAACATTAGATGTCTAACAATTGGTTAAAAGGCTAATCGCTCTAATTGTGGTCGAAACTAAGTTAAGTTTTGAACATGCTAATACTTGTCTCTTACTTTCTTGCATATGAATCTTTGTGTTAAATTGTGTTTTGTGCTATGTGATGCGTGAGAGATGATGATCAAACTTGTATATAGTAGCCTAGGATTTATTTTCTGTTTTTCTTTTATCATTGCCGTACTTAGTATAGGGCAGCCCTAGGGCTGCCGAACCCTATTCCCCCATATGTGTGATGATTTTGTATATATGTGAATATGTTTGAGACTAACAATTTCATATCTCAGGTACCCTTAATCCCCGGCCTAGAACGATCCCTACTTGCTCATACTACTAACGATATTTTGTAGGGTTATTATTGCATGCGAGCTTCGGCTCTCGTCCAAAGCTCTCGAGCACGAATTGAATCGTGTTCTTCCCGACCCGAATTTCCACCGAATTGAATCCGGTTGACCCGACCCGGCCCACGTTGACAGACCCGGCCCAAGTTCACCGTTGACCAGGCCATTGACCGATCCCGGCCCATGTTGACCGTTGACCGGACAGTAGACCAGCTGCTGACTGTTGACCGACGTTGACCGTTGACCGACGTTGACCGTTGACCGAATTTGACCCGATTCCGGAATTTCAGCGATTTGATCCGATGCAATCCTACAGCGATTCGACGCGATCTTGAACAGATATTTACCATTTCTGGTAAATTAAGGTGAGTAAACCTCACTGTAGTAATATTACATACGAATTTAATTTTAGTATAATTATCGTTCTATACAAAAAGATTTATATGAAATATATGTATATGGTGAGTGGATTTTATGCATGCATAAATATTTTGGTCAAATGAGGTTTATTGTAATTAAACGATTTCTTGAGCTTGGTAAAAATTATCGAATTATGATGATGATATTTGTTCATTTAATATTTAAAGAGAAATATGGTTTTGGGGTTATATATTTTACTACTATTTTAGTAGTACGTATTTTAGCCGAAAATGAGATTTCTGACGATTTTGTGATTTCATTATTTATGAGTTCACGACATGTGGGACATGTCGACATTATATATTCTTTTTGATATTCTTTTTACGACATTGGGATATGTCGGATATATATATACATTCATTCGAGGCTATGATTTTATCTTATTATATATATATATAAGCCTCAGATGTGCGGTCGAGGACCGTACGGATTTATATATATAAGGGGAAGCGTACTTTCGGTTTTGTTTTCAGATTTTCACCATATCAGGGTCAGGATATATATATATATATATTGATGCTACCTAGCTTAGTCGCCTGAGCCCACGCGAGGTGACGACTTGACCATATAGGTCAGATTCACGCTCGGTGGTCGACGTGTACGGGCATAGCGTGATGACGCTATTGGGTCTCGAGACCGGGTATATATTGATGCTAGCTAGTATAGTCGCCTGAGCCCACGCGAGGTGACGATTTGACCATATAGGTCAGATTCACGCTCGGTGGTCGACGTGTACGGGCATAGCGTGGTGACGCTATTGGGGACCCTTGTGATTTGACCCTTAGCCTTAGGGGCTACTGTTAAATGGCGGGTATTACGTTTCCCCTATTTTATTATATGATATGACCATGCGATTGGTCAGAATTTTATATCATTTGAGTTTCGGGAATATTTTCTCTTATGAGACTTTCTGTTATTTCATAAATTCCCGAAACAGCGGAGTTTGATTTTTATATGACCAATGGGATTGGTCGTGAAACATTATTATTCGATTTTAAAAGTATATTGTTTTGAAAATAAAACAAAATATTATTTTTAATTATTTGACATATTAGCAAAGCTTGATATTTTATTATGAATTATCACTTGAGTTAAATTGAGAATTATGTTCGTTCTTGTTCCCAGTGGGTGGGAGGCTGCGGTATGGGAGCACAGGAATTTATTTTGGTTTGTTTATGAATTCTATTTTCTTTTATACTTGTATCCCCACTTCGTTATTAGATTGCTTTGATGGATTGGGAATCGATTGAATTTAGTCTTATGTAAAATTTGTGGAAGTGGTTTGATTATGGGGGAGCAGGTGGCTCCTGGAGTCAGGATGGTTTTTGTAGAAGTGTTTTATGTTTTGGTTTGACAGGTTTGGGTTGTCCATTTTAAGAGAGGTCATGCCGATTTTTCGGTAAAACCTCTCTTAAAGTGGTCCCCGCAGAACCTTATCCGGATTTCAGGGTGAAATCTGAGATAGGTCCTGTCAACCTAGTATTGTCAGAACCCGTCCCCGAATTTCCCTCGGAAAATCCGAAACAAGTGCAAGAAAGAACCCATTAACCAATTGAAAATCTTTTACTCCCAAACCGCATCCACCCGCCCACTGGGAACAAAGACCGAACAATTCTTTTATTGCTCAAATTGATGTAAAACCTCTTTTTAACCCACATTTTATCCTTTTTCACAAAGTCAACTGTAAAATTATAAAGTCAACAGTACTAGTCAATGTCAGAATTACTATTTACTATTCACGTTACTGTTTACCCTTTTACTTTACAATTTTATTATTTACCATTTACTATTTAACCTTTTTACCTTCATCTTTCCCCTCCGCCGTCGCTGCAGCAGCAGCACCAACGCCGCCGCAGCAGCTTCGCTCTGTAGCCCAAAATGCTGCCACAGTCCCCAATTTTATCGAAACAACCTCACTACGGCCTCAGAACCTCACCTCCACTATTTCTACTGTCGCAGAATCACGCCACTACCACCCACGGCGGCCGAATCGCATCACCTCCAATTTTTCCCAAAATTCAACAAATCGGACTTCAAATCACACCTAACCTACTCCAAACATTGCTCTGAACTCAATTCTAACCTCTAATTACACCAATTTGATGGAGCTATAATCCAAGCACAAAGTACCTGCAAAACAACTTCATACACATAATACCCTTCTTGTGTTGATTGTAGTATTGACAAGTAGGGATCGTTCTATCCGGGGAAATCAAGGGCATTTAATCACATAAAGTATTGCAAATAAAGGGGGTGTCGATTTTTATAACTAATTTACCTACTGATTTTTACTAAATTTAAATCCTAAATTATTATATACAATTGATCAACATCTTCCACACAATCACAAAACACAAAACTCATTAAACATGCAACGAAATTAAACAAAGTAATAGGGGCAGCAAGCTAAAATTGGATCCAAGATTCAATTAAGTTCCAATTTAATTAGAGCCTTCGCGGTATATCTAATTATTCAAAACATCACAAGTATTTAGAATCAACTTCGCGTGTAATTCTAAACATGGTACTAATCGGTTTAAAAACACTTCGCGTAGAAATTAAACACAAATAGCACATAAGCACAATATGTCGAATTGGAAACATGTTAGCAGGTATGGCGTCACTCATCCCACATCGACATGCAAATTTCCAGAATTATTCTAGCCTTTTAGATTAATACAAATTAAAACCAACTTCGCGTATGATTCAACATGTATTAAATCGGCATGTGAAACCAACACACAAAGGATAGTCATGGCCAAGACTACCTCCATGCATACGATTTTTATGCATACAAATTCAGGAAATCAACCTAATTAAATCAAGAAAACATGCAAAAGCCTACTGCCCATAATACCATATTCGATTAAACCACATGCATAATTCGGAAATTATGCATAATTCGGAAATTAAACCAAAGATAACCAAATAATATAACAAGAATTCGGAAATCCCAAGAATAATTTACAAAACCAAAATTACAACCAAGAATCCATACATATTTCATAGACAAAATAATGTATAAGTACAAAGAAACAAAAGCCATGGAAAATTACAATCCGAATTGAGAACCTTCGTTGAAGAATTCGGCAAGAGGATTGGTGATGGTGATTGGAATAATTTTTAGGAAAGGTGGTGGAGATGGTTCGGCTTTGCTCTATGTGAGGATTGTTATAGTGGAAATTCGGCAGAGTTTTGGTAAGTTCAAGTAAGGAAGAGAAGATGATATTTTCTGTGTGAAAATCGTCCAATATATAGAGGCAAAAGGGTGGCTGCAACTAGGGTTCACAAAACCTAGTTTTTCTCAAACTTATCCTGCTGGCAGATTTGACCTTCGAGTGAAGATTATGGAATATCTTTCTCTAGAAAATAGATATTGAGGTGATTCCAGTAGGGTTGGAAACTAGACTCCCGTAGCTTTCTATCCATATAAGGTTCGAATTCTGATTCATTGTGAGCTGTCCGGAAGAGTCCTAGGAAGTTGAGAGACGTGTACATGAATTTTTCCGAAATTAATCAGGATTCTTTTTCTTTCTCTTATTATCTGAATTCTTTTCTTCTAGACTCTTCTTGGCCTTATCTTAGACTTGAATCTTCTCATTAAGTTAGTATGGACATATCTTTAGGTCCATAATATCCGATCCATGCTTCAAAAGTCCAAAGGAAAGCTTTCCTTGTGCAACCGGGAAAGTTGTTGTTTTCCCGGCAGAATGACCTTACTCCAGTAAATCCTGTATAACTTTCTCCTCAGAGCTCCGATTGATGCGATTCCAAGTCCCAGAGAAACTAGACACACATAGCTACCTCCATATAAAACAGTTTGATCAAATTCCTTATGAGTCGTCGGGAATGATTTTTCAAAGTTGGGACACAGTCCCAGGAAAATCCTGGAAGTCTCTGGATTGGTTTGCTCGGACTGCCAAGTTGCAGCCATCTTTTAACACAACATTCCTCAGTATATGAATAATAAGCACACCAAATTTCATTAAATTCGGACAAGGATAGATCGCATTTTTACTCATCTCAGAATCACGAAAAAGACAACTTGCATTATTTTCCAGATTCCTCAAACTTAGTCATTTTTCGGATTCTTAACCAACTTTTCGCCAAACTCTACCAAATTAACACTAAACTATATTATGACTCTATCTTAGACAAATAAGGGTTAAACAAAGCATAAATGAGGGTAAAAACATATAATATCGTCGCACATTGTGCTCCTATCACAATTTCATCATTTCAATCACCCTTTACCGATTACACAAAAACCCTAGAAATTTCAAATCCTATGCAAGGAAGCCTAGGTCAACAAGGAGAAACCTAATTCGGTAAGGAAATCCTTTTCCTTGCCGATTCACTCATGGATTCTTGCAATCTCTCCCCTATATAAAGAGGCCGACAGACCACAAGAAAAATTGTCACATCTTCTAGCCGAAATACAAGTCATGAACTCTACTAAGTATTCTACCCTAGGTCCTAGAAAAGAAAACCAGTCGAAACCCCTAACACCATCCTAAAAAGTTCCATTCCGTCCCATAGCCTCCATCAGAGCTGTAAGAACCCGTCCCAAAAATTTTCTCGGAAAATCTGAAATAGGTGCGAAATAGGACCCATTAACCAACTAAAAATCTCTTGCTCCCAATACCGCAACCACCCACACTACCAGATCCGAGGGCATAGCCGACGAAAAAATTTTCGTCGGCTATACCTTCTACCAACGAAATTTTCGTCGGCTACAATTCGTCGGAAAAACGCCGTCGGCTATACCAATGGCCGACGAAAAAAAGGAAATCGTCGGCTATATGCGAGTATGGCCGACGACTTTACCGACGAAACATCATTTCGTCGACCAAACCTTAGCAAAATATCCGACGAAATTCGTCGGGTATTTTCGAGTATGGCCGACGATATCGTAAACTATAGCCGACGAAATTCGTCGGCTATTTGTTCTGAACTATAGCCGACGATTTCATCTATTTCGTCGGTTATTTCGTCGAAATATATTAATATTTTAATAGGCATTAATTAGTTATAGCCGACGAAATAAGGTAATTTTCGTCGGCTATAAGACTTATAGCCGACGAAATAAGGTAATTTTCATCGGCTATAGTACTTATAGCCGACGAAATAATGCCAAAATCGTCGGCTATTCTTACATTTGGTGAAAAAAATATTAAATTATTTTCTAAATTACCATTCCAAGCAACCTGCAAATCACAAAGACAGTCCATGCATTTGCACCAACAAGAAACACGTCTAAATGACTTATTATTTAATTCGTTCCAATATACATAAAATATAACCCTAATCATCACCTAAACCACTAAAGTCCACCACGTCATCCCCAGCATCCTGCTCTCCATCATGCTCGTCATCCTGCTGACCGAACTCGAGAGGTTGAGGCATTGGAGGTTCAACTAAAGGCTGAAACGGGGGCGGGGGTTCAAGGCTTTGTTGTTGTGCGGCGAACATCTCATACCACCAGTTTTGTTGGCCGGCGTAGTTGTGTTGCCGAATTCTCTCGCATTCAGCATACCAACTGGACAGATCTAAATAATACTGCTGTGTTCTGCGGTGGTGCTCCTGTGATCTCTGGAAGTCGGCCGCCAACCTGGCATTTTCTTCTGCCAATCTCCGCACTTCCCCCCTCACCTGTTGGCTCTCCCCGCCTCCCTTCTTTTGACCTCCCTTAGTGGTCTTCAGGAGCCCTAGTCCAGAACTTCCCAAACCCCGGCAGTAGTAGTTGTTTGAGCGGTTTGGGAAGGCTGCGTCGAACATCCTCGCTGCCGTTTGGACATTGGACCGGTCGACCTGGCGCAGGGCTTCTTCCAGATATGCCTCTGAAATGTTCGGTTGTGTCTCCCGAACTACTTGCTGGAACACCTCTTCTTCGGCCCGGTTAACCCTCTCCTAATTGGACGGGAAAAAAAAGAATTAATATTCTAACAAATATATAATTAAGTAAAATTAATAATTAAAATTTTAAAATCGTAATGAACGACTTACGAGCTGTTCTGTCGCTTGTGGATAAGCGATCTTGAACGTCTCCACGTACGGGTTGCTATCAGGATGATTTCTAAGCGCCTCCTCCTGATATTGTGCAAACGGCCTAGAACCAGCATGATGGGGGGTTGTGTTACGGCGGCGGTTCTCAGAGTTTATCCGAGAACGTTGCTTCAAAAAAAAAAAAAAAAATGCATAAAAAAATATTAGTGTAATAATTATAAAATAATTAAACTAATAATTAAAATTTTAACAAAATAAACATTTGTAGTGAAGTTTAGTATTTACCTGCATAACTGGGTTGTTGAAGTCTACTGTCTTCAACCAATGCCACTCGTACTCCCTGAACATGAACTCTCTGGGAGTACCCATACGACCACGGTTGTCGTATTCGTTATAGTGGGAACGGAGCTCTTCCACTCTTTTAACCTACGAAAAAAAAAAGTGCATTAGAAATATTATTAATATCATAAAATATTTCAAATTATAAGATGATGAATTCCCAACGTACCTCGAGTTCTGCACGGAGTCCGCCCAATCCCGCTTGTGTTCGGCAATCTCGAAGAATGTCTGAAAGATAATATTTTATTAGTTTTACAATTGTAACAATACCGAAAATTATTAAATATTACGATAAATAAATTAAATTTTTTAAATTACTCACCGACGTGGCGTTGTTCACCTCCCTCTTTATCTCTTCGGGCACATCAGCCCACCGGGTCCACAATATAGGGACTCTGTCCCTAATCAGTGCCCCTACGCAACCCGAGTAGTCGCGTTTTTTTTTTCCCCTGAACCTCCTGATTAGGAGGTTCGTTGATCTGGATCCTCCCCCTCAGATCAACAGTTCTCCTGAGCGTGTCAAAACATATGACACCTCTCGTATTCCTCCGTGCACTGCTAGCGGCTGTCCCTATCACATAAACGACGATTGGTTAATAAAATTAAATATTAGTGCGTTAATTTTAATAAAACATTTAATTAATAAAATCAAATGTTACCTGAACTGGATGACTCGTCTGTCGACTTTCGTTTTCTCCTCGCCGAAATCAGGAGGTCAGGGTTCTCAAATGGCTGCTGCTGGTATGCCTCCGCAGCCAGCACTCATGTACTGAGGCATATCAGGCCATATGGGGACACCACGATAGTCGACCTCCGGTATCGCAGGAATGTTGTACGGGAGGTAGAGCTGGTTCGGGAGAGTAGGACCCTCAGTCGAGTCAGCAGCAGACGTCGTCGGACTCCTCATCGGCTCCCGATGAACCTCAGGCATACGAACCTGAGGAACGTCTGCAGTTATCTCGTCCTGAAATAGCTGCCGACTGAACCTCGGAGCATCTGGCCCGACAGGCGGAACTGAACTGCTCGACGGCCGCCCCGCCTGGAGAAGGGTCTGGTGCCGAGAACTCATACTCCTCCGCGGCTGGGATGAATCCACAGTCCTCCGCGGCTGGGAGGAATCCACACTCCTCCGCGGCTGGCTGGTGGTCCTCTCAAGCTGGCTAAGGGTCCTGTCGGAGTCTACAGAACCGGCGGAACTTCCAGAACCTCTCGATCTGGAACGACGGCCTCCGAAGAACTGTCTGAATGCATCGGCCATCTGCAGCCGCGGCCATTTTAAATAATACTAACCATTAACCTAAATATAACTATTTATATACAAATATAACTATATTTCTTTATTAACATATATATATATATATATAATTAGACTACCAATTTATATATATAATTAATTTAACAATTTATATAACAATTTATATAATTAAAATTAAATATATAACAATTTATATACCTAAATTATAACAAATATATAACAATTAAATTTATTAACAAATATATAACAAATATATAACAATTTATATAATTAAAATTAAATATATAAAAAATATATAACAATTTATTATATAACAATTTATATAATTAAAATAAAATATATAACAAATATATAACAATTTGTTAAAATTAAATTTATTAACAAATATATAACAAATATATAACAATTTATATAATTAAAATTAAACATATAACAAATATATAACAATTTGTTAAAATTAAATTTATTAACAAATATATAACAAATATATAACAATTTATATAATTAAAATTAAACATATAACAATTTATATAATTAAAATTAAATACATAACAATTTATTAAATTAAATTAAATTGAAAAAAAAAATTACCGGATCGGATCGGAGGAGGAGGAGGAGGAGAATTCGGCCGGATGGAGGAGGAGGAGGAGAATTCGTCGTCGGTTTGAGGAGGAGGAGGAGGAGAGCGGCGGTGCGGCTCTGTCTGAATTGCTGCGGAGGAGAAAGCAGAAAAACGGAGGAGAAAGCAGAAAAAAGGAGAAAACGGAGGCTAGGGTTCGGCAGTTTCAGACTTATACCCGATAGAATAGCCGACGATTAAAAAATATTTCGTCGGCTATTCTTTACTATAGCCGACGAAATTTTGAACATCGTCGGCTATACTTTCAATATCGTCGACTATTCTTTGAATGTCGTCGGCTATACTTCAGGCGCTCAGCAGCCGTCCGATCTCCCCCATCCAACGGCGGACAATGAAAAGGCGCGTTTCACAAAAGTTTAGCCGACGGATTTAAATATTTCGTCGGCTATACTTTGGAAAATCAGCAGCCGTTGGATCTGAGCCATCCAACGGCGGACAATAAGCGGATCGCAAGAGTTTAACCGACGAAATATTTGAATTCGTCGGCTAAACCTTTGGTCAAACTACGAAGTCAAACCTCTAAATGCTTTCAAACGGAAATTGGCTTGTGTAAATGACGTTTTTTGGCCTGACCTTCAACAGATAATAGTTTCAAATCGATGAGGCGCAACTAATCGTATAAAAATTTTCCTCAAAATGTTTACCGACCGTCAGGCTACCCATAGGAAAACGGAAGTAAAAAACAGTTAACCGCAACATTCGGCATACAGATTTTGTCGGAATCGTGTCATTTTTCAACCGTAGACGTATTTCATTATTTCGGTCATATCTTATTTCACAACACATTTGCATTTGAAGAGTGTACATATAGTAACTATTTGAAACTATACATTCACTTAAACACTTAGTAAACAAGTTAAGGAACATTAGTGCATATGTTCCGATTTTGAATCTAAAAGTTTGGAAAATCTATTCCAACCGTCAGATATCACCGTTAAGATTAAATACATGTATGAAAAAAATCCAACTACATCTGACAACGTTAAAGGCTCGATCGGGACGGTCAACCGGGTGAGTCAACCCTTTAAATGCTTAGAAATGGTAATTGGCCTGTGTAAATGACGTTTTTTTGCCTGACCTTCAATAGATAATAGTTTCAAATCGATGAGACGCAACTAATCGTATAAAAATTTTCCTCAAAATATTTACTGACCGTCAGGCTACCCATAGGAAAACGGAAGTAAAAAACAGTTAACCGCAACATTCGGCACACAGATTTTGTCGGAATCGTGTCATTTTTCAACCGTAGACGTATTTCATTATTTCGGTCATATCTTATTTCACGACACATTTGCATTTGAAGGATGAAGCAATCGGTTGTCGATAGTGATAGAAAATGGAAGGTGGTCTGTTTTTTTTTTTTTTTTTTTTTATGATAGCCGACGAAATCAAACCTAGTATTTTTGTGTCTAAAATAAAATATGTATTTTTCAATATAGTTTTGCCCGACGAAATCACGCATTTTTCGTCGGCTGTTCTTTGAAAAAAATAAAAAAATCAGTGGTGTTACACCTCTCGTATTCCTATGTCCTGTTCATATATAACCAAAATTGAACATCAAAAAAACAGAAACCCAACAGTCAACATATTTCAAATTTTTTTTTAAGGGGTTTGGAACCCAGCCTAGCTGGGAGGCACATCCCCACGCCCGTTCATTAGAAATGAGTGGATTACAAATGAAAGGATTACATCATCTAAATTACTTAATCCGTCGGATTGTAATCGGAATCATCGGATGAGTCTTCTTCAGTTTCTGAATTGCTCGATAGGGGTAATTTATGTCTTTCCTCACCACTAGAGTCCTCGTTAGTTTCTTCATTTGGATCAACATCAACAAGCAGTGGCTCTTCACGTCGAATTCGCACCGGCGTGTCTAGGTGAATAAAAGAGGAGTCAGGAATACCGTTTGAGTTGGGCTCTTGATACGCGGTGCCACCTTCCTCGTTCTCTTCAGCCACTCCAAGTGTAGACGCCCGCTAAATGTTGCGATGGTGGATAGTGTTGACTACTTTCCACGGGTCCCCCTTGGCGAGATCATCAAGATAAAACACTTGTTTCACCCATGTGGCTAAAACAAACAGGTCGTCCTCATACCATGATGTACTGGTGTTCACAGAAGTTATGCCGTATTGATCGGTCTTCATGCTCTGCGGCCGTATGTCAAAACATCTACACTTGAAAAGGTGCACTTTCATGCCTTCCCCATAATGCAGTTCCACAACTGAATGGAGAACACCGTAATAGTCAACTCCATCATCCCCACCATGTGCCATAACCCCTGAATTTTGTGTTTTCAGTCTGAGGTCTCTCTCTTCACATCGAAATAACACACCATTCACCTTGCACGTCGCATAAACTTTTGAATAGACCGGCCTCATCGCTAGAAGTCTGAGTTCGTGCGACCAATTTGGGTGATTATCATTTTCAATAAGGTCCATCTGCAACCATCAGAATCAACTATAAATATGAATAATTATACAAAATAATATATAAACACGTATAGAATAGTGTTAAAGTTACGTACCCAGCGGCCGAAATACTCTGCGAATGTCCGGTTATGGTAATCGAGATCACCTCCTACTTGGTCACAGTTTAGATGCATGTTCTTCCAAAACTGAACTTCTGGACAGTTGATTAGTACCCACCAATGTGCAATGGCTACCTCATAATCTTTCAACTTGTAGGAAACTGGCATGTTTCCACCGAGTACAACATCGTCGGAGAGTATGGAAAGATTGAACTGTGAAGGTACATCTTCCGGTATGCTTTCCTGTAACGCTCCTAAATACAACTTCATGTAGGTGACGCACTCGTGCGCAATATATGCTTCAGCTATACATCCTTCAGGTGCGGATCTGTTTTGGACAAAATCACCGTATTGTCCAAGTTGCCTATAAATAAAGTTTTTAAAGTGTTATGATAATGCATTAATACTATATCACATATATTGATGAGGAAATTAACATAAGGTGTAAAATACGTACCTTTCCATCGGATACATCCAAGTGAAGTGCACAGGACCGGTAAGCAACAACTACCGAGGAAGATGGATCATGAGGTGAGGCATGATGTCGAAAAAATTAGGAGGAAATATCATCTCAAATTTACACATGATATGAACGATGTCTTTTTGCATTTCCCGGAGGTCAGATTTTCTAACTATACTCTAACTGAAAATCAACTCAACTACAACTCAAAATCAACATATATACATACATTCTAACACTAAAACAACAACAAAACAAAAAATCACTTACTATATCAAAATCACTAAAACTCAAAATCAACTCAACTAAAACTCAAAATCAACATATATACACATATACGTACCTATATATTGCTCCACAATGTAAGAAAGGACGGATTTCAACAATACCCACAGATTTTTCACTCTTTCTCCCGTTTTTTTTCGTTTTTTTTTAAATGAGCAGCTTCTGTCCAGATATGAAAATATAAAGACTTATAGCCGACGAAAATTCCAATTTCGTCGGCCAAACTTTCAAAAGTTTTCGTCGGCTAATGTTTTAGAGAAAGGCCGACGAAAATCCAAATCGTCGGTCATTCTAGGGGTATAGCTGACGAAAAATATTTTTTAGGGATGAAAGAAAAAATCGTCGGCCATTCTTGTGGAATAGCCAACGATTTTTTATTTTTAGCGACGAAATAAAAAATCGTCGGCCATTCTTGGGAATAGCCGACGAAAAAAGTATGTCGTCGGCCGTTTTTTTTTTCGTTGGTAATGCTCTTTTTTCTGGTAGTGCCACCCACTGGGAACAAAGACCGATCAATTCTTTTATTGCTTAATTTGACGTAAAATCTCTTTTTACCCAGCTTTTACCTTTTTACGGAAATTTCATAGTAAAATTAAAAGGTCAAACAGTAAATGATCAGAGTCAAAATTACTATTTACTTTTACTGTTTACCATTTACTTTTATTGTTTTACCGTTTACTATTTTATATTTTACTATTTAACCCTTTTACCTTCACTTTTACCTCTCCGCCGCCGCCGCCGCCGGCAATTGCACCGCTGCCGCCACCGCAGCTCCGCCTTGGAGTCCAAAAATACCACCACACTTCTTTTAAAACATCCCAACCAAACCGCCACCATCCCAGGGCTTCACCCCCGTCGTCTCTGCCGCCAACAAAACAGCCACCACCCCAGGACTTCGATACGGAGGCCAAATCACACCACCACCATTTTTTCCCAAAAACCAACCATCCGAACGTCAACCAATACTCAATCGACTCCAAACCGCGTCCTGAACTCCAATCCAACCTCCAAATTCACCATAAACACCATCTCCGCCACCTCCACCGATTACACCAAAAACCCTTGAATTTCAAATTTTAAATTCTCCTTACCTGTTACGAATTGGTTCAATTCCTTAGGTAGAGACGTTGTGCGGTTCAAGGCCTTCAATTCCAGACCAGAATCGGGCCAATCAGTGGCCGGAGGAGGAAGCACCGGTTCGACTGTGTCGAACCCTTCTCGGCCTAAAACAGGCAGAACGACGGCGATCTGAGTCACGCCGCTACCACAGACGTGACGAGGGAGGAGAAACACTTCGAACAACACTGGTGGCACGCTGGACGATGGCCGGACGGAGGAGAACTAAGGTCGGCGCCTCCTTCTGTGGAGCTTGGGCCGAGTCGGGGGAGAGATAGAGAAAAAGGAACTCATAGTGTCCATAACGCGTTCGAAACACTGTTTTTGGCACATCTTCCTCTCTTACTCTCAACTGAAGATAACCTGAACGGAGATCAATCTTTGAGAAGCAGCAAGATCCTTTTAGTTGATCCATCAATACGAGGCAAGGGATATTTATTTTTTACTGTTATCTTATTCAGCTGACGATAATCAATGCACAATCTGAGAGAACCGTCTTTCTTCTTTACAAATAAAGCAGGAGCACCCCAAGGTGAAATACTAGGACGAATGTAACCAACCTCCAATAGTTCCTCTATTTGTGTTTTTAACTCTCGAAGTTCAGCACATGCCATACGATACGTCGCTACTGAAATTGGATCAGTCCCTCGATATACTTCAATCGAAAAATCCACATCTCTATGCGGGGGCAGCTTGGTTAATTTCTTAGGAAAAACATCAGAAAACTCACACACTACATGGGGCAATACCAAATCTTTACTATTTGAGTCTTCCCATCCAAGAGAGGCAACAAGGCTTGACGACTTTACAAACTTATAATACTCAAATAAAGGCTCGCAAATATGCTTACTTCTCCTACTAATAAACTGAAAGGCAACACCAGTAGGGGAAACACCACATAACTTCTTTTCATAACAGTCTATCAAAACCCGATGCGAAGATAACCAGACCATACTCATAATAACGTCGTAATCCGACATATCAAGCAACAACAGATCAAAAGATAACCGAAGACCATCAATAGTCAACACACAACTCCTACAAACTCTATCTGTTGTAGCTGTAACTACTTGTCTCATGGCTTATTTCACTTTAAGAGGTCTATCTAACATTTCTGATTCTAACCCCAAAGAAAATGCAAATGACAAAGCAATACAAGAGTGTGAAGCACCAGAATCAAACAAAACTCTAGCCCAAGAATTGAACATAGGGAGTGTACCTTGAACCATTGTGTGATCAGATGACTCTCCTTGCTGTGATGTAACTGCAAACATTCTTCCTTGAGTTTTCTGTCCCTGAAATCTTTGCCCCTGCCCCTCGATAAGACCATGAAGATGTCTTTTGCTTCTTGTTAGGATAGTCAAACCGCTGACTCCTTGCTTGTTGCTTCTCATGTATTTTTCTGAATTCTTCACAATCCCTTTCAGCTACCAAGGCAATTTCAAGTACTTCAGCATATGTCTTAAGCCTCAAAACTGACACCTTTGATCTAATACTCGGTCGAAGTCCACGCTCAAACTTACTTGCTTTCTTAAATTCAGTCTATACAAGTTCAGGAGCATACCGAGATAACTTTGTAAAGCGGGCATCATATTCTGGTACTGTCATCATACCTTGGCACAAAGTGATAAACTCTTCTACTTTAGCTTCCCTTAGAACTTCTGGAAAGTACTTGTCAAGGAAAATTTGGGTGAACTGACTCCAAATCATGGTTTCCACTGTGTGAGTTCGCAAAATCATCTTCCACCATTGTGTAGCTTCTCCAGTAAACTGATAGGTAGCAAGATTGACCCTTAATCTGTTATCTCTGATACTGAGGGCATCCAGAACTTTGTTTATATCATCCAGCCATTGTTCTGCTATCTCCGAGTCTGGGTCACCTTTGAAACTTGGTGGCTTTTGGTGCTTGAACTCACGCAATGCAGTTATTGCTTTCGTTTCCTGGTCAGTAGGTGGCGGGGGTGGATGTTGTTGAGCATGAAGAGCTTGTTGCAATACATCAGCTATACCCTGTAAAGCACTAAGCAAATTTGGCCCTTGCTCTTCCCCATTAGCAGCGGAAGAGCCTGACTCACCCTCTTCTTCATTAGCCATTACTATAAGAAAGCTATAAAATGCTAATGATTATGACACCCTAACCAGCCTTCTACACCAAAGCAAGACAAATACAGTTTACGACAAACAATTATCAAGCATGACTCTCAATCAGACCAACTGAACATCATAGGACATAACCAAATTCCATATAAACAGACAAGGCACAACAAGGTAACCAGTACACACCAAGCCTCAGTCCCAAAACAAACAAGCAACCGGTCCGTGGTATTAACCTGTAGCTCTGATACCAATTGTCACAACCCTAAACTGGGTTATGACGAATGTGGTGATTGGTAAAATAAAATTAATTCTTTGTATTTGAATAAGGATAGAAACTGAATTTGGGAGTTAAGAATGAATATAGCAAAAGAAAGTCTGGTACTGTGAGATATTAAGCTGAAAATAACTTTTTGATTTATAACAAAACAGTACTACTTGTTTCTCAAAAATTCCACCAAATTTGTACCAAGTTCTCCAGGTTCATGCCTCTAACATGTACACTAAATACACCCAGCAATAGAAATGAAGTACATCTCCTAGAATGGTGGACAGACTACAACAACATAAAGCTAGCAGCCAACGTCAAGCACGAACTAGCTTAAACTTCTTAAATAAAACCAAACAAGACTTAACACAGTAGCTCAAGACAGTTCAGAAATACTAAATTTGCTGCCTGCAGTCGGCCTCTTGCCTGAAATCACAACAAAAATATAGAGAATGAGCTTTACACGCTCAGTAGGTACGATAAGCAATCGACATAACAATGATTCTAAAATTAGTATATATTAAAATGAAAGGAATGACTGACAAGTAAAATTCAGAGGAGATAAAATCTTTAAAGTTACTGCGGGAGTGGATTGAAAGTGTCGCACACCCAAAGTATACCAGATATTAAAGTGAGGCTCTCAAGTACTGAAGATAATGAACAAGGTAAGAATCATAACAAATAGCAAGGTGAAATATGAGAAGTAAAATCTCAAGGTATAATCGAAATGAACTACTTCCAGAGCCTCATAATCAATTGAGAAATTTTCAGAAAACAGAACAATAGTTCTGTAATCGTGCCGGTTAGAGCCCACAGCTCAGCTAAGCCACTGAGCAACCTCCGCGAACGGATTTCCTGATCAGGTTTTGGGTCTATTCACCCTAGGGAGACACAATCCCTCCTTAAAATTTCCTGGGCCTAACCAAATAAAATCATTAAAAATAATAACAAAGCTTTTCCAGGAGTTATATACCCCTTTAAAGCAATCAGATCAAAGCTTGAAACCCCCATTCAAGCTTATGTAAGATCCTACTCGAAGATAAATAGGCTTTTACTCAAGACTCCTTTCTTCAAGAACCAGAATTCTGAACAAGACAAGGCATAAGATCGAAAGGAAAAGAACATAGCAGTAGAGATTAACCAACAACTCGACAAGGAACCAATACATACAAGTAAGACTTGACTGAGAACGAAATTTGATGATATCGGAACTGATGATCAAAGTTATTATTTGTACCTGAAGTGAAATATGAAGGGAAAATGACTCATGGTCATTAGAAAAAAACTGAAAACACAAAATAACAATTAAAGTAAACTGAGGGAAAAGAGAAAAAGTTTTCTTTCAGTCAAGAAGAAGATGGAAAAGTCCTTTCTCATGATTTAAGGGAAAGAAAGTGGTTCCTATTTGAGATTTGAAAATCGACCTTGAGCAATTTGTGAAACTACTAATCCAGGTTTCGTAAGCAATGCTTTAAGAGAAACTTGTATAAATTCAAAGGCTGAATTCCTGAAATCATAATCACTTACAGAAGACCAAAACAGCTCAAATAAGCAATTCTTGAAGTTTTGTTTCAAACTTTCATATGAAGTTCACGATTGAGAAACTCACATTTAACTTGGTAAGGGACAACCCAAAATCAACAGCTCAGATAATGAAAACTAAATAAATTAGAGATAAGGAATTTAATAAGAACAGAACCTTCCACAACAAACAAGCAATTAAGCTCAACTAAACATGAAATCACAGATTAGGAATCAGTAGGATTTAATCATAACGAAAATTGATACAGAAGAAAGGGGAAGCTCACAATCAATCAATCCAATACATATTAATCTAGAATCAAAGCTATATAGAAAGTTTATTTTCCCTATGATACAGAAAACCAAGCAGGTTAGCCCCTAGTTGCGGAATTACTAGTAGCTAGCTTTTAAGAAATAGTATTAAAACCGAAATCTGAAGAAAGATATCTTCTCTAATATTGTAAAGTTTACAGCTCTCCAATATTCTCTAAACAGAAGGTTTACTATATGTTTTTATTCCCCCCTTCGGTCTAACTAAACATCTCTATTTATAGAACTAGAATCCATAACTAACCTGAAGACTATTTCCTAATCTAAGTAGGAAACAGAATTCCTAACATGGTTAACTATGAAAACTAACTAAGTTCCTAGTAGGATTTGGATACACCTGTATCATGGCTCCCCCTTCTAGAAACTTAAACTCCTGTTTAATTTAAAACTGGAGATGAGGAAACTCAAGAGTTCCCTTGTCTTTGCTGAACCACTTAGATTGACTAGGAACTTGACCGGTGCGTCCAATACGGAATACTGCTCGTTCCCCTTGACGTGTCTTTGTCACTTTCTGCTCCAAAATGCAATCCTCTTTCAATGGCTCCTCTCTGTTAAACCACAAGTCATCGACAGGTGGTAAAGCAACCTTGTCATCCCCATCATCATCATCAAGTAATGGTGGTTCAAACAACTTTAAGTACTCAGCATTGATAACTGAGTACATGCCTAAGTATGGCGGTAAGTTGAGTTTGAAGGCATTGTCGCCAAACTGCTGCAGAATACGGAAAGGACCGTACCGAAGCGGCTTCAACTTCTTACCCTCACCTTTCAAACGTTCCTTGCTCAACTTCAACCATACCAAATCACCAACACCAAAGTTACAAGGTACTCGATGCTTATCATGCTTGGCCTTGTACCATGCTTGGGACTTCTGCAGTTGGGCTTCAACAGTTGCATGTATCTTACTGATTTTCTCCAAAAACTTCTGAGCATTTAGTCTTTCACTAGCCACCTTCCCATGATGATCCGTTCCTACAGTAAAGACCATATCAAACGGACTTGGAGGCAGATAGCCATAACCAGATTCAAATGGAGATGTCCCAGAAGAACTATGAATAGCCCTGTTGAAAGCAAACTATAAATACGGAAGACTCTCATCCCAAGTCTTCGGATGCTTAGCATTGTATCCCCTCAATAGATGCACCATAGTTCTGTTAACTACTTCAGTCTGGCCATCCGTTTGTGGATGAAAAGTTGTACTCCTTTTTAGACGTGTATCCATCATTCCCCACAAAGAATCCCAAAAGTGACCAAGGAACCTGCTGTCACGATCAGAAATAATCAAACTAGGCAACCCAAAATGCTTCCAGACATTCTCAAAGAATAATTTAGCTGCTCCAGCCCTTGTATGGTCTTCTTTCAAGGAATTAGAATCACCATTTTACTAAAACGATCGACGACGACATATAAGTAGTCATTCCCAGACTTGGCCTTCGGTAAACCGCCCAAGAAATCCATGGAAATACTTTCCCAAGGACGCGACGGGACCGGCAATGGTAGATACAACCCTTTCTTCCTGTTTGCTGGTTTTGAAGTACAATACAACTGACACCCTCGAACGAATCTGGAAACATCATCCTGCATCTTAGGCCAGAAGACATAACGCCGTAAATTCAACAAAGTCTTGTTAACTCCAAAGTGTCCAGCCACTCTTGAAGTATGTGCTTCCCGAATCCACTGAAATTGATCTCCCTCTTTCGGTATGCATAACAATGATCCCTTATACAACAAACCATCTCTTATCTCAAATTCCCCTTTTTGCACTCGTTTTGCTTGCTCATACACTTCCTTAAAACCCTTATCTGATTCATACAAAGTTGCATACTCAGCTGGAATCAAGGGTTGCATGCGCATAGCCACTACTAAAGCGCAAACCCTCACAGGTGGTCTTGACAACATATCAGCCAATTTATTGGTGCTCCCCTTTTTGTATCGGATGACTATGTCAAAAGTCATTAAATATGACATCCACTTCATGTGCCTGGCTTGCTGTAGCTTGGTTTGAGCATGAAGATATTCCAATGGCTTGTGATCTGAACGTACTACTACCTCCTTCCCTAACAAATACACCCTCCAATGCTTGATGGCTTGGTAAAGTGCATAAAACTCCTTGTCGTAGGTTGGATAGTTTCTGATGGATCCAGTGAATAACTCTGAGTAGTATTCAACTGGTTTCCCATCTTGTAACAGAACTGCTCCCATAGCGTAGGTAGATGCGTCAGTCTCCACCTCGAAAGGGCGTTGCAGACTAGGCAGGGCAAGTACTGGAGCTTCTGAAATTTTCTTCTTTAAAAGTTGGAAAGCTTCTTCATGCTTTTCACTCCACTCAAATTTCTGTCTAGCTTTGGTTAGCCCGTGCAAAGGTGCTGCATGAGTAGAGAAATCTCGAATAAACTTGCGTACATACTGACAAGCTCCCATGAAACTGCGGACTTCTGTTACTGTCTTGGGTCTAGGCCACTTAGAGATGACGTCAACCTTCCTTGGATCAATCTTCCGTTGACCGCCACCAACTATGAACCCGAGGTACACCAATTCCTTCTTCGCAAACTCACACTTCTTTTCATTCAAACATAGTTGATTGTCTTGTAGTAACTTTAAGACATCTCGTACGTGAATCATATGCTCCTCCCACGTCTTGCTATATATCAGAATGCCATCTAAATAGACAATTACACAATTGTCTATTAGTTGACGTAGTACTTCATTCATGAGACGCATGAAAGTAGCTGGAGCGTTGCACAAACCAAAGGGCATGACTAACCACTCAAAAAGACCTTGTTTTGTTTTGAAGGCTGTTTTCCAAGTGTCCTCTTCTCGTACTCGGACTTGATGATACCCAGATTTCAAATCTAGTTTGGTGAAATATTGAGCACTCTCCAGCTGATCTATCAAATCATCGATCCTAGGTAAAGGGTATCGGTTCTTGACAGTGATTCTGTTTAGTGCTCGGTAATCGATGCACATTCGCCAACCACCATCTTTCTTAGGAACTAATAAGACCGCTGACCCACAAGGTGAAAAACTTGGTACAATAACTCCCTTATCAAGAAGATCTTGAACTTGTCTCTTAATCTCCTCAGATTCCTGTACCGTCGTACGATACAACCCTATGTTTGGCAAAGAACTCTCCCCTGTCAAGATAATCTCATGTTCCACTTTCCTTTTCGGCGGCAAACCCGGCAATTCTTGAAACAAATATGCAAACTGTGACTTCAACTCCTCCATATCATTGTTCTGCTATTTTGTTAGAGATGATAGGTTTACTCGATGCAGATGCTCCTCATGTTGTCGTACCATCAGTAATACGAACCTTCCACAAGCATTGACCAACCTCTTGGCCTGAGTTGCTGTTACTAAACTTGCCTCTCTCGAATAAGGAGTTGCTCGAACAACATATTGTTGTTCATCTTTTGTTAGTGTGTACTTCTGAGCTCGCCTGTCATAAAGAGCATACCTATCCCATAAGTAAGGATTACCCAGAATTACCTGACAAACATCCAAAGGAACCACGTCACACGTCACTTCGTCGATGTAGGACTCGTGTAGTGCGAATTTGAAAGTGCACTGATTAACTACGCTCAAACCAGCTTCCTTCTGTATCCATCCCAAAGGGTAGGGCTTTGGATGCTTGAACATTTTGAGACCCAACTTTTGAACCAAGGCTTCCGAGATGAGGTTTTTTTGACTTCCCGGGTCAACTATGGCATCAACTAGACTGGTCTTCACTTGTAGCTTAACAACGAAGAGCTATTCTCTAGGATCTTCCTCTTCGGTTATAGGAGTCTTTCCTGCCATAAGGTTAAGTCTGGTGTTTGGTTCAGTCATGCCTGGAACTTCTGTGGGCCCCGTGATCAATGCTACCTTCTTCTTTGCTTCTTGCTGTCTCAAACCTCTCGGTTGAAGGTGTGGATATTTCACCCAGTACTTCCCTACTGCATGATTGGTTGCACCACAGTGACTGCATGCTGAACTGTCCTTCTCTGCTGACTCGTTCTTACCCTGTTTTGGCTCCTCCTTCGCACCCGAATTGTAAGTCTTATTCCCAGGCAATTTCACCTCTCCTTTTGCTTCGCCCTTTCTGAGTTTGCTCTCAATAGCAATTGCTTTCACACTGGCTTCGGCAATGGATTCCACTGTGAATAGTCTCAACTCCTTACGAATGTATTCGTTCAACCCTGGTACATACTTCATGTACACCGAGTAATCCTCCAATACGATGTCCAAAATCATAGATTGGTTCTGGAATTCAGTAGTATATTCTTGCACGGATTGATTGAATCTCTGTCGTAAGTTGTACCATCTGTTCCATCGTTCTTCCAGAAAACCAACTGGATAGAACTGTTTCCTCAACAACCCTTTAAACTTCTTCCATGACACATCCTCTCCCTTGTTGTGTTTCCGATTGGACTTCCACCAAGAAAGAGCATGGACCGAAAGTTTCAGGGTTGCGAAGATTATCTTCTCTTTTGACGAATAGCCATAAAGAGTGAAATAGGTCTCTAGACGTTCAATCCAGTCATCTAGCTTCTCTACGTTGACGCTTCCGTCATACATAGGGATTTCAACCTTGAAATCAATCTTAAGATTCCGAAGGGAATCCTTGGCTCCCTGCTGTGAAGTTTCGCCATCATCGTCTGTGTCTCCGTCTGTATCTGTTTCACCTGACTCATCTCCTGATTCAGGAGCCTTCTTCGGCTTCTTTGTAGGATTGACCTTCTTCTCCTGTTTGATGAGATTGGCCAGTTCTGTTAGAGTCGCAGTTACCAACGTCAGCTGTTTCTCCACCGCATCAAGTCTCACTTTGTCTGATGTCTCGTCACCCATCTTCTTCCTTCTTGACTTCTTGGTTTGCTCCCAAGAAACAAGAACCTTGCCTAACTTTCTGTACTGCGTTCTAGTAAGGACCATACACCACTAAAAACCCCTCCCGGATCAGAGAGGCTCTGATACCAACTTGATACAGAAAACCAAGCAGGTTAGCCCCTAGTTGCGGAATTACTAATAGCTAGCTTTTAAGAAATAGTATTAAAACCGAAATCTGAAGAAAGATATCTTCTCTAATATTGTAAAGTTTACAGCTCTCCAATATTCTCTAAACAGAAGGTTTACTATATGTTTTTATTCCCCCCTTAGGTCTAACTAAACATCTCTATTTATAGAACTAGAATCCATAACTAACCTGAAGACTATTTCCTAATCTAAGTAGGAAACAGAATTCCTAACATGGTTAACTATGAAAACTAACTAAGTTCCTAGTAGGATTTGGATACACCTGTATCACCCTACCTCCAAAACCAAATTCTCCAAGCGAAATCAAAAGACTCAAACACTCAATTTACTCAAGTAAGCCCAATCAACTCGAGCAATCTAGCCACTGAAATTTGCTGCAATGGACAGAAGAAATTGGGCAGCAAAACTAATGGCAGTCTCCTGAGATCGTTGCAAAAGTGTAGACTTTGGGCATGTAGGAGTCGGGTCTGCGGAAGAAGAAAGAGGAGAGAAAAAGAAAGAAGAAGACAAAAGCTGGAGAAGGAAAGGTGCTGCACCCAAACAGTATAGTGGAGGAAAGAAAAGAACTAAACGAGAGTACTATGGCCGGATGCTTCTACACAATCAGTAGATAATCACGTACAAGTTAATCTCACATCCTAAAGATTCGAAAATAGAAAAAAAAAATAAAAAAAAAAGATGACATGAAAATAAAAAATAAAAAAAGTAAATGAAATTAATTTATAATCAAAACTATGTTTGTCACACGAAATGTCAAAATTAAAGTATAACTTTTAGGTGGTAATTTAAGATTCGGGTCGTTACAATCTCCCCCTTTTATAAAAATTTCGTCCTCGAAATTTACGTAATCGCCAAGAATAAAGACGGGGCTACAAGCGTCTCACTACCCCACGCTTATAAATTTCATGGAATACAACTTGCAAGGATTTAGAATTAAAAGAATCGATAATCCCAAACCATACAAACGCAATCAACCAATATTTAATAAATCGTTCAATTAACATTTTTCTCATTATCTAAAATTGACCGCAATGGACCAATTCACCACATAGTAATTTCATTTGGGAATTACTATGGACACCCAAATCAATTCCTAGCGATGAGAAAATGAGAAATAAATCAAGTTTCTGATCATATATGGCCTTGATAGGAGCACAAAGTGCTACGTTCTTAGTATGTTTATGCCTACATTTATGCCTTGCTTAACCTTAGTTATCGTAAGATCGAGTAATTTTGGTTAAGTTATGAATATTTGGAGAGCTTATTGTGTTTTATTGTTAAATCGCCGAAGTTAACTATGTTTATCGTCGATCTTTGTGATTGACGAATTTATCTTTTTATAATAAATATTTCCGAGTTTATATGTTCAGAAATTCAGAGAAAAGGAAAAGAACAAGAATCGGCGAAAGAACGAGAAGAGAAAAATGCCAATTCGTGCCAGGAACAGTATCGGCAGAATCGGCCGAGCAGGCTGACTTGCAGCCTGCCGAGCAGCTGTCAAGAATGACGCAGCACAGCTGCTAAGAGAATCTATCGACAGCCTTCCCATCATGACAAGTTTCCTGCCGAGTGCTGCCGAGATTAGGGGTGGACACGGGTCACTGCGGTTCGGGTTTGGACAAAACCCATGACCCAACCCAAATTTAAAATTCGGTTCGGTTCGGTTCGGTTCGGTTTTTTAATTTTTGAGTCAGTGACCCATAACCCTACCCAACCCGCACGGTTCGGTTTTTTTTTTTTTTCTGTTTTACCCACTTTTCAAGTTCGAATAAAAAATATAAATTTCATAGTTTATAAGTCAAAAATTTCAAAGTACAAAGTTCAGCTTGAGTCCATACTCCATAATTCAACAATTTCAAGTCCATCAAAATAAAGTCAAAGTTGACGAGTCGCCGAAGCGAGCATCAAGCAATAATAACCCTACAATCGTTAGTAGTATAGAATAAGTAGGGATCGTTCTAGCCGGGGATTAAGGGTACCTGAAACATGAGAATGTTAACACAAATATTTACAAACATATATGCACACAATTGTCACACTTATATACATATATACAAACAAGAAACGAAATCATGGGGGATGAATTGTGATCGGCAGCAAAGCTGCCACTAATGCTAGGCACGAAAATAAATTGCTGAAAAATAAATCCTAAGTCTATTATTTACAAGTGATCATCATCTCTCACAAAACATTTAGCACCAAGACTCTTTAACATATAAACTCACATGCAAGAAAGTAAGGAACAAGTATCAACATGTTTAAATTCAAAATTAGTTCCGACTACAACTTAGTTGTAAGACTTCTCAAGTTTTAAGACCGAACTTTTGGTTATGGGCCCTAAAGTTATGTTAATCCTTTTGAGACTTAACAATTAATCACAATAGTCTAAATCGGAGACATGCAAAACAAGCAAGGTTGTCAATCATCTTATTTTAACATGTAAGAAATCCAAAGTACTATACCCTAAGTGAGCAAAAACAAATCAAAGCAACCTTTTGAGTATCTAACCATATTTGTTATTACTCGGGTTTGATGAAACCTAACACCTAGATTTACATGCAAACAACAAATGCTTAAGCACAACTAATGTTTCGGTTTATAAGGTCCACTCTTTAGATTTCTAACCAATTTCAAACCTAAGACATGCATCTATACCACTGTCCTAATTATCTAACATACGAATTCACAAGTTACATATTACAAATTAGCATGCAAAATTCATTGTTCTTGTCGAAACCTAAACTTAACTCTAAGCATCGATTCAAACAAATCTTTAACATACAATTTACAAAACCAAAATCGATTCATACATAGACATATAAACCAACACCAAACATACATGAATGTTTCATAGACAAAACTAAACATAACTAGACAAAAATTACTAAAACCAAAGAAGGGAGTGGATCACACTTTGAGACACCTTGAGAGCTTCAAGTCGTGTGGATCCGGCGATGTGTGGAGGCTGGGGTGAGGCTGCATGGCAGTGAGTCACGTCGGCAGTAGGTTATGGAGGTAGAAAATCCAAGGTTCGGCAAGAGCAGAAACTTGGTTGAGGTGAGGTGAAGGTGATTTTCGGTTTAGGTTTTTGTCTAGGATCTTTGGGGAATTTTGGTAGAGTTTAGGCCTTGTGTTTAAGCTTGAGATTAGATGGTTTTTCTGTAGGAAAACATGGCTATATATAGAGGCAAATTCGGCAGAAACCCTAGGTAGAAAACCTAGTCCAAATCGGCAAATGCAATCCTTGTGCAACAAGGTTTTGGTTCCTTCCTTTCTTGGTTCTTCTAGGAAACTTCTTTTTCTGATTTTTTTCTTCAATGCCTTGGCTTGGTGTCATCCTCTAACCTTCCTTAAGCTTGGACCATCATCACATATGCATTTGTACAACATTTGGTCCATTAAAAACAGAAAACACAAAAAGGGGGCAGTAGGTTCCTGGAATAGGCAGATTTGACCTTGATGCAGTAATTCCGGCATATCTCCATCCGTGGAGCTCTGATTGATGCGATTCCAAGTCTCAGATAAACTAGACACATATGGCCATCTCCCCATAAAATATCTAGATCAAATTCCTTGTGAGTCGTCGGGAATGATTTTTCGAATTGGGATAAAGTCCCAGGAAAATCCTAGAAGTCCCTGGATTGGTTTGCTCGGACTGCTGTTTTGCAGCCATCTTTTGGGTGACTTCCCGAACTCCGATTGATCTGAAATTTTAACACAGCATTCCTCAACATATGAATATTTGGCACACCAAATTTCATAGAATTCGGATAAGGATAGATCATATTTGTACTCGTCACAAAATCACAAAAAAGACATATTTTACACTATTTTCCAGATTTCTCATACTTAGTCATTTTTCGGACAATTAAGCACATTTCACCAAACCCTACCAAATTAACACTAAACTATATTATGACTCAATCTTAGACAAATAAGGGTTAAACAAAGCATAAACGAGGGTATAAGCATATAATAACGTCGCACATTGTGCTCCTATCAACTACCCCACACTTATCCTTTGCTAGTCCCTTAGCAAACTAAATTAAACTAGACTCTAAACAAACTATTGCCCCTAACAATTTGTCTCAGGCTCGTATGTACACATAGCTTTCAAGTTAATTCATGAGAATGCGAAGCACGAAAATTCCAAGTTTCATGAACAAGTGACATCAATATGAACATATAAGAGCAAAAGGTAAGCATGTAAACATGTTAAAACTAGTCCAATCCTCCTCACTAGGCATACTCTCTTCTTTTCTCTCGAAACATGGTTATTCACTCATTAGTATATGCAAGCGAAAGATAATGAATTACAAAGAGTGACTTGCATATATCAAAGAAACGAAAGCACTTTGTGAATTTTTATGGAAAAACCTCATATGATAACTATATGCACCAATGAACCAAAACCATATGCTTACTCTTGAGATAATCTCCACAAATCAAATTTAACCATCTTAAGAATCATGAAAAAGATCAATAAAAGGGTTGTAATGGGGCTAGGCTAAGAGGTATTCGATATTTGGATAAGGAGGCTCAAAACGTCATCGTGGCCTTTGGCAAAGCTCAAATCTCCTTATGTCTTCTCGCCAAGGGTCAAATTTCATCTTGTTGGACCCATACTTCATTATTTTCCTCCCATAACATTACAACAATAATCAAGACAATAGCCATGCACAAAATTTTTTTCTTTTCTTTTTCAAGTCGTGCCTTACATCTTTCTTTTCTTGCTCTCGGTATTTTTTCTTTTTCTTTTGGTCCGAGCAAAAATGTTTCAAAAATTTTTCATTCTTTCTTTTTCTAAGGCACGGCATACATATACACTTTTCATAAATTCATGGCTAAGTCTACCCCACACTTGTTCTTCTTCATCACTTCACGCGAAAACGCCTTCAAAAATCAAGCTTTGCCGACACATAAGGTAAATGCATCACTATACTAGGCTCATGGAAAGTGTTTAAGGGTGATGAAAGAAAAGGCTAATCGTAGGCTCAAAGGGGGTTTACTAAGGTGTCCCACGACGGGCTCCAATAGGGCTCATGATTTATTTGGCAATGGTGGTAAACCTAAAAGATCTTTTCAATCACTTTCAAAATCAAGGTATTTTATGATATAAACGTTTCGAAAATCAACAAGAGTAAGTTCTAGCATACTAGAGTTCATTAAAAAGCTATGACACATAGTCATCGAATAATCAAAGAATTATGAGGTTTCATGCTTCCTACGAATCTATCGAATTTTATCTTTTTATCGCTCAAGAAGAAAGCAAATTGGCTCTAAAGCTCACATATGTTATTATGGAAACAAACTAGCTAAAACATGCATGCTTCGTTATCAACAAGTCCTACATGCTCCTACCAATGCACATAATCCATGAAACTCACAATTTTAATTGTATGCATAACCATCATCTATGTATGCAAAGAGGAGAAAAACATCATTGACATATTAGGGGCATCCTAAGACTCGAAACAAATTTAAACACTCTTTTTGTGGAACATTTTTCTGAATTTTCTTTCCTAACTAAGCACACGAAAACATAAACGGAATACGTTATCCCACCCCACACTTAGAAAATTACATTGTCCTCAATGTAAGCATAGAATTATAGCAAGTAACTTACTAAGCATGCAATAGTCTAACACATTCCAACAAATCATCACAAACCAAAGAAAAAGAGAAGGGTTAAGAAATTTCAAACTCCCGGTGATGGCTCCTTCGTTTTTCTTTGATCGACTTGGGTTGCCTCCCAAGTAGCGCTTTGTGTTTATAGTCCATTGCTTAGACTCTTCACCATGTGTGTTGTGTATTCATCATGCCATGTGCAGCTCCGCAGTTGGGGCAGCAGCCCCTCTCGGCAGTAGGATTTTCTTGGCAGGCAAGCTTCTCTCGGCCCAATAATGCAAGCATAAATTCCTTGATGAGCAACATACCACCTGGACCTTTACCTCTTATCGCCCAAATTTGAGTACGTTCCAATGACCAAATGCAAAAGTGCTCTAAATCAATATTATAGCAGACACACAGAGCTTTCCAGAGATGTAAAGTTTTCCTCAATCCGATCAACAAAAGTACTCCATATTTGGCCTTTTATCGGCCCTGTCTGCACAGCTTCCTGCTTTGCTGGACTGACCTTGCTGCAATCAAACTGAAGCTGGGAACAACATACTACTCCGAATCCACTTCTGTAAAATCCTATAGAAAGTAGACTCACAGATCTTTCTTTGCATATATCACACGCCTTCTCAGGTATTGTGAGCTAAAAATGACAGCCATCCAAAGTAGAAGAGCTGCACTGCCGGAACTCTGTTTAGGGTACAGTTTGGTGTTACGTTTGAGTTTCCTCACTTTTTCTCTCCAATTTGACCATGTCCCATGGATTCTTCTTGAGTTGGTTCGCCTTCAATGGTGTGTCTTCCTTGACCGGCCGGACCAAGGCTTACACGAAATTGATAACACAAGGCACCGAAAACTGCTTCGCCTTCAATGGTGTGTCCTCAGTAACTTGGGTGCAGCAAATTTCGGCAGGGGCAGGGGCAGGAGCATCGTGCAGGGGCAGCAGGAGCAGCAGCTTGCACGCAGGGTATTTGGAAGTGTGAGGCTGCAACTTGGCTATGGCATGAGCAGGGGCAGTGTATCAGCAGGATGGTTTGTATGATGGCCTCGGCAGGCAGGACTGGCTGCAGGACAGAGGCAGGGGCAGCAGCCTGGCAGCTCGGCAGAATGTTTGGCAGCGTACACTTCCTCTTACGGCTCGAATTTGGGTGTGTTCCAGTATCCTAATGCAAAAGTGTTATAAAGCAATTTTGTAGCAGACACATAGAGCTTTCCAACGGTATAAAATTCGCCTCAATCGGACCAGCAGAAGTACTCTTTGTTTGGCCATGAATAGGACCTATTGATCTGCCCAGTTCTCTGGTCCGCCAGATTGACCTTCGTGCACTCAAATTGAAACTGGGAGCAGCTCGAAACTCCAAATCCACTTCTGTAAAATCCTACGGAAACTAGACGCAGAGATCTTTACAACGGTGTATGGCTCACTTTCCCAAGTTTTGTGAGCTGCAAACCGCAGCCTTCCAAAGTTGATACACTGCACTGCCCGAATTCTGTTTTGGGCAGAAGTTTCGTATTTCCTGCACTTTTCTTCCAAGTTCGACCTGCACACACACAAAACACATCAAAACGAACAAATACAATAAACTAAAATGCAAGAATATACAAATTCTATACTTAAACAAATTTTTCAAGGTATTACAAGAATTTTTCAAGCTATACACAACATCAAAGATTCAAGCTACGTGGAGCAGAGGAGCAAACTGTGCAATGGACTTGTGCAGCCCACGGTAAGGTCATGCTTTATCCGATATACCTCAAAACTTTAAAGACTCAAAAAGATTTTCAAAAATTTACAAAGCTAACATTCAAACAAATCAAGATTTTATAATCCCCGGCAACGGCGCCAAAAATTGACGAGTCGCCGAAGCGAGCATCAAGCAATAATAACCCTACAATCGTTAGTAGTATAGAATAAGTAGGGATCGTTCTAGCCGGGGATTAAGGGTACCTGAAACATGAGAATGTTAACACAAATATTTACAAACATATATGCACACAATTGTCACACTTATATACATATATACAAACAAGAAACGAAATCATGGGGGATGAATTGTGATCGGCAGCAAAGCTGCCACTAATGCTAGGCACGAAAATAAATTGCTGAAAAATAAATCCTAAGTCTATTATTTACAAGTGATCATCATCTCTCACAAAACATTTAGCACCAAGACTCTTTAACATATAAACTCACATGCAAGAAAGTAAGGAACAAGTATCAACATGTTTAAATTCAAAATTAGTTCCGACTACAACTTAGTTGTAAGACTTCTCAAGTTTTAAGACCGAACTTTTGGTTATGGGCCCTAAAGTTATGTTAATCCTTTTGAGACTTAACAATTAATCACAATAGTCTAAATCGGAGACATGCAAAACAAGCAAGGTTGTCAATCATCTTATTTTAACATGTAAGAAATCCAAAGTACTATACCCTAAGTGAGCAAAAACAAATCAAAGCAACCTTTTGAGTATCTAACCATATTTGTTATTACTCGGGTTTGATGAAACCTAACACCTAGATTTACATGCAAACAACAAATGCTTAAGCACAACTAATGTTTCGGTTTATAAGGTCCACTCTTTAGATTTCTAACCAATTTCAAACCTAAGACATGCATCTATACCACTGTCCTAATTATCTAACATACGAATTCACAAGTTACATATTACAAATTAGCATGCAAAATTCATTGTTCTTGTCGAAACCTAAACTTAACTCTAAGCATCGATTCAAACAAATCTTTAACATACAATTTACAAAACCAAAATCGATTCATACATAGACATATAAACCAACACCAAACATACATGAATGTTTCATAGACAAAACTAAACATAACTAGACAAAAATTACTAAAACCAAAGAAGGGAGTGGATCACACTTTGAGACACCTTGAGAGCTTCAAGTCGTGTGGATCCGGCGATGTGTGGAGGCTGGGGTGAGGCTGCACGGCAGTGAGTCACGTCGGCAGTAGGTTATGGAGGTAGAAAATCCAAGGTTCGGCAAGAGCAGAAACTTGGTTGAGGTGAGGTGAAGGTGATTTTCGGTTTAGGTTTTTGTCTAGGATCTTTGGGGAATTTTGGTAGAGTTTAGGCCTTGTGTTTAAGCTTGAGATTAGATGGTTTTTCTGTAGGAAAACATGGCTATATATAGAGGCAAATTCGGCAGAAACCCTAGGTAGAAAACCTAGTCCAAATCGGCAAATGCAATCCTTGTGCAACAAGGTTTTGGTTCCTTCCTTTCTTGGTTCTTCTAGGAAACTTCTTTTTCTGATTTTTTTCTTCAATGCCTTGGCTTGGTGTCATCCTCTAACCTTCCTTAAGCTTGGACCATCATCACATATGCATTTGTACAACATTTGGTCCATTAAAAACAGAAAACACAAAAAGGGGGCAGTAGGTTCCTGGAATCGGCAGATTTGACCTTGATGCAGTAATTCCGGCATATCTCCATCCGTGGAGCTCCGATTGATGCGATTCCAAGTCTCAGATAAACTAGACACATATGGCCATCTCCCCATAAAATATCTCGATCAAATTCCTTGTGAGTCGTCGGGAATGATTTTTCGAATTGGGATAAAGTCCCAGGAAAATCCTAGAAGTCCCTGGATTGGTTTGCTCGGACTGCTGTTTTGCAGCCATCTTTTGGGTGACTTCCCGAACTCCGATTGATCTGAAATTTTAACACAGCATTCCTCAACATATGAATATTAGGCACACCAAATTTCATAGAATTCGGATAAGGATAGATCATATTTGTACTCGTCACAAAATCACAAAAAAGACATATTTTACACTATTTTCCAGATTTCTCATACTTAGTCATTTTTCGGACAATTAAGCACATTTCACCAAACCCTACCAAATTAACACTAAACTATATTATGACTCAATCTTAGACAAATAAGGGTTAAACAAAGCATAAACGAGGGTATAAGCATATAATAACGTCGCACATTGTGCTCCTATCAAAAGTCCAAAGTTTAATATTTAAACATAACTAAATAAGGAAGAGAAAAATAAAACAATATGAGAGTCCATGACATGATTGGCAATTTGGCATCATCACAATTCTCAACTCTCCCTCAAGCTCGCATGAATGAGTTTGATCTTGGAGGTAGCATACCACTTGATCCACTCTCGGCACGATCGTCTCTAATGCCATGCTGCAAGCTCTTCACCAACTCATCTACATGCATAGTTGCATACAATTAGAAAAATAGAAATAAAATATAATCATGCATAACACAAAACCAAATCACATTAAGCAATTCAAATATTCAATAAGAAAAAAACAAAACTATTACCTATTTCCGCATCTTCACAAATCTCCATCTCCTCAATAGTAGGCACATGGTGCAAAGCAATATGTTCACCCCTAAACCAACTTTGAGTACATATCAATGCTTCCACCATTTTAGGACTTAAAGAGCTACGATGTGGATTAATTACTCTCCCACTAGTGCTAAAACAAGACTCGGAAGATATAGTTGAAACCGGAATAGCTAGAATGTCTCTTGCAATGCGGGCCAATGTAGGGTATTTAGACATCCCAAACACTCTCCACCAAGTCAACAATTCAAACCTTCCATGAGTTCCATCATCTCCTTCAACGGGATCACTAATATATATATCCACATCATTATAAATCACCTCGACCTTCTTTGCCTTTCTCTTCAACTTCCTTTGAAACTCTGTAAGGCCTTTTTCCAAAAGGACCACTTTAATAGTTTGATTAGAATCTTGAGAAACACTAACACTTTGCCCCAAATTTGCCTCTTCCACATACACCTTAAAGAGATCATACAATAAAACGACGTCGTTTTGAATTCGGGTCAGTTCGGTTTGGTTCAGGTTTTGCCAGACTGAAACCGAAACCCAACCCGAACTACTTCGGTTCGGTTCGGTTTTGTTTTTTTTTTTCGGTTCGGTTTTTTCTGTTACGGTTCGGTTTCGGACTCGGTTTTTTTCGGTTTTCGGGTCCGCGTGTCCACCCCTAGCCGAGATGTATCCGACACGTAACATATCATATCTGATACATGAATAGGCGTATCCAATGACGTATCACAGGCATATCCGCCGAGGCTCTGCTGATGACATCCCGTATCGGATACGTGTCCGATACTGCCACCCAATCGATCGTGAAGTGTCGACGCTGCTGCTGCACAAGCCAAGAATCAGCGGTCCAGCCTGTCGACAGCACTGAAGAAGCTCTTACCATTAGCTTCGCCAGCTTTCGAGCCCATTACCCTCGCTACCCAGTCCTGTTGCGCAGCTGTGCAGCAGTTGCCAATATATGCTGTGTGTAACATGTGATGAATGTTTTGTGGATAACTTAGTTAAACTACTAGGGAGTTTAGAAGTTTATTTATGTTGAGTTTGTTTTGAGTTTTGAGGGGAAGAGGAATAGGTAAGGTCACTTTTGTTGATATTAGCATTAACCCTTCATACGAATGATGTCATTTTAGACCCATTTTTAAGTAGATTGGGAAACGGAGAGAATGATCCCCTCCACGCATACGAACGATAAATTGGCAGATCCATTTTTATGAGGTTGAGGGCGGCTTTTATTAACACTTGTGGTATTGTCAACATAAGGTTCTCAACAGAATAAGGGGCAAAAATGTTCGTCTATTAGTTCGTTTGTCTTTAATTTTGGTGAGGTTTGATTTCAAGGTCCACTGACTGATGTTCCTTCTCGGTGAGGGAGTCGATAGGGAGTTCGCTCTCTGTGGTGTCCAACAACTAATCTTGCCTTGCTCCATTATTAAAACTTTTGTTATAGCCTTCTGAAACCACAGAATCTTGTGTCTAGACTATAAAACCTAGGCCGTATGTCCACCGAGCTTCAAAACTTAAGATGAATTTGATATGAGTGAATTTTTAAGTTCAAATGAAAACTTTCATGGTTTTAATTTTTCAAGGTATATCGGATAAAACATGATACTACCGGGGGCTGTATCAGTCCATTACACCGTTATCTCCTCTGCTTGAGAGTTAGAACAAATCTTAAAAGCAATTAGACACTAAGGGATTCGGCAATGCTTGATTTACCAAACCAATTTCGTGTTTAACTTGATCATAACTTTTGACAAATACTTCTGCAAATTCGTGATCTCTATGTGTGATATATATACTTGTGTGATATTCTTGTAATCTTAAAATGTGTAATTATAAAGATACTACTAACATATACATTTGAACTATACATCATATTTTTGCTTTTCTTTTGAATTCCTTGCCTAAGCACTTGATCTTCAAACTTTTAGGTACATGAATGTCCAGTTGGTCAAGAGACATTAGAGGCCGTTTGTATCGAATTGGAGAGATATACGATCTAGAGTTACCAACAACCCTGCATCAAGCACGTTCACCATCACCACCTGAGTTTGTTATTGAATCACCACATACATCATTTGCCAACACTAGTCAACCATTTCCACCTACATCTTCTTGTGAATTTAATCCACTATTTCACGAGAGTTCCGAGCTTGAGTTTTTGGCTGGTCCTATTGTTTTTGATCATTTCAACGTTGACTTACCTGATCCAGTGTTCAGAATGACTTCACTAAGAGAGGAAAATGGTCAAGTTAATGCACCACAAGGAGGAACGGTGAGGCCGAGTAATGTAACATACCCGACCGTTGCACTTGGCAAGTCGGCTGAGTTTGAGCTGAAGGGTGGATTTATTCATCAATTACCGAAGTTCTATGGACTCAGTGGAGAGGATCGAAACCGCCATATTCATAAGTTTGAGTTCAGATGTGAATCTATGTGCCCAACTGGAGCAGATTTACAACATGTGAGGATGAAAGCTTTTCCATTCTCACTTGAAGATAGGGCAGCCGAGTGGTTCTTTGCTATGCCACCTGGAAAGATGACGTCTTGGGATACAATGGCGAAGGAATTTCTTATTAAATATTTTCCTTCATCAAAGGTTACTCAGATTAGGAAGGAGATCTCATCCATCAAACAAGAGCCAGATGAAAGTTTCGATGTGTACTATGATAGGTACAAGGCTTTAGTTGCAACGTGTCATAATCATGGGATACGTCAGGGACTTCTTCTACAATACTTCTATGAAGGTTTGCGCCCTTTGGAGTGTAGGTTTCTTGATTCTGCTGCCGGAGGATCATTAATGGAAAAGAGCAAAGAAGAGGTTAAGAATTTGTTTGAGATGCATTTGACTAATCAACAACAATTCGGGTCTACTTCTTCCAAGTATGTAAGTGAGATTAGTGGCTCTAAAGAGTCAAATGCTATTAAGGAGCTTAGGGAAGATGGTGGGAAGTTGACACAGATGATGTCTCAGATGATGAAACAGAAGCAAGCCCAAGTCTGTGGGGTATGTAGTATGGAAGGACATGCATCTGACGTGTGTCCTCAATTGGGATCGAATGAAAATTTTGAGGAAGCCAATGCTATTGGTTTTCAAGGGCAACAACGTCCCAATGCCTTCACCAATTTCAACCCTAGGTATCGTGATCACCCTAACTTTAGGTGGGCTAACAATGATAATGTACTCAAACCCAATGATCAACCTAGTGCACCATCCTTTCAACCAAGGGCAGCCGTACCCTATCAGAGGCCACAAGCACCATACCAACTTACCTATGCCGCACCTAACCAAGGGGGAGCTCCAAGCAACTATGATGATGTGATCAAAGCTCTAGCAGTTGGACAAAGCCAACTAAACACAACTACCAATCAGTTGAACTCCACTACTCAAGCTTTGTTGGTAGGACAATCAACTACTAACAAGGATGTGGCCGAGCTCAAGAATCAAATGTGGCAAGTTGTGGATTTCATGGGACAGTTTGGAGAGCAAGGGAAGTTGCCCTCCAATGTGATCAAGAACCCCAAGAGGGAGCAAGCTCAATCAATTACAACAAGGAGTGGTAAAGTTCTTGAAGGACAAGTTGTGAAGAAGAGGAACACCATAGGAGAGATGGGGGCAGCCAAGCTTTATTTGGATGATGAGGAGAACGAGTTGGAAGCTCACGGCAAGAAGGAGGCCGAATACAAGCCGAGCAAAGAGGAGCTCGAGGCAATGAAAAAGAGGGACCTTGAGGAGGATCCTGCGACCTCTAAACTTGAGGCACCTAAGGTAAATGATCCAAACTCAAGTGGTTTAGTTGATGCTAACCAAAAATCGTCTCTACCTTTTCCCTCCAGGTTTGCAAAGTCTAAGAAGGACAAGTCTGATGAGGAGGTGCTTGATATCTTTAGAAAGGTGCAAGTTAACATACCTTTGTTAGAGTGTATCAGGTAGATCCCTAAGTATGCAAAATTTCTGAAGTAGTTGTGTACCACAAGGAGGCATAAAGGGAGGAACAGGTGGTGAAGATGAGTGAGACGGTTTCTGCCGTTTTACAAAGGAAGCTTCCACCTAAGATGAAAGACCCAGGTAGCATTTCTGTGCCTTGTAAAATTGGACAATCTCATTTTGACAATGTTTTGCTAGATTTAGGGGCTTCAGTTAACGTGATGCCTTATAATGTGTATAAGTCTCTAAGTCTAGGAGAGTTGAAAAAAGACAATGTGATTATTTAACTTGCTGATAGGTCTAACAAATATCCTGAGGGATATGTTGAGGATGTTCTTGTGTAGGTAAATAATCTGATTTTTCCTGCAGATTTCTATGTGATTCACATGGAAGAGTCGCCCCTTAATTCCACTCAACTTTTGTTGGGGCGACCATTTATGAGGACAACAAGAACAAAGATTGACGTTGTAGAGGGAAATCTCACCATTGAGTTTGATGGTGAAGTTATTAGCTTCAACGTGTTTGAAGCCATGAGGTATCCAGTTTCTGATTTAAAACCTTGCTATGCTATTGATATTGTTGATTCTTTTGCACATGTTTTATCAGAAACTATGGATCAATAGCAACTAGCTATTGAGATGGGGGCCGAAATTGACAAAACAAAGGAGGGGATAGATGAGAGAGAGGCTCGGCTTGAACTTGAGCCGAGCATGGCGTGCGTTATTGCCGAATTGGAGGCTGCCCCCTTTGTAGGTTATAACAAACTCTTGTCAATTCCAATTTCTACTAATAAATTGTTACCATATGTGGAAGAGGCCCCAAAATTAGAGCTTAAGGCTCTACCAGATCATTTGAAGTACAAATTCTTAGGAAATAATGACACTTTACCAGTTATTGTGTCATCAAAGTTGAGTAGTGAGCAGCAGGAGGAAAGATTGATTGACGTGCTGAAAAGACACAAGACCGCCATTGGTTGGACCTTGGTGGACATCAAAGGGATCAGCCCTACTACTTTTGTTCATAGAATCTTGCTCGAGGAAGGAGCCAAGCCTACTAGGGAGGGTCAAAGACGTTTACACCCCCCTATGATGAAGATTGTGAAGGACGAGGTGATCAAGCTTTTGGATTGTGGCATAATTTATCCCATTTCGGATAGCCAGTGGATCTTACCCGTTCAAGTTGTACCCAAGAAGAGTGGAGTTGCAGTTGTGGAGAATGACAAGAATGAACTCGTTCCTCAAAGATTAGTGACAGGATATAGGATGTGTATCTATTACAGAAAGCTGAATGCTACTACACGCAAGGATCACATGCTTTTACCTTTCATGGACCAGATGTTGGAGAGATTAGCTGGACACGAGTACTATTGTTTCTTAGATGGGTATAGCGGTTACAATCAAATTTGTATCCACCCAGATGACCAAGAGAAGAAGACGTTTACATGTCCCTTTGGTACGTTTGTTTATCGACGCATGTCTTTTGGTTTATGCAACGCACCAGGTACATTTCAATGTTGTATGTATTCCATATTCTCTGATTACATTGAAAACATTATTGAAGTCTTTATGGATGATTTTAGTATATATGGGAAAGACTTTGATGCATGCTTAGTGAATTTGGAATTAATCTTGGAAAGATGTGTTGAAACTAACCTTGTTTTGAATTGGGAAAAATTCCATTTTATGGTTAATCAAGGGATAGTTTTAGGACACATAATTTCTGCAAAGGGAATAGAGGTTGATAAGGCTAAGATTGATATTATGCTACGCTTACCCTCCCCCACAACTGTGAGGGAGGTACGTTCGTTTCTTGGCTATGCAGGTTTCTATAGGAGGTCCATCATGGATTTTTTTTTGGAAGCAAAACCCTTGTGTTCCTTATTTCAGAAAGATTAGCCGTTCGTGTGAGGATGCATTTGTCAAGCTCAAGGAAAAGTTGACGTCGACCCCTATCATGGTACCACCAAATTGGAGTTTGCCATTTGAGCTTATGTGTGATGCATCAGACTATACTGTTGGAGCAGTTATTGGACAGAGAAAAGAGAAGAGGCCGAATGCTATATACTATGCCTCTAGAACTTCAAATGATGCTCAACTTAATTATTCCACCACTGAGAAAGAATTGTTAGCTGTTATGTTTGCTTTAGAAAAATTTCGTTCATATCTATTGAATTCTAAAGTGATTGTTTACTCTGACCATGCAACCCTTAGGTATTTGATAAAAAAGAAAGATGCCAAACCACATTTGATTCGATGGATTCTCTTACTCCAAGAGTTTGATATCGAAATCAAGGACAAGAAGGAAAGTGAGAACGTTGTGGCGGACCATTTGAGCAGAATAGTATAAGAAGAGGAGACGTTGTGTAACAGCCCAGCCCATACACTTAGGATATTGTCATTGTAACAGCCCAGCTCACACACTTAGGATATTGTCCGCTTTGGGCCCCACCCTCACGGTTTTGTCTTTGGGAGCTCCAGAGCAATTTCCCAATAGGTCACCCATCTTGATATTGCTCTGGACTCAGCAAGCTTAACTTCGGAGTTCCCATCCCCTCCGAAGTCATTGAGCCCCCAAAACGCGTCCCTAAGTATTGAGCTAACTTTGCATATATAAGCACATCATCCACTCTCCCCTGGGCGATGTGGCATGCGTGACCTACCTACTTGCTAGCTTCCCTAGCCAGGTCAGGGCAAGTCATCGCAATCCAGCCCCCTTAGGGTCCGACGTCCGCGTCGGCACACTTCCGGCCGGGGACAGGCTCTAATACCAATTGTAACAACCCAGCTCACACACTTAGGATATTGTCCGCTTTGGGCCCCGCCCTCACGGTTTTGTCTTTAGGAGCTCCAGAGCAATTTCCCAGTAGGTCACTGATAGGAGCACAATGTGCGACGATATTAATATGTATTTACCCTCGTTTATGCTTTGTTTAACCCTTATTTGTATAAGATAGAGTCATAATTTAGTTTAGTGTTGTTTTGGTAGAGTTTTGGGAATATGTGCTTTATAATACGAAAAATGACTAAGTTTAAGAATTCTGGAAAATAATGCAAAATATGTTTTTTTCGTGATTCTGAGATAAGTGGAAAACTGATCTAGCCTTGTTCAATTGCGATGAAATTTGGTATGTATTTTTATGGTATGCTAATATATTTTGTATCCAAATTTAAGGTCAATCGGAGTTCGGGAAGTGACCCAAACGATGGCTGCAACTTGGCAGCTCGAGCAAAAACGATCCAGAGACTCCAGGATTTTTCCTGGGACTGTGTCCCAACTTCAAAAACTCACTCCGGACGTTTCACAAGGTATTAGATCAAACTGTTTTATATGGAGATAGCTCTACGTGTCTAGTTTCTCTGAGACTTGGAATCACATCAATCGGAGCTCCGAGGAGGGAGTTATACCAGATTTACTGAAGCAAGGTCATTCCAGCCGATTCCAAGAAGTCTCTGCCTCTTTTCCTTGATTTCTGTTTTCGATGGACATTTTGGTGTACAATTGAATATTTGAAGATTGTCCAAGCTTATTGAAGGATAGAGGAAGACATTGAGCCAAGGCATTGAAGAAAAATATGAAGAAAGAAGTTCTCCTAGTCAAACTAGGAGAAGCTGCCGATAAGGGCAGATTATGCCATTTTGAAGAGTGCCGGTTTTTGGGACATTTTCTGATGGACCAAGTTCACTAAATGGAGATGTCAAGCCTACACAAGATGTCCATGAAGATGTGCAGCCCAAGCATTGAAGAAAAATCAGAAAATAAAGTCTAGAAGAAATTAATTTAGGAAGGTTTCAAAACCCTATTCTATTAGGTTTTGTTTTACCTAATTGTACCTAGGAACTGCTCTAGGGTTGCCGGCCTCTCCTCTATATATAGAGGGCATTCTCCACAGAAAAAGGTTGTCTCATCTCAAGCATAAAATAATAGCCTAAAGCTCTACCAAGTTCCCTTGTCCTAAGCTCCTGCCGAGCAGTCCACCATCACTCCACCACGTCTTGAAGAGTCTTCCAAGGTTCTAAAAGTGTGATCCACTCCCCCTATGGCTTATGTATTTGTTCATGTTTGTGTGGTTTGTAAGAACTTGTTTCAATTATTGGTTTTTGTTAAACTTTTGTATGAACCGATTTTGTTGAAAGTTTATGTAAAGTAGTTTTGCAATTTTAACTTGTGGATTTTTGTATGTTGGATAATTAGGACAGTGGTATTAGAAGCATGTTTAGGATTTAAATTGGTTAGTAATCTAAGGGACGTGACTTAAAAACTGATGGAGGTGTTATCCAAGCATAAAATACCTGCAAAACAACTACATACACATAATACCCTTCTTGTGTCGAGTGTAGTATTGACAAGTAGGGATCGTTCTATCCGGGGAAATCAAGGGCTTTCAATCACATAAAGTATTGCACAAAAGGGGGGTAACGATTTTTATACTAAATAACCTACTGAATTTTTACGAAAACTATTAATTCCTAAGCTATTATTTACATATGATCAACATCTTCCACACAATCACCAAACACAAATCTCATTATACATGCAACAAAATTAAAACAAGTAAAAGGGGCAGCAGCAAATATCGAATTCAAGATCAATTAAGTTCCAATTTAATTAGAGCCAATGCGGTTATTCTAATTATTCAAAACATCACAAGTATTTAGAATCCAACATGCGTGTAATCCTAAACATGGTACTAGTCGGTTTAATAACACAATGCGTAGAAATTAAACACAAATAGCACATAAGCACAATATGTCGAATTGGAACATGTTAGCAAGTATGACGTCACTCATCCCACATCGACATGTAAATTTCCAGAATTACTCTAGCCCTTAGATAAATACATATCAAAACATAACATGCGTATGATCCAACATATATTAAATCGGCAAGTGAATTCAACACCTAAATAACACTCATGGCCATTGAATGCATCTAGACATCTCCTTCGGTTGCACACGAATTAAGGAAATAAACCTAATTAAATCAAGAAAGCATTCAAAATCCTACTGCCCATCATACATATTTAATCAAATCACATGCATAAATCGGCAATCAAACATGAAATAACCAAACAATTATTACAAAGATTCGGAAATCCCATATAAAATTAACAAACCGAAAATAAAACCAAGAATCCAAACATATTTCATAGACAAAATAATGTTTAAATACAAAGAAATCAAAGCCATTGAAATATTACAATCTTAATGACAACCTTGTTGAAGGAATCGGCAATAGGATTGGTGATGATGATTGGAAAGGTTTTGTGGAAAGGTGGTGGAGATGATTCGGCCTTGTTCTTGGTAAGATTTATGGAGATATTTTGGCAGAGGTTCGGCAAGTTTATGTGAGGAAGAGAAGATGATTTTCTGAATTTAAGATGTGGTATTTATAGAGGCAAGGGAGGCAGCTAGGGTTTACAAAACCTAGTTTTTCTCAAACTTATCCTGCTGGCAGATTTGACCTTCGAGTGAAGATTATGGAATATCTTTCTCTAGAAAATAGATATTAAGGTGATTCCAGTTGGGTTGGAAACTAGACTCCCGTAGCTTTCTATCCATATAAGGCTCGAATTCAAATTCATTGTGAGCTGTCCGGGAGAGTCCGTGGAAGTTGGATGACGTGCACAGGAATTCTGCCGAATTTGATCAGGATTTGTTGCGATTTTCTTCCTCTATTTTCTACCGAAAATTCCCAAGATAATGGCTGAATAATTGAACAATATCTCTTTAGGTTTTCCATGAATTAATTCAGCCAAAAATCTTGCACAAAGGATGGAATTCAGTCCACATTCGTAAGCCAAATCCATGTAGAACTCGGTTTTTTAGGTTTTCTTCTTTCGGCAGACTTGACCTTCGTGCATTCAAACCGGCATAACGTTTTGCTCAGGAAAGATTTTGCTGCAATTCCAAGTTCCAGAGAAACTAGACTCGTAGAGCTTTCCAACGGCGTATGGCTCGTTCTCTGGTTCCAAGCGATGTGTCCCACAGAAATTCCGGAAGTCAGGACACAGTCCCAGGAAAATCCTGGTAGTCCCTGGATTGGTTTGCTCAAACTGCCAAGTTGCAGCTGTCATTTGGGTGACTTCCCGAACTCCGATTGATCTGAAATTTTGACACAATATACTTTAGCTTGCCAATAATATGCATAACAAATTTCATCAAATTTGGAAAAGGATAGATCAGTTTAGCACATGCCTCAATATCACGAAAACAACATATTTTGCACTTTTTGCTCAGATTTCTTTACTTAGTCATTTTTCTGACAATTAAGCACATTTTCTCTAAAACTCTACCAAAAGGACACTAAACTAAAATATGACTCTATCTTACAAAAATAAGGGTTAAGCATTGGATAAATGGGGGTAAAAACATATTAAGAACGACGCACATTGTGCTCCTATCAAAAACCGAAACATTAGTATTGGCTGGAAGCATGTAAATCTAGATGTCAGGTTTCATCAAACTAGGGAACATAAATAATTCATACTCGTAGTTGTCTTGGTTTGTGTTCTCACCTAGAGTAAAACCCTTAGAACTTGCATGTTAAATAAGATGATTGACAACCTTGCTTGTTTACATGTCTTCGATTTGTGATTCATATTCTTAAATGTTAAACGTGTAAAACCGGTTAGCATAACCTTAGGATTATACTCGTAGTTAATCTTAAGAACTTTAGTAATCAAACGATTGGATGACCTCGTAGGCTCTAATTGGGATCGAAACTAATTTGAACTTAAAAACATGCTAAATACTTGTTCCTTACTTTCTTGCATGCAAGTCTACTTGTTAAAGAGTCTTTTGTGTGAACTATTTGGTGTGAGAGATGATGATCACTTGTACATATTAGTTTTAGGTTTTAAATTTTCGTGTTCTTAGTTTTAGGTTTCGTGTTCTTAGTTTTAGAGCAGCCCTATGGCTGCCGAACCAACTCTTCCCCCCATTGTGACGTTTTCTTAATATATATATGTGAATATTTTGTCCAACATTCTCATGTTTCAGGTACCCTTAATCCCCGGCTAGAACGATCCCTACTTGCTTATACTACTAACGATCTATTGTAGGGTTATTATTGTGTGCGAGCTTAGGCTCTCATCAATTTTTGGCGCCGTTGCCGGGGATTATAAAAGCTTGTTTTATGATGAATGTTGTGTATATATGTTGCTGGAAATTTTTGTTGTAAAGTTGTAAAGTTTTAATTTTTAGTTTTAGTTGGGATTTTGTAAAGTAGAAATATGCTTCACTACCAGAAAAAAGGCTTTTCCCGACGAAATAAAAAAAAACGGCCAACGATTTTTTTTTTTCGTCGCTAAAAAAAAAATCGTCGGCTATTCCCCTAGAATGGCCGACGATTTGAATTTTCGTCGGCCTTTCTCTGAAACTTTAGCCGACGAAAATTTTTGGAAGTATGGCCGACGAGTACTAGGTTTGATTTCGTCGGCTATGATTAAAAAAAAAAAAAAAAGAACAGCTTCCATTTTCTATCACTATCGACAAACCATTGCTTCGTCCTTCAAATGCAAATGTGTCGTGAAATAAGATATGACCAAAATAATGAAATACGTCTACGGTTGAAAAATGACCAGATTCCGACAAAATCTGTGTGCCGAATGTTGCGGTTAACTGTTTTTTACTTCTGTTTTCCTATGGGTAGCCTGACGGTCGGTAAATATTTTGAGGAAAATTTTTATACGATTAGTTGCGTCTCATCGATTTGAAACTATTATCTGTTGAAGGTCAGGCCAAAAAACATCATTTAGACAGGCCAATTACCATTTCTAAGCGTTTAAAGGGTTGACTCACCCGGTTGACCGTCCCGATCGAGCCTTTAACATTGTCAGATGTAGTTGAATTTTTTTTCATACATGTATTTAATCTTAACGGTGATATCTGACGGTTGGAATAGATTTTCCAAACTTTTAGATTCAAAATCGGAACATATGCACTAATGTTCCTTAACTTGTTTACTAAGTGTTTAAATGAATGTAAAGTTTCAAATAGTTACTATACGTACACTCTTCAAATGCAAATATGTCGTCAAATAAGATATGACCGAAATAATGAAATACGTCTACGGTTGAAAAATGACAAGATTCCGATAAAATCCGTGTGCTGAAATAATGAAATAAGTCAAAACCCGGTTTACTGCAGATTTGGCGTCCGGCGTCCGAATGACGATTGTGATACCATTCCGGAAAGGGAACGACGCCAGGAATCAAACTCGTTGCTGTGCCACGACGTGTGGGCTTTTTCGGGCTTTCGAGTTCGTTTAGGGCCTCAAAACGACAGTTTAGTATGTTTTCATAGAATAGCCGACGAAACATTGTATTTCGTCGGCTATTCTCTAAGTATAGCCGACGAAACATTGAATTTCGTCGGCTATTCTCTAAGTATAGCAGACGAAATACAATGTTTCGTCGGCTAAACTCTTGATCCGCGCCTTTTTATTGTCCGCCGTTGGATGGCTCAGATCTGACGGCTGTTGATCTTTCAAAGTATAGCCGACGAAATCTTTTAAATCGTCGGCTATTCTCTAAGTATAGCCGACGAAATTTTTTATTTTCGTTGGCTATTCTCCTTCTAAATCTTTTAAATCGCTTCCTCCCGCCTTTTTTCTCTCCTCCTTCCCCCCGCTCCTCCGGCCTCCTCCTCCTCCTCCTTCCCCTCCTCCTCCTCCTCCTCCTCCTCCGGCCTCCTCCTCGGCCTCCTCCTCCTCCTCCGGCCTCCTCCTTCCCCTCCTCCTCCTCCTCCTTCCCCTCCTCCGGCCTCCTCCTCCTCCTCCTCCTCCGGCCTCCTCCTCCTCCTCCTCCTCCTTCCCCTCCTCCTCCTTCTCCTCCTCCTCCGGCCTCCTCCTTCCCCTCCTCCTCCTCCTCCTCCTCCTCCTTCCCCTCCTCCGGCCTCCTCCTTCCCCTCCTCCATCCAAAGCATAATTTATTTTTTTTTCCCTAAAATTTAAGAATAGCCGACGAATTTTACCAATTTTCGTCGGCTATAAGTTGTATAGCCGACGAAAATTCTAGTATTTCGTCGGCTATAACTAATTAATACCTATTAAAATATTAATATATTTCGAGGAAATAGCCGACGAAAGTTTAATAAATCGTCGGCTATAGTTAAAACACAATAGCCGACGAATTTCGTCGGCTATAGTTACTGAATTTCGTCGGCCATACTCGAAAATACCCGACGAAATTCGTCGGTAATTTCTCCCAGGTTTGGCCGACGAAAAATATTTTCGTCGGTAAATTCGTCGGCCATACTCTACTATAGCCGACGAATTTGATTTTTTCGTCGGCCATTGTATTACCGACGGGGTTTTCCCGACGACTTATAGCCGACGAAAATTTCGTCGGTAGAGGGTATAGCCGACGAAAAATTGGCATAGCCGACGAAATTTTTTTCGTCGGCTATTCTCCCATATCTGGTAGTGCTTCGGCATGTAGAGTTTAATTTCCGCAAAATTGCTTGATGTATATTGAATGTATGATTGTAATAACTTAGTTTAATTTCTAGGGAAGTTAGTAGTTTTGTATATGTTTGAGTTTATTGTAGTTTCTAAAGTGTAACATGTAGGGAGAAGCCGCTTTTGTTGGTCTTAGCCTTAACCCTTCATACAATCGATGCCCTAGCAGACCCGTTTTGATGTAGTGGGAAACGAGGGGAATGGCCCTCCCCACTATATACGAACGATGCTTTGGCAAATCCGTTTTTATGAGGTTGAGGGCGGCTTTGATCAACACTTGTAGACCGCTAGTGACCCGAGTTTGTTTTACAAAGTATGGGGCAAGTTATTTTCATAGATATGGTTCTCAGGTTTGGTTAACTGGATCTCAAGGTCATTGACTGATTATTATTCTCGGTGAAGGGATCGATAGGGGGCTTGCCCTCCGTGACCACTAAATGAGTCCTGCCTGGTTCCTGTAGGGGGTTCGCCCTCCGTGAATCTAAACGACACCGCCTTTGAAAAGTAGAACATGCTCGAACTAGACAATAGCTTGGGCCGAAGCATCACCTCACTTTAGACACTAGAACATAACTTGACATATGTGATCTATTTTCTTCAAAAAAATAAACCTAATTGTGTGGTTCGAACTCTCGAGATATATCGGATAAAGCATGATACTACCACTGGTTGTATCAGTCCATCGCACGTTATCTCCTCTGCTCCACGTACCATGAGAGTTAGAACAAATCTTAAAAGAAATTAGACTTAGGAATTACATGTACACCATTTTGCCGATTTCTCTTCTATTGCCGATTGCATATGTGTGTGCCATTGATTGAAAGATGTTTGTAATTGCCAATGCCGTGGCTTGTAATGATGTATATTCTTGCATTCTATTTCTTTACGAGGATTCTAACTTGTTCAAATGTTGCAAATTTTCAGAAAAGTGCATGTCCAATCTTTGGACACGAGATCAACAAGGTCGGTTACAACGTTTGAACCAAGAGCTCGCTATTGCATTGTTTGAACCGTTGCCTAGCAGTACATCATCAACGCCACCATCCTCACCTAGTTCGGCAGCCACTTTGCTGAGCTCCCCATCTCTTATTTCATCATCGTGTGATTTAGAGAGTCCTGAATTTCAAGCTTTTGCCGAGCCTATTATTGAGCAAGTGAGAATGACTTCGATCAGAGCACAGAATGGTCATGTAACTGGAGGAGGAGGAGCTGTACCTTCCAATATCACATATCCTCCTTTGGAAGCAAACAAAACTGGAGAGATTGAGTTGAAGAGTGGATTCCTCCACAAATTGAAGTCTTTTTATGGAATGCCAAGTGAGGACCCTAATAAGCACTTGCAATGGTTTAACTTCACCACCGAGAGTATGTGTCCGCGAGGTACGGATTTGCAACACTTTAAGATGAAGGCTTTTCCGTTTTCATTGGAAGATCAAGCAAAGGAATGGTTGTTTGAAGTGCCAAGTGGTCGGATTAATTCATGGAACACTATGGTGGATGAGTTTTTGCTCAGGTACTTTCCTGCTTCACGAATTACTGATTTGAGGAAGCAAATAACAAGTGTGAAGCAAGATGGTGATGAAACTTTCTCTGATTATTACAAGAGGTTCAAGTCCCTAGTTTCGTTGTGCCCATCTCATGACATAAGCGATGGACTCTTATTGCAATATTTCTATGAGGGATTGCGTGTTATGGAGAGGGAGTTTCTTGATTCTGCTGCTAGTGGAAGTTTCCTGGAGTTAAGTGTTGGACCGGCAAGGAATTTATTGAAAGTTCGTGCATTGAACAACCAACAATTTGGCATGGCACGAAACAATGTGCCAAGGAATGAAAAGGTACATGAAACGTCTACAAGTTCAAAGTTGGAAGAAAAGGTTGATAAGCTTGCCGAATTGGTGAGTTCTATGATGAAGGGGAGACGTACAAGTGTATGTGGTATTTGCACCGAGAGCCATGTGACCGAACAATGTCCTCAATTTGGAGTAAGTGAAGGAGTCGAGGAGTGTAATGCCATAGGTTTTCAAGGAGGCCAAAGGTTTGGGAACTTCAATAACTTTAGATGGGCAAATAACGATAATGTGTTGAGGGCACCTATGCAACCAACTCAAGGGGCTGCCGCACCCTATGCACCAAGGGCACCATTCGTGCCAAGGCAGCCCTACCAGCCGAGAGAACCACTGCCGAGCCAACCACAAGGTGGAGTAAGCAATCCGAACTACGATGCTTTGCTCCAATCTCTTTCAAGTGCTACTCAAGTGTTGCTTGCGGGGCAACAAAATCAACAAAAGGATATTGGTGAGCTCAAGACTCAAATGGGGCAAGTTGTGGATTTTATGGGAAGGTTCAATGAACAAAGAAAGTTGCCAAGTAATACAATTCCCAATCCGAGGAACGAGCAAGCTAAGGTGATTCAAACTCGAAGTGGAAGAGAGTTGTTGCCTCCGAGGAGTCCAAAGAAGAAAGGAATGCCGCTCGATGTAATTGAGGAGGAGGAAGAGGCTGCCGGACATGCCATTGCCGGCAACAATGGTGATAACAAAATGGCAACCGAGCCAAGCAAGGCTGCTGCCGGTAGTGAAGCAACCGAGAGACATGCCGAGAAGAGTGGACCGGAGACAAGGTTGCTGCGCAATGAGCTTGAGCGTGATCCCGCTACATCTAAGAATGAGTCAATGCCGAGCCAAGTAAGTAAGGGAGGGGTACCAAATTCAAACATTCCATTCCCTTCTCGCTTTGCTAGATCAAAGAAGGATAAGTCCGATGAAGAGGTATTTGAAAGTTTCCGGAAAGTGCAAGTCAACATCCCTTTGTTGGAGTGCATTAAGCAAGTACCTAAGTATACTAAGTTTCTCAAGGAGCTATGCACAGCAAGAAGACATACAAGGGAGACAAGAGTGGTGACAATGAGCGAAACGGTATCGGCCGTTATTCAAAGAAGGTTGCCACAAAAGATGAAGGATCCGGGAAGTTTTAATGTGCCTTGTGTGATAGGCAACACTCGTTTTGAGGATGTGATGTTGGATTTGGAAGCTTCGATCAATGTCATGCCACTCAATGTATACCAAACGTTGAGCATAGGACCACTCAAGAAGGATAATGTCATTATTCAACTTGCTGATCGCTCAAGCAAGTATCCGGAGGGTTATGTGGAGGATGTGCTTGTCCAAGTGAATCAATTAATCTTCCCCGCCGATTCTATGTTGTGGAGATGGAGGACTCACCGGTCAATAGCACTCAATTGCTACTTGGCCGACCATTTATGAGGACGGCACGTACTAAGATTGATGTTGCCGAGGGCAATTGGACAATGGAGTTTGATGGTGAGATAATAAAGTTTAATGTGTTTGACGCCATGAAGTACCCCATTGCCAATTTAAAGGAGTGCCATGTTGGTGATATATTGGAGGAGGTCGAGCAAGTTATGTCGACCTCGCTCGACGCATAGCAATTAGCGATTGAGCAAGGGGTCGGATTTGACAAGAAGGGAGAACGAGTCGAGTATGAGCAAGAAGAGGAGATCATTGCCGAGCCATACATGGAAGGAGTCTTGCCGAGCCTAAGAGAGGTTTGTGCCGAGCTAGAGGCTCGGCCCAATGCTAAAATTTTAGATTCGTTCTTGTCAATTCCCAATGCCACAACCAAATTTCGACCAAGTGTGGAAGAGGCCCCAAAGTTAGAATTAAAAGAGCTCCCTAGCCATTTGAAGTATGTGTATCTTGGAGATGAAGACACTCTACCGGTTATTGTGTCTTCAATGCTTAGTGAGAAGCAAGAGAAGGAGTTAATAAGTGTGCTTAAGAAGTACAAAACCGCCATAGGTTGGACCTTAGCGGATGTCAAGGGAATAAGCCCTACAACATGTGTTCATCGGATCTTGCTTGAAGAAGGAGCAAAGCCAACCAAAGAGGCACAACGCCGACTTCACCCTCCCATGATAAAGGTAGTAAAAGATGAAATAATTAAGTTGCTTGATTGTGGGGTGATCTACCCAATTTCGAATAGTAAGTGGATATCTCCCGTACAAGTGGTTCCAAAGAAGAGTGGTGTAACGGTTGTCAAGAATGAGAAGAATGAGTTAGTGCCACAAAGACTTGTAACCGGTCATCGTATGTGCATCGATTATAGGAAGCTAAATGCTACAACAAGGAAGGATCACATGCCTTTGCCGTTTATGGACCAAATGCTAGAGAGGTTAGCCGGCCATTCTTTCTATTGTTTTCTTGATGGATATAGTGGATACAATCAAATCATGATACACCCGAATGATCAAGACAAGACCACTTTTACTTGTCCATTTGGCACGTTTGCCTATAGACGGATGCCATTCGGCCTATGCAACGCACCCGGAACGTTTCAACGATGTATGTATGCTATCTTCTCGGATTTTATTGAAGACATTATCGAAGTTTTTATGGATGATTTTAGTGTTTATGAAAGCAACTTCGAGACTTGTTTGAAGAACTTAGAGAGGATACTTGAGAGGTGTGTTGAGACTAACCTTGTACTAAATTGGGAGAAGTGTCACTTCATGGTCACACAAGGGATCGTCCTAGGGCATGTAATTTTTGCAAGAGGCTTAGAGGTTGACAAAGCCAAGGTGGAGCTAATTCAAGCATTGCCGAGCCCTAAGTGTGTAAGAGACGTGCGAAGTTTTCTTGGACATGCCGGTTTCTATCGACGATTTATCAAGGATTTTTCCAAGGAAGCTAAGCCATTAAGCAACTTGTTACAAAAGGAGGTGACGTTCGAGTGGACGGATGCATGTGAGGAGGCATTTTGCCGATTGAAGGAATTGTTGTGTATGGCGCCGGTTCTAGTGTCCCCTAATTGGGACGAGCCGTTTGAGCTAATGTGTGATGCAAGTGATTATGCGCTTGGAGTGGTGCTTGGACAACGAATTGAGAAGAAGCCATGCGCCATCTATTATGCCTCAAGGACGCTCAACGATGCTCAACTCAACTACACCCAACGGAGAAAGAACTCTTGGCGGTAATTTTTGCTTTGGAAAAGTTTCGTTCATATCTTTTGAATTCCAAAGTCGTTGTTTATAGTGATCATGCCGCCTTGAGATATCTTATGACAAAGAAGGATGCCAAGCCAAGGCTTATTCGATGGATTCTCCTACTTCAAGAATTTGATATTGAGATTAAGGATAAGAAGGGAGTGGAGAACGTGGTGGCCGATCATTTGAGTAGAATAATCAAGGAAGAGGATCGGCTACCACTATTGGAGAGTTTCTCGGATGAGCAACTTTTTCGTCTCGATGCAACAAGTGCACCTTGGTATGCCGACATTGCTAACTTCCTTGCTTGCCAACGTCTTCCCCACTCTATGCCGAGCCACCTAAAGAAGAAGATCAAGAAGCAAGCTCGACACTTCTTGTGGGATGATCCGTACTTGTGGAAGCAATGTGGAGACTAAGTTATTCGACGATGTGTTCCGGAAGACGAGCATAAGTCCATTCTTGCCTTTTGTCATCGTGAAGCTTGTGGTGGACATTTTGGACCAAAGAAAACGGCGTTGAAGGTTCTTAACTGTGGTTTCTTTTGGCCTACAATTTTTAGAGATGCATTCATGTTTTGTAAAACATGTGATAGATGCCAAAGGATGCGGAATATTGGAGCTAAAGATCAAATGCCACTCACGCCTATCATTGAGGTAAAGATTTTTGATTTTATGGGGGATTGACTTCATGGGACCGTTTCCATCAAGTAAGGGCTTCCTCTACATATTGCTTGCGGTTGATTATGTGTCAAAGTGGATTGAAGCCAAAGCTGCGCGCACTAACGATTCAAAGGTAGTTGCCGACTTCCTCAATACTAACATCTTTTCCCGTTTTGGAGTTCCAAGAGTCTTGATTAGTGATGGAGGTTCCCACTTTTGCAACCGTACCATTGAGGCCTTATTGAAGAAGTATGGAGTCACACACAAGGTTTCTACACCTTATCACCCCCAAACAAGTGGCATGGCCGAGGTAAGTAATCGAGAGATCAAGCGAGTATTAGAGAAAACCTTTGGACCTTCAAGGAACGATTGGAGTGATCGTCTCGATGATGCTTTGTGGGCATATAGGACTGCATACAAGACACCGATAGATATGTCTCCTTTTCGGTTAGTTTATGGCAAAGCATGTCACTTACCGGTTGAGCTAGAGCACAAGGCATGGTGGGCCATTAAAGCTTTCAACATGGACATTGATGATGCCGGCCTTCATAGGAAGCTTCAACTCAACGAACTTGAAGAAATACGTAATGAAGTCTATGATGCCGCTTGGATATACAAAGAAAAGACCCGTGTTTTCCATGATAAGATGATTAGAGGGAAAAAGTTTGAAGTCGGGCAACACGTTCTCTTATTCAACACAAGACTTCGACTCTTTCCGGGAAAGCTACGCTCTAGATGGGTTGGACCTTTCATTATAACTAAGGTATTTCCGCATGGAGCTTTTGAAATTCAAAGCTCAATTACAAGCAAGGCTTTTAAGGTAAATGGACACCGCCTCAAGCCATTCTACTCTTCCTTTCAAGATCACACGGTGGAGGAAACATCCTTGCACGACACATCTGCTGCAGCCCCTGCTGCTGCCTTTCCTTCCTGAAGCACTGCCGAGAGCTTCCTGCCGCGCCACAACACACTACCGAGAGGGGCTGCTGCCCCACCTACGAAGGCTGCATGTGAATGATGAACACAACAAAGCACGGTGAAAAGTCTAAGCAATGGACTATAAACACAAAGCGCTACTTGGGAGGCAACCCAATTCAATCAAAGAAAAGTGAAGGAGCCATCACCGAGCATTTGCAATTTCTAACCCTTCTCTTTTTCTTTGGTTTGTGATGATATGTTGGTATATGTTAGTCGATTACATGCTTAGGAAATTTGTTGATATCGTTTTGTGCTTACATTGAGGACAATGTAATTTTCTAAGTGTGGGGTGGGATAACGTATTCCGTTTATGTTTTTGTGTGCTTAGTATAAAATAGAAAATTCAGAAAAAATTGTTCCACAAAAATAGAGTGTTTAAATTGTTTGTTTCGAGTCTTAGGATGCCCCTAATATGTCAATGATGTTTTTCTCCTCTTTGCATACAGAGATGATGGTTGTGCATACAATTAAAATTGTGAGTTTCATGGATTATGTGCATTGGTAGGAGCATGTAGGAATTTTTGATTAATTAAGCATGCATGTTTTAGCTAGTTTATTTCCATAATAACCTTGTGAGCTTTAGAGCCAAATTGCTTTCTTCACGAGTGTAAATTTCTGAAAATTTCGAACATGTTAAAAATTTGAACCTCATAATTCTTTGCATATTCAATGATTATGTGCCATAGCTTTTTAATGAACTCTAGAATGCTAGAACTTACTCTTGTTGATTTCCAAAACATTTTTATCATAAAATACCTTGATTTTGAATGTGATTGAATAAAGATCTTTTAGGTTTACCACCATTGCCAAATAAAGCATGAGCCCTATTGGAGCCCGTCGTGGGACACCTTAGTAAAACCCCCTTTGAGTCTACGTTTAGCCTTTTCTTTCATCACCCTTAAACACTTTCCATGAGCTTAGTATAGTTTTGTCTTTACCTTGTCTCAAAGTTTCGGCAAAGCTTGATATTTTTGAAGGAGTTTTCGCGTGTGTGATGAAGAACAAGTGTGGGGTAGACCTAGCCATGATATGTATGTATGCCGTGAGCTAAAAGAAAAGAAAAGAGAAAATTCTTGCTCGGACAAAAGAAAAGAAACAAAGTGAATCCGAGAGCATAAAAACAAAGGCATGGTTTTGAAAAGTTTAAGCATGGCTAGGGTCTTGAAAATATTGTTGTGTTGTATTTGAGAGTTAAAAATGAAGGAAGGGTCCAACATAAAGACATTCGGCCCTTGATGAGAAGACATAAGGAGTTTCAAGGTTTGCTAAAGTACACGGTGACGTTTTGAGCCTCCTTATCCTAAATTTCGAATACCTCTTAGCCTAGCCTCATTACACCCCTTTTATTGATCTTTTTCATGATTCTTAAGATGGTTAAACTTGATTTGTGGAGTCTATCTCAAGAGTAAGCATATGGCTTTGGTTCATTGGTGCACATAGTTGTTATATGAGGTTTTTCCATAAAATTAAAATTTCACAAAGTGCTTTTCGATTCATGATATATGCAAGTCACTCATTTTAATTCATTATCTTTCTCTTGCATATACTAATGAGTGAATAACCATGTTCGAGTTAAAAGAAGAGAGTATGCCTAGTGAGGTGATTCAGATTAGCTTTACATGTTTTCATGCTCATATTTTGTTCTTTTATGTTCTCATTGATGTCACATGTTCATGAAGCTTAGAATTTTCGTGCTTAGCATTCTCATGCATTAACTTGAAAGCTATGTGTACATTCAAGCCTGAGCAAAATTATTAAGGGCAATCGTTTGTTTAGAGTCTTAGTTTTATTTAGTTTTGCTAAGGGACTAGCAAAAGATAAGTGTGGGGTAGTTGATAGGAGCACAATGTGCGACGATATTAATATGTATTTACCATCGTTTATGCTTTGTTTAACCCTTATTTGTATAAGATAGAGTCATAATTTAGTTTAGTGTTGTTTTCGTAGAGTTTTGGGAATATGTGCTTTATAATCCGAAAAATGACTAAGTTTAAGAATTCTGGAAAATAATGCAAAATATGTCTTTTTCGTGATTCTGAGATAAGTGGAAAACTGATCTAGCCTTGTTCAATTGCGATGAAATTTGGCATGTATTTTTATGGTATGCTGATATATTTTGTGTCCAAATTTCAGATCAATCGGAGTTCGGGAAGTGACCCAAACGATAGCTGCAACTTGGCAGCTCGAGCAAAAACGATCCAGGGACTCCAGGATTTTTCCTGGGACTGTGTCCCAACTTCAAAAACTCACTCTGGACGTTTCACAAGGTATTTGATCAAAATGTTTTATATGGAGATAACTCTACATGTCTAGTTTCTCTGAGACTTGGAATCACATCAATCGGAGCTCCGAGGAGGGAGTTATACCAGATTTACTGAAGCAAGGTCATTCCAGCCGATTCCAAGAAGTCTCTGCCTCTTTTCCTTGATTTCTGTTTTCGATGGACATTTTGGTGTACAATTGCATATTTGAAGATTGTCCAAGCTTGTTGAAGGATAGAGGAAGACATTGAGCCAAGGCATTGAAGAAAAATATGAAGAAAGAAGTTCTCCTAGTCAAACTAGGAGAAGCTGCCGATAAGGGCAGATTATGCCATTTTGAAGAGTGCCGGTTTTTGGGACATTTTCCGATGGACCAAGTTCACTAAATGGAGATGTCAAGCCTACAGAAGAAGTCCATGAAGATGTGGAGCCCAAGCATTGAAGAAAAATCAGAAAATAAAGTCCTAGAAGATATTAATTTAGGAAGGTTTCAAAACCCTATTCTATTAGGTTTTGTTTTACCTAGTTTTACCAAGGAACTGTTCTAGGGTTGCCGGCCTCTCCTCTATATATAGAGGGCATTCTCCACAGAAAAAGATTGTCTCATCTCAAGCATAAAATACTAGCCTAAAGCTCTACCAAGTCTCATAATCACCAAACACCAAATACTTAGCCAAAAACCATCACCACCACCATCCAAATTTCGTTCCCTTGTCCTAAGCTCCTGCCGAGCAGTCCACCATCACTCCACCACGTCTTGAAGAGTCTTCCAAAGTTGTTTCAATTCTTGGTTTTTGTTAAACTTTTGTATGAACCGATTTTGTTGAAAGTTTATGTAAAGTAGTTTTGCAATTTTAACTTGTGGATTTTTGTATGTTGGATAATTAGGACAGTGGTATTAGAAGCATGTTTAGGATTTAAATTGGTTAGTAATCTAAGGGATGTGACTTAAAAACCGAAACATTAGTATTGGCTGGAAGCATGTAAATATAGATGTCAGGTTTCATCAAACTAGAGAACATAAATAATTCATACTCGTAGTTGTCTTGGTTTGTGTTCTCGCCTAGAATAAAACCCTTAGAACTTGCATGTTAAATAAGATGATTGACAACCTTGCTTGTTTACATGTCTTCGATTTGTGATTCATATGCTTAAATGTTAAAGGTGTAAAACCGGTTAGCATAACCTTAGGATTATACTCGTAGTTAATCTTAAGAACTTTAGTAATCAAACGATTGGATGACCTCGTAGGCTCTAATTGGGATCGAAACTAATTTGAACTTAAAAACATGCTAAATACTTGTTCCTTACTTTCTTACATGCAAGTCTACTTGTTAAAGAGTCTTTTGTGTGAACTATTTGGTGTGAGAGATGATGATCACTTGTACATATTAGTTTTAGGTTTTAAATTTTCGTGTTCTTAGTTTTAGGTTTCGTGTTCTTAGTTTTAGAGCAGCCCTATGGCTGCCGAACCAACTCTTCCCCCAATTGTGACGTTTTCTTAATATATATATGTGAATATTTTGTCTAACATTCTCATGTTTCAGGTACCCTTAATCCCCGGCTAGAACGATCCCTACTTGCTTATACTACTAACGATCTATTGTAGGGTTATTATTGTGTGCGAGCTTAGGCTCTCATCAGTCACCCATCTTGGTATTGCTCTGGGCTCAGTAAGCTTAACTTCGGAGTTCCCATCCCCTCCAAAGCCATTGAGCCCCCAAAACGCGTCCCTAAGTATTGAGCTAACTCTGCACATATAAGCACAGCATCCACTCTCCCCCGGGCGATGTGGGATACGTGACCTACCTACCTGCTAGCTTCCTTAGCCAGGTCAGGTCAAGTCATCACACGTTGCCCTTAAATGAGTCTTTTCCAGATGAGCAGCTTTTTCGTTTAGAGACACATGAACCTTGGTATGCTGATATTGTGAATTATTTAGTTACTAAGACTTTTTCTAGTACAGTTTCACAGGCAGCTAAGGTAAAAATTAAAAAGTGGGCAACACACTACATTTGGGATGATCTATACCTTTGGAAGCATTGTAGTGACCATATTATCAGACCATGTGTCCCACTTGAAGAGCATAGGCCGATCCTATCATTTTGCCACAAGGAGGCGTGTGGAGGACACTTTGGACCGAGAAGGACACCCCTTAAGGTATTAGATAGTGGATTCTATTGGCCCACGATTTTCAAGGATGCTTACATATTTTGTAAGACATGTGATAGGTGCCAAAGAACAGGTAATATAGGACCAAAAGATCAAATGCCCTTAACCCCTATTATTGTTGTTGAAATATTTGATGTTTGGGATATTAATTTAATGGGACCTTTTCCTTCATCCAAAGGCTTTCTTTATATCTCATTGGCGGTTGATTATGTTTCTAAATGGGTTGAGGCGAAAGGCACAAGAATTAATGATTCAAAAGTTGTTGCAGGATTCTTGAGGAGTAATATATTTTCCAGGTTTGGAGTACCACGAGTGCTTATAAGCGATGAAGGTTCTCATTTCTGCAACAAAACAATTGAGGCTTTGCTCAGAAAGTATGGAGTTACCCATAAAGTTTCCACACCATATCACCCTCAGAGAAGTGGAATGGCAGAAGTTTCAAATAGGGGGATCAAGAGCATATTGGAGAAAATTGTTGGCCCAACAAGGAAGGATTGGAGCGACAGACTTGATGATGCTTTGTGGGCGTATCGGACAGCCTACAAGACGCCTATAGGGATGTCTCCCTTTAGGCTTACCTACAGTAAAGCATGCCATCTTCCAGTGGAATTGGAACACAAGGCGTGGTGGGCAGTGAAGGAGTTCAACATGAACTTAGACAAGTCAGGTCTTCATAGGAAATTGCAACTGAGCGAACTAGAGGAAATCAGGAATGATGCATATGAGGCAGCTTGGATTTACAAGGAGAAGACGAGAGTGTATCATGACAAACAGATAAGAGGAAAAACTTTCCAAATTGGTCAAAAAGTTTTGTTGTTTCATTCTCATCTTAGATTATTACCTGGAAAATTGCGTTCTCGTTGGGTTGGGCCTTATGTTGTTACTAATGTGTTTGTTCATGGTGCTATTGAGATTCAAATTATTGAAACAGGTAAAACTTTTAAGGTGAATGGACATCGACTTAAGCCTTACTACGAGCCTTTTGAGGAGCACCTTGAGAAAATACCATTGGAGGACGCGCCAAGATCCGAATGAACATGGAGAAAAGTCTAAGCTAAAAGACTATAAACAATAAAGCGCTGCTTGGGAGGCAACTCATTTCAACAAAAATTGTGAAGGAGCCATCAACGAGAGTTTGAATTTTCTAAATCCCTAAACTCTTTTTGGTTGAATTGTATAAATGTGGAACTTGTTGAATTTATCATATGCTTAGAAATTACAACATTATTTCTGGTCTACATTGAGGACAATGTAATTTTCCAAGTGTGGGGTAGGGAATACATGTTTCACATGTTTGTTTTTCTTTTGAGTCTTTTGTTTGAATCATAAAAAGAAAAAGAAAATAAAAAATCAGAAAATTCAGAAAAATTTGAAAGTTCAGAAAAAGTTAAAAAAAAAAAAAAAATTGTTTGTTACATGTTTGTTTGAGTCTTAGGATGCCCTTAAAGTCTATGATGATTATATCTTTGAATATATAGATGATGGTTTTGCATGATCATAAAAAAAATTAAATTGTGAGTTTCATGGATATTATGATCGGTATGAATTTTTGAGATTTTGATTGATATATGAAAAGCATGTGATAGGAGCACAATGTGTGACGATATTAATATGTTTATACCCTCGTTTATGCTTTGTTTAACTCTTATTTACTTAAGATTGAGTCATAATATAGTTTAGTGTTATTTTGGTAGAGTTTCAATAATATGTGCTTAATGATCCGAAAAATGACTAAGTTTAAGAATTCTGGAAAATAATGCAAAATATGTCTTTTTCATGATTCTGTGATAAATGGAAAACTGATCTAGCCTTGTCCGATTGCGATGAAATTTGATGTGTATTTTTATGGGATACTAATGAATGTTGTATCCAAATTTCAGGTCAATCGAAGTTCGGGAGATGACCTAAATGATGGCTGCAAGTCAGCAGCTCGAGCAAACCAATCCAGGGACTCCCTGATTTTTCCTGAGACTGTGTTCCAACTTCAAAAATTCACTCCGGACGTTTCACAAGGAATTTAATCAAACTGTTGTATATGGAGATAGCTCTACGTGTCTAGTTTCTCTGAGACTTGGAATCACATCAATCGGAGCTCCGAGGAGGGAGTTATACAGGATTTACTGAAGCAAGGTCATTCCAGCCGATTCCAAGAAGTCTCTGCCTCTTTTCCTTGATTTCTATTTTCGATGGACATTTTTCTGTACAATTGCATATTTGAAGATTGTCCAAGCTTATTGAAGGATAGAGGAAGACATTGAGCCAAGGCATTGAAGAAAAATATGAAGAAAGAAGTTCTCCTAGTCAAACTAGGAGAAGCTGCCGATAAGGGCAGATTATGCCATTTTGAAGTAGTGCCGGCAAGGGCATTTTTCGATGGACCAAATTCACCAAATGGAGTTATCAAGCCTAGGGCTGGGCATTTATCCGATTTAAGACCCGAAACCGACTGATCCGATCCGAAAAAGTGATTTGGATAACCGATCCGAAAAAAATGGTTGCAAAAAAAACTCTAATACGACCCTACCTGAATTTTTCAGGATCGGATCCGGGTCTGGTTCCCGACCCGCCCAAATCAATAGACCCGATCCGAATAATATAAATTTATTATTTTATCAATTTTTTAACCATTTTTTATTTCTCTTTAATATTTCTAAACCCTAGCACAGTAGCAGTATATATACCCCTAACTAAACTGCCGCACACTTCTCTTCTCTTTCTACCCCCTACCCTCTTCTCTCTTCTCAGAATTTCTACCCTCTTTCTCTTTCTCTTTCTCTCTGCACCCTCTTCTCTCTTCTCTTTCTCTTTCTACCCTCCCAACTAAACTGCGGCACACTCCTCTTCTGTTTCTACCCTCTACCCTCTGCTCTCTTCTCTCTTCTCTCTTCTCTCTTCTCACACTTTCATCTCTCTCCCTCTTTCAGCCATCACTCTCTTCTCTTTCATAGCTTCGCTTCTCAGCCGAGCCTTTCTAGTCCCTCAATGTTGTCTCTCTCTCCCTCGCTCAACGCCTCATCCTAAAGAGATTTTTGTTTGTTTCCATTTTATGCTTTGATGGGAAGACTGGACCACGACCACGACGCCGAGCAGCACCACGACCACGACTACGTCGTTTTCGAGCTCAACTCCATTTCCAACCAGTTCGATGCGGCAATACTGGACATTGAAATGTCAGCCATTGAAATTCGGGTGAAAACCGAATCCGATCCAAACCGATCGGATTGGGTGGAAATTCGGATCCTAGTTTTAAAATTCAGATACGGATGTAAAAATTCTAAAACCGATTAATCCGGATCGGATATAGTTTTACCCAAAATCCGATCCGAAATCCAGATGCTCAGCCCTAGTCAAGCCTACATATGAAGTCTATGAAGCTATGCAGCCAAGCCTTGAAGAAAAATCAGAAAATAAAAGTCCTAGAAGAATTAATTTAGGAAGGTTTCAAAACTTTCTTCTACAAGTTTTGTTTCTCCTATTTGTACCTAGGAATTGTCTCTAGGGTTTGCCGGCACTACTACAAAAAACTCAATACACAACACAAATCAGACAACACTTTGAAAGTTACATGTTGTGTGAATCACTGAACTGTTTCACACAACCTAAAGTGAATAATTTATGTTGTATGATGGTACACATTTTCCATATTCTGAAAAATATTTTTCCAGATTTTGTCACACAACTCTGACACATATTTTCTGTTGTATGATTAATGAAAATCTTGGCGGCAGAACTCCCTCCGACATTGAAACTCAAATTTGGGCAAGGTCTAGATGGACAGACAACAAAGTTATTGTTTTGTGTTGTGTGATAATGTCACATCCTGCATTAGGTGTCACCAAGTGCAAAGTGACAAATACTTGTACAACAGAATTTCATAGTTTTGTTGTATGAGTTGGTTTGCTTGTCATTCCCCCATTTTCATTTTGGCTCCAATGGCATAGAGGTAGCATTTCTGAAAGCGGGAAAGTTGCCTCCATGGTTTTTTGGTTTTGAAAAACATACATGTGTTACAATTCTCACAACAATGTATTTTTATTCTGTTGTGCAATTGTTTTGTTGCTTCTATAAGAACACTCTTATGGAATACCTAGTGTAAAGAAAAGTAAATTGGTACAACAGTTTAAAAGTTTTTAGTTGTATGAAGGTTAAACCTAATAAAGTCATGCCAAACTTGCCAAATTTTAGGCTGGCGGCAAATTTCCCTCTCTTCACAAAAAACCCATAGCTCTATTACTCTCACAAAAACCAACAGCTCCCTCTTACAAACCCAGAGAACCCCTCGCTCTCACAAACCCACAGCTCTCACAAACCCACAGCTCTGGAAGTCCTCGACTCTCCTCACAAAAGTCCTTGCTCTCTCTTTTCAGTCTCTTTTCTCTCAGAGAAAAACACCTCGTCTCACATCACTCGAAACCAATCTCTCATTCTCTCAAAATCCCAATCTCTGATTCTCTCAAAATCCCAAACAGAATCCCTCTCCGGTTTCGGACCCCAACAACCCCCCCAGCCTCCGCTTCAGTCCTCCGCCTCCTAGCCCCCTGCCCCAAGCTCCACCTTGTGGCCCCCTGCCCCAGCCGCCGCCTCGTGGCCTTCTCTGAGTCACCGCTCTGTGGCCCCGGCCTCTTCTCAGTCCCCGCCGCCTCGTGGACTTCTCTGAGTCGCCGCTCTGGGCAGAAAGTTGGTTTCTTTTATAGTTGGAATATGCTTGTGTTGTTAGGTCAAGCTGTTTTTGAGTTTTGGTATTGGTGAAATTAGGAAAATGTAGATTGAGGATTGTATAAGAATGAAGGTGAAGTTTCTAGGGTTTCTTCTGTGAAGATTGATATATTTTCCCTGAGTGTTATAGGTCAACCAAGACTGAGAGAGAGATAGAGTGTTACAAGTGTTGGATCTAGTTGAAAGCGAAGTAGAAGTGTAACAGAGACGACCGGAGGGTTTTGTCGGCGTTGAACACGCTCGATCTTTCTCGAAAATGGTGAGGCCATCGTCATCGTCGTCGTCAGTGACTCAGGACGCCCTTGCCCTTTTCAATTCGCTGAGATCGGCTTACTCTGCCACTCCTACCACTCTCAAGGTTTCTTCTTCTTCTCTCTCTCTGACTCTCTTGTATTAAAAACCCCAAAATTGTTGACCCAGTTTCTCATATCGGTTTTTTGTTATGTGTTGAATTTGTCAGGTGATTGATCTCTATGTTGGTTTCGCTGTATCCACTACCCTCATCCAGGTAATGTTCATCAGCTCTGTTTTACTGTTTTTAATTTCGATTCTATCTAATTTGGGTCATTGTTAAATGTGGAATTGAGGATGCCCCATTTTGATAAATGGAATGAAATCAATCAAGTTTTCAGCTTGAAGTGTCTTTTCTATTGTCATTTGTGTCAAGTTATGATTTATTTGAACCAAGTTGTGAAAAGAAGACTGCTTTTTGTTGTAATCTATTCAGTGCTTTTTGTTGTAATTTATTTAGCTCTCGATATAGGCTTCTGGGTATGTGCATTAACAAACTTCTGAGACCCAATTTGATTTCTATGAGAATTGTGATTTCTGGTAGTGTGACTTTATTTTGGTTCTTATAATGGATAAAGTAAGTAAATAGTAAATACAGAATTTCAACAAGAATTTCTAAGTTGTCGTGAATTACAGTCTCAAGATTAGCTTAATCCATGAATTACAGTCTCTTATGGTGCCTGTCTTGGTCAGAATTTGTCAGATGTGTTTTCTGTTTGATCTTCTGATCATTGAACAATGTGTTGATCTTAATTAATGCTTGATATGATTGTTAACAATCATGCCATTCGTAGTGTTGTGATCTGAATTATAACTTCATCTCTTCATAAAGTTATATTCCGTTCACCATATTGATTCAATTGAAAATCTGCTGAGCCAAAATGAAGCGCTTATAACTTGCCCGATCATTTGCATATGCCCAAATAAACCTTCTTTATTGGTTTGTTTTTCTTTGGTTGAATTTGTCTTACTCACCCTCATCTCCTGCAGCAGAGAAACCAGTCTTCTTCTCTGAAAAAGTGTTACTATCTGTAAGCAACTGAACAGTACCAATGTTTGGTTCATTAAGACATTCTTCCCAGAATCCAGGAAAGGTAGTATCTTTAATTTCATATTCGTCAAATAGTTGTGTTTCTCTTACTTTGGTTTCCTGTTTGTTCGCCTAGTCTGAAATTACTTTCTGAGAATTACGGCAATATGAAACCATGTTGGAATTGTCATCTATTCAAAAGAACAGAAAAAGATTGCATCTTTCCCAATTTGAAGTGAAGTGGGGAGACCATATAGTTGATTTAATATGGAGCTTATTTGTCAGGATTTGGTGTCCATCCTCGATATGCAGGGCCTGGGAGCTTTGAATCATTTATTGGCAAAAGGGCAAGTCATCCACGTCTTGGTGAGCCTGGATTCAGGAGCAGCTTTTCACTTCAGAGATTTCTAAATGATGGAACTTATGCAGTTAAGTATTTACTTAATGTCATTGGTGTGTTTTGAATGTTATTTTGCGTAGTAATACACGTCTGTATTTATATTAGGAAATTGTATGTATTTAAATTGTCATTGGTTGTATTATATTTTCTTTTCGCTTCAATATTTTGATGCAATGATATCATCAGGAGAGCTGGAATCTTTTGATCACTCAAGGAAAAGGAAGCCAGTTAGCATGGGATGGTGTTGTATTTGTAAAGTTGACTGTGAAACAGTTGAGGGCTTGGACGTGCATTCACAAACAAGGGAGCACCAGAGAATGGCTATGGAAATGGTACAAAGTATCAAGCAGAATGCCAAAAAGCGGAAACTGTAAGCTTTCTATGCATCTATTTTTCACTTGTTAATTGTATTTCTCTCTCTCGCCCCTATCAAGTTTTGGAAGTGCAGCTTTAGTGTCATGGATATTGTAGGTAGAGATGTAATAGAGATTTAGTTAATCTACTTGATATTTGGTATTTGATTTCTCTAAATAGAAGTGATCTTAAATAGATTAGTTGTTAGTCATGTTATATTGTTATGGAAGAGAGAAAGAAATGCTGTAAAGTGGATAAAAGTCGGCTACTAATAATTTTCAGTATCTAGTATGGAGTTGTTGCAAAGGCAATCGTTGGAGAACATCTAAATGATGTAGATTGTAGGGAATTTTGCACGCCTATTCCCCCACGTGTTGTAACAGATAGCTTCCTGATTTTCACGTGCATTGTATTTCATTTTGTCATCTATATCAGTAGCTTGTGAATCAACATTTTGTGTTGTGCAAATTGTACTAACAAAAACAAATATTGGGTCTACTTATCTGAAGATGATGAATACAATTCATCTATATAAACTGTGAATGATAAATAATTCTTCAGCTTAGAGATATTGGATGTGGAGGGTGCCTTCAATATAGGGGTAATAAATTCTACGTCTTGTATGGCAGACATATAAACTGTCGTCTGGTTGCTCTAATTAGTAAAAGAGTCACATACGTAGAAAAGAGAGAAAGCAATAGGATTAAAGGATGCATAAACAAAGGAATAGTAATACCATGATAGTTGAAGGTACCTCTTGAATATTTGGGATTATGTTATTTCTGGGCATTTGTTTCTCTGTTTTCACTACTATGTAAAGATGATTTTCTTGTTACATAATTAACTGAGATGAGATATTTAACAAGTTAGCTAATAAATACTTGCAGATTGGCTAGCTGTGGTAGCATGTTCATTAGCAATCATAGGAGTAGTTCGTAAAGAGAACTTGTCTGCGGTTTAATTAGTTTACCATATTGCAGATGAAGGCCAGGAAAGAGAACAATACAGGTGCAAGGAAGGATAATATGAGCTTGAGAGGGCACTCCAAGTCTGAGCAGCAGCATGAGTATCATCTGCAAACGTGTTAGTGTTTCTGTTCTTTCCCAACTAGCACATTTTCAGCTAAGGTGGTAACTTAACCTGGGAAGTTATAACCCTTTTCCATGACTAAGAGAGCTATATATCAAAGGTATACTAATAGTATAAGTAAAAATTAGAACATTAGAATTAGAAGTGCAATAATTGTATGTACATTTGATCATTTGAAAGTACTTTTCATTATATTCCTATTTTTTTATCTTGCTGGAAATGATATTGTTTATTTGTAGTGAAGAATTACGCAGTATATGGTGAAAATATGTCTTATGGCTTCTGTTATTCTGTTATTGTTTGTGATTATATCAGATCACTTGGACAAGTATTTTTAATCCTATACTTTTGTAGGCTTCAGAAGATGCTAAAAAGATTGTTGATGAAGATAGAGCCTTTGCTCGTGCTGAAATTGAAAATGCAAAAGCTGCTGTTCAAAGAGTGGAAGAAGCACTGCGGGAGCAAGAACGAACATCTCGGGCTTCCGGGAAGCAGGTTTGTGCACGATTATAAATTTGTTGACCCTTTCTATTCTGCTGTTGCATAATCTATTGATAAAATACCCAGACATGCAGCTCGTGTCTACATCTATTATATCCATGTGTGTCAGAGTAGTTAGTAGTGATATTTGTGTGTTCCAGTTTTTTTCCTTGTATTTGTTTTGTTTTTTTGTTTGATATGTACTACTTCATTATCACCTTGAGAGATGAATACTGATTTCTGATAGTAGTTCTTCATGTTTGATTATAATTTGTATTCCGTTCTCATGTTTGTTCATGTTTGAATGGTTGATTGGGTTGAACTTTGAATACAAGAGAGGAGAAAAGTTGGGCTGCTATAGTTGTAACTTGTAGGCTTCACAGTCCTTCATTTTACTCAACTTGTGTTTCGGAAATGTTGCAGATTCACAATTGTTGATAACTTGATGAAATGTTGCTGACATAGTACAAGAGTATTATACATTTGAGTCTGTGTAAGTGCTCACAGAAACCATATATGTCAAGTTTTGGTATTGAATTGCTAATGTGCGGAGTTTTTCTGCTTGTAGCCTTCCATGGAAGGGTTTAAACGCTGCCACCATTTGAGTCTTTTCTATGTTACTATTCTTTTTGTGATAGTTGGTGGTACAATATAGAGCGAAACCGACAGAGACATAAAAACTTTTCTATGGTACTATTCTTTTTGCAAAATATATAGCTTCACTACACCATTTGAGATTATACATATACAGGAGCAAACAACCTGCTTGCATTGCCTTATTATGAACAACTTAACAATTTTCACTGCTCAACTTGCCTTATTATAATCAACTAAACGTTATTGTTTTGTTTTTCTCTTCAGCATCTCCGGCTGTTGTTGTTACAGTTAAGAGCACCATCATGCAACTGAGGGAGCAAACTGAGTGTTAAGCAACTGAGGGTACAATATCAGTTTGTGCTTTTATGGTTTCAGCTGAAATGCTAGCTAGGTTTCAGTTTGTTTATGGTAATGCTACCTTTTTATTTTTGCTCTATTCATCTGTGGTACAATGGTCTACACAGACCACTTGAATGATATGTATGAAAACTTTATTTATCTGCAATGATTCAGTTTTTTATGGTGTAGTGCTATTGTTTTGATGGTAGTGGTTCAGCTTTTGATGTACAACAATTTACATGTTTTTGAGACAAAACAGTTGTGTGTTTGAAGCTCAAGCTCAGACAACAAAGTTTTCATTTGATCAAATGCTTAAATATATTGTGTGATACACCATTATACAACAAGATAACAAAATCATGTGTTGTACAATATGAGTAAAACCCAAAGCGAACCTGTGTCACAAAATCCTCAAATCTGTTGTTTGATTTGTAGAATCATACAACTCAATAAATATGAAACAAAACCAGTTGTCTGAATCAGACAACTAAATAAGTGGGAGATGAAATCTGTTGTGCGAATGAGACAACAGAATAAAATTGCAATATTCTGTTGTATGTTTAAAACTTACACAACATAAAAGTATGTATATTCTGTTGTATGAACTAGACATGTCAGTGCAGCGAATGCCAAGCCAGCCATGGCATGGCATATAAGTTGTACAACAGAAATTATAATCTGGTTGTTGGACGTTTCATCACACAAGCTCGAGATATACGACGGTTTTTCCGAACTTACACAACGGTGCAGCACCGTTGTGTATTGAGTTTTTTGTAGTAGTGCGGCGTCTCCTCTATATATAGAGGCAGTGTTCTAAAAATCACCGCCTAGGACCGACTAGTCGGCGATTAGTCGCTAGTCGGTACCTTACCGCCGCGATTTTAGGGAAATCAGTGGTCCTAGTCGGTCAGGAAAAAATCAGCCGACTAGTCGGTCCTAGGCGGCGACTAGTCAGTCCTAGGTGGTTCGGGCCCAAAAAAAAAAATAAACTTAATATAAAAACGCAGATGAGCTGGATTAGCCGTACTTTCTCAAATCTCCCAACCTCTCTCTCCTCTCGGCTCCAACTCTCTCTACTATAGCACAAGGTTGGATTGTTGATGGTGGTGATGATGATGTTGTCTTGGATCTTACTAGTGAAATGGTTGAAGAGGGAATGGGAGTGGATAGTGGCTTAGAGCCTAGGAGAAGTATTAGAATTCAAGAAGTTAGAGAACTTGAGGAGGATTTTGTATTCGATGATGAAGAGGAAGAAGATGAGATAGACTTTGAGTTTGAGTCCGATACAGAAGGGGTACTAGAGGGATATGGAGAAGAAGAACTTGAGGCATAGCCGCATAAGATCAAATTTGAAATTGTAATGGTTATTTTGAGTTTGTTCACTACTCTTAGACATTATTATCTCATTGTTGTTGAACATTGTAATGGTTATTTTGAGTATTTTGAGTATTTTGATTATTTTTAGTCATAATATTGAGTTTTAGAATTGTTTTATTTTAATTTAATTCTTATAAAAATAAAAATCAATATAAAAATTAAAAACCGACTAGTCACCCGACTAGTCGGCTAGTCGCTAGTCACCGGTCTTCTGCTCGACTAGCGACTAGCGACTTTTAGAACCTTTTATAGAGGGCATTCTCCACAGAAAAGTCTTGTCACATTCCAAAGCAAAAATCTAGCCAAAGCTCTACCTAAATTTCCCAAAAGTCCTACATAAAAACCCTAGCCGAAACCACCACCATCTCACCCTAAAATCCTGCCGACACACACCCACTGCCGAGCAGCCATATCCTCCACCATCCATCGGATCCACACAAGTCAAAGTCATCCAAAGGTGTCTACAAAAGTGTGATCCACTCCCCTCTTTCGGTTTTGTAATTTTTATGTAGTTATGTTAAACTTTGTCTATGAAGTTAGCATGTATTCTTGGTTTCAAACTCTATGTCTATGTATTGTTTGGATTGAAGTTTGGTTTTATAATTTGTATGTTCAATTCGTTTTCTTTATCTTTAATTGGTGTTTGGATGTAAGAATACGGATTGCATGCTAAAGAGTAAGGAAAATATGTAATGAATTAGTAAGTAGGATAATCGGCAAAACATGTATTAACTTGATTTTAGGATTTTCTTGACTTGTTCTTTGAATTGGTGTGCTTAAAAGATTGGTAGTCTATGCAATTGCAATGTGTTGATTATTGATCTCATTAGCCGAAAAGAATATAGGTGAAGTAACCCACGGAGTTATTTTATTTGTGTTGTTTTCACAAGGGTAAGAGTGGTTTTTAGAACATGTTTGTTGTTAAGAAGAGTGACGCCTTACTTAATCAACTTGTTTCTAACTCAAAAGATTTCGTGCTCAATTGCTATGCATGTTTGTTTTCATCTATAGGAGTTATCAATTATTTTTAGTACAATTTTAGGATTAGACGTAAAGTTAATCTTGAATACTTATGAAATCTATTGGTTAGTCATACCTATAGGGAGCTAATTAGGTTGGAGTTAAGTTCAGTCTAGAACGCTTTAATACTTTGCCGTGAGTCTTGTTTGCCTGTTTGTTATGTGTTTTGATTGCTTTCATACTAGTGCTTCGTGATGGAATGTCGACCAAACTTGTAAATAGTAATTTAAGACTTTAAATTCCAGCTTTTATTTCGTGCATTAGCTTAGGGGCAGCCTTTCTGCCGACGCCATAACCTCCCCCTAGAGTGATGATTTTGATATGTTTATATGTATATAAGTGTGACAATTGTGTGCATATCTGTTGTGAATATTTGTGTTAACATTCTCATGTTTCAGGTACCCTTAATCCCTGGCTAGAACGATCCCTACTTGCTTATACTACTAACGATCTTTTGTAGGGTTATTATTTGTGTGAGCCTCGCGGCTTTCATCAGCATACATATTTGAGTTGATTTTGTTCCATAACATCCTATGTGAGCTTTAGAGCCTATATGCTTTCTTCATGAGTTATTATAAATGGGCAGAAAATTTTCAAATCTCATTGTTCTTTTATTATTCAATAACTATGTGCTATAACTTTTTAATGGACTCTAGAATGCTAGAACTTGCTCTTGATGATTTTTGAGACTATTATTCATAACTATGTCATGATTTTGAAAATGATTGAAAAGATCATGTTAGGATTACCACCAAAGCCAAATAAAGCATGTGCCTAATTTGTGCCCATCGTTGGACTCCTTAGTTTTAACCCCATTTAGCCTACATTTAACCATTTTCTTTCATCACCATGAATCACCTTCCTTGTGCTTAAAATAGTTTTATCCTAACCCTTATTAGTAAAGCTTAAATTTATTATGGAATTGTGATCTGGAGTGATGATTTGAAGCAAGTGTGGGGTGAGCCAATCCAAAAGCATGAAAGAAAAATGGTTGCCGAAACAAAAAGAGAATTCAGACAGAAAATAAAAAGAAAAATTTGAGCCGAAACAAAGAAAAACAAAGAAAAAGAATCGGCAAAAGAAAAGAAAATATTGGTATTTGGATTGAGTTCTTATTGTGAATTTGAATTTTATCTGTATTTGAAGGCTTATCATTGTTTTATTTAGCCTTTGTTCGTTTTCACAATATTTGGAGATGTAAAGAATGAAGAATGAGCCCAACAAGTTGAAACTTGGCCCTTAGAGTGAAGTCATAAGGAGAATTGAGCATTGCTAAGTTTTGGTGACATTTTTATCACCACTATCCTAAAATTTGAATTCCTTATGCCTAACCTCATTATCAACTTCTTGATCTTTTCATGATTCTTAAGATTGGTAAACTTTGATTGTGGAGATTTTCTCAAGAGTAGGCATATGGTTTTGGTCCATTCGTGTACATAATTGTTACATGAGATTTTTCTGAAAATTATTATCCACAAAGTGCTTTTATTTGATGAAATATGCAAGCTATTTGTTGTCTTACAATCTATTCTCTTACATATACTTTGAGTGAATATTGCCATATCATGAGTGAAAAGAAGAGTATGCCTAGTGGGAGGATCAAATCAACTTAACAACTGCTTATTTTTCTCACTTCTGACTTATTCATGCCATGAAATATATCTATGACGCTTGAAATTTCTGTGCTTACATTGGAATGCTTAAACCTGAAAGCTATATGTTCATAAGATCCTGAGACAATCATTTAGGGGCAGTCGTTTTAGTAGAGTTTTATGTTTAGTTCGCTAGGGACTAGCAAAGGATAAGTGTGGGGTAGTTGATAGAAACACAATGTGCAATGATATTAATGTGTTATTATCCCTTATTTGTGCTTTGTTAAGTCTATTTAGAGTAAGATAAAGTCATAATATAGTTTAGTGTCGCTTTGGTAGAGTTTTGGAGAAAATGTGTTTAATTGTCAGAAAAACGACTATGTATAGAAATATGAGGAAAAAGTGCAAAATATGTTGTTTTCGTGATTTTGAGGTCTGTGTTTGACTGACTTGTTCTATTTCAAATTTGATGAAATTTTTAATACATATAAATGGAAAGTTGAAGTTTATTGTATCAAAAATTCAGATCAATTGGAGCTTTGGAAGTCACCCAAAAGATGGCTGCAACTTGGCAGTTTGAACAAAGATCACCAGGGACTAACAGGATTTTCCTGGGACTGTGTCCCAACTTCCAGAATTTATTCCGGACGTTGCACTCGGAATTTGAGGAAGCCCTTTTACATGGAGAAATCACTATGAGTCTAGTTTCTCTAGGACTTAGAATCGTATCAATTGGAGCTCTGAGGAGGGAGTTATGCTGGATATACTGGAGCAAGGTCAATTCTGCCGAGAAAGCCATATTTTCGCAGTTGCATTAGGAAAGTTTTCCTTTAGACTTTTTACAATTTAGACCGGTTGCTATAATGCACTAAAAGAATTTGGACATGTCCATAAAGCAATTACCTATGAAAAATTCAGGCTGATCAATTGAAGAGAACCAAGCATATCCTAAAACCGAATTACTTGAGGACTACACTTCCGAATGTGGACTGAATTCCATCCTTTGTGCAAGATATTTAGTTGAATTAATTCATGATAAAGATAAGGAGATATTGTTCAAATATTCAGCCATTATCTTGTGGAATTTTCAGCAGAAAATAGAGGAAGAAAATCGCAACAAATCCTGATTAAATTTGGCAGAATTCCTGTGCACATCATCTAACTTCCACGGACTCTCCTGGATAGCTCACTTTGAACCAGATGACGTGACATATATGGATGAAAAGATACGGGAGTTGAGTTTCTAACACAATTGGAATCACATCAATATCTATTTTCTAGAGAAAGATATTCTGTAATCTTCACCTGAAGGTCAAATCTTCCAGCAGGACAAGTTTGAGAAAAACTAGGTTTTGTAAACCCTAGTTGCTGCCAAACCTCTTCTTCCTTTGTTCTTCTATATATAGCACGGTTTTGACACAGAAAAATTATCTCATCTCTCACCTTCAAGCTTGCCGAAACTTTGCCAAATTCCCACCACAAAATCCATATAGAAAATACACAAGCCGCACCATCATCTTTACCCTACAATCACACCATCCCATCTCCATTGGATCTTCCTTGCCGAAAGCTTCTTTGAAGGTTCATCAAAGTGTGATTCACCCTTCTCTCATGGCTTTATATTTTCTGTATGTTTATAATACTTTGTCTATGAAGATTATAAGGTTTTGTGTTTGCCGAATTGGTTGTAATAATTCTACTTTAGATTTCCGAATTTGCTACTTGGATTTTTATGTTGCCGAATTATGTACATAACATGTTTTCATTTTTAATCAGGGTTTTGATATAGTTGAATCGCATGTGTTCTTGATTGTGTTTTGGTTTATTTTCTGAATTCGTGTGCACAAAAGTTTCATGCTTGAGGGCAGCCTTGGCCATGGCTGAACCTTGGGTGTAAGCTTCACATACCAAATATAGTATGAGGTGGATTATACACGAAGTTGGTTCACTTTATATTAGTTCCTAGGGCGGAGAGTAATTATGAAAATATGCATGTTAATGGGGTGAGGTGACTCCATACTTGTTACTTGTTTCCAATTCAACTCATTCTGCTTATGTGTTTCTTGGTTTAATTTCTACACGAAGTGTCTTTAAACTGATTAGCACTATGTTTAGGGTTACGCACGAAGCTGATTCTAAATAATTAAGGAGTTTTGATAATTAGATGAACCACGAAGGGCTCTAATTAAATTGGAACTAAAACCAATCTTGAAGTACATGCCGATTGCTATGTTGTTACCTTGTGTGAAATTGTTACATGTTTTGAGAGTTTTGTGTAACTTGTGTTGTGTGAAAGGTGAAGATCATGTGTAAATAATAATTTAGATTTTTATTTCTTTTATTTTCATAAAATTCAGTAGGTATTTAGATCAAAATTAAACTCCCCTTTATAATTTATAATGCTTCATGTGATTGAAAGCCACTACCAGATCTGAGTGAATAGCCGACGAAAAAAATTTCGTCGGCTATACCTTCTACCGACGAAATTTTCGTCGGCTATAATTCGTCGGAAAAACCCCGTCGGCTATACCAATGGCCGACGAAAAAAACCAATTCGTCGGCTATAGTAGAGTATGGCCGACGAACTTACCGACGAAAATATTTTTTGTCGGCTAAACCTGGGAGAAATTGCCAACGAATTTCGTCGGGTATTTTCGAGTATGGCCGACGAAATTCATTAACTATAGTCGACGAAATTCGTCGGCTATTGGGTTTTAACAATAGCCGACAATTTTATAAATTTTCGTCGGCTATTTCCTCGAAATATATTAATATTTAATAGGCATTAATTAGTTATAGCCGACGAAATAATGTAATTTTCGTCGGCTATACAACTTATAGCCGACGAAAATTGGTAAAATTCGTCGGCTATAGTTGTTATAGCCGACGAAATAATGCCAAAATCGTCGGCTTTTCTTACATTTGGGGAAAAAAAATTAAATTATTTTCTAAATTACCATTCCAAGCAACCTGCAAATCACAAAGACAGTCCATGCATTTGCACCAACAAGAAACACGTCTAAATACCCTTTTTATTAAATTCGTTCTAATATACATAAAATATAACCCTAATCATCACCTAAACCACTAAAGTCCACCACGTCAACCCCAGCATCCTGCTCTCTATCAGGCTCGTCATCCTGCTGACCGAACTCGGGAGGTTGAGGTATTGGAGGTTCCGCTAACGGCTGAAACGGGGGCGGGGGTGGAAGGTTTTGTTGTTGTGCCGCGAACATCTCATACCACCAGTTTTGTTGGCCGTCGTAGTTGTGTCGCCGAATTCTGTCACATTCAGCATGCCAACTGGCCATATCCAAATGATACTGCTGTGTTCTGCGGCGCAGCTCCTGTACTGTCTGGGTCGAGGTCACCAATTCTGCGGCCAATCGCTGCACTTCCCCCCTCATCTGTTGGCACTCCCCGCCTCCCTTCTTTTGACCTCCCTTAGTGGTCTTCAAAAGCCCTAGTCCAGAACTTCCCAAACCCCGGCAGTAGTTGTTGTTTGACCGGTTTGGGAAGGCTGCGTCGAACATCCTCGCTGCCGTTTGGACATTGGACCAGTCGACCTGGCGCAGGGCTTCTTCCAGATCTGCCTCTAAAATGTTCGGTTGTGTCTCCCGAACTACTTGCTGGAACACCTCTTCTTCGGCCCGGTTGACCCTCTCCTAATTGGACGGGAAAAAAAAAATTAATATTATAACAAATATATAATTAAGTAAAATTAATAATTAAAATTTTAAAATTGTAATGAACGACTTACGAGCTGTTCTGTCGCTTGTGGATAAGCGATCTTGAACGTCTCCACGTTCGGGTTGCTATCAGGATGATCTCTAAGTGCCTCCTCCTGATATTGTGCAAACGACCTAGAACCAGCATGATGGGGGGTTGTGTTCCGACGGCGGTTCTCAGAGTTTATCCGAGAACGTTGCTTCAAACAAATAATAAAATATTAGAAAAATACATAAAAAAATATTAGTGTATTAATTATAAAATAATTAAACTAATAATTAAAATTTTAACAAAATAAACATTTGTACTGAAATTTAGTATTTACCTACATAACTGGGTTGTTGAAGTCTACTGTCTTCAACCAACGCCACTCGTACTCCCTGAACATGAACTCCCTGGGAGTACCCATACGACCAAGGTTGTCGTATTCGTTATAGTGGGAACGCAGCTCGTTCTTTCACTCTTTGAACCTACGAAAAAAACAAAAGTGCATTAGAAATATTATTAATATCATAAAATATTAATAATTATAAGATAATTATAATATCATAAAAACAAACGTACCTCGAGTTCTGCACGGTGTCCGCCCAATCCCGCTTGTGTTCGGCAATCTCGAAGAATGTCTGAAAAATAATATTTTATTAGTTTTACAATTGTAATAATACCGAAAATTATTAAATATTACGATAAATAAATTAAATTTTTTAAATTACTCACCGACGCGGCGTTGTTCACCTCCCTCTTTATCTCTTCGGGCACATCAGCCCACCGGGTCCACAACATAGGGACTCTGTCCCTAATCAGTGCCCCCACGCAACCCGAGTAGTCGCGTTTTTTCTTCCCCTGAACCTCCTGATTAGGAGGTTCGTTGATCTGAATCCTCCCGCTGCGCTCAACAGTTCTCCTGAGCGTGTCAAAACATATGACACCTCTCGTATTCCTCCGTGAACTGCTAGCGACTGTACCTATCACAAAAACGACGATTGGTTAATAAAATTAAATATTAGTGTGTTAATTTTAATAAAACATTTAATTAATAAAATCAAATGTTACCTGAACTAGATGACTCGTCTGTCGACTTTCCTTTTCTCCTCGCCGAAATAAGGTGGTCAGGGTTCTCAAATGGCTGCTGCTGGTATGCCTCCGCAGCACTCACGTACTGAGGCATATCAGGCCATATGGGCACACCACGATAGTCGACCTCCGGTATCGCCGGAATGTTGTACGGGAGGTAGAGCTGGTTTGGGAGAGTAGGAGCCTCAGTCGAGTCGGCAGCAGACGTCGTCGGACTCCTCATCGGCTCCCGATGAACCTCAGGCATACGAACCTGAGGAACGTCTGCAGCTATCTCGTCCTGAAATAGCTGCCGACTAAACCTCGGAGCATATGGCCCGACAGGCGGAAGTGAACTGCTCGACGGCCGCCCCGCCTGGAGAAGGGTCTGGTGCCGAGAACTCACACTCCTCCGCGGCTGGCTGGTGGTCCTCGGAACCGGCGGAACTTCCAAAACCTCTCGATCTGGAACGACGGCCTCCGAAGAACTGTCTGAATGCATCGGCCATCTGCAGCCGCGGCCATTTTAAATAATACTAACCATTAACCTAAATATAACTATTTATATACAAATATAACTATTTTTCTTTATTAATATATATATATATATATATATATATATAATTAGACTACTAATTTATATATATAATTAATTTAACAATTTATATACCTAAATTATAACAAATATATAACAACTAAATTTATTAACAAATATATAACAAATATATAACAATTTATATAATTAAAATTAAATATATAACAAATTATATACCTAAATTATAACAAATATAATTAATTTATTAACAAATATATAACAATTTATATAATTAAAATATAATTAAGCTATATATATAATTAAGCTAAATTATACAATTAAGTTACCAATTTATATAATTAAACAACTAATTTATACGTATAAATTATACAATTACACCTAAATTATACAATTAAAATAAATTTAAAAAAAATTACCTAAATTAACATAAATACCTAAAAATTACCTAAATTAACATAAATACCTAAATTATACCTAAATTAACATAAATACATAAATTAACAATTACATCTAAATTAACATAAATACATAAATAAATTATATCTAAATTTACATAAATAATTAAATAAATTATATCTAAATTAACATAAATAAATTAACCTAAATTAACATATTTAAATTAAAATAATTTTAAAAAAAATTAATAAAAAGCTTACCGGATCGGATGGAGGAGGAGGAGGAGGAGAGTGGCCGGCCGGATCGGATGGAGGGGAGGAGGAGGAGTGGCCGGATCGGATGGAGGAGGAGGAGGGGCAGAGCGGCGGTGCGACGCAATCTAAATTGCTGCGGAGGTGTACGGAGGAGGAGAAATATGAAAAATACAGAAAATGGAGGCTAGGGTTCGGCAGTTTCAGACTTATACCCGATAGAATAGCCGACGATTAAAAAAGATTTCGTCGGCTATAGTAAAGAATAGCCGACGAAATCTTTAATGTCGTCGGCTATACTTTGAATGTCGTCGGCTATTCTTTGAATGTCGTCTGCTATACTTTAGGCGCTCAGCAGCCGTCCGATCTCCCCCATCCAACGGCGGACAATGAAAAGGCGCGGATCGCAAGAGTTTAGCCGACGAATTTAAATATTTCGTCGGCTATTCTTTGGACAATCAGCAGCCGTTGGATCTGAGCCATCCAACGGCGGACAATAAGCGGATCGCAAGAGTTTAGCCGACGAAATATTTGAATTCGTCGGCTAAAACTTTGGTCAAACAGCGAAGTCAAACCTCTAAACGCTTTAAAACGGAAATTGGCCTGTCTAAATGACATTTTTTGGCCTGATCTTCAAAAGAGAATAGTTTCAAATCGATGAGACGCGACTAATCGTATAAAAATTTTCCTAAAAATATTTACAGACCGTCAGGCTACCCATAGGAAAACGGAAGTAAAAAACAATTAACCGCAACATTCGGCACACAGATTTTGTCAGAATCTTCTCATTTTTCAACCGTAGACGTATTTCAATATTTCGGTCATATCTTATTTCACGACACATTTGCATTTGAAGAGTCTACGTATAGTAACTATTTGAAACTATACATTCACTTAAACACTTAGTAAACAAGTTAAGGAACATTACTGCATATGTTCCGATTTTGAATCTAAAAGTTTAGAAAATCTATTCCAACCGTCAGATATCACCGTTAAGATTAAAAACATGTATGAAAAAAAATCCAACTACATCTGACAACGTTAAAGGCTCGATCGGGACGGTCAAACAGCGAAGTCAAACCTCTAAACGTTTTAAAACGGAAATTGGCCTGTCTAAATGACGTTTTTTGGCCTGATCTTCAACAGAGAATAGTTGCAAATCGATGAGACGCAACTAATCGTATAAAAATTTTCCTAAAAATATTTACAGACCGTCAGGCTACCCATAGGAAAACGGAAGTAAAAAACAGTTAACCGTAACATTCGGCACACAGATTTTGTCGGAATCTTCTCATTTTTCAACCGTAGACGTATTTCAATATTTCGGTCATATCTTATTTCACGACACATTTGCATTTGAGGATGAAGCAATGGTTTGTCGATAGTGATAGAAAATGGAAGCTGCTGTTTTTTTGTTTTTTTTTTTTAATCATAGCCGACGAAATCAAACCTAGTACTCGTCGGCTATTCTTTTGTCGTTTTCTGTCAAAAATAAAATATTTATTTTTCAATAAATTTATGGCCGACGAAATAATGAATTTTTCGTCGGCTATTGTGATAATGGCCGACGAAATAATGCATTTTTCGTCGGCTATTCTGTGAAAAAAATAAAAAAATCTGTGGTGTTACACCTCCCGTATGCCTATGTCCTGTTCATATATAACCAAAATTGAACATAAAAAAACAGAAACCCAACAGTCAACATATTTCAAAAATTTTTTTAAGGGGTTTGGAACCCAGCCTAGCTGGGAGGCTCATCCCTACGCCCGTTCATTAGAAATGATCGAGTGGATTACAAATGAAAGGATTACATCATCTAAATTACTTAATCCGTCGGATTGTAATCGGAATCATCGGATGAGTCTTCTTCGGTTTCTGAATTGCTCGATAGGGGTAATCTATGTCGTTCCTCACCACTAGAGTCCTCGTTAGTTTCTTCATTTGGATCAACATCAACAAGCAGTGGCTCTTCACGTCGAATTCGCACCGGCGTGTCTAGGCGAATAAGAGAGGAGTCAAGAATACCGTTTGAGTTGGGCTCTTGATACGCGGTGCCCCCTTCCTCGTCCTCTTCAGCCACTCCAAGTGTAGACGCCCGGTAAATGTTGCGATGGTGGATAGTGTTGACTACTTTCTACAGGTCACCCTTGGCGAGATCATCAAGATAAAACACTTGTTTCACCCATGTGGCTAAAACGAACGGGTCGTCCTCATACCATGATGTACTAGTGTTCACAGAAGTTATGCCGTATTGATCGGTTTTCATGCTCTGCGGCCGTGTGTCAAACCATCTACACTTGAAAAGGTGCACTTTCATGCCTTCCCCATAATGTAGTTCCACAACTGAATGGAGAACACCGTAATAGTCAACTCCATCATCCCCACCATGTGCCATAACCCCTGAATTTTGTGTTTTCAGTCTGAGGTCTCTCCCTTCACATCGAAATAACACACCATTCACCTTGCACGTCGCATAAACTTTTGAATAGACCGGCCTCATCGCTAAAAGTCTGAGTTCGTGCGACCAATTTTGGTGATTATCATTTTTAATAAGGTCCATCTGCAACCATCAGAATCAACTATAAATATGAATAAATATACACAATAATATATAAACACGTATAGAATAGTGTTAAAGTTACGTACCCAGCGGCCGAAATACTCTGCGAATGTTCAGTTTTGGACAGTTGATTAGTACCCACCAATGTGCAATGACTACCTCATAATCTTTCAACTTGTAGGAAACTGGCATGTTTCCACCGAGTACAACATCGTCGGAGAGTATGGAAAGATTGAACTGTGAAGGTACATCTTCCGGTATGCTTTCCTGTAACGCTCCTAAATACAGCTTCATGTAGGTGACGCACTCGTGCGCAATATATGCTTCAGCTATACATCCTTCAGGTGCGGATCTGTTTTGGACAAAACCACCGTATTGTCCAAGTTGCCTATAAATCAAGTATATAAAGTGTTATGATAATACATTAACACTATATCACATATATTGATGAGGAAATTAACATAAGGTGTAAAATACGTACCTTTTCATCGGATACATCCAAGTGAAGTGCACAGGACCGGTAAGCAACAACTGCCGAGGAAGATGGATCATGAGGTGAGGCATGATGTCGAAAAAATTTGGAGGAAATATCATCTCAAATTTACACATGATATGAACGATGTCTTGTTGCATTTCCCGGAGGTCAGATTTTCTCACTTCCCGTGTGCATACCTTCTGGAAAAATCTTGCCAACGCTACTAACGGCTCCACAACGTGACGGGGAAGGAATGGTCGAATGAAAACAGGGAAGAGACGTTGTAGCAGGATATGATTGTCATGACTTTTCAACCCGTACAGATTGTTGAATTGTCTGTTCACACACTTGGCTATATTTCCAGCAAAGCCTGAAGGATACTTGGCCCAACTTATCCAATGGAAAATTTCTGGTTTATGCTCAGGCTTGACGGTGTAAGGAGCTTGAGGCATTTTCCTCTTCCCTTGTTTCAACCATAGTTGTTTTCTGATATTCATGTTTTGCAGATCAGTGCGAGCCTTAGGACCGTCTTTCGTCTTCCCCTCCAAGTTCAGCGTTGTGCCCACCACACTTTCAGAAACATTTTTTTCTATGTGCATAACGTCTAGGAAGTGACGGATCAACAACTCACACCAGTACGGGAGTTCCCACAATATGCTCTTATGTGTCCAGAATTTGTACTCCTCAGGTCTTTCAGGTATTTCCGCTACAATATCGGGATGATTGCTGAGGAGCCCAAAATCGTACTCATTAAGCACTGCTAAAATTTCTCTTCCCGACCATCTTCTGGGAGGACCACCGTGTTCTTCGGTTCCATCAAATGCGGCAGACTCGTAACGCCAGTGGTGATCCGCCGGAAGGAACATACGATGACCCATTCGGCATATCTTGTTGCAATGAGGGGTGCTCCCATATTCGCTGAGGCACTCTGGACAAGCCTTGTATCCCCTAACAACGCTGCCCGACAACATCCCATAAGCAGGAAAATCACTGATGGTACCAATAACCATGGCATGCATCTGGAACGTCTCCTGCTTGTACTTGTCAAAAGTGGGATGACCAACGTCCCACAATACCTTAAGCTCTTCAATCAATGGTCTCATATACACATCGAGACATTTCCCTGGGTAACCAGGCCCCGGAATCAACAACGTCAACATATTATATTCCTTCTTCATGCACATCCACGGAGGAAGGTTGTAAGGTACCAAAACCACCGGCCATATACTGTATGAAAGACTCATAGTGCCGAAAGGGTTGAACCCGTCGGTTGAGAGCCCGAGCCTGACGTTTCTGACATCTGACGCAAAATGAGGAAACTCATTGTTTATATGCTTCCAAGCCGCTCCGTCAGAGATGTGTGTCATGATATCTGCGTCTCCCGCGTCCCGCTCATCGTGCCACCTCATAGCTTTTGCGGTGGTTTCTGACATGTACAACCGCTCAAGCCTATCTCTCAACGGAAAATACCGAAGCACTTTCACAGGTTTCCTATTGCCTGCTCCCGTCAACTTATATCGGTCAGACTAACATATCGGACATACGTCAAGGCTAGCAAGGTCATTCCCTTCTGCATCTTTACCCCAGAAGAGAACGCAGTCAAATGCGCATGCATGGATCTTAATGTAGGAAAGCCCTAGATCTTTGAGGATACTTCGGACCTTACGGTGATTGGTAGGATTACGATGACCCTCCTCCAACAACGAAGAAGTGTACTGTAGATATTCATCCACTTGCCTGATGCTCGATTTTGTCTCGACTTTAATCCTCATTACCTCCATCACACTTTGAAGAACTGTCTTCTCAGAACTTGAAGACACAGGGGTCTGTTGCAATGCAATCAGATTGTTGTACTTGTCAAAGGCAGCAGTGTTGACAACTTGTGGGAACGGCTGCACCGGGTCATGCATATATTGTTCCCCACGTACACCGCTTTCAAAAGGAAACACGTCGTTGACGAATGCCATTGTTGGATCGTTGGATGTACTACTACTGCCCGCCTCAAAAAACTGCCCATGATCATGCAATCCATCTAATGATGGCTCACCGTGATATATCCAATGTTTGTACTTCGGCCAAAACCCATTACTCTTTAGGTGCTCCCATACTGTCCTAATCGGAAATCGACACATATCACTGCGACACTTACATTTCTTGCACGGGCAATAATGGTATTCACTCCCATTTGCATTTTCCTCGACGAACTGTAAAAAATCCACAACTCCTGTAGTGTATCGTCGGTCATGCCTTGGAAGCGAAATCCAACTCTTATCTCGATCCATATATAGCCTGATAATAATATATATGTATAACTTTAATTAATAATAAATTAATTAACACATATATATTACAATATATATTATTATCAACATCAACTCATCATATATATATACTATTAATTAACAACCATTATTTAAGTTCATTACACTATCAACAACCATTAATTAACATATTTATATATATTTTAACACTAATTAAAATAACATTAAATTAAAACACATAATTATACTCTAACTGAAAATCAACTCAACTACAACTCGAAATCAACATATATACATACATTCTAACACTAAAACAACAACAAAACAAAAAATCACTTACTATATCAAAATCACTAAAACTCAAAATCAACATATATACACATATACGTACCTATATATAGCTCCACAATGTAAGAGAGGACGGATTTCAACAATACACCCACAGATTTTTCACTCTTTCTCCCGTTTTTTTTCGTTTTTTTTTAAATGAGCAGGTTCTGTCCAGATCTGAAAATATAAAGACTTATAGCCGACGAAAATTAGAATTTCGTCGGCCAAACTTTCTAAAGTTTTCGTCGGCTATACTTTAAGAGAAAGGCCGACGAAAATCCAAATCGTCGGTCATTCTATGGGTATAGCCGACGAAAAATATTTTTTAGTGACGAAAGAAAAAATCGTCGGCCATTCTTGGGGAATAGCCGACGATTTTTAATTTTTAGCGACGAAATAAAAAATCGTCGGCCATTCTTGGGAATAACCGATGAAAAAAGTATGTCGTCGGCCGTTTTTTTTTTTTCGTCGGTAATACTGTTTTTTCTGGTAGTGAGCCTTAGATTTCCCCAGATAGAACGATCCCTACTTGTCTTTACTACAATTGACACAAATAGGGTAATATGTGTATGAAGTTGTTTTGCAGGTATTTATGCTTGGAAATAATCTCCATCACTTAGTAGGATTATTTGTGATTTTTTAGATGATAGTATGCCCTTCCTGGGGTACTGGTTGACTAGTACTTGCTTCTGCATCCATGGAAGTCGTTCTTGATTCTTCCCTAATAGCCTAGTACGGCAGTATTTTTCTTTTATTGTTTTCGGTTTGGATTAAAGAAATTTTCTTCATGATTTCCTCTAATCTTTCTATGGAATCACAAGTCTCTGCTTGCACATATAGTTCTTTTAGCCCCTCTTCTTTAAACATTCTTATAAGCCTTTTTGAATCTTCTTCTTCAAATGCCTCATTAGGATCTGCTCCTGAAGTGCTTGCTTGCTCATAATTAGCAAACGAGTGCCTATGAAAAGACTTATTTTTCATCCTGTGTCTTCATAAATGGAGGCATTCGAGCTTTGTATTTGTCTTTCAGGTGGTGCTAAATTCCAATCCCTCGGGAACGATACTTCATGCCATTTGGTGACATGTTTTTGCTGGGAATTATTTTTCGGATTTGTGAGGACAGATGTAGTGATGCCAGGGCTATTTATGAATCTAGTGTTTGGAGTTACATAGGAACTCATTAGCTTGTAATAAATCCTATAGTCAACAGCTAGTTCCATCATACCTTACTTCATGGAAATCCCATCTGTTTTGATTCTCAATCTCAAACAGTGTGCTATATCACTCAGATGAGTAGTGAAGTTTGGAAAGACATTAAAATCTGCAACCTGGTTGCATAATGAGGCTTCAACTGTTCCTAACAGACTTTTCTTGAAATCTGTTATTCTGTCGTCTTGTAAGATGCACAAGACTGAACAGTCTATCCCATCTCTTGCTAAAAGTTTTATTGACACTTGAACTGCACCAATATGCATGTAAGAATATTTTTTTCTAGAATGCTTCACTCACTTCTTTTTGAGTGATTAATCTGATGTCTGTTTCACCGCCACTTGTTGGGACTGTTAATTTTATTATCTTGAATCTATGAGAATCCAAGATAAAAGATCATTTCTTATATATTTCATTGAACCTAAATTTAGGTGTGGATACTTCTTGTACGCTAGATTCAATTTCATTATACTCAAATTCTTGAACATTTATGAGTTGTACTGGTACATCATGTCTTTTACTGAGTATTCTACTCAGCATTTTTATATCCCTTTTGGGAGTTTTGGATGGTTTCCATTCGAGTAATTTAGGTTCACTAAATTTGAACTCGCTTTCTCCCTTTATTGGGGGTATGATAATCTTGCTAGCTACGTTATGTGCTAGTTTTTCTTCGTTGATTATTTTAATGTTATTGCTTTCTTTCATTTTGTCTATACTTTTTTATAGACATAAAATTCTTGCTCTTATTTCTTGCAATTGTTATTCTATGTCTTTTCCTATCTCTTGAAGATAGGTATTGTTGTAATTTTGCTGATGTATAATTGCTTCTACATTTTCTGCAAGTTTTTATGTAGGAAGATAAAGACACAATGCTTTTACGTCTTCCTGTTTTGCTTTTAGCTCTACTCTTTGCTTCATCTTATTCTGGATATAAGAGTTTCTAAAAGTTTTCTCAGACTTTCTTGACTTTCTCTCAAATCAGCTGCTTGTGATGAATATTATTAGCAAGATTTTCGGTTCTTACTAATTTCTTATCAATATCTGAAAGATATTGTTTTTCTTTAAGGTAATCTTTCAGATATTGTTTTTCTTTAAGGTAATCTAGCTTGACTTCAAGCTTTGATATTTTTGCTTGTATTTCTCCGAGTTGATTAATCCTAAGATTAAATCTCTCGAGCTGTTCTGTTATTTTTTCAGAAGTTTTATCTCTAGATAAGTGATCTAGAAATTCAACTATACTTGGCCTGGAAGGATCAAGTTCTTCTACTCCTATCTCTTTCTGGAGATGAATATGCTCGTCGTATCGAGTATTTAGTACTCTACAAGCGTATTCAATGGAGTATTGATTTTCTTGGATATGTCTTATGTGAAAACACAAGTTCCACTTATTACTTTCTTTCTCAATGCAAAAGGCTTGGTAATTCTTAAGTTTTGGCTCTCTTTTGTTAGCTAAGAGAAGTCAGCTTGGTGGCATAAGCCTTTTTTTTTTTATCTTTTTTAGCAGAACAGGCTCTGATACCAACTGAGACGAATCTAACCTGCCTCTGCTTAAAATATCAAGTGGTTCTTGTTCTAAAAGATGTACTTGTTCAAGTTCTGCAATCTGTCTTTCTAAAATATATATACCTTGTGTAAATCTAAAAATTATATTCCAATAACCTTGCCTATTTCTATTAAGTTTCTCCCGATAGTTTTTTAATCTTTTTCAATTTTTTTATTTTTTCTTTTAATTCTTTTTCAGTTATTCTAATATTTGATAAATAATCTAAACGATGTGAAGAAATAATTTATAATTAGATTAACTGTTTACATTCGAGTACAGAGGATAGATTATATATATGTAATATGTTAAATAATTAAATTTATAGGCCCACCACGCTCCTTCATAAAGTAAAAGTCTTTAAAGAAAAAGATTTTTGAAAGAAAAGAAAAATTACTTAAAGTAAAAATCCTTATGGGGTACTAATTTGTATAAAAAAAAAGGTAGGTGACTTATTTGTAAAACAAATTGTCTTTAGGTATCTATTTGTAGTTTGTTATTATACATATTGAATTTGTTCCTTTAGTCTTAATCTTATGGTTCAGAGGAGAAATGGAACTTATTAGAGGAAATACATCCAACAGTCCCTGTACTATGGTGCACAGGTCAATGTGATACCTGGACTTTGAAAAGGATCAATGTGATACCTCAACTTTCTCTATCAAAGTCATACCTATGTCAAATTTCTGTTAACTATTAGGGGCAAAACTGATCTTTACTATATATATATATATATATATATATATATATTTTATCCCATTACTTATTTGCTCACTAAAGCTTAATTATATATCCACTCTAAGGACTAGCCTCCAACATGTCATATTCACCTAACAACCTTCTGTCTAAACTGTTACTATTCAGGCGGGATCACTACTGTCTTAGTCTGGAAAGTTTCTTAAGTTTTAGTAGAACAAATAAATATAGTTTTTTTTTTAAATTATATCTCAAATACCACTCCTAGGAGGTAGTGCTCCACCTGGGGTTTTAAAGGTTTTAAAATAAACCAACTAAAAATGTGACGGATATGGTGGAAAACCAACTGAAATTTATTTATTCAAACATACATGCATATACATAACCCAGAGCCTCAACTCTTGGGTAAACAGCTAAAAGCTGTTTAGCTACTCATAACTGGAAATAAAACAAACTTACTTGTAAATAAAAGCACACTACACCATCACACCACATAGGCTGACTAGTAGGATACAGTAGCACACTAACACTCTTATTCACTATTTATCTCACACTTTTTTCACAACTATTCTAGATTGGCTTTGAGTCTTGAGAATGCTCTCTCCTCTGATCTCGAATGCCTTCTCAAAGGGATTTCCTTCTCCTTTTATAGAGGCCGGACTTCAAAACTCAATTAAAAAATCATTCAGAAAAAGAGAAAGCGGGAATCTTACTTTTTATAAGATTTTAGCTTTTTCCTCTTTTTGAGAAGCTTCTTCTTGCCAGCTGGTAGACATCTAAACATTATCTTACTTAAAGATGCTTGTCGTAAAGCGTCGTCAACCATTTATTTCAAACTTTTACAAAAGTTGCTTTAGCTTTATGTGTCGGCAAACTCTCAGTCCTCCATTTTGTTGATAATATTGTGTAATTCTTCATCACAAAAGGAGTAATCCGAACATCCACCTTCTTCCTCGGATTCTATGTCTGAGTCATAAGGCATTTTGTATTTTTGCTCAACTTCTATTTTTTCCATTCATGTAGTGGTAGCCAGAGTCCCATCTATCTCTTGCCTTTCTAAGGCCCTGTAAAAATCACTATTTTCTGGCGAGGGATGGTTATAGCTAGTTACTATTATTTTTTCTCCACTAGCCAAAAGGGTTGTAGAGTGATCTTTCTGGATTAAAGCCTTAATCTTGGTGATTGCCATTGCTTTCATCTAAGGGATGCTCTGGTTTGGCTTGCCATTGCTTGATGATGCCATTGTTCTGTATGTACGACCTTGAACTAACCTGACATAATGATAAGGAGAAATGTAACTTACTCTCCCTTCATCAGTTGTCCATTCTGGAGGGGTTGAGATAAATTTGAATCTTTGTATGCATCCATCTGGTCTTACATTCTTGACTGCTTCAAAGATTATTTCTAGAAGACCGGTCAAATCTTCATTAGTTTTTTTTCCAAAGATTATGAACAAAACCATTTTCTACAAGCCAAAACTTGCGTTTTGATGATGCTCTGCTTGAACATCAACAAGATATCTGCCGTAGAATGGTCCTGCTACAACTGATAGAGTTTTCTGGAGAGCTTTCCTATTCCCAAAAATCTCTTAAAAGATTATGGAAAATAAACAATTCCGATTCTACAAGGACTTCTATAGGGATTTTGGCACTTTCGGGATTCTCAAGATGTTGAATCTCACTGTTTTTCTCTGTTTGCTTCTTCTCTCCTTGATTGTGACTGTAGAATTCTTCTGTCAAGGCTTCGAGAGCTTGGAGCATCAGGGCTTCATTTTTCTCTCTTGATGCAGTCAGGATATTATCTAGGATCACCTTTTGATCGAATTGCAAAAACCTGCTTGTTATGAATACGGGTTTTTCATATATTCTCATAGTATGGTTGAAAACCTTCTTTATGCCAGTTACTACTGGTTGCTTTCCTTTGAAGGCTGCTAACCTTGCTTTTCCTTGAAATCGGTCATTCGTGACCACTTTTCTGGGATGTTGTAAAACCTCATCCAGGAGTTTTTTTTTTCTTCAATATTAGCCGGTTGGATTTCGCTTTGTGAGGAAGTTATGGACTTACCATCTCGCTGATTTTCCCATCTTGTTGGATCTGGTTGAACCTTCTCTGAAGTGTTGCTAGATTCTACTGGAGCATATGATACAATGTACTAGTAGCCTGGTCTGTCATGTAGATGTCCAACAGCCTTGTCTCCTCTATTGTATCTTTCCCACATAGTTTCTTCTTTTTCCAATTTTGGCATCGGTTTCCTTCTTTCTTCAAGATCTGGCCTTCTTCTTTCTACAGTGTCTGGTCTTCTTCTTTCTTCATATCCTAGCTCAGGTCTCTTACTTCTACGATTGCGACCTTCATCTCTTTCAAACATTGCCATTTCTCGGATGAGTTCGTCAGACAGATAATTCTTGTTTCCTGCAATCATTTCAACATCATATTCATATTGGGCTAAAAACATCTGTCATCTAAGTACTCTGCCTCTATCAGCTGTATCAGTTAATTTATAATTTTTGAAGGTTTTTACTCTTTTATTATATGTTCTAACCAGAAACTTATTTCCTCGATAAGCTTCTGCACCCTTGATGGATTTTATTAGGGCTAGGACTTCTTTAATTATCTCCTGTGGAATAATTTAATTCTGCAGGATTGAATTTTAATTTCTGGAATTTACAAATTTTTTCTTGATTGTCATCTGGTGTAATTGCCAGAACTACTACTGCCCAATAGTGATCATTTGCATCAGTCTGCAAAATGATCAGGTCACCTTCTTCAGGTAACTGCAAAGGGGAGAGGTGCTTTGTGAGTTCTTTAATCTTCTTAACAGTGTTGCTATCATTCTTTGTAAAAGACCATTTCTCTTTTGAGCTGGTTTTTGGAGAGAGAAGAGCAGTAAGTCCACTTACTTGTGGAATAAAGTCTCTCGCAAAATTAATAACTCACAAAAATCTCTCGAGAGATTTTGCATCTGGGATATTGTCAAGAAACTGGCTAATTTTCTTCACTATATGCTCTTGAAGACGAATTTCTCTTTATTTGACATGTATGCCAAGGAAATCTATTTCACCTTTTATGAGATGAATTTTCTTTTGTCCAAGGATAATTCCTTTCTGGACCATGAGCTTGCAAATTTGCTCACGGTGTCTCAGATGCTCATCCATAGTTTTTTAGAAGACTAGAATGTCATCAATGTAAACTATACATAAATCTGAGTAGGGCTTAAAGATGTTATCCATCTTTCTCTGAAAGATCGATGGGGCTTGCTTAAGTCCAAATGGCATTACTAGCCATTCGTAGTGTCCTTGAAGAGTACCAAAAGTTGTGAAGGCAATGGACTCGGGGTGCATTTTGACTTGCCAAAAGCCTGATTTCGCATCAAACTTTGAAAAGATTTTGGCTCCTTTCAGTCTGTTGATGAGAACCCTTACTTGCGCTTTTTGATAGCTATATTTGACTGTTTTCTTATTGACATCCCTGTAGTCTATTACCGTTCTTGTATTTCCTCTCAATTGTTCAGCATGGTTTCTAACCGAGAAAGCTGGAGCATGATGAGGGCTTTTAGAGGGTCTTATTAGTCTTTTTTCAAGCAATTCTTGAATTTGACTTTCCATTTTGTTTCATGTCATCGTCTCTGTAATGAGGAATGGCTTTGACATGACATATTGCATTAGCATCATGCATTTTTAGCTGACAATATACCGGATCTCTTTCCCAGTATAGCTGGAGATCTTCACTAATGATAGGTTTCAATAGGTTTTCTATTTCAACAAGATTTGAGACTTTCTTTTGTTCCATCTTATTAACATATACCTTTAGGTTGTGTTCTTTGATGAACTCTTCTTCGCCATCTGTGCTTTCTGATTCTTGAGATTCTATCTCTGACTCTGAGTCTGAGTCTTCTGAACTCATGGCTTCATTTGGTATAATTTCTTGATATTATTTTAATGCCAATATTGGTTGTAAAACTGGCTTAAAAGGTGGTGGTTTATGATCACCACGCTTGGCTGGCGACTTAGCATCAAGTAATCGAGATTCCCAATAGAACTTATTGTTCTTTTCAAAACCTATCATTTCGACAGTTTGCACTATCTTTTGCTGAAGTAGGAAGTCATTTCCTATTAGCATATCAGCTCCTAGAGCTTCACATTACCAGATTCTTTGGAATATGAAGGTTCCTCTTCCTAAAGAGACTCTGACATTTCAAGCAAAATGACTCATAAGGATTTCTTTTTCTCCCATTCCAATCCCAGTAACATTTCTCTCCGATTTTTTCCAATATTTCTCAGGGATAGCATATCTTTTAGCTAAGCTGTACCCTGAGCCATTACCTACAAATGCATGTAGATGATATTTTTTGTACTTGGGAAATTTCAAACCAACAGCAATGTAGTTACTGTATATATTTGTGGACTTGTTTTACTGGTTGGGTTATGCTTTCAGTGGTTTCTATGAAAGGACTGATGTCTCCTTGATTAATATCCTCTTTATTTTTTATAGGAGAGTTATTTTCTAAATCTTCTCTCGTTTTATGTCCTAATGAAGTTATTAACTTCATCTTATTGAGATCATCTTCAAGTTTTTCGTCGTGATTTTACTTCTGGTTTTGATCATGGAATATTTCATATTCTTGATCTACCACTGTATGTGCATGATTTTCTTTTGTTTTTCTTCTTAACTCAGCTATGAAACATTCTCGATGATAAGTTTCTCCTGTTTCTTTACAATACATGGGTATTGCATTGTTGTCATTACAACTGCAAAAGTCACAGGTGAAGGCTCCTAGCCTTGGAAGAAATTCACTGAGAGTACCAGTAGTTTTTTGTTTCTAATTTTGGATTAACATAATTATTGGGCGATATTCAGTTTCTTCTTCAGAATCATCTGAAGTGCCTTCAGTATCACTTTTTGATAGATAATCAAGATAATATATTGATTCATTCTCTTCATCAGAATATGCGACTTTGAAACCTTTCAGGTTTACGTATTCTATTGCCGCGTCATATTCTGCTATAAGAGCTTTAGAAGTTCTTTTTTCTTTTTTAGGATATTCATTTGCATAATTTCCTTCGGCTTTACAAAGCCAACATCTAAAGAGCTTTGTTTCTCTTGAAGGATTCTTCCATGGTTGTCTTTTCTTAAAAAATCTCTTTTTAGGAGATGATCTTTCTTTGTTTTGTTCAGAACTTCTTCTATATTTATATTTCTTTTTAGAAGAATTAATTCTTGAATTAGAATTATGGTAGTTATTTTTCCTATATCTGAACTTGCTTTTATTCTTCCGATCAGAGTAGAGGTGGCATCCCCAATGTGTCGGAGTGTCTAAGATTTTTGGACACATGTTTTCAACTCTTTTGAGTTGTTTCTTGGCCATTCTTGATTTTTGATTTTCTGTGCACTGTTTTCTTAAGAGATCTCTCACTCTTTCTACTATTCCTCCGACAGTAAAAAACTGGAGGGGGTTTTCTTCAAGTGACTGTGCTACAACATTATTCTAGGGTTCTGGTAACTTTCTATAGTAACTCCTGATAAGATCTTGATTTTCTAAGTCTCCAATCGTACATAAATAATTTTGGAATTCATTTGTATATTCTTCAAAGTATCTCATGTCGCAAATGTTTAACTTTTGAATATTTTCTCTAACTCTTTCCTCGGATTGTTCACTATGCCCGGTTATATCTCCACAGAATTGTGCATATATGGGAATTGCGAAATCTATAGGATCATTTGTTCGAGCTAGTTTGGTTGCCCAATCAGCCCATTGAGAGCTTCTTTTAAAAGAATTATACTATTTCTGGACAATACCTGTCAAGGTTGACTCATAGTACTTATGAGCATCCTCGTAAGCATATTTGGACAGAATTAATGCTTGGGTTAGCCTTAAGCTTGCAACCCAGTCATCGATAACTTTTCTTTTGTCTCCGACTCTATCTAAGTCTAGATAAACCCCTCTTTCGGAGACTGTTTGTCCCCATTTTGGTTCTGTAGGAATGTACTTATGTGAGCTTCGTTCTCCTATCTTCCCAGTAGGTGCTTGCCCTTTAGGGAGTCTGATTTTATCCTCTCTAATTATCTTAGTACGATTATTTATGATGTTTTATATGATAGTATGCCCTTCTGGTGGGGCTCACTTGATGTTGATCTTGTCCCCTTGTCCTTATGGTCAAATATCAAGAGTACCCTTTCCTTTTCCTTCTCCACCAAAATATCTTTGAGGTTTTTGGTCATTTTATAAAGACTAGATCCACAATTTGTGCTTACATCTTTGTCCATAACATCTAGCCCTTCATTTTCTTGCATCTCCACCCTCCATTCACCACTTTAGGCCTATTTATAACCCCCTCTCCCATTTTGGACGAAGGGAAGCTCTCTCTCCCCTCATTTCCTCTCCATTTTTCATAGTTCTTCATCTCTTAGTTTGTTTAGTTAGAATAGTTTAGCCCTTGTGTAGAGAGAGGGGTGTAGCATCTTTGGTTGATAACCAAAACCGAAGATTCTACACCCCTTGATCAATCACACTTGTGGGTAGATCCATGAAGCCTTGTTCTTAATCTTTTCTTTGTGTATGTGGATTTGTATAGTGTTTTGGGTTTGAGAAAACCGAAAATACTATACTTTGAAGCTTCACACCCTCTTTGTATACATCTAGGAAGCTCATGGGTATTGTGGTTCTTTCTCACCTTCTCTTGCTTTCTTGATGTATTACTTTTGTAAGGCTTTTATGTATATGCCTATGTATGTGAGTTGTGGATATGAGCAAACAATGTAATTTCCTTATATTGATGATTGATGCATGTTTGAATCTATGGGTTCCTACTCTTTATGCTTACTAAATGTGTTGGCTAGCTTTGTCACCTAAAAAGCATGTTTAGGTAAGTAATTAATCGGAACATGAAATTGACAACTTCTTGAATCCGTGAGCATGAGTAGCCTTTAGGTGGTGGCTTAGTATTTCTTACGGGAACTATTAAGTTGCTTGGATTTCTTACTATGAACTTAATGCTTGTGCCGTGAGTTTAATTGCTCTAAGGGGTCGTTAGGCTTGTGGTACATAGCCCACTTGTGTTATAAGGTAACATAATTGGGATTAAGGTTGTGTGATTTAACTTGGCTCCAAAAGACTTTGTTAAATTGCATGATTAGTTAGTTTCTTGGTAGCTTAACCAAAGCACTAGGGGGATATTTGTCAACCATGTTTTCACATCAATTATGGGTTACATTTGTGCATAAGTCTTTTTTCCTCTCATTGATCTAGTCTCAACACTTGTTAGTTTAGTTTGTTTTATGTTTATGTTAGCTTTAATTTATCTAAAATCAACAAAGCCGATTCACTACCACTTGTTAAAACCATCCCCATGACCTTTAGCTTCCAAAGGGCTAAGGTTGTGAATTGTAAAAGGTAGATGCATGTGTTTTCTAGGTTTCATTTCGCGGTAATCTAGTTAGGGTAGAGTTACTCAATCCATTGGGTACGATACTCTTACTTTTTCCCCCTATACTAAAACTTGACCTCCTATTCTTGGGAGTAGGAAGCATCACAAATTTGCACATAATATTAGTTAGGTGATGCAACCAACAAGTTTTTGGCGCCGTTGCCGGGGATTGAGATAAAACTCAATCCCTATTAGGTTGCCGTGGGACTAGAGAACCCATTTATTCTTTTTCTTTGTTTGGATTTCTTTGTTTGATAGTTTGTTATGGTAGTTTTATTTTTGAAATTTCTACAAGTACTTTGGGTAAGTGAGTTTGTAAATTTTAGTAAGAAAAAGATAAATGAAAGTTCAAATTGGAAATGGAAATTGTTCTTGCCATGTTACTACTTAATTACTACTTGTGTAATTTCACCTTTTAGTTAGTTAAAATTTGTATATACTTTGTATATTAATTATTTAGTTATTTTTTTTCTTTTTGAATTAGAGGTTGATTGAAACTTGTAAAATCTAAAGTAAAATGATTAGGGATTTTATCCTTGTACCGTCGAGTTTATTCACTCTTCACAACTAGGCGCATCCGATTGAGTTTACTCAAGAGGAGTTACCGAAAAGTTGAGTGTTAGACAACACCCAAGGATCAAATGCCTCTTCCATTTTACTAAGTAAATTGGATTGGACTATTGTCACGTAAGTTTATCTCTCTTCACAACTAGGCGCACCTTAGTAGGATTATGATGTCTAGGTAAGTTGGCTAGGGATTTCATCCCGGGTGTTGTGCCGTGTACTAAGTGAGCCTCGCTCTACCAAAGCCGCACATACGCTTACCTGGTCATAATTCGAAAAGAGTTACCGAAAGTAAGAGCGTTAAGCTAGCAAATTAATTGGAACTACGCCAATTTGGAGCTCCTTATCCTCTTTGCTTCTCTATTTACAAGTTTTGATTGGTTTCTAATTTTATGGACCTTGTTAATGTCCTTAAACTAAAACCCGGTTTGGCGGACTCCAACAAAAAGAAAGAAATAAGGAGATCAGCTTTAAAGTTGTGGAGCATGGGCCGAAGGTAAGAGAGTGTGGTAAAAGCCCAAGTGTGAGGTGCGTTTGGTTCAATATGCATGGAGTTTAATGGATGGCAAGGCCCAATGGGGCCTTGTGAGGTTATCACCATCGACAATATGCATTATGGAGCTAAACGGATGGTCGTCAAAGAGTTTGCATTTTCTAATCCCTCACTTTCATTTTCCTAAGCATGAATAGTTGTGTTTGTGTTTTTCATTTTAATAAATTTGTAGCATTGAGTGTTAGATAGTCATTTCACCCTTGATCAATGGATAATACACAAAAGATTTAGCTTTTATTGAAATGATTATCCAAAGTTCAAGTGTGAGGTGGCTACCTTCTCTTTTTCTTGCCTTATGTTAGTTTGTAGTTTTGAATGCTAGTTGTAGCCTTAACGATGCATGCTCCCCAAAACATTGATAGGATCTTAATAACTTCATACCACATTAAGGACTATATGATGTTTTAAGTGTGAGGTGTTTATTAGGCATATGTGTTAATTAGTTTGTTTTGGCTAGCATGTGGTAGTTAATAAGCATAGTTTCTTATCCTTAAATTTGTTTCACCATTGTCCATTGCACATTGAGGACAATGTGCGATTTAAGTGTGAGGTGTAAGGCTAAGTCATTTCATTCCTTATCCTTTTTCTTGTGTTAGTTAAAAACAAAAATCATAAAAATTGAAAAAAAAAAATTGAAAAAATGCAAAAATAAGTGTATAAGTGGTTGCTTGCTTGGTCTTAATTGCAAACAACCCCCAACCGAAATGATGTCTATTTGGATAGATTTATTTTGACTATGTTTAGCAATTGAAGATCAATGCTTTGTTAATAGGAGGATTTGGCGTTTTGTGCTCACATGCATTAAAGTCATATTGCCTATGTCATTTTAGATGGATTCATGTGGGAAAGATGAGGATTAAATTTGTTGAAACTATCTATGCCTAATAATGTGAGCTTTTGGGCCTATTATAGTGCATAAAAGTTTCACTTGCACTAGTTCTTTCATTGTGTGATCAATTCATTGTGCATGTAATCTAGAACTTGCTTCAAATCTTTCGAGACTTTATATCAAAAGCATGAGTTGTTATTGGGGAAGACCAAGGCATTAAGTATCCACCATGGCCAAATAGCTTTTGTCCTTATAATGAAATCCATTAGTAAGCCAATTTGAGCCTTTGTAATTATGTGTTAGCCTTTTCATTTCTTCACCACCACAAATGTCTACCCTTTTAAGCCTAAACACTTTTCCCTACCCTTTCTAAGCCAAGTGGTAAGCAATGTGAGTCATATTATTTGTTTGGTGCTTGTAAATGGGTTTGCGGAGCAAAATAATAAGTGTGAGGTGGGTAGAATATTTTTTTGTGTATCCAAGAAAAGAAAAGGGTGACCCTAGAAACATGTTCATAATATCAAAAGATTTATTCAAAAGTTAATATGGACTAGGGTCACCAAAGGAAAGAAAAAAAAATGAAAAAAATAAATAAATAATAGAAAAAGTGTTATTTGTGTGAGTGGAAAGAGAAAAAGAAAAAAAATGAAAGAAAGAAAAGAGAAAAATACAAAAAGAGTGAGGAGAATAAATATTTTTAGTTTAGTAGTTTAGATGGGTTTGTGGGAAAGAAAAGAGGGAGTTATAAAGTACCTAGAGCAAAAGAGTCTTATATAATGTCAACAAGAGAATTGCTTACTAGGAGGCTTGTGGTTTGTGATTTCCTTTCCCTTCATTTCTTAAAACCACCACCTTATGCCCCGCTACAACCTTAATAAAAGACCTTGTGCAATGATCATGTGGATAACTAATTGACTAACCAACTACGTACATAATTTACTAACTAACTAATTTAATTTAGTAATTAACTAACTAAATAATTTAATTTAATAACTAACTAGCTAAATTAAATTAATTTACTAAATAATTTAATTTAGTAACTAGATTAACTAGCTAAATTCTTTAATTTACTAACTAATTTAAATTACTAACTAACTAACACATTTAATTTACTAACTAACTAACTAATTTAATTTAATAACTAACTAACGACCTAACTAATTTAATTTACTAACTAATTATGAACTAAGCTTCGACGTAGTTAAATAATTAATTAAACAATCTAAATAATTAATTAAACTAACTAATTACCTGCGTCGTTGTACTGTTTGTCCTTCTCACGAACACACCACAGACCGCGGCAGTCCTCTGAGTCGAATGGCCTGTGGACGTAGGCCTCCTCCCAGGGAATCTCGTGCGGCCGGTCGTGCCTCCAAATCTGTCTCCCCCTAGCGTCGTACTCGGGCATGGCAGGGACGAACTGGACCATGTACATCCCCGATGGCGGAGACATACGGGGCGTGGACCCTGAGGGGCCTGATCCCCCTGTCGGTGGGCCCTGTCGCTGTGGGGGGACAGGGAGCATCTCTGGAGGGTCCTGATCGTCGCGCGGTGGGGTCGGCTGCCGATCCTGGAACAGTGCTGAAGTGCAGTGGGGTCTGGAGGGTGCGGCTGTGCGTCCTCCTTTGACGCTCGAGATTGGGCCAGCTCCCGTCGACTCATACGATGAGCCCCCACGTGTATCGCTCGGGGTAAATCCCATCAACGTCTCCTCGCGCCTGTTCATTGGCCAGCGTAGGCCCCGACGACCGCTGGGTCCGCCCCCCCCCACGGCTGTGTCCTGCCTGAGCTTCAGGGTCGCTCTTGCTCGGTCTGGCAATCCAGCGGTCTACAGCGCGGCGGTTTTCTGCACAATTAGTATATAAAATCCATAAATTTCACAACAATTCCACAAAAAAATAAAAAACTTCATTAAATATATATATACCTAATTATATATATACCTAAATATATTTATACCTAATTATATATATATATATATATATTTTGAAATATATACATATATATATATATATATAAATATATATATATCCTCCTAAAAATTCAGTATATATAACACAAAAAAATAAAAAACTTCATTAAATATATATAAACCTAATTATATATATACCTAAATATATTTATACCTAATTATATATATATATATATATATATATATATATATATCCTCCTAAAATTCCACAAAAATTCCACAAAAATTCCACAAAAATCATAAATAAAAAATTCCACAAAAATCATAAATCACAAAAATTCCACAAAAATCATAAATAAAAAATTGCAAGAGGGGCAGGGGACTACCTGACATGGTGGTGCGACGGGGACGAGGTACGGTGGTGGTGCGGGGAGGCGGCGACGGCGGCTGCGTTCGCACCAGTTTTGGAATCGGCAGCGGTCGGGAAGGACGGGGAGGGGTCGGGTAGGGACGGGGAAGGTCGGGAGGGTCGGTGGTGGTCAGTCGGTGTCGGGGAGGGTCGGGCGGCGATTAGGGTTTTGAGGGGATTCAGCCGAAAATGAGGGAAAACGGTCTGCTGCGCTTTAAATCGAAGGACTATAGCCGACGATGTCCATTTTAATTCGTCGGCTATAGTATAGTCGACGAAATTCGTCGGCTATACTCTGACCCTAAATCCGGGCCGGGCCGAAGTTGGGCTTTGCGAGCCGAGGTACGGGCCAGGCCTTGGGCTGTGCGGTGGGCGGGCCGGTTATAGCCGACGAATTTAGCCATTTCGTCGCCTATAGTATGAATGTCGTCGGCTATACCTTTAATATCGTCGGCTATACTGCACGCGCTCAACAGCCGTCCGATCTCCCCCATCCAACGGCGGACAATGAAACGGCGCGGATCGCAAGAGTTTAGCCGACGAAGTTAAATATTTCGTCGGCTATTCCTTGGTCAAATTGCAAAGTCAAACCTCTAAACGCTTTAAAACGGAAATTGGCCCTTCTAAATGACGTTTTTTGGCCTTACCTTCAACAGAGAATAGTTTCAAATCGATGCGACGCAACTAATCGTATAAAAATTTTCCTCAAAATATTTACCGACTGTCAGGCTACCCATAGGAAAACGGAAGTAAAAAACAGCTAACCGCAACATTCGGCACACAGATTTTTTCGGAATCTTCTCATTTTTCAACCGTAGATGTATTTCAATATTTCGGTCATATCTTATTTCACGACACATTTGCATTTGAAGGGTTTACGTATAGTAACTATTTGAAACTATACATTCACTTAAACACTTATTAAACAAGTTAAGGAACATTAGTGCATATGTTACGATTTTGAATCTAAAAGTTTGGAAAATCTATTCCAACCGTCAGATATCACCATTAAGATTAAATACATGTATGAAAAAAAAACCAACTACATCTGACAACGTTAAAGGCTCGATCGGGACGGTTAAACTGCAAAGTCAAACCTCTAAACGCTTTAAAATGGCAATTGGCCCGTCTAAATGACATTTTTTTGCCTGACCTTCAACAGAGAATAGTTTCAAATCGAAGCGACGCAACTAATCGTATAAAAATTTTCCTCAAAATATTTACCGACCGTCAGGCTACCCATAGGAAAACGGAAGTAAAAAACAGCTAACCGCAACATTCGGCACACAGATTTTGTCGGAATCTTCTCATTTTTTAACCGTAGACGTATTTCAATATTTCGGTCATATCTTATTTCACGACACATTTGCATTTGACGGATGAAGCAATGGTTTTGGTCAATATACTTTAGCCGACGAAATGCAAGTCGTCGGCTATACTTTAGCCGACGAATTGCAAGTCGTCGGGTATACTTTAGCCGACGAATTGCAAGTCGTCGGCTAAAGTATAGCCGACGACCTTCAACGTTTTGTCGTTAGCCGACGACTTGCATATTAAATTACTCAGAATGGGCATTATAGCCGACAAAGTATGGTCCATTTCGTCGGCTATAATGCTTATCTTTCTAAAAATTTGCCATTTAGGGCCTGAAAATTGCCTATTTCACCTGATAAATTCCTAAACATCACACAAACAATTCAATACAATTTCCCATAAACTCCGAAAACGGTAATTAAGGACAAAAATGTATTCATACATGCATGCACCATCGTACACAAATACATACATAAATAGTATACTAAGGATGATAATCAGAATCATCCTCATCACTTGAGTCAGACGTAGTATAGTAGTTAATATCTGGCAACCGGTGCTCGTACTCGTCGTCTGAGTCATCGCCTGCCTGAGATAGACGATTCGGATTAACATCATACATGGGCACCTGACCCCTAGGAAGTCGAACCACTCTGCCCGGCGTCACATTATTATCGCGGATGGTGGAGGATTCCGGAATGTCGACGGCGTCCGGCTCTTGGTATGCGGTCGCTTCTTGACACTCTGTGCTCACACCAAGTGTGGTAGCACTGTATATGTCTCGCTGAGACACATGGTTAACTACCTTCCACGTGCCTTTGTTCAATGGATCATCAAGATAAAAGACCTTTTTGGCCGCTGTGGCGAAAACAAAGGGGTCATCTTCATACACACTAGTGGCGGTATTCACCGAAAGTATGCCGTACTGATCGGTCCTTATGCGGTGCGGCCTAGTATCAAACCATCGACACTTGAACAAGTGGACTTTCATGCGGTTCCCATAAATGAGTTCAACAACTGACTGTAGGACACCGTAATAATCCTCGCCCCCCTCTGCACCATCGACCATCACCCCACAATTCTGTGTTTTGCGTTCCCCGTCTCTAGCTTCACATATATACTTAACGCCGTTGACATCACACATTGGGAGGACTGTGGAAGATATCGGCTTCATCGACAACAGCCTCAATTCCTCTGAGTAATTTCTATGACCACCCTTCGCAGCCACGTGCATCAGCTAAAAATATAACTCAAATCACTTGGTGTGTTTATGATTAAAGAATAGGGAACTGTAAAAGAAAGCCATCTAATATATATATTTATACCCTTACCCATTGTGGAAAATAGTCTGCAAACGTCGTGTTGTGGTACTCGAGATCACCGCCAACTTCCTTGCAGTTAAGATGGGTTCATTTCCAATATTGTACCTCCGGACAGTTAATTAGAACCCACCAGTGGGCAATCCCTACCTCATGGTCAGGCAACTTGTCCACACCCTTCTTCTTGAAGCTTCCGTATGGTACAACATCGTTGGCGACGATAGATAGGTTGAACTCGGGGTCATCTCGACTTGGATGTTGTGGGGGGTCCTCCATCGCTCCCAAGTACAACTTGGCGTACGTTACACACTCATGCACAATGTAAGCTTCAGCAATACACCCCTCAGGCGCAGATTTATTGTGCACATATTTCTTGTAGTCTCCAAGTTGTCTGCAAGGTTAACAAGTGCATGTTAAGAGCATGCAAATTTTATTTAAAAACATGTATAAATCAAATTTATGAATAACATGTACCTTTCGATGGGATACATCCAAGTGTAGTGTACGGGACCGGTAAGCAACAATTGTTGGGGAAGATGGATCATCAGGTGAGGCATGATGTCAAAGAAGTTTGGGGGAAATATCCTCTTGAACTTGCACAAGATAAAAACGATTTCCTCATGCATTCCCATGAGGTCTGATTTTCTAACTTCTCTAGTGCATACCTTCTGGAAGAATCTTGACAACGCCACCAACGGCTCAACCACTTCATCCTCCAAGTACGCTCGAATGAAAATAGGGAAGAGGCGTTGAAGCAGTACATGGCAGTCGTGACTCTTCAATCCGTACATCTTGTTGTCTCGGTAGTTAACACACTTGCTTATGTTACCCGCATAGCCATTAGGATACCTGCATAGCCATTAACAACAATTAGATTTCATGCAGTCCCATGCTTCTGGAATACATGCCTAATAAAAAGTTACCTGACATTACTCATCCATCCAAAGATTTCATGTTTCTGGTCCCTGGTGACGGTGTAAGGAGCTTGGGGCATTTTGCTCCTGCCCTCTCTCAACCACAAATGGTCCCGCAGTCCCATATTTCTCAGATCAACGCGTGCCTTGGGGGTGTCTTTTGTTTTCTTCTCCCAATTCAAAACTGTGCCAACCACAGCTTCACACATGTTCTTCTCTATATGCATGACATCCAGGTAGTGTCTGATAGCCAACCTGGACCAATAAGGAAGTTCCCAGAAGATGCTTTTGTGTGACCAGAACCTATACCGATCGGGCCTCTTTGGAATCGTGCACAACACATCGGGATGATTGCTAAGCGGACCAAAGTCATACTCATTCAACACTGCCACTATTTCCTCCCCTGTCCATCGCTCCGGTGCCCAGCCCCTTTCTTCAGTCCTATCAAAAGCCTGTGCATCGTCCCTAAATGGATGGTCATGCGGAAGCCAACAACAGTGACGCATCTGGACAATCTTGCTGCAATGAGGACTGGAGCAATCAACAGTCATGCACTCTGAACAAACCCTGTAACCCCTGGTGACGCTGCCTGACAACATACCCCTCCCAGGAAAGTCACTGATCGTGCCAACAAGCATGGCACGCATCCAGAACATCTCATTTTTGAACCGGTCGTAGACCAGGTGGCCTTTCAGACTCAAGTACCGAAGCTCCTCAATTACGGGTCTCAAATACACATCGAGACACTTTCCCGGATAACCTGGGCCTGGAATCAACAATGTGAGCATGCTATATTCCTTCTTCATGCACATCCACGGTGGAAGGTTGTACGGAATCAAAATAACTGGCCACACACTATACTGAAGCTCTTTCTTGCCAAAAGGGTTGAAACCGTCGGATGATAGCCCTAGCCAAACATTTCGAACCTCTGATGCAAATTCAGGAAACTCCAACACATTCTTCTTCCAAGCCTCTCCGTCGGCGGGATGTCTAAGGGTGTCATCGTCAGACACATTCCTCTCAGCCCACCATCTCATAGCTTCGGCCGTGAAAGCACACATGAACAACTGCTCAAGCCTATCAATCAGCGGGAAGTACCGAAGTATCTTCACAGCTTTCTTGTTCCCTTTAGGAGTGAACTCATACCGCTCTGTATTGCATACTGGGCAGTATTCAAGATCTGCAAGTCCTTCCCCGTAAAACAGAACGCAATCGTATCTGCATGCATGAATCTTGATGTAGGAAAGACCGAGATCTTTAAGGATATGTCGCACTTTATGATGACTGGTAGGAAGCCGATGTCCGGGGGGCATCGCCCCACCCCATATCTTCAGCCAATCATCAACCGATTTGACAGTGTCTTTGTTCTCCGGTTTGATCTTCATCACTCCCATGACAGATTCAAGGACAGTCTTACTGCATCCGGGGTACAACGGAGTCTGTTGCAATGCGATCAGGTTGTTGTACTTTTCCATACCACTTGTGTTGACCGGTGATCGGGGTAATGGCTCGAGTGGCTCAATATCAGGGAAACACTCCATCTCCGGAGGAGGGAGTTGCACATCTGGTGCTTCATCAAAGACACCGCTCTCATGAGGAAACATATCGTTGATCCAGTTCGTTGTTGGATCATTGGACGAACTCCCTCTCTCGGCAAATTGTCCATGATCATGAGGACCCGCAAACTCTGGTTCACCATGATAAATCCAATTAGTATATAGGACCCAAAATCCATATCTAGCCAGGTGTTGCTCCACTTTCTCTATGGAAAAACGTTGTCGTGGGCTGGCACACTTGCAGTTTTTACACGGGCAATAATGAAGTGTAGTGTCTCTACAGTTAGCCATCACAAATTCCAGGAAACTCCTAACTCCATCATGATACGCCTGATCCCATCTTCCAAGGGTAATCCAACTCTTGTCCATCCTGTAAATTCAATAAATAAATATAATTATATATATATATGTATATATATATATATATGCACGTACTACGTACGTACGTACGTACTAATTAATTAAAAAATTCATCATTACACACACACACACACACACACATATATATATATATATATATATATATACACATCCCTAAATTAATTAAAACATCGTCAATCTCCCTAATTAATTAAACACAATATATTTTTTATATATACCAACAATATATTTTTAATTACAATTACATTAATTAATATATATATACATTTTTTCATCAAATTCATCTAAAATCACCTCTAAATCAATAATCAATCACTAATCTTCAACAAAACTTCAATTCTATCTAACCAACATATCAACCCATTAATAATCTCATCTCAACACATATATATATATATATATATATCAAATTAATCACACATTTATTCTAATTAAACTCTAAATTAACACACCTCTGCATATAACCAACTAAATCAACACACACAGCAATATGTACCTTTCAAGCTTATGGCCGAGGTTTTGGACGATTTCAGAGCATTTTCGAAATTTTTTCGAAAAATTTCGACGAAGTGAGCTCGCTGGTGCAGAATAGATTTGATATAAGGGTTATAGCCGACGAAGACCCTCCTCGTCGGCTATAACAAAAAAATTTCGTCGGCTATAGTTATAGCCGACGACGTCAAGTAATAGCCGACGACTCGTCGGCTATAGTATTATAGCCGACGATGTGGCCGACGAAAGAGTAATTCGTCGGCTATAACCCCTTATAGCCGACGAAGTACTCTTTCGTCGGCCGTTTTTTTTCATATCGTCGGCTATGACCCCTTTTCTGGTAGTGTTGTTCAAGTTCTACAATTCTTCTTTCTGCTATATAGATTCCTTGCGTAAATCTATAAATTATATCCCAATATCCTTGTCTATTTCTAAGGAGCCTTTCTCTAAATTTTTTTAGAATTTTCAATTTTTCTTTTTTGTCTTTTAATTCTTTTTCAGTAATTCTAATATTTTCTTGATAATTCAAACGATGAGGAGAAATATTTTAATAATTAAAATTAACTGGCTACCCTTCAGTATAGAGGATAAATCATATATATGTAGTATGCTAAATAAACAACTTCATGGGCCCACTACGCTCCGTCAAAATGTAAAAATAACAAAGATTTAAAAGAAAACAGAAAATAAGGCTATTCTGGTCTTTTTGATAGTGCTAACGGAATATTCTAACAGAATATGCTAAATATTTAACGGTAGGTACTTTCTTGATATTAAAACAAGATTTCAGGTATCATATTCATACCTTTGAAAGTCTAGGTATCATATTGACCGGTGCATGAAAGTTGAGGCACTAATGGTACACTTTCCTCAACTTATTATGGTCTAGAAAGATTTAACCCAGGACCAAGGAGTAAGGGTGTTGATACCTCTACTAGCATAGCTAGTATGCTACCTCACCAAGCATAAGCATCAACCTCTTTGTGGGCCTATAAGCTATGGTGGGACTCAACCGCGACATACATTTCATAGCTATCCAACGATAGTTGGAAGTGGCCAAGACCTGGTCAGGAAGCCACCTTCTTGACCTTACTAAGACGCCTTGACAAAAAGCTTTATAGACTAGAAATGAGAATTTACATCTCACATTGGAGAACATGTAAAAGAGAGCGGCTCCCTTACCTATAAAAGGTAATATCTAGGTTGTTGATCTCAAAGTGCTTACACGAATTTGCATCCCATAGAAATAATAATTCTTCTGACATTCACAGGAAAAAATTGAGGGGGGATTGGGGTTCAAAAGCATTATGGATTTCAACATGGCCCTTCTTGCTAAACAGGGTTGGAGATTTTTGTGCAAGCCAGATGCTCTATGGAGTTGAGTCTTGAAATGTAGATACTTTCCTAATTCAAACTTCCTGGTAGCCACTTCTGGCTCCTCACCCTCCTGGGCATTGGCTAGTCTGTTACATGGAAGATCGCTGCTAAAACCAGGGCTGGCTTGGCAGTTGGGACATGAGGAAACAATTGATTTTTGGAGGGATTCTTGGATACACAACTTTTTGAGAACGAATTTGATGGATTTCATGCCACCTCAACCTAGATTCTGGCCTGTCTCCTGGTTCATTGACAAAGAAACAAAACTCATGGAAGACGGCCATGCTCCAGGTATGTTCCTTAGTTTGTTATTACTGCAATTTTAGCTAACTGTTGGAAAATATGTGGACTTGGCATTATCACTTAAGTATTTTTCAGTTCAATTAATTAAGTATAATAGCTGAATTATGTAACAATCCTATATCAGTTATTATCAGATGTATATCTGTTGGTAAATCTAGAACTCTCATAGAAGTTGTTAACCTCTTCAATATTATAGAAAAGATAAGTTTAGTCTCTTAACAGATAACACTCCTATTAACTTTAGACTCTCTATGGGTGAGGACAAAGAGGAGTTTAGGCCTATTTACATACATAAGAGATATTCCCTGAATACACACGAGAGATACATTAAGATATCAGCCCCATTACTGAGTTTTTGTGCTGTGCTTTAGAAGAATATTCTTAGAGCAGTTCTGGGAAGTTCAAGTAATGGTTGGAGGACTTGGGAGTTCATCAACTGGTGAGTTTCTATTCTTCTAAGTTCACTTCTGTTTCATTCTTGTTTAGTATGCATTTGTTTGTGAATTTTGATCTTTGTTTAAGTTGTTGTGATGTTGCCATTTTCATCATTTAGATAACAATTGGTATCAGAGCAGGTAAGGATGCCACAAAATGCATAAAAGAAATTTTTGGTTTTGTTTTTGATTCAGTAAAATTACAGAAGAAAATGAAACTTTAATTCAGAAAATAAATGGCTAAAATCCTTAATCCGCATATTTTGAGTACTAAGCCCACTAAATTAACTATTACTAGCCCAAACCAATTCAGAACAAAAAAAAAAAGGGAGAAAAAGAGGGGAAAAGTTTCAGCGTTCTTTTTTTTTTTTGTCTCTTCTTTGCGTCATCTTCTTCTTCTCTTCTTCAGTTCGTGTTTCTTCTTTTTATTTTTTGGGCTGGATGACTGCGGTTGAGATAAAATTCTCATTGATGGGATTCAAACCCGTACAGGCGCAGCAATTCAGAAATAGCTATAATTGGAATCGTTGTTATGGTTTTGGGGAGCTATGCGCAACTGAGAATTTCAATCTCAGTAAAGGGATTCAATCCGATTTAGGCGCAGCTATACATAAATGGTGAGTTTGGGTTTTTATTTACAGTTTATACTAGCCAATTACAGCGCTGTAGTAGAGGCAAAGGTAAGTCTTCAATCTGAATATGTATATCCTACTAACTCTTAACTCTTTCAAAGAAGATGTGAGATTTGGTCCTTTGTAAATACCTAAGTACTTTTTTTCCAGCTATCCAATGTTCATGAGTATGATTAGATTGAAATCTAGAGAGAATGCTAACTGCAAAGGCCAAGTCAGGTCTTGTACAGACCTAAGCATACATGAGACTCCCAATAAGTCTAGCATACAGTGTGCTATCCATATCAGAAATCTTCCCTCCAATTTTTTTTTTTGACATGATCTGGAGATGGAGGCTTGTATGCTTAATTTCAGTAATGTTTGGCATTTTATGGATTCATTTGCTTGCTTATGTGATTGAATGTGTCTCTGAATGACTATGATTTTGCTGGAAAATTTTAAAAGAGGAAGTAATATATACAATACAGTAAAATACAGGATTCTCCCAAACTGTATATATGAATATGCAGAATTAATCATAGTTAAAAATCAATGGTTTTACTGAGGACATGAACTGGAAATAAGACTATTGATTTGGTTTGTGATTTAAAGAAAGCTTTATAGACTATATTGCACAAAGCAATTTTTCATCATTGTTTTCTTAAAATTTTCATTCTAACAAACTGAACTTGTGCAGCTAATTCAACATAACACTTATATTTTGTTCTTCCAAAGAAGATGTTCACTGTGTTGTTTTGTTTTAGTGCAGCATCTTATGTGGCTTATGTAACTTTTTAGATTCTTGAAACTTTTCTTAACCAAAGTTTTGACTGTTTCATTAATAACTGGTATATAACAACCATGGTTTGATAATTAAGAAAATACAAGATGATGAATTTTATATCCAAAGATATTATTCACAATCAACTACAGCTTTATGGGGAAAACTTAAGTTTTATGCTTCTGATTGAAGTAATGATTGAGCATTTAAATTTTTCTGATAGTATGCTTGACTGTTTTGATTTTTCTAAAGCTTACAGGATATATATATATATATATATATATATATATATATATATTAACACACAAAAATGGTTTTTGCAGTAGCTTATGTATGTTCTTTTGGCTTGTTTTGTTTAGGGTCTACTTTTATTAATCTTGGCCAAGTGGTGTTGCTTAATGGAACTAACTGTAAGGACTGGGGAAGACACATAGATTACCACATTACCATGACCAATCAACTGGATACATGCATGGTATACGATGTCCCTCCAGAACCTACTGATGAAGATGATGTTGAAACTAAGAAAACTTATAAGGAATGACACACTAGCAATAGAAAAACTAAGAGCTTCATCAGAACCACCATGATAGATTCTGTTAGAGGGTCAATTCAGAAACCTGAAACTGCTTGGGATTATCTTGAGGCTATTTCTGAGTACTACATGGAGAATGACAAAGCTGAGATTTCTAGGTTGTCTAGGCAGTTTAATGACATGAGTTTTTCAGGTGTTGGCTATGTGAGAGAACACATTATGGGAATGATGGACATAAATGCTAGGCTTAGAGACTTAAACATGGGGGTTAAAGATGACCAGGTTGTGGCTCAAGTGCTAGATTCTCTACCTACCACATTTAGTAACCTGGAAACCTCCTATAATGCATCTGAAGCCAACTGGAGCCTCAACAAACTCATTTCAGTCTGTGCCAATGAGGAAGAGAGGATTAAGAAAGAGTCCAAGTCAACTACTGCCATAAACCTAGTTGAGAAGCCAAAATGGAAGGGTAAAAACAAACTTAAAGTTAAGAAAATTGTCCCAACTAAAGTTTCTGGGGTTAGCAGCCATGGAAAATCATGTGAGAAAAAATGCTATGTTAAGGGCTGCAATGGAGAGGCTAAGGGGAATGGATTCAGATTTAAGTGCTTCTTTTGCAAGGTGGCTGGTCACAAGAAGAAGGATTGTCCAGGGTTCAAAGCCTGGATGATCAAGAAAGGTGATTCATTCCCCAATTCAGTTTTTTCCCTAGAAGTTAATTTTTTTAATATAGATACTCATTCATACTGGTTGGATTTCGGCTCACCCATCCATATCACCACTTCATTGCAGGATATCATAAAGAAGAGAGCACCAAGGGACAGTGAGCAGCAAGTCTGTGTTGGGAATGGAGCAATGGTAGCAATTAGGGCGATTGGAACCTTGAAAATTGATCTAGGACTAGGAAATTTTCTTTTCTTGAACAATGTTTATGTTATTCCTTCTTTAGAAAGGAATCTTATTTTAGTAGGTCTTTTGGTTGCTATTGGATTGAGACTTATTATTGATTTTGATGGAATAAAAATTTTGAAAGGTTCAGAATACATTGGTGGTGGTTTTTTATGCAATAATTATCTTAAATTAGATTGTTCTGTGATAAAACAGGAGATTCTAGCCATTGAGAATGCAGAAAGCATAATTTCAGAAAACCATGTTGCAGGAAGTAAAAGAACCATATACAATAACAAGTCTGCTAACCTATGGCATAAAAGGTTAGGTCATATATCTAAAGAAAGACTTAAAACATTGGAAAAGAACAAAATTTTACTAGCTTTAGATTATTCAGATTTAACTGATTGTATAGAATGTTGTAAAGGGAAAATAACACACAGCAGAAAATTAAATGCATCAAGAAGTCATTCACTACTGGAATTAATCCATACAGATCTATGTGGCCCTTTTAGACATAAAACTATATGTGGAAATGTTTACTTCATCACCTTTATAGACGATTTTTCTAGGTACTGCTACATCTATCTATTATCATAAAAATCTCAAGCTTTACAGACATTCATAATACACAAAACTGAAGTTGAATTGCAGCTAGAGAAGAAAATTAAAGTTGTTAGGTCTGATAAAGGAGGGGAGTACTATGGTAGGCATAATGAAGCAGGCCAACAAATGAGACCTTTTGCACTTTACTTGCAAAAGAATGGCATTAAGGCTCAGTATACAACTCCCTATAACTCTCAACAGAATGGAGTAGTAGAAAAGAAAAATAGAACCTTAAAAAATATGGTGATAAGTATGATGTGCACTATAGGGTTGCCGAAGTTCTTATGGGGTGAGACTCTTAAGACTGCAAATTATATTTGCAATAGAGCACCTAGTAAATCTGTAGAGAAGACCCCATTTGAACTTTGGATAGGAAAACAACCAAGCCTGCATCATTTCCATGTTTGGGGATGCAGGGCTGAAGCAAAAATACCTAAAGAATTAGCACAAAAGTTAGATTAGAAAACCATGAGTTGCCATTTCATAGGATATTGTGAAAAATCAAAAGGTTATAAATTTTACACACCTAATAGAACAACCAGAACTTTTGAAACTCATCAAGCTAAGTTCATGGATGAAGATATCTCCAACACAAGTTTTGAGGACTTGACTGCAGAATTTGAAGAAATTGCAGAAAATACAGAAACTGTTCTTGTGGAAAAAAAAATTTACCATTCAATTCAGAAAATGAAATGGAAACTAATGCTACAGAAACTGAAGTCCAAAATCAAAACTTAGAGGAACCAGTAGCCTTAGATCAAGATGCTCCTTACCAAGCTGAAAACTTAAATTTAGTTGAGCCTGTCCATGATCAAGCTGATCAACAAAATATAGAACAGCCTCAGCTTAGGAGATCTCAGAGAAACAGAAAACCAACTTTTGGGGAAGACAGTGATTGTATTGTTTATTTACAAGAGTTGGATGTAGAAGATAATGATCCATTAAACTATAAACAAGCACTAGAGAGCACTGAAATTTCAAAATGGCATAAAGCAATGGAAGCAGAAATTGCTTCCATAAGTCAAAATCAAGTGTGGAAACTTGTAAGACCTAACCCAAATCAGAAAGCTATAGGTTCAAAATGGATCTTTAAGACCAAGAGGGATGTTAATAGAAACATTGTCACATCCCGAACCCAATTTAACTAAATTACGAGTATTGAAATTTCGTACGCTTTTATTTTAGTTGTCACACGATGTCGAAAGTATATTCGAAAGTTAAATTTGAAAAATGTTTTAAGTTTTAAGGGGGGAGAAGTTGACTTTGTGATCCGTTGTAAATTTTGAAAAGTTTCCTTCACGAAAGTTGTAGAGCGCGACGATACGAGTTCGTAGACACGTGGCACGTGTGAAACGGACATCGTAGGAAGAAGTTATGACCTGTAGAAGTTATTTTACTGTTTCAGAAAATTTACTATAAAAAGGGGATTTTTTTTTCAGGAAATGGAAACTTTCCATTTCGGGCATTTACCATTCCACTATTCACTTTACTGTAGCAAATTAATGTTCATCGTCTCCCTCCCCGATCCGGATCGCCGCCGCGCCGATCTCCGCCGTCCGGCCACCCCAGGTCGCGCGTCACCCAACAATCGACGCGCCTTGGTCTCCACTTCGTTTCCAGCTGCTGATCGGCCCGGGGGAGCAACCATGCGCGGCGCGGCAAGCTCGGGAAGTCCGGTCACCGTGCGCGAAGGACCTTCAGGCGTCGTCGGACAGTGCGCCACCCATCAATCGGAGGGGTTTCTTCCTGCGGTCCTCCCTGTGCTAGTGGTTTCTGCCGAATCGAGCTCTCGAGCACGGATCGAATCGTATTCTTCCCGACCCGATCCGGTTGACCCGACCCGGCCCACGTTGACCGACTCGGCCCAAGTTGACCGTTGACCGATCCCGGCCCATGTTGACCGTTGACCAAGACGTTGACCGATCCCGCCCATGTTGACCGGACCGTTGACCAGTTGCTGACCGACGTTGACCGTTGACCGAATTTGACCCGATTCCGGAATTTCAGCGATTTGATCTGATGCAATCCTACAACGATTCGACGCGATCCTGAACGGATATTTACCATTTTTGGTAAATTAGGGTGAGTAAACCTCATTGTAGTAGTATTACATACGAATTTAATTTTAGTATAATTATCGTTCTATACAAAAAGATTTATATGAAATATATGTATATGGTGAGTGGATTTTATGCATGCATAAATATTTTGGTCAAATGAGGTTTATTGTAATTAAACGATTTCTTGAGCTTGGTAAAAGTTATCGAATTATGATGATGATATTTGTTCATTTAATATTTAAAGAGAAATATGGTTTTGGAGTCATATATTTTATTACTATTTTAGTAGTACGTATTTTAGCCGAAAATGAGATTTCCGACGATTTTGTGATTTCATTATTTATGATTTCACGACATGTGGGACATGTCTACATTATATATTCTTTTCGATATTCTTTTTACGACATTGGGATATGTCGGATATATACATACATTCATTCGAGACTATGCTTTTATCTTATTATATTTATAAGTGTAAGCCTCGGATGTACGGTCGGGGACCATATGGATTTTTATATAAGGGGAAACGTGTTTTCAGTTTGTTTTCAGATTTTCACCATATCAGGGTCGGGATATATGTATATGTTGATGCTAGCTAGCATAGTAGCCCGAGCCCACGCGAGGTGACGACTTGACCATATATGTCAGATTCACGCTCGGTGGTCGACGTGTACGGGCATAGCGTGGTGACGCTATTGGGGACCCTTGTGATATATATGTGTGGATGCTAGCTAGCATAGTAGCCCGAGCCCACGCGAGGTGACGACTTGACCATACAGGTCAGATTCACGCTCGGTGGTCTACGTGTACGGGCATAGCATGGTGACACTATTGGGGACCCTTGTGATTTGACCCTTAGCCGTCGGGGCTACTATTAAATGGTGGGTATTACGTTTCCCCTATTTTATTATAGGACAAACTACTGGTCACTCCTCCAACTTTCACTGACTCGACAGTTTAGTCCTTAAGGTTTCAATTTTAACAGATCACTCCTCCAACTTTCACTGACTCGACAGTTTAGTCCTTCAGGTTTCAATTTCAACAGATCACTCCTCCAACTTTCACTAACTCGACAGTTTAGTCCTTAAGGTTTCAATTTCAAAATATGTAGTTGGAGGAGTGATCTGTTGAAATTGAAGTTGTAGGAGGAGTGATCTGTTGAAATTGAAACCTTAAGGACTAAACTGTCGAATTAGTGAAAGTTGGAGGAGTGATCTGTTGAAACTGAAACCTTAAGGACTAAACTGTCGAGTCAGTGAAAGATGGAGGAGTGACTTCTTGAAAGATGAAGGATCCGGAAAGTTTTAATGTCGACCGTTATTCAAAGAAGGTTGCCACAAAAGATGAAGGATCCGGAAAGTTTTAATGTGCCTTGTGTGATAGGCAACACTAGATTCGAGGATGTGATGTTGGATTTGGGAGCATCGATCAATGCCATGCCTCTCAATGTGTACCAAACGTTGAGTATAGGGCCTCTCAAGAAGGACAACGTCATTATTCAACTTGCAGATCGCTCAAGCAAGTATCCGGAAGGCTATGTGGAGGATGTGCTCGTCCAAGTTAATCAATTGATCTTCCCCGCCGATTTCTATGTTGTGGAGATGGAGGATTCACCGGTTAATAGCACTCAATTGCTACTTGGCCGACCATTCATGAGGACGGCACACACGAAGATTGATGTAGCCGAGGGAAATTTGACGATGGAGTTTGATGGAGAGGTGATAAAGTTTAATGTTTTTGATGCCATGAAGTACCCCATTGTTGATGTAAAGGAAGGTGGCGCCATGGATGTTTTGGAGGAGGTCGAGCAAGTTATGTCGACCTCGCTCGACGCATAGCAATTAGCTATCGAGCAAGGGGTCAGTTTTGACAAGGAGGGAGTACGAGTTACAATTGAAGATGATGGTGCCGACGCAAGCAATACCATGATTGCCGAGCCAAGCCTAAGTGAGGTAGTTGCCGAGCTAGATACAACTCCACTCTACACAAAGAACTCGTTCTTGTCAATTCCAAGTGCCACAACCAAATTCCGACCAAGTGTGGAAGAGGCCCCAAAGTTAGAACTAAAAGAACTCCCTAGTCACTTGAAGTATGTTTATCTTGGAGAAGAAGATACTTTACCGGTTATTGTGTCTTCAATGCTTAGTGAGAAGCAAGAGGAGGAGTTGATAAGTGTGCTTAAGAAGTACAAAACCGCCAATGATAGAGAGGTTAGCCGGCCATTCTTTTTATTGCTTTCTTGATGGATATAGTGGATACAATCAAATCATGATACACCCGGATGATCAAGAGAAGACCACTTTTACTTGTCCATTTGACACGTTTGCCTATAGACGTATGCCATTCGGCCTATGTAACGCACCCGGAACGTTTCAACGATGTATGTATGCTATCTTCTCGGATTTTATTGAAGATATTATCGAAGTTGTTATGGATGATTTTAGCGTTTATGGAGGCAACTTCGAGACTTGTTTGACAAACTTGGAGAAGATACTAAAGAGGTGTGTAGAGACTAATTAACCTTGTACTTAATTGGGAGAAGTGTCACTTTATGGTTACACAAGGTATTGTCTTAGGCCATGTTATTTTGGCAAGAGGCTTAGAGGTTGACAAAGCCAAGGTGGAACTAATCCAAGCATTGCCTAGCCCAAGAAGTGTACGAGACGTGCGAAGTTTTCTTGGACATGCCGGTTTCTATCGACGCTTTATCAAAGATTTTTCCAAGGAAGCTTAGCCATTAAGCAACTTGTTACAAAAGGAGGTGATGTTCGAGTGGATGGAGGAGTGTGAAGAAGCCTTTTGCCGATTGAAAGCATGCCTTTGTACGGCACCGGTTTTGGCTTCTCCTAGATGGGACGAGCCGTTTGGGCTAATGTGCGATGCAAGTGATTATGCACTTGGAGCGGTGCTTGGACAACGAATTGAGAAGAAGCCATGCACCATTTACTATGCTTCAAGGACTCTCAATGATGCTCAACTAAACTACACAACAACGGAGAAATAACTCTTAACGGTAATATTTGCTTTGGAAAAGTTTCGATCGTATCTTTTGAATTCCAAAGTCATTGTTTATAGTGATCATGCCGCTTTGAGATACCTTATGAAAAAGAAGGATGCTAAGCCGAGGCTCATACGATGGATTCTTTTGCTTCAAGAGTTCGATATTGAGATTAAAGACAAGAAAAGGGTAGAGAATGTTGTAGCCGATCATCTAAGTCGACTTACCATTGAGAGGGATCGGCTACCCCTTTGTGAATCCTTTCCGGATGAGCAACTCTTTCGACTTGAAGTACATGAGCCTTGGTACGCCGACATGGCCAACTATCTAGCCATTCGGCAACTTCCTCCTACAATGCCAAGACATGCAAGGCTTCGGCTAATCAAGCAATCACGCCATTACCTTTGGGATGAGTCTTACTTGTGGAAACAATGTGGTGATCAAGTGCTACGAAGATGTGTTGCCGAGCATGAGCATAAGTCGATTCTTCAATTTTGTCATAGTGAGGCGTGTGGAGGGCAATTTGGAGCAAAGAAGACCGCTTTGAAGGTATTTGAATGTGGATTCTTTTGGCCTACAATTTTTAAGGATGCTTACATATTTTGTAAGTCATGTGATCGATGCCAAAGAATGGGGAATATCGGTCCACGAGATCAAATGCCATTAAATCCCATTATTTCTATTGAGATTCATGATCTTTGGGGATTGACTTCATGGGACCGTTTCCATCAAGTAAAGGCTTCCTCTACATATTGCTTGCGGTTGATTATGTATCAAAGTGGATTGAGGCAAAGGCTACACGCACCAACGATGCCAAGGTAGTTGCAAAATTTCTCAAGACTAACATCTTTTCACGTTTTGGAGTTCCAAGAGTCTTGATAAGTGATGGAGGATCCCACTTTTGCAACCGCACCATTGAAGCCTTATTGAAGAAATATGAGGTCACACACAAGGTATCTATACCTTATCATCCCCAAACGAGTGGCATGGCCGAGGTAAGTAATCGAGAGATCAAGTAAATACTTGCGAAAACCGTTGGACCTTCAAGGAAGGATTGGAGTGATCGTCTCGATGATGCTTTGTGGGCGTATAGGACTGCGTACAAGACACCGATAGGTATGTCACCTTTTCGGTTAACATATGGCAAAGCATGTCACTTACCGGTAGAGCTTGAGCACAAAGCTTGGTGGGACGTTAAAGCATTCAACATGAACATTGATGAGGCCGGTTTACATAGGAAGCTTCAACTCAATGAACTTGAAGAAATACGCAATGAAGCTTATGATGCCGCTTGGATCTACAAAGAAAAGACTCGTGCCTATCATGATAAGATGATTCGAGGGAAGAAGTTTGAAGTTGGTCAAAGAGTTCTCTTATATCATTCACGTCTCAAACTTTTTCCGGGAAAGTTGCGCTCTCGTTGGTTTGGACCATTCATTGTTCTTCAAGTTTTTCCACATGGAGCCATAGAAATTAGGAATGAAGTCACGGGAAACATATTCAAGGTGAATGGACATAGACTCAAGCCGTACTACGAGCCTTTCGAGTCTCTAGATGATGAGACAAGTGTCCATGATCTTCCGGAACATGCAGCAGCCCATGCAGCAACCACAATCGTTGCTCATCCAGCCCCACCTGCCGCCTATGGAATGCTGGAGCCGCCACCCCATCTTGAAGTCGACGCCATCACCCAATGCAATGAACTTCTCGTCAAGCTACTCCTTGCCGATTGGAGTTACTTTGGACCACAATGAACACAAGCACGACAACGGTGAAACGTCTAGGCTATGGACGATAAACACAAAGCGCTACTTGGGAGGCAACCCAATTTGATCAAAGAAAAGTGAAGGAGCCATCACCGAGCGTTTGAAATTTCTCACCCTTCTCTTTTTCTTTGGTTTATGATGATATGTTGGAATATGTTAGTCAATTGCATGCTAAGGAAATTCGTTGCTATTGATATATGCTTACATTGAGGACAATGTAATTTTCTAAGTGTGGGGTGGGATAACGTATTCCGTTTATGTTTTTGTGTGCTTAGTATAAAATAGAAAAATTCAGAAAATTGTTCCACAAAAATAGAGTGTTTTAATTTGTTTTTTTTTATTTTTTCGAGTCTTAGGATGCCCCTAAATTGTCAATGATGTTTTTCTCCTCTTTGCATACATAGATGATGGTTGTGCATACAATTAAATTGTGAGTTTCATGGATTACGTGCATTGGTAGGAGCATGTAGGCCTTGTGGATTAATTAAGCATGCATGTTTTAGCTAGTTTGTTTTCATAATAACCTATGTGAGCTTTAGAGCCAAATTGCTTTCTTCATGAGTGCTAAATTTCTGAAAATTTCGAACATGATATTATGTGAACCTCATAATTCTTTGCATATTCAATGATTATGTGCCATAGCTTTTAATGAACTCTAATATGCTAGAATTTACTCTTATTGATTTTCAAAACGTTTTATGTCATAAAATACCTTGATTTTGAATATGATTGAATAAAGATCTTTTAGGTTTACCACGAAAGCCAAACAAAGCATGAGCCCTATTGGAGCCCGTCGTGGGACACCTTAGTAACCCCCTTTGAGCCTACGATTAGCCTTTTCTTTTATCACTCTTAAACACTTTCCATGAGCTTAGTATAGTGATGCCTTTACCTTGTTTCAAAGTTTTGGCAAAGCTTGATATTTTTGAAGGAGTTTTCGCGTGTGTGATGAAGAACAAGTGTGGGGTAGACTTAGCCATGAATCTATATGAAAAATGTATTGGTGCCGTGCCTTTGAAAAAGAAAAAGAAAAAAAAAAGAAAGAAAAAGAAAAGAGAAAAAGAAAATAGATGCTCGGATACAAAAGAAAAAGAAAAGAAAAGAAATATGTCCAAGAGCATAAAATTAAGGCATAGGCACGGTTTTGAAAAGTTTTAGCATGGCTTGGGTCTTGAAAATATTGTCATGATGTTATGGGGAAGAAAAGAATGAAGTATGGGTCCAACAAGATGAAATTCGACCCTTGGTGAGAAGACATAAGGAGATCGAGCTTTGCCAAAGGCCACGGTGACGTTTTGAGCCTCCTTATCCTAAATATCGAATACCTCTTAGCCTAGCCCCATTACATCCCTTTTTATTGATCTTTTTCATGATTCTTAAGATGGTTAAATTTGATATGTGGAGTCTATCTCAAGAGTAAGCTTATGGTTTTGGTTCATTGGTGCACAAATTGTTATATGAGGTTTTTCCATAAAATTTCACAAAGAGCTTTTGTTTCATGATATATGCAAGTTACTCTTTGTAATTCATTATCTTTCTCATGCATATACTTAAGAGTGAATAACCATGTCTTGAGAGAAAAGAAGAGAGTATGCCTAGTGAGGCGGATCAAATTAGCTTAACATGTCTACATGCTTATATTTTGTTCTTATATGTTTTTATTGATGTCACATATTCATAAAGCCTGGAATTTTCGTGCTTAGCATTCTCATGCATTAACTTGAAAGCTATGTGTACATACGAGCCTAAGACAAATTGTTAGGGGCAATAATTTGTTTTTGAGTCTTAGTTTTATTTAGTTTTGCTAAGGGACTAGCAAAAGATAAGTGTGGGGTAGTTGATAAGAGCACAATGTGCGACGATATTAATATGTATTTTCCCTCGTTTATGCTTTGTTTAACCCTTATTTGTTTAAGATCGAGTCATAATTTAGTTTAGTGTTGTTTTGGTAGAGTTTTGGAAATATGTGCTTGATAATTCGAAAAATGACTAAGTTTAAGAATTCTGGAAAATAATGCAAAATATGTCTTTTTCATGATTCTGTGATAAGTGGAAAACTGATCTAGCCCTGTCCGATTGAGATGAAATTTGATTTATATTTTTATGGTATGCTGATATATTTTGTATCCAAATTTCAGATCAATCGGAGTTCGGGAGGTGATCCAAATGATGGCTGCAACTTGGCAGCTCGAGCAAAACGATCCAGGGACTAACAGGATTTTCCTGAGACTGTGTCCTGATTTCAAAAATTCACTCCGGACGTTTCCCAAGGAATTTTTATCAAACTGTTTTATATGGAGATAGCTCTACGTGTCTAGTTTCTCTGAGACTTGGAATCGCTTCAATCGGAGCTCCGAGGAGGGAGTTATGCCGGATTTACTGAAGCAAGATCATTCCAGCCGATTCCAAGAAGTCTCTGCCTCTTTTCCTTGATTTCTGTTTTCGATGGACATTTTGGTGTACAAATGCATATTTGAAGATTGTCCAAGCTTATTGAAGGATAGAGGAAGACACTGAGCCAAGGCATTCAAGAAAAATACGAAGAAAGAAGTTGTCCTAGTCAAACTAGGAGAAGCTGCCGGAAGAGGCAGACATGTGCCAAGATGAAGAACTGCCGGCAAAGGGCATTTTTCCATGGACCAAGTTCATCAAATGGAGTTGTCAAGTATACACAAGAAGTCCATGAAGATATGCAGCCAAGCCTTGAAGAAAAATCAGAAAATAAAACACTACCAGAAAAAAGGCTTTTCCCGACGAAATTAAAAAAAACGGCCGACAAATTAAAATTTTCGTCGGTAATTCCAAGGAATAGCCGACGATTTTATTTTTCGTCAGTAAAAAATAAAAATCGTCGGCTATTGTTTAACCATAGCCGACGATACTGTTATTTCGTTGGTATAAACAAAAAATCATCGGCTATACTCAAATTTCAGTCGACGATTTGAATTTTCGTCGGCCTTTCTATGAAACATTAGCGGACGAAAACTTTTGAAATTTTGGCCGACGAAATTGACTTTTTCGTCGGCTATACGTCTATATATTTTCAGATCTGGACAGCAGCTCCTCATTTCGGGAAAAACAGGAGAAAGAGTGAAAAATATGTGGGTATTGTTGAAATCCGTCATCTCTTACATTGTGGAGCTATATATAGGTACGTATATGTGTATATATGTTGATTTTGAGTTTTAGTTGAGTTGATTTTGAGTTTTAGTGATTTTGATTTAGTAAGTGATTTTTTGTATAATTTGTTGTTGTTTTAGTGTTAGAATGTATGTGTATATGTTGATTTTGAGTTTTTGTTGAGTTGATTTTGAGTTTTAGTTGAGTTGATTTTGAGTTTTAGTGATTTTGATTTAGTAAGTGATTTTTTGTTTAATTGTTGTTGTTTTAGTGTTAGAATGTATGTATATATGTTGATTTTGAGTTTTAGTTGAGTTGATTTTGAGTTTTAGTTGAGTTGATTTAGTAAGTGATTTTTTGTTTAATTTGTTGTTGTTTTAGTGTTAGAATGTATGTATATATGTTGATTTTTAGTTTTAGTTGAGTTGATTTTGAGTTTTAGTTGAGTTGATTTAGTAAGTGATTTTTTGTTTAATTTGTTGTTGTTTTAGTGTTAGAATGTATGTATATATGTTGATTTTTAGTTTTAGTTGAGTTGATTTTGAGTTTTAGTGATTTTGATTTAGTAAGTGATTTTTTGTTTAATTTGTTGTTGTTTTAGTGTTAGAATGTATGTATATATGTTGATTTTGAGTTTTAGTTGAGTTGATTTTGAGTTTTAGTTTAATTATGTGTTTTAATTTGATGTTATTTTAATTAGTGTTAAAATATATATATATATATATATATATATATATATATATATGTTAATTAATGGTTGTTGATAGTGTAATTAACTTAAATAATAGTTATTAATGGTATATATATATGAGTTGATGTTGATAATAATATATATTGTAATGTAATTAATTATTAAGGATTAATTTATATATATATATATATATGTATATGTATGTGTTAATTAATTTCTTATTAATTAAAGTTATACATATATATTATTATCAGGTTATATATGGATCTGGATAAGTGTTTGATTTCGCTTCCAAGGCATGACCGACGATACACTACAGGAGTGGTGAATTTTTTGCAGTTCGTCGAGGAAAATGCAAACGGGAATGAATACCATTATTGCCTGTGCAATAAATGTAAGTGTCGCAGTGATATGTGTCGATTTCCGATTAGGATAGTATGAGAGCACCTAAAGAGTAATGAGTTTTGGCCGAAGTACAAACGTTGGATATATCACGGTGAGCCATCATTACATGGATCGCATGATCATGGGCAGTTTTTTTAGGCGGGCAGTAATAGTACATCCAACGATCCAACAATGGCATTCGTCAACGACGTGTTTTCTTTTGAAAGCGGTGTACGTGGGGAACAATATATGCATGACCCGGTGCAGCCCTTCCCACAAGTTGTCGACACTGCTGCCTTTGATAAGTAAAATAAACTGATTGCATTGCAACAGACCCCTGTGTCTTCAAGTTCTGAGAAGACAGTTCTTGAAAGTGTGATGGAGGTAATGAGGATTAAAGTCGAGACAAAATCGACTATCAGGCAAGTGGATGAATATCTACATTACACTTCTTCGTTGTTGGAGGAGGGTCATCGTAATCCTACCAATCACCGTAAGGTCCGAAGTATCCTCAAATATCTAGGGCTTTCCTACATTAAGATCCATACATGCGCATTTGACTGCGTTCTCTTCTGGGGTAAAGATGCAGAAGGGAATGACCTTGCTAGCCTTGACGCATGTCCGATGTGTCATTCTGACCGATATAAGTTGACGGGAGCAGGCAATAGGAAACCTGTGAAAGTGCTTCGGTATTTTTCGTTGAGAGATAGGCTTGAGCGGTTGTACATGTCAGAAACCACCGCAAAAGCTATGAGATGGCACGGTGAGCGGGACTTGGGAGACGCAGATATCATGACAGACATCTCTGACGGAGCGGCTTGGAAGCATATAAACAATGAGTTTCCTCATTTCGCGTCAGATGTCAGAAACGTCAGGCTCGGGTTCTCAACCGACGAGTTCAACCCTTTCGGCACCATGAGTCTTTCATACAGTATATGGCCGGTGATTTTGGTACCCGGCACCATGAGTCTTTCATACAGTATATGGCCAGTGATTTTGGTACCCTACAACCTTCCTCCGTGGATGTGCATGAAGAAGGAATATAATATGTTGACGTTGTTGATTCTGGGGCCTGGTTACCCAGGGAAATGTCTCGATGTGTATATGAGACCATTGATTAAAGAGCTTAAGCTATTGTGGGACGTTGGTCATCCCACTTTTGACAAGTAGAAGCAGGAGACGTTCCAGATGCATGCCATGATTATTGGTACCATTAGTGATTTTTCTGCTTAAGGGATATTGTCGGGCAGCGTTGTTAGGGGATACAAGACTTGTCCAGAGTGCCTCAGCGATTATGGGAGCACCCCTCATTGCAACATGATATGCAGAATGGGTCATCGTGTGCTCCTTCCGGCGGATCACCACTGGCATTACGAGGCCGCCGCATTTGATGGAACCGAAGAACACGGTGGTCCTCCCAGAAGATGGACGGGAAGAGAAATTTTAGCAGTGCTTAATGAGTACGATTTTGGGCACCTCAGCAATCATCCTGATATTGTAGCGGAAATACCTGAAAGACCTGAGGAGTACAAATTCTGGACACATAAGAGCATATTGTGGGAACTCCCGTACTGGTGTGCGTTGTTGATCCGTCACTTCCTAAACGTTATGCACAAAGAAAAAAATATTTCTGAAAGTGTGGTGGGCACAACGCTGAACTTGGAGGGGAAGACAAAAGACCGTCCTAAGGCTCGCACTGATCTGCAAAACATGAATATCAGAAAACAACTATGGTTGAAACAAGGGAAGAGAAAAATGCCTCAAGCTCCTTACACCGTCAAGCCTGAGCGTAAATCAGAAATTTTCCGTTGGATAAGTGGGGCCAGGTATCCTTCAGGCTTTGCTGGAAATATAGCCAAGTGTGTGAACAGACAATTCAACAATCTTTACGGGTTGAAAAGTCATGACAATCATACCCTGCTACAACGTCTCTTCCCTGTTTTCATTCGACCGTTCCTTCCCCGTCACGTTGTGGAGCTGTTAGTAGCGTTGGCAAGATTTTTCCAGAAGGTATGCACACGGGAAGTGAGAAAATCTGACCTCCGGGAAATGCAACAAGACATCGTTCATATCATGTGTAAATTTGAGATGATATTTCCTCCAAATTTTTTCGACATCATGCCTCACCTCATGATCCATCTTCCTCGGTAGTTGTTGCTTACCGGTCCTGTGCACTTCACTTGGATGTATCCGATGGAAAGGTACGTATTTTACGCCTTATGTTAATTTCCTCATCAATATATGTGATTTGGTATTAATGTATTATCATAACACTTTAAAAACTTGATTTATAGGCAACTTGGACAATACGGTGATTTTGTTCAAAACAGATCCGCACTTGAAGGATGTATAGCTGAAGCATATATTGCGCGAGTGCGTCACCTACATGAAGCTGTATTTAGGAGCGTTACCGGAAGATGTACCTTCATAGTTCAATCTTTCCATACTCTCCGACGATGTTGTACTCGGTGGAAAAATGCCAGTTTTCTACAAGTTGAAAGATTATGAGGTAGCCATTGCACATTGGTGGGTACTAATTAACTGTCCAGAAGTTCAATTTTAGAAGAACATGCATCTAAACTGTGAACAAGTAGGAGGTTATCTCGATTACCACAACCGGACATTCGCAGAGTATTTCGGCCGCTGGGTACGTAACTTTAACATTATTCTATACGTATTTATATATTATTGTGTATAATTATTCATATTTATAGTTGATTCTGATGGTTGCAGATGGACCTTATTAAAGATGATAATCACCCAAATTGGTCGCACGGACTCAGACTTCTAGCGATTAAGCCGGTCTATTCAAAAGTTTATGCGATGTGCAAGGTGAATGGTGTGTTATTTCGATGTGAAGAGAGGGACGTCAGACTGAAAACACAAAATTCAGGGGTTATGGCACATGGTGGGGATGATGGAGTTGACTATTACGGTGTTCTCCATTCAGTTGTGGAACTGCATTATGGGGAAGGCATGAAAGTGCACCTTTTCAAGTGTAGATGGTTTGACACACGGCCGCAGAGCATGAAAACAGATCAATACGGCATAACTTCTGTGAACACTAGTACATCATGGTATGAGGACGACCCGTTCGTTTTAGCCACATGGGTGAAACAAGTGTTTTATCTTGATGATCTGGCCAAGGGTGACCCGTGGAAAGTAGTCAACACTATCCACCATCGCAACATTTACCGGGCGTCTACCCTTAGAGTGGCTGAAGAGAACGAGGAAGGTGGCACCGCGTATCAAGAGCCCAACTCAAACGGTATTCCTGACTCCTCTTTTATTTGCCTAGACACGACGCCGGTGCGAATTCGACGTGAAGAGCCACTGCTTGTTGATGTTGATCCAAATGAAGAAACTAACGAGGACTCTAGTGATGAGGAAAGACATAGATTACCCCTATCGAGCAATTCAGAAACCGAAGAAGACTCATTCGATGATTCCGATTACAATCCGACGGATTCAGTAATTTACATGATGTAATCCTTTCATTTGTAATCTACTCATTTCTAATGAACGGGCGTGGGGATGAGCCTCCCAGCTAGGCTGGGTTCCAAACCCCTTAAAAAAAAATTTGAAATATGTTGACTGCTGGGTTTCTGTTTTTTTTATGTTCAATTTTGGTTATATATGAACAGGACATAGGAATACGAGAGGTGTAAACCCACTGATTTTTTAATTTTTTTCATATAATAGCCGACGAAATAATGCATTATTTCGTCGGCTATACTCATAATAGCCGACGAAAAATGCGTGATTTCGTCGGCCATAACTATATTGAAAAATATATATCTTATTTTAGACAGAAAACGACAAAAGAATAGCCGACGAGTACTAAGTTTGATTTCGTCGGCTATGATTAAAAAAAAAAACAAAAAATGACCAGATTCCATTTTCTATCACTATCGACAAACCATTGCTTCATCCTTCAAACAGAAAAAAGTCGTGAAATAAGATATGACCGAAATGATAAAATACATATATGGTTGAAAAATGACAAGATTCCGATAAAATCTGAGTGTCGAAAGATGGGGTCAAATGTTTTATTCCTTCGTTACCCTAATGGTAGCGTTACCTTCGGTAAATATTTTGAGGAAAATTTTTATACGATTAATCGCATCTCATCGATTTGAAACTATTATCTGTTGAAGGTCAGGCCAAAAAACGTCATTTAGACAGTCCAATTACCGTTTCTAAGCGTTTAGAGGTTTGACTTACCCGGTTGACCGTTCCGATCGAGGCTTTAACGTTGTCAGATGAAGTTGGATTTTTTTCCATACATGTATTTAATCATAACGGTGATATCTGACGGTTGGAATAGATTTTCTAAACTTTTAGATTCGAAATCGGAACATGCGCACTAATGTTCCTTAACTTGTTTACTAAGTGTTTAAGTGAATGTATAGTTTCAAATAGTTACTATACGTACACTCTTCAAATGCAAAAATGTCGTGAAATAAGATATGACCGAAATAATGAAATACTTCTACGGTTGAAAAATGACAATATTCTGATAAAATCTATGTGCCGAATGTTGCGGTTAACTGTTTTTTACTTTCGTTTTCCTATGGGTAGCCTGACGTTCGTTAAATCAATTTTGAAATTTTTTTTATACGATTAGTTGCGTCTCATCGATTTGAAACTATTATCTGTTGAAGGTCAAGCAAAAAAACGTCATTTAGACAGTCCAACTACCGTTTCTAAGCGTTTAGAGGTTTGACTTAATTAGTGGTTTGACCGTTAGTTTAGCCGACGAAATATAAAAATTTCGTCGGCTAAACTCTTGCGATCCGCGCCCTTTTATTGTCCGCCGTTGGATGGCTCAGATCCGACGGCTGCTGATCTTCCTTCCAAAGTATAGCCGACGATGTTCATAGAATAGCTGACGATTTCAAAGAATAGGCGACGATTTTCAAATTATAGGCGACGAAATTCAAAGAATAGCCGACGAAATATTGTAAATCGTCGGCTATTCTCCCTTATATATAACCAGGGAACGCGCAGGCCTCCATTTTCTCTCTTCGAACCCTAAAACACTCCGCCTCCTCCTCCTCCTCCTCCTTCCCCTCCTCCTCCGATCCGGCCTCCTTCTCCTCATTCTCCTCCTCCGCCTCCGACCTCCTCCTCCTCCTCCTTCTCCTCCTCCGATCCGGCCTAACTCCTCCTCCTTCTCCTCCTCCTCCGAGCCGGCGTCAACCTCCTCCTTCCCGTCCTCCTCCGGCGACCTCCTCCTCCTCCCCCTCCTCCTCCGGCGTCCTCCTCCTCCTCCGATTACGGTTACCCCTTTTTTTTTTTTTGCAATTTATTTTAATATTTATGTTATATATATTGTTATATATATATTGTTATATATATATAAATTGTTATATATAATTGTTATATATGTTAATGTATATAGATATTTAAGTGTGTGTTAAATTGTTATATATATTGGTTATATATATATATAAATTGTTAGATTAATTATATATATAAATTTGTAGATTAATTATATAAATTGTTATATATTTGTTAATGTATATTGTAATTGTTATATATTTGTAGATTAATTATATAAATTGTTAATGGTTAGTATTATTTAAAATTAGTTAAATTATAAATATTAATTTGTTAGTATGTTTTAAAATATGTTAGTATTATTGGTTATTATATTAATTAGAATTTGTTATTTAATGTAATATAATTTAGGGTTTAGGGTTTATATAAATTGGTAGCCTAATTATATAAATGGTTATATTTATGTTAATATATAAATGGTTATTTGTATGTATATATATGTTAATGATGAAATATAGTTATATTTGTATATAAATGGTTATATTTATATTAATGGTTAGTATTATTTAAAATTAGTTAAATTATAAATATTAATTTGTTAGTATGTTTTAAAATATATATGTTAGTATTATTGGTTATTATTTTAATTAGAATTTGTTATTTAATGTAATATAATTTAATATTAATTAATGTATTAATTTATTTGTTTCCAGATGGCCGATGCATTTAGACAGCTATTCGGAGACCGTCGTTCCAGATCTAGGGATTCTGGAAGTTCTGGCGGATCCGGAGACTCCGAGCGTACCCCTAGCCAGCCTGAGAGGACCACCAGCCAGCCTGAGAGGACCACCAGCCAGTTTCAGAGCATCGATTCATCCCAGCCGCGGAGGAGTGTGAGCAACCAGCACCAGACCCTTTTATTGGCGGGGCGGCCGTCGAGCAGTTCACGTCCCCCTGTCCGGCCAGATCCTCCGAGATGTAGTACGCAGCTATTTCAGGAGGAAATAGCTCCAGCCGTTGATCAGGTCCGTATGCCTGAGGTTCATCGGGAGCCGATGACGAGTCCTGCGCTGTCTGCTGCTGACTCTACTGAGGGGCCTACTCTCCCTAATCAGCTATACCTGCCGTACAACATTCCTGCCATACCCGAGGTCGACGAGCGTGGTGTGCCCATATGGCCTGCTAGGCCTCAGTACGTGAGTGTTGCGGAGGCATACCGTTATGAGCCGTTTGAGAGACCTGAGCTCCTGATTTCAGCGAGATTAAAAGGAAAGTCGACAGAAGCGTCATCGAGTTCAAGTAACATTTGATTGTATTAATTAAATGTTTTATTAAAATTAACGCACTAATATTTAATTTTATTAACCAATCGTCGTTTATGTGATAGGGACCGCCGCTAGCAGTTCAAGCAGGAATACGAGAGGTGTCATATGTTATGATACGCTCAGGAAAACTGTTGAGACCAGCGGGAGGATCCAGATCAACGAACCCGCTAATCAGGATGTGAAGGGGAAAAAAAGCCGCGCTTACTCGGGTTGCGTGGGAGCACTAATTAGGGATAGAGTCCCTATGTTGTGGACACAGTGGGCTGATGTGCCGGGCGAGATCAAGAGGGAGCTCCACAACGCGGCGTCGGTGAGTAATTAAAAAAACTTAATTTCTTTATCGTAATATTAAATAATGTTCGGTATTGTTATAATTTTAAAACTAATAAAATATTATCTTTCAGGCATTCTTCGAGATTGCCGAACAGAAGCAGGCTTGGGCGTACGCGGTGCAGATTTCGAGGTACGTTGGGAATTCCTCATCTTATAATTTGAAATATTTTATGATATTAATAATATTTCTAATGCACTTTTGTTTTTTCCGTAGGTTCAAAGAGTGGAAGAACGAGCTCCGTACCCACTTTACCCAATACGACCACCTTGGTCGTATGGGTACTCCAAAAGAGTTCATGTTCAGGGAGTACGAGTGGCGTTGGTTGAAGACATTAGACTTCAACAACCCAGTTATGCAGGTAAATACTAAACTTAACTATAAATGTTTATTTTGTTAATATTTTAATTATTAGTTTAATTATTTTATAATTATTACACTAATATTTTTTTATGCATTTTTCTAATATTTTATTATTTGTTTGAAGGAACGGTCTCGGATAAACTCTGCGAACCGCCGCCGTAACACAACCCCCCATCATGGTGGTTCTAGGCCATTTTCACAATATCAGGAGGAGGCATATAGAGATCATCCTGAAAGCAACCCGTACGTAGAGACGTTTAAGAAGGCTTATCCATTAGCGACAGAAGACCTGGTAAGTCGTTGAGTACGATTTTAAAATTTTAATTATTAATTTTACTTAATTATATATTTGTTACAATATTAATTAATTTTTTTTCCCGTTCAATTAAGAGAGGGTGAACCGGGCCGAACAAGAAGTGTTGCAGGAAGTAGTTCGGGAGACACAACCGAACATTTCAGAGGAACAGCTGCAAGAAGCCCCGAGCCAGGTCGACCGATCGAATGTCCAAACTGCAGCGAGGATATTCGATGCAGCCTTCCCAAGACGGTCAAACGACTACTACTGCCGGGGTTTGGGAAGTTCTGGAATGGGGATCCTGAAGACCACTAAGGGAGCTCAAAAGAGGAGAGGCGGGGACACCCAACAGATGAAGGAGGAAATACAGAGATTGGCAAACGAAAATGCAAGATTGGCGGCCGAGGTCCGCAGAACACAGCAGCATCAGATGGAAATGGAGCGTAGGCATGCTGAATGCGAGAGAATTCGGCGACAAAACTACGCCGGCCAACAAAACTGGTGGTATGCTATGTTCACGGCACAACAACAAGGCCTTGAACCCCCGCCCCCGTTCTTCCCAGAAGATGAACCTCCAATGTCGAGAGCTCCCCAGCTCATTCAGGATGGACAACTACAGGATGGTGGCCAGGATGATGGACAGTAAGATGGTGGACAGCATGATGGGCAGCAGGATGGTGGCCAGGATGTATAGTTATTAAATAATTAATGAAAAACGTGTTTCTTGTTGGTTTAGGGTTTAGGGTTTAATGAAAAAACGTGTTTCTTGTTGGTGTAAATGCATGAATTGTCATTGTGAATTGCAGGTTGCTTGGAATGGTAATTTAGAAATTAATTTAATTTTTTTCCCCAAAAAGACAGTATAGCCGACGATTTTGACATTATTTCATCGGCTATAAGTGCTATAGGCGACGAAATTTACTACATTTCGTCGCCTATAACAGTTATACCAGACAAAAATGTATTATTTCGTCGGTGATACATGCTAAATAGTGACGGTTTCGTCGGCTATAACTAATTACTGCCTCTTAAAATATTATTTTCAAAAAAATATAGCCGACGAAAATATAAGATCTCGTCGGCTATAGTTTACGATATCGTCGGCCATATGTGATAATATCCGACGAATTTTGTCGGCCATTATTCCAAGTTTTGGTCGACAAAAACGCATTTTCGTCGGTGATAACCTTGGAATGGCCGACGATGTCTTTATTTTCGTCGGCTATTGTTTTTACCGACGCCGTTTTAGCGACGAATAATAGCCGACGAAATTGTCGTCGGCAGAAGGAATAGCCGACGAAAATTTCGAATAGTAGACGAAATTTTTTTCGTCGGCTATTATGTCCGATCTGGTAGTGAAAGTCCTAGAAGAATTAATTTAGGAAGGTTTCAAAACCCTATTCTATTAGGTTTTGTGTTACCTATTTGCACCTAGGAACTGCTCTAGGGTTTGCCGGCCTCTCCTATATATATAGAGGGCATTCTCCACAGAAAAAGTTGTCACATTCCAAAGCAAAAATCTAGCCAAAGCTCTACAAAAAATTTCCCAATAATCCTACAAAGAAACTACAAACCGAAACCCTTCCTCCACCACCACAAAAACCAGCCGAACCACTTTCATCCCAATTTCTAGAAAATTGATGTCGTGCCTCCATCCATCGTCCATCGAGATCCACATGACTTGAAGCTCCAAAGGTGTTCTAAAAGTGTGATCTACTCCCCACTTTCGGTTTTGTAATTCTTTCTTTGTAGTTATGCTAAACTTTGTCTATAAAGTTAGCATGAATTCTTGGTTTCAAATATTATGTCTATGTATTATTCGGATTGAAGTTTGGTTTTATAATTTACATGATCAATTTGTTTTCTTTATCTTTATTTGGTTTTTGGATGTAAGAATATGGATTGCATGTTAAAGAGTAAGGAAAATATGTAATGAATTAGTAAGTAGGATAAGCGGCAAATATGTGTTAATTTGATTTTAGGATTTTCTTGACTTGTTCTTTGAATTCGTGTGCTTAAAGATTGGTGGTCTATGTAAGTGCAATGTGTAGACTATTAATCTGATTAGCCTAAAATTAATATACATTAAAGTAATCAACGAGTTATTTTTATTTGTGTTGTTTTCACGAGGGTTAGAGTAATTTAAAGAACATGCATGTGAACGAGAAGAGTGACGCCTTACTTTATTAACATGTTTCCAACTAAAAAGACCTTGTGCCTAATTACTTTGCATATTTGATTTTGACGATAAGTGTTCTCAAATATGTTTAGTATAACTTTAGGGTTAGACGATAAGTTAATCTTGAAGTACTAGAGAGTCTTAATTACTAAACCGATAAGGAGATAATTGGGTTGGAGTTAAGTTGAGTCTAGAATGCTTTAATACTTTGCCGTGAGTCCTATTCGCTTGTTTGTTATGTGTTTTGATTGCTTTCGTGTTAGTGCTTTGTGATGGAATGTCGACCAAACTTGTAAATATTATACTTAGGTTTTATTTTCAGCAATTTTATTTCGTACTTAGTCTAGGGGCAGCAAGCTGCCGACGCCATCATCCCCCATATTTTGTGACGATTTTGATGTAAATATGTATATAAGTGTGACAATTGTGTGCATATGTGTTTGTAAATATTTGTGTTAACATTTTCATGTTTCAGGTACCCTTAATCCCCGGCTTAGAACGATCCCTACTTATGTCTATACTACTAACGATTGCAGGGTTATCATTGTGTGCGAGCTTAGGCTCTCATCAGTGACCTACCTACCTGCTAGCTTCCCTAGCCAAGTCAGGTCTGGGTCCACACAATCCACCCTAAGGCCGGGTCATCACAATCCACCCCCATTAGGGTCCGACGTCCGCGTCGGCACACTTCCGGCCGAGGACAGGCTCTGATACTATTTGTGACAGCCCGGCACACTTTGAGATATTGTCCACTTTGGGAATCACCCCTCACAGTTTTGTTTCTGGGAGCTCACAAGCAACTTTCCCGTAGGTCACCCATCCTGGGATTACTACGGGACGAGCAAGCTTAACTTTGGAGTTCCTATCTCCTCTGAAGCCACTGCGCCCCCAAAACGCGTATCTACGTATTGTGCTAACCCTGCACATATAAGCATCGCATCCACTCTGCCTCGGGCGATGTGGGATTTGTGACCTATCTACCTGCTAGCTTCCCTAGCTAGGTCAGGTTTGGGTCCACACAATCCACCCTAAGGCCGGGTCATCACAAGCAGCCATAAAGAGACTTCAGCTCGTAGCTCGCTCTCTCGTCATGGCCACTAACTTGCCAATTTCGGCATGGGGATATGCAATACTACATGCAGCTATGCTTATTCATCTACGACCCACAGACAACCAACCATTTAGTGCGTACCAGTTGGTAACTGGTTACGAGCCTGACATTTCACATCTGCGCACTTTTGGTTATGCCGTATATGTGCCTATAACGCCTCCACTGCGTACGAAGATGGGTCCACAACGACGATTAGCAATTTATGTTGGCTATGAAGCACCAACTATCGTCTGCTACATAGAGCCTACGACAGGTGATCTGTTTACTGCAAGATTTGCAGATTGTCACTTTGATGAAACATCCTTCCCGCCGTTAAGGGGAGATGGGGCCGCATCCGTCCCTAATGAACGTCAGGAATTGACGAGGTTCTCTCCCACTATGTCTCATTATGATCCCCGAACGGCTCAATGGGAGACTGAAATACAACGCATATTAGACCTACAAAAGGTTGCAGATTCGATGCTCGACTCCTTTACTGATATTGCGAAAGTGACAAGATCAACCATCCCCGCTGCAAATGTACCTGCACGTCTCAACCTCCCTAGCCATACGCGAGCACGCGCCGCTGGTCATGGACCCGCAGCCCTAGGTGTCGTCGGCAGCCTAGGCTCGGCACCTCCAAGTGGAGGGCCGGCGTCGACTTCGGATCCTCCTAGAAAGAGGGGGAGACCAATTGGTTCCAAGGACACCGTACCTAGAAAGAGGACATGTGTTCAGGCACAAAGCAATCTGTTCATCATCGATACTGTGACACTGTCACACGAGATTGTCTCCGACTATACCTATGTCCAAGAATCAACTCTGAACCATCTGGGGGACGCCTCAGACTCACCGTTGATGTTGGAGAACAAGGAAATCTCAATAAACTTCTTATGCATGCACAATCTTATGGAATGAATTTCCATGTAATCGATGATGCATTCGCATACGCTGTTGCTCAAGAAATTATTGACAACGACGATATGGAACCCCGCTCTGTTGGTGAGTGCCAACGGAGAGCGGACTGGCCGAAGTGGGAAGAAGCAATCCAGGCTGAACTAGACTCTCTAAAGAAAAGGCAAGTATTCGGACCGGTTGTGCCTACACCGCCGAACGTGAGGCCTGTTAGACATAAATGGGTCTTTGTCAGAAAGCGCAATGAGAATGGTGAAGTCCAGCGATATAAAGCTAGACTCGTGGCACAAGGTTTTTCTTAACGCCCTGGAATTGATTATGAGGAGACGTATTCTCCGATCATGGATATTATTACCTTCCGTTATCTGATTAGTTTTGTAGTCTCAGAGAGACTCAATATGCAGCTTATGGATGTCGTTACAGCGTATCTTTATGGGGATCTAGATACCGACATGTATATGAAGGTTCCTGATGGACTTTCGTTACCCAAATCAAGTGTGCAAAAACCACAAAGTGCTTTTGCTATCAAGCTCAGACGTTCTTTATATGGACTTAAGCAGTCCGGAAGAATGTGGTATAACCGCTTGAGTGATAAGTGGTTGGAAAAGGATACAAGAATGATGAATTATGCCCTTGTGTGTTCATAAAGAGAACAAGTTCAGGATTTGCCATTGTAGCCGTCTATGTTGACGATATGAACATCATTGGAACTCTGAATGAGATCAATGAGACCGCTAGCTACTTAAAATCCAAATTCGAGATGAAAGATCTGGGAAGGACTCGGTTTTGCCTAGGCTTAGAACTAGAGCACCGAAATGGTGGAATCTTTGTACACCAATCTGCATATGTCCGAAAGATGCTCAGGTGATTTAACATGGACAAAGTTATGCATCCTACAGGCACTCCCATGGTCGTTAGAAGTCTAGATATCAATAAAGATCCCTTTCGTCCGAAAGAAGATGACGAAGAGATCTTGGGAGCTGAATATCTGTACCTCAGTGCGATTGGAGCTTTGTTATACCTAGCTCAATGTACTAGACCAGACATTGCTTTCTCAGTGAACTTGTTAGCTAGATTTAGCTCTGCGCCAACACAACGTCATTGGGTTAGAATCAAGAACATCTTCCGATACCTTAAAGGAACCTTTGACATGGGCTTGTACTATCGATACACTCATCAGGATTCGACACCTAGTCGATCCCTTGCATCCAATGGTACAAACCGTGGCTCGGATCACCACCGGTCAGCTACCAAGAATGGCCTTGGCTCGGCAGCATCTTGCTCAGCCGCCACAACAGGCCGCAGCTCGGCCATCCGCCATACTACAACCGTATCCGCCAACGTGTCTAGACCCGAGGATGCTAAGTCGTGATCTCGGTACGGATTTGATACTATCCCCTCCTACTCAGATACTCCCAATGATGTGATGGTAGGATTTGCTGATGCTGGATATTTGTCTGATCCACACAAAGGACGTTCCCAAACTGGTTATGTTTTCACCATTGGGAATATGGCGATATCTTGGAGATCAACCAAGCAAACCCTTGTTGCTACCTCCTCGAATCATGCTGAGATTATTGCACTACATGAAGCAGTCAAAGAATGTGTTTGGCTTCGCTCAGTTATATCTCACATTCGAGAGTCAAGTGGACTTGAGTCTACTACGATGAGACCAACTTGCATATTTGAAGATAATGCAGCATGCATTGAGCAGATGAAGTTGGGATACATCAAGGGTGACAACACTAAGCATATTTCACTTAAGTTCTTCTACAATCAGCAGCAACAAGAGACTCTGAATATCCAAGTGAAGCAAGTCAGCTCAGAAGATAATGCAGCTGATCTGTTCACCAAGTCTCTACCTAAATCTACATTTTTAAAGCATGTAAAGCGCATTGGTATGTGTCACTTATCCGAACTCGAAGACTGACTGATTATCAGGGGGAGTTCTTATCTAGAATTCAGGGGGAGTCTAGTTATGCATGTCTCATACATTTGTAGTTGGTGCGTTGCACTCTTTTTCCTTCGACCATACTTTTATTTTTGCCCAAGAGGTTTTTGTTTGCTGGCAAGGTTTTAACGAGGCAACAGTTCATGCCCCATTGAAGACGCGACACAAGGGGGAGTGTTCAAGGAAGGTTAATTCCGTAACTTCTGTGGTGTGTCTTGTCCTAATAAGGATAGTAATCTAGATTCTTTATTAGATAGGAAATCCCCGATTCATAGGGATACTTGATATAATACCTATATAAAGGCCTCCTTATCAATCAATAAGATACAGTTTTCTCATTCTCTATTTCTCCTGCAACAATACAATCTTTTTCTTGGGAACCATTCACCGAATATTTCTACATGTTTCATGATATAAGCTCATCCTAATTCTCTTAGCTCTCCAAGCAATGCTTTATTATGCCCCATAAAAAAAAAAAAAAAAAACATAATTCATAGATTTTAGCTTCAATTTCTTAGAAAGAATTTCAGTAATTTATGACACGATCAACTTAGCTCGTTAATATTTTTGAGTTATTTCCGACAATTTCAAGTTTTCCGGCTAAACCGTCGACAATTTGGAGAAGATTCAAACTACAAAATTGTTCTTTATCTCATAGGCTTTCATTTGAGTATAATGTTGCATATATTTTTAGAAACTTTGAAATTTTAAGTTTCAACCACTACGAGCCACAATATTAGCAGAGCAGTACGTAGCAGCTTACCTTAAGGTTGACAGTAGCAGATTGCCTCAGGATTGATAGTAGCAGCGATCTTTAAGGTCAACAACGACATCTAACCTCACAGTTGACAATAGCAGGTAGCTTTTTCTATCAACAACAGCAGCTAGTTTCTCTATCCACAATAGCAGTTAGTTTTTCTATCTCCACAGTAGCAGCCTTTAAATCAGTTAGCTTCTCTATCCACATTAGCAGTCTTTAAGTCAACAGTAATAATACCTTGTCCTGATTTGTAAAATTTAGTCTTAATTTGTATATAAAATATAGTAGGTGACCTATTTGTTAATTAAGTTGTTGTCAGTATTTTGTGTAATTTGTTATAAGTAATAATCTATGTTTTGGTTAATTTGGCTCTGTAGGAATATGCAAGGCGAAATTAAGATCCGTGCCAAGACTAGAGATGCAGTGTCAGCTCTTTTGTACTCTGTTCATACTCAAGACTTGTGTATTACTGTTTTTGTAATAGCTCCAATAAGATTATAACATATGTGAATTACAATCAATAGAGTAATGTATGTAATATTCTGCCCCAAATTCGTTCAATTTGTTCACAAAAAGAAATACCGCAGAAACTAGTAAATATACAATGAAATACAGGTTTCGCGAGTCTATCATTTCAAAAGCTCTTCCATTGGAATCCTACAGTCCAGTGCGAGTTCATGGAACTGTCTTATCTTCTGTACTGCAACTACCATTGCTCTGGCATTTCTGAGAGCACTACTTTTCTAGAGCATTTTCAACACCTGCCATTTTTAGATAAATTTCTTACGAACCCTCGAGCAATAACTTCAGAACCCGGAGAAGCAGGTCTAAGCATCACTTGGTTGCTCCATAATCTCCCTCGGATCTGTGATTCATGAGAACAAAATAGTAAATGCAAACTGAAATGAGATGAGGAGATGCTGCATTATTAAGGGTATCCACATAGGAAAAAGAAGAATCTTGTATATCCTCAAGAATAAGAAATAACATATAATTAGCATTTATCAGCTTTTAGGATCAAATGACAACAGATATGGTATCTCCCAAAAACAAAATTGTAGACACAGAAGCAGGTCTAGCAGGTCAACTGTCATGCATGTTTAACTAACTGAAGCTCAAAACACTTGCCAAAGATAAATCAGTGAAGTCAAGGAAATTGCGTAATTCATCACACCTTCTGGAATCTTTTATTGAACACTTAACTACACGACTTATCAGTGGCTTCAAGAACTTGACCCTTTGAAACCCATAACTACAACACTATTTGATCCAACAACTGATAAGTAACCTATATATTGATTCACCAGATTTCGATAAAGGTGGACATCATTAAGTCCAGATTAGGGTAACCAGGACTAGCAGACACTTCCCGTCCTATTTATAACCATTCACTATATACATACAATACTACCAAAATCGAAACATATTTAGCTTAACTAAGTATAACATTACTGTATAGTTTCTGGTAAGAATTGCCATCGTAAAAGAAACTGCAGTCTACAGGAATGAGAAAATTATTAAAAAAAAATAATAATAAAAAAAAAGCCAGTGGAATCGCAAAAGCAAAAACTCAATCCAGCTATGATAAGGATATCAATTTCATTTTCTCATATTAGTTTTTCCTTCATGCTGTTTAATTTTTCTATGAAGATGTCACCATCCAGCAGTAAAAGTATAAACCTCGGTTCTGTTCCTTTATTCATAAATAACTAATAAGAATGATATTGGTGTAAAACTGATTGATTTTTACATTCAACGTGAACGTTACAATATATACAAGATAGGTGAGCAATTAACTCCTTGATTCTAGCTAGCTACTGATAAGGAAAGGATTACATATCTGTTACAATGAATGAAAACATATCAAGCTATAACTACTTAGGATTAGTTTCCGTAGATGTCTCAATACTCCCCCTCAAGTTAGAGTGTATGTTGATTACACTTAACTTGCTTAATAACTCTGTAAACTGTTTAGGATGCAGCGGCTTTGTAAATATATCAGCGGGTTGCTCTGCTGTTCGAATATAGGAAGTTTGAACAAGTCCTCTCTGGATCCTTTCAAGCACAACATGGCAGTCAATATCAATGTGTTTTGTGCGCTCGTGGAAGACAAGATTAGATGCAATATGGAGAGCAGCTTGATTATCACAAAATAGTAATGCTGGTTGTGTACCTCTGATGTTCAAGTCTCTCAAGATGTTCTGCAACCATGTAATTTCACAACAAGTAGAGGCCAAAGACCTATACTCAGCTTCTGCACTGGATATAGACACTGTACTTTGTTTCTTTGTTTTCCAAGATATAGGTGCATTACCAAGGAAAATACAATAGCTAGTAACTGATCTTCTGGTATCTCTGCATCTCGCCCAATCTGCATCACAATAAGCTCTTAACTGTAAAGTACCTTTAGATGGTTGGAGTAATCCTTGTCCGGGTGTATGTTTCAGATACCGAAGAATGTTGTGAGCAGCTTCTAAGTCTGGTTCTCGTGGCTTGTCCATAAACTGACTAAGGATGTGAACACCATACACAATGTCCGACCTTGTGATAGTTAGGTAGATTAATCTTCCTACCAATCTCCGATATTGTGACGGATCAGACAAGAGCTTTCCTCCTCCTTGTGTTAGAATACTATTGTACTCAACTGGAAATGTGGTAGGCTTTGCTCCAAGAAAACCTGAGTCTTCTAGTATCTCCAACGCATATTTTCGTTGGCTTAGGACAATCCCTTGTGTGGGTCGAGCAACTTCTATGCCAAGGAAGTATTTCAACACTCCTATATCTCGTAGCTTGAACTTGTCAGATAGATACCTTTTTACGCTTGATATGTCATCAAGATGGTTTCCTGCTAGAATAATGTCATCAACATACACCAATAAGACTGTGAAACGACCTTTATGATTTCTTGTAAATAAGGAGTAATCCGACCAGGACTGTTGAAAGTCAGCTTCTCTGAGAGCATTGGATAATTTGATGAACCATTGTCTTGATGCCTGTATAAGTCCATATAATGACTTATGTAACTTGCAAACTCGTATCTCCCCCTTTCCTCCGAAACCAGGAGGAAGCTGCATGTAAACATCCTCATATAAATCCCCATGTAGGAAAGCATTGATGATGTCAAGTTGATGGAGATACCATCCCTGGAGGGAGGATAAACTGAGAAGAATTCTGACTGTAGTAAGCTTAGCAACAGGCGCAAATGTCTCACGATAATCAATTCCTTTAACTTGATTGTAGCCTTTAGCAACAAGGCGTGCCTTATATCGCTCCACACTGCCATCGGGATTGTACTTGATTTTATACACCCATTTGCAACCAATAGGGTGTTTATTTGCTGGCAACGGCACAAGGCTCCAAGTATGGTTAGTTTGCAATGCACATATTTCATCTTGCATGGCTTTACGCCATTTTGGATCAAGAACTGCCTGGGAAAAAGATGTAGGCTCACGGTGCATGGTTAGGGCAGCAATAAAGGCTCGATGTGCAGGAGATAACCGATCATAAGATAATACATGGGATATAGAATGAGCCGTACCTGAGACCTCGGTCGGTGAAGAAGATGAAACAGTACGTGAGGGGAGAGTTGCCTCGATGTGAAAGTCTTGTAATAGGCTTGATGTTCGTGTCGGACGAGTAGATCGACGAAGAGGAGGCGGATTATCAGACACAGTAGTAGAAGGACTAGGTAAAGAATTTGTGTTTGTGGAAGAGGTAGGTTGTGGAACAGCGGAAGAGTAAGGTTGTGGAGAAGAGGGTGAACCGGTAGAAGGTGAGCCTAGAGTCCTATTATCAGGAAGATTGGAAGCGAGATTTTCTGTGGAGGAATGACGAATGGTGTCGGAAGATTGTGTTTCAGAGGGAGATGGAAAAGATGGTGGTGCATTATTTGTGCATACTGACTTGACAGAATCATGGGAAGATGGATGAAGATGAGATGGTGGAGAAGAATTAGGAGTGTTTGAAATGTTATCTTTATAAGGAAAATCAGACTCAAAGAAGATTACATCCCGAGAAAAAAATATTTTCTCATTTTTTAAGTCATAAACTCGATAACCTTTCTTACCATGTGGGTATCCTAAGAATATGCACTCAACTGACCTGGGATCAAATTTGCTTGGCTTGGATGGATGAGTGGAAACAAAACAGTAACAACCAAATACTCTGAGATGATCATGTTTTGGTTTCTTTGAGAAGAGCCTTTCAAAAGGTGTTTTCCCACGTAAATTCGAGGTTGGTTGTTTGATGTTCTATGCCTTTAGAAGCATAAAAATGAGTCATGGAAAACTCGGGACCATTGTCACTTCGAATGACTTTGACACGTTTATTGAATTGAGTTTCGACCAAATGGACAAAGCTAACAAGAAGAGAACGTGTTTCAGACTTGTGTTTCATGAGATAGACCCACCCCTTGAATAATCATCAACAATGGTTAAGAAGAATTGTGCACCAGTGAGTGAAGGAACATGATAACCACCCCAAATATCAACATGAATCAACTCAAAGCATTCTTTACTGGAAGTAGTATTTAAAGAAAATGGTTGTCTAGTTTGCTTGGCCAAAGGGCAAATTAAGCAATTATCTGGTAAGCAATTATTCTTGGAAAAAGGTAATAATGAAAATACTCGTTGTGATGGATGTCCCATCCTTTGATGCCAAAGATTTGGCGTTTGAACTTGAGCCACATTACACGTTCCTTTCTGGTGAATATCCAGGCAGTATACTCCCTCCCTCTCAGTTCATGTCCCAATCGTCTTCCCCGATCGTAGGTCCTGCACAATACAAATCCGTCTCAGAAAGATAGTGATGTAGAATGAGTCACAAGCTAGCTTGTTAACAGATATCAGGTTCAGATAAAATGAGGGCAAACATATCACATTCTCAAGCTTTAATTATGAGGGAAACATGACGGTTTCAATATATGTAACAGAAGCAGTTGAACTGGAAGGGAGTCGCACAGTGTAATTGATCACAAGTTTCTTTGAGGTAAGATATTTATCATCACAGACTATATGATCACTGGCACCACTGTCAATAAGCCAAGTTGGTGTGTGACAACAAGTATTGGCTAAGGAAGTAGCATTACCAAAAAGTTCCTCATAATTGGTAATTTTACCGTCTGGATTCATTGATGGCTGGCTTAAAGATTGATCTTCTTGAAGGAGTTCCAGCAATTGCGCACGCAAGGAGGATTTGACAGATTGATCCTGATTTGTGCAGTGGGCTGAGATGTGATTCACTCGGCTTGAGCCTTCTCCAGATTGCATGTATCTCTTCTTTTTGTTACATTCTTCAACTACATGGCCTCTAAAATTGCAGAAGGTGCAGCGCAAGTGAGCCTTGCAATTATCAGCAGTGTGCCCTTCATAGCCACAAGTGTTACAACGCAAGTGTGCCCTGCAGTTTTCAGTGGTATGGTTGAATCGATCACATTTTGTGCATCTTAGCCTGCTGTCATTGTTGCTAGAACCACGTCCTGACTTGCATGTGTGACCCGCGAAGGATTCAGAAAGGAAGTTGTTGACAGTAGCCGCAGAGGCTACAGCAGGCCCACAGACCCGCATCAAGTGCCCCAGCACCCGGCCCAAGGCTCGGGGCCGGATCACCAGCACCCGGCCTCGGGGTCCAGCACTATATCCTGCCTCCAGGGACCCTGGGGTCGGGGGCGCCAGCCTGCTAAAGAGGGCATCAGAAGTTACAAACAGAAGGGAACCAGTCCCACATCGAAGAGTAAGGCTAGCCCTTACCCCCAACCACCTATATATGGGCCCCAACTACCCTCTTTATTAGGTAACTTGTCTCTCTCCCTGCTTACATACGTGCCTTGGTTATATATATTCCAACTATACTAACTTAGGCATCGGAGAGGTGAAGGCCGGCCCGCCCGGTATTCCCCTTAGTAAGCAGGATTGCAGGAGATCGAGTTGGATTCATCAAGTATCTACTAGACCCCCGGGTTTAGGCAGAAACAATTGGCGCCGTCTGTGGGAACTCGTTCGAAAGGCTGTGTTGCTCTATTAATCCTTTGGAGAAGTAGCTGCATCCTTCATTCCGGAAGCTATGGACGGGAGGAAGATAAAAGCCAGCGGGGAAAAACCGAAAGCGCGAATTCAGTTCCCCGACCCAGCCCGTAACATAAAGGCTGAGGTCGGGGCGAGGTTCGCCCTTTCTTCCGTCAGAGACGGAGCTCATTTTCACCGGGAACCAGGAAACACCAACCAGAAGGGTCCGGAAGAAATAAAAAAGATGAAGGCAAAGGTCGAGCGCTTGCGAGCGGAGGGCGATCAAGATCGACTAAGAGCGGAGGCCCGATGCCAAGAATTGGAGGCAGTCAACATCGCCCTATTAGCGGCCCTGGAGCGAGAGGGTCAACAGAGCACTCCTCAAGCAGTACCGCGATCAGCAGGCAAGGCTAGCGAGTTCCCGCATCTTGAGGTAGGGCAGGCCACGGGAAGAAGACAGACCGTGCATGTGGACTCGCCACTCTTTTCGGAAGCTTTAAAAAACTCCGGCCCGGCCGAGCCCCCGTACCGCACGGGCCAGGCGTCAACCGAACAGGAAAGCTCTACCGCTCGAGCGCTCGAGGCGCTCTCCGCCTTGGTGGCGAACATGAAGGGCCGCATGGAGGCCAGCGAGAGGATGGCAGGGCGACAGCAGGGTGGCGCGCGGTTCAACGAGCGTATTGGACCTTTCCAGCGCCGAATTAGGGAATCGGGAAGATCTGGAAGCCAAAGGCCTCTAAAGTTGACCTATTCCGGGGCGGGCTGTCTGTACCAGCACCTGGACAGCTTCAAGTCACAAGCAGGGGTGAGGGGCTACTCGGACGCCATGTGCTGCATAGCATTCCAAGAAACGCTCTCGGGAGAGGCGTTGAATTTGTTCTACGAGCTACCAGTTAATTCAGTCGAAATCTTCGAGCGGTTGGTGGATAAGTTCGTCGGCCGGTTCATTCTCAGAGCCAGGACAGCCCAGGCATCCACAATCCTTTTTGACTGCATGCAAACTGACAACGAGCCGCTACGTGCCTTCGTTAACCGGTGGCAAATTGCCACGGCCGGAGTCAGGAACCTGGACAAGCAGATCGCAGGGATGGCCTTCAAGCAGGGGTTAAGACCCGGGGAACTTTCGTACGACTTGCTAGTACAGGAGCCGCTGGGGTACGACGAGCTGATGACCGTGGCCGTCAGGCACGCTCAAGCAGAGCACGAGACATATGGGGACAAGGCGCCCAAGCGAATCCGGAAGGCTAGATCGCAGCCGAGCGCCCGCAGCCACCAGGAAAGCAGGCATGTCGGAGGAATGGCAACCCCGGTGGAGCGATGGCGACGGTTCCCGACCAGGGAGAAGACAACCATTTGTGCGTTCGGCTCAGCCTCTGGCAGCTATGCCAGCAGAGCGACCACCGCAGGCCTTAGCTATTTTGCCAGCAGGAAAGCCCAAAGATCTAGCCCTTCGGACTGATGACCGAAGGACCCAGATAGCGGTCGTGAACGACTGGGCCCGCCCAAAGGACCCCAACAACGACCAACCGCGGCCTCGGCAGGTGGGAACTATAAGCACCCGCACTCCCGGGGGGATCGAGGTGCACGGGAGCATTAACATGATACACGACGGGGACCGTATAGATCGACTTACCCGGAGCTCAAAGAAGCGGTGCCTAAGATCGGTCCGAGGGAAGGAGGTGTACGCCTTCGGCGAAAGAAGCGGCCAAGCCACTAAAACCGGATGGAAATCGATCACCTTTTACGAGGAGGAAGAGCCGGAGGATTTGATCCAACCGCACAACGACCCCTTCCTCATTACGGTCCAAATAGACCACTGGATAACCAGTCGTATGCTGATCGATACCGGAGCCTCAGTCAACGTAATGTTTCGAGACGCATACAAAGGGTTGCAGAGAGGAAGGAACAAGTTATCCCAGGATAACGAGCCGCTCATAAGCTTCTCCGGTGAGGTCGTCCAGCCCCTGGGATCGGATTACCTACCAATCATCTTCAGCGAGGGAGACAGAACGAGAAAGGAGCATTTGGAGTTCATTATTGTCGACTGCCTATCATCGTACAATGGCATAATCGGTCGGCCAGGGTTGTGGAGGCTCAAAACGTTTATTGCCGGCCATATGTTGATGCTGAAGATGCCTTCACCGGCCGGAGTTATTACCATACGTGGGGACCAAAGGATCGCCCGCAAGTATTACACAGAAGCCGTGACCCACGGGAGGAAGCGGACCGAGGTCTTCACAACCGCTCAGTAGGCGCCCGCGCCGGATCTGAACATTGACCCACGTGATGACGTCAAGACAAAAAGAGTCGGGCGGTTCATCGAAAAGCTGGAGCCACCTTCGGCCGTGGAAGAAACCGAAGCAATCTGCATTTCGGTAGACCACCCGGAGCGAACTGTCGTAATAGGGACACGGCTCGATCCGGTTGTCAGGCAAGAGCTCATAGCCTTCCTCCAGGACAACGGTTCGGTCTTCGCATGGTCCTATGAGGACATGCCAGGCATATCCCAGGAGATAGCTGTGCATGAGCTAAATTTATTACCCAACGTTCCCCCGGTAAGGCAGAAGAGGAGATCCTTCAGTCCGGCAAAGTATGAGGCAATCAGAGAGGAAGTACATAAATTGAGGAGTATAGGGTTCATCCGGGAAGTCCAGTACCCTCGCTGGCTCGCTAACGTGGTTATGGTACCGAAGAAGGGAACCGGCCAGTGGCGTATGTGCGTGGACTTCACTAACCTGAACCGGGCGTGTCCAAAGGACAACTTCCCGCTCCCCCGGATTGACCAGCTTATAGATTCCACGTCCGGTTTTAAGATGCTCAGCTTCATGGACGCTTACGCCGGGTACAATCAGATTAGGATGCACCCGGATGATGAGGAGCACACGTCATTCACAACCGACCGAGGTACCTACTGTTATAAGAGGATGCCGTACGGTCTGAAGAATGCCGGGGCCACCTACCAGCGAACGGTCAACCAAATGCTGGAGCAAGAAATGGGTAAAACCGTAGAGGTTTATGTGGATGACATGCTGGTCAAGAGCTTGACTGCAGGGGCCCACGTCCAGGATTTGGTCGTAGTCATCGGCAAGATGCTCAAATTCGAAATGCGCTTAAACCCAAAGAAGTGTATTTTCGGAATTTCAGAGGACCTATTCCTAGGCCACATCATCAGCCAGCGAGGGATAGAGGCCAACTCGCTGAAGGTCCAGGTGATTTTAGATATGGAAACTCCAGGGGAGAGAAACCAGGTCCAGATGTTGACCGGCCGGTTAGCCGCCCTTGCCAGATTCATCTCCCGCCTAACCGACAAATGTACCCCGTTCTTCAAGCTGCTCAAGGCACAGCAGACCAGGAAAATCCACTGGGCAGTGGAGCATGAAGCAGCATTCCAGTCTATCAAGGCATATCTGTCGGCAGTGCCTCTCCTATCCAAACCGGTGCCGGGCGAAATGTTATACCTCTACATAGCTGCATCCGCAACGGCCGTCTCCGCGGCTCTCATTAGGAAGGAAGGCACGCTCGAGCTCCCGGTATACTATGCGGGAAAGGGACTCACTGGAGCAGAGGGCCGGTACCCCGACATAGAGAGATTGGCTCTGGCCCTGATTGTTAGTGCCAGGAAGCTCCGGCATTATTTCCAGGCTCACTCCATCACCTTGTATACCAATCACCCTCTGCGACAGATCCTACAAAGGCCAGAGACCAGTGGTAGGCTCGTACGGTGGGCAGTTGAACTGGGAGAGTTCGACATCATCTACGCCCCGCGAACGGCCATCAAGGGGCAGGCAGCTGCGGACTTCATATGTGAGTTCACCCCAATGGCGGTAGAAGCGCACCCCCGCCCGGTGCGAGGACACCGACGCAGTGCGAACCATAAAGGCCGAACCAGACCTCCCCACCGGTTGGAAACTTTACGTGGACGGCTCCGTAACGACCAGGCGGAGCGGCGCTGGTGTCATGATAACCTCGCCCGATGGCCAGTCATACGAGTATGCCTTACGGTTCCTTTTTAGCACCTCCAACAACGCTGCCGAGTATGAGGCCCTCATAGCCGGTCTGCAACTGGCCAAGGAGTTGGGAATCTCGTCCATGGAGATATACAGTGATTCTAGCCTAGTGGTGAACCAGATGAATGGGGTGTTTGAGGTCAAGGACCCCCAGCTGTCCTCTTACCAGGCTCTGGCCAAAACCCTAATCGAGCCATTCGAGGGCGCCACGATCCAACACATTCCCCGAGAGGAAAATAGACATGCGGATGCCCTCGCAAGACTGGCAACCGGAAACTACCCTCCAGAGTACCGGAAAGCAAAAGTTGAAACTCTCCAGAAGCCGAGCATCAGCAAAACCATTTCCGAGATATTTGCGGTAGAAGAAGCACCACCAAGCTGGATGGACCCAATAGTCAGGTATTTGACTGACAAAACCAGCCCCCCGGACGCGGTAGAGGCCAGAAGGCTACACCTCCGGTGCGCCCAGTACGGTCTCCTCAACGGCCAGTTATACCGAAGGGGGCACAGCTTCCCCCAGCTGAGGTGTGTGACAAAAGAGGCAGGCGAGGCTATCATGCGAGAGATCCACGAGGGAGTATGCGGTAATCACTCCGGCGCAAGATCATTATCCCACAAATCGCTCCGAGCGGGGTATTTCTGGCCAGACATGGCGGCAATGTCAAGAAAAATATCAGGCGGCTGCCACAAGTGCCACATGTACGCCTCTACACCTCATGCCCCGGCAATCGCGTTATCAATCCTGTTGGCACCGTGGCCATTTGCACAATGGGGATTGGACATCATCGGCCCTTTCCCAATGGCTGTGGGACAATACAAGTATGCCATCGTGGCAGTAGACTATCAGACTAAGTGGGTCGAGGCAGAACCCATGATAAAGATCACTGAGGAACGGGTTAAAAAGTTCCTATGGAAGAACATCTACTGTCGATTCGGGGTACCACAGACTATTGTCACGGATAATGGGACACAGTTCAATAATGCTGATCTTATCCAGTACACAGCCTCTATGGGGACCCGGATGTTGTTCGCCTCAGTGGCACACCCACAGACCAACGGCCAAGTAGAAGCGGTCAATAAGATTATCAAGACCCTCCTCAAAAAGAAGCTGGATGCCAAGAAGGGATGTTGGGCCGAAGAACTCCCCGCGGTGCTATGGGCCACCCGGACAACAGCAGCAGAGGCAACAGGAGAAACCCCGTTCTGCATGGCATTCGGGAGCGAGGCGGTACTCCCTGTAGAAACTAGTATACCCAGCGGCAGGGTCGAGAATTATGACGCCGAGACAAATGCCGAGGGGCTATTGCTCAACCTGGACCTCATCGAAGAGCGCCGCGACCAGGCGCATATGCGCAACCAAACCTACAAACAGCGGATCGCCCGGTACTATGACAGAATGGTCCGGGAAAGAAAGCTCCAGGTCGGGGACTGAGTCATGAGGAAGGTCCAGAAAAAACCGTTGGCCCTAGAACCAACATGGGAAGGGCCCTACCAGATCACTGCGGGCGTCGGACTGGCAACATTCCACATTATAGACACCGAGGGCATCTATTTCACCCGGCCGTGGAATATCCAGCCCCTACGGTTCTACCCTAAGTAATAGCGGTCACAGAGCGACAACGGTGTATTTAACATTAATATTGCAATACGCAGTTACGACGTTAACAAATAAACTACAGCAGTTGCAAGATGTGCATGTACAAGGTAAACAGCTAGCTACCGCCCCCGGAGCCCCCAATCCCCGGCCCGCCACCTTTTAGCGCTTGCTCCTGCTCCACCATCTCAGTCAAGGCTATGTCAGCCTCCATCTGCTCGGCATCAAGCCATCCTTTCTCCCTCCACTCCAGATAAGCGTCGCTAATGCCCTTCTCCCGGGCCGCGTCCAGTATCTCTTCAAACTCCACCGACTCCCGGAAGTCGTCGATAGCCTTATCGGCTACTTCAGCAAGCTGGGATTCCGTGAGCTTTTCCCTTCCTTGGGCGACTGCTGTAACTTGGCTCTGCAGCTCCAAAACCCTCGCCTCCAGCTCCGCGACCCTCCCTTCCCGAGTAGCAGCTTGCCGATCGGCCTTTTCCCGTTCCTACTGTAGGTCATGGCACAACCGACCGGTTAGTTCTTTCTCTCGCGTGAGCTCGGTGCCCAACCGACCAACTTCCTCTCTTTCCTCCGCAAGCTTGGCTTCCGCCATGTCCGCCCGCACGCTCAGCTCCTCCACCCGCTTCTCCAAAGCCGCAGCAGCCTCCCCCCTGGGCTCCGCGGCATAAAGGCTATGAACCAGCTGCCAGGCATAAATTAACGAACATTAGCTCGTGCCGCTCCAAGAGTAAAGGGAAGCACAAAAACACTTACCCGAACAGCTAGTTCCACGGGTTTCGCCCTGTTCTCGCCCGATCGACCAGTCCCAGGGTTCTCCCGGTCAAGCCCCAAGGCTCCGATGGTAGCAACCACGAACCTGCCAATTCCATCACCAGAGCTGCGACTGGCTTCCGGCACCTGAGTCCTTCGACCAACCGCCTCCATGACCGGAGCCACCGCCTCCACGACTGGAGCCACAACCCGTTCGATTGGCCCAGCCGAACTTGAAGCCCCAGCGTCAAGGGTCCTCGCTCTCTTGGCCGGAATTTCACCATGGCCGCTTCGACGGTGCCCGAACACTTCTGCCGTTTCTCTCTCCCGCGAGGTCCGAACAGCCATCGGTCGCGCCACAGGTCCTAGACCAGGAGGTCCTGCAGACCGCCCTTCCCGAATAAGGAGCGGGGAGTTATTCCCACCGCCCGGTAGCCTTCCATAGTAAGCATCCGGAAACACAAGCGGCACTGGCTTGTTATGATCCCTGCGTCTCTGGGTAGCCGTATCAATAACGGTCTTCGCGGCCACCTCCCCCGTCTCCGCCAACCTCGAGACTACAAGCTCTTCATCCGGTTCGATAGTCTCCTCAACTTTAAGCGCGAGCCGGGGGGCGTTAGCTGCAACCGATAAGTCGAGCGGTCAGAACACAAGCAACCATGCAAAAGGATGAAATTATGCAAAGGCACCTTACCAGGTTTTCTCCCCATCTCGCATATCTCCAGCACGTTCCATCGGATGAAATTATAGGAGCTCCGACTCAGATAGTCCCAGCCATAGAACAACCGGAATATCCGCTGCTTCTCCAAATCCTCCAGCTGGAACGACTGGTCCCCGATCGGCTGATAGGCCCCGGGCACCTGATAGCCCCTCCAGTTACGCTGCCACCTGCCACCGGCCAGCACCACCGACTTCCTCCAGACATCTGAAACCGATGACGGCAGATGCGTGATGGCAGCAGCATGGTCCCGCGCGGCAAAATTCACACAACCGCTACACTGGGCCTTTCTGCAGTAAGAAATCTTGTACAGCGCCCGAAATTCATTAACCGTGGGCCAGTTCATGTGGCTCAGGCTAAATAGGCACCAAGCCCAAGCAACTGCCTCCACTGGTTGCTCGGAAGCTGGGCCGGGGAAAGATTTAGTGAGCTCAGCATATACTGAACAAATCCCGGTAGCGGCAGCGATAGTCCGTGTCGGAATTGATCGTCGAAAACAGCAACCCAGCCCGGTTCCGGGTTACAGGCCAGTTCCCCGGGACGCAGGCCGCGAAGTTTAACAGAAGAATCGATGTCCCACTTCGCTCGAAACTCCCTGATCTCTCTCTCATCCATGCTTCTGACTGGCTCGTCACAGAGAATCACTCTGTCACCATCCAGCAGCTCGTGCCTTCTGGGCCCACGGCTTGCGCCGCCATGATGCGCAGATCTCCCAGACGCCATAATCCTAACACAAAATAATTCAGATTTGCAACAAGGTGGACGAGGAGAGCAGAAGGCAAAGGGTTTAGGCAAACTGTGGTAGGAGGTGAGCAGAGTGGACAATAAATAGGGCAACAAGAAAGGCAAGGCAACCCCAGCCGTGGATTCCCTCCATCTCAGACCGCTCTCTGTCGACACGTGTCCCAGCATGGATAAGGGATCCCATCTATCATAACTGATGGGATTGATGGGCTCCCCCCCCTCATCGCATGTCCGCCACCTGTCCCACTTACCAGCAGCATTTAGGGAAGTAGGAGCGAATAACGAGGCGTCCACTCCCCTCGTTCCCCCAGAAAGTCAACTCCGAGTCAATCCGGCACCATGGCGGTTCACGAGTATAATCATTCAACCGGCTGCATGGCTTCTTCATTGTATATCTTAAAGACCTCTCACCGCTTGTGATTTTTCCAAACGCTTCGAGAGCATCTATCCAGGTATGCACCCTCCCTTTTAACACCATCTTCGTTGCATATCACTGGGGGACTCGTCTCGATATGACATATCGCCCGATCGAGATCCACCCAGCACTATGACATTCCACCGGCTCTGGGACATTTAACCCACTCCAAGGCATTCTACCGGTTGTCACCTTCCTTCGCCTACGGGCAGGAACGAGCCAACAACAAAGGATTCTAAACGCATGGGCTTTATAAACCCGGGCGTGCTTACATCTAACCCATGTACTCTTGTCCAGCAGGATAAAAACCCTACATCACACTGAACTGTGATACATTTGGGGATACATGGCGAGACTCGTTATCTCAACGCCACTCCACTGGGCAGATTGTTTCTCTAACACAGAACAAGTCTCCCCGCAGGCTAACAAACCTGCACATTACCTCAACGCTTAACCAACAAAAGCTGAGAAGAACTAGCAAGTGTTAACCGATACCTCGGTACGGCCGTAACACTCTCCGGGATGCCTGTTGGCCTAGTCCACGCACCAACAGGCCCTCCCGTAGGCTAGCATTTCCAGGACTCGTCTCGATATGGCAGGACGCCCGGTCGAGCTCCCAAGAACTGGGGAACTTTGAGGCATTCTAGCTGGGGGACTCGTCTCGAAATGGCATTACGTCCGGGCACCGGTCGAGGTCCACCCAGCTACATCTCACTTCCGGAACTCGTCTCGATATGGCAGGACGCCTGGTCGAGCTCCCGAGAACTCCGCCTCCCACCGATATGGCAGAACGCCCGGTCGAGGTCCACTCTGCAAGTTCATCCGGGACTCGTCTCGATATGGCAGGACGCCCGGTCGAGCTCCCAAGAACTGGGGAACTTTGAGGCATTCTAACTGGGGGACTCGTCTCGAAATGGCATTACGTCCGGGCACCGGTCGAGGTCCACCCAGCTACATCTCACTTCCGGGACTCGTCTCGATATGGCGTCCAGTATTATCTATATTATAAACACACTTATAAAAATTTTACTTACCATCAGCAATAGGTACTCACCTCGGTCACGCCCAATCTTTAACGCGGACTTGGGGGACTGGGCACCGGTAGGTTGGTAACCCTGCGGGTCTGCAGGGCAAGAGTAAGACAGAGTTAAGTCCCCATTCAAGATTGCACTTGACCGGGAACTTGGGGGACTTGTTGACAGTAGCCGCAGAGGCTACAGCAGGCCCACAGACCCGCAGCAAGTGCCCCAGCACCCGGCCCAAGGCTCGGGGTCAGATCACCAGCACCCGGCCTCGGGGTCCAGCACTCTATCCTGCCTCCAGGGACCCTGGGGTCGGGGGCGCCAGCCTGCTAAAGAGGGCATCAGAAGTTACAAACAGAAGGGAACCAGTCCCACATCGAAGAGTAAGGCTAGCCCTTACCCCCAACCACCTATATATAGCCCCCAACTACCCTCTTTATTAGGTAACTTGTCTCTCTCCCTGCTTACATACGTGCCTTGGTTATATATATTCCAACTATACTAACTTAGGCATCGGAGAGGTGAAGGCCGGCCCGCCCGGTATTCCCCTTAGTAAGCAGGATTGCAGGAGATCGAGTTGGATTCATCAAGTATCTACTAGACCCCCGGGTTTAGGCAGAAACAGAAGTCTTCCTTATGCTGTTGCTGAATGTGGTAGCTTCAAAAGGTTGCATTGTGGATTTGTTTGCTGCAACTGCTACTTGTTTTTCATGTCTGATGCAAATGGAAAACACTTTGTTCAATGAAGGAAGTGGATCCATTGCGATAATGTTGCTTCGAATAGTGGCAAATTCATCGCTCAATCCCATCAAGAACTTCATGATCTTTTGAGTCTCAACATATTTTTCTAATTCATCTCCTGCCGCACAAGTGCAAGCAGGGATGTCACAGAGAACTTCCTTCTCATCCCAAAGGTCTTGAGCTGAGTGAAGAAGGCTGTGACAGTTTGAGATCCCTGCTGACAATCATGGATTAAATTTTCAAGATGAAAGATTTGAACAGTATTTGTTTGTCCAAACCTTTCGTGTAACTCAAGCCAGATCGTCCTTGAATCCTTGCAGTGGGAAAAATTCTTGCCAATTTCCTTGGACATCGATGCTTTCAGCCATGTTTTGACTAAGATATCGGATAGATTCCATTGATTTTGCTCATCTGGGTTCTTCTTGCGCCTAGGTAAGGTTCCATCAACGAATACTATTTTATTTTTGATCTGAAGCGCTGCATTCATGCTGTCTATCCACACTACCAGAAAAGACATTATAGCCGACGAAATTGCAAATAACGGCCGACGAACTCTTTATTCGTCGGCTATAACAATTATAGCCGACGAATTTCGTCGTCTGTAGTGGTATTTCGTCGGCTAAAATGGTTATAGCCGACGATATCGTCGTCGGGTATAGTTTTACCGACGATGTTATAACCGACGATATGTCGTCGGGTAATGGTTATAGCCGACGAAATCGCCGGCTATAATAATTATAGCCGACGATATCGTCGGCTATAACCATTATGGCCGACGACTTAAATTCGTCGGCTATGATGCCTTTTCTGGTAGTGCCATGTGCTAAAGTTGTCTTCTGCCAGAAGTTGTGGAACCAAGATGGCTCCTGGTTGATCTGAATGATGAATATGCAAGGGATGATTGGAATTTTCCCATGCCGGAGCTTTGTTTGAGGCTGTTGGTTTTTGATCTTCCCCTCCCATTGTTTCAGCAGGGTTGTAGTTTTAGGTTTTGTGCTTAAGGTTTTTGTGTTTTGTTGGTCCTCAAGAGCACGAAGGCTCTGATACCATAATAAGAATGATATTGGTGTAAAACTGATCGATTTTTACATTCAACGTGAACGTTACAATATATATAAGATAGGTGAGCAATTAACTCCTTGATTCTAGCTAGCTACTGATAAGGAAAGGATTACATATCTGTTACAATGAATGAAAACATATCAAGCTATAACTACTTAGGATTAGTTTCCGTAGATGTCTCAATAATAACACTCACAGACCTAATTAAGAGAAATAAATGCATCACAAAGAATCTGGAATAGGTGTGTACCATGCACTACAAGGATTACTCTGCTGGGTACGAGTCACCACAAGTACTGTCATCTCCAGTTTCTCCACTAGCATATCTCATCACGAGAGGCAATATTCTGGAAGTATGCATAAAGAATTGCATCTTGACACCAAGCTAGGTCAGCAACGTCTACACTTTTCGCGATATGTACAAAACTTATCATGCCTTGCCCTGTAAGCAAAAATGCAAAAGAATATCATCTATTTGCCTTTCCACATGTATACTTGATATGCATGTCTTCGATCACTTTAGTCTTTTTATTAGTTTTTTCCACAACACATGGAAGTTAGACTTCTTTGAGCTTTACTGCAGCAAAAAGGAGCACAACTGTTTAAATAAAAAACTCAGGTTGAGACTTGACAAAAGAACACCTTGAGTTAAGAGTTTCTGGCTTCCAAACTCCCATTCCAAACTTACAAAGTAAAAATAAGAACTTAAGCACCAATTTTTGAATCCTAAACTTTTTGTTTTAGAATGAAAAGAATAGGTGGCATAACACATCTTCGGTAATCCTTGAAAGCAACACTACATCACACACGTTGTTATTCTGTATATAGTGACTGATTAAGCGCATTCTCACCGCAACTCAAACCGGAACCCATAGCAACTAGACATGAGAGACCACCGAGACCTATATCACCACCCCTATACTTAGACAACCTAATGACCTCTCCAACATGATCTTTTAGTGGTTTTATATATTAAGCGTCCCATTTGGTTTTCAAATGAAAAACGACTATTCAATATGATCTGGTCTCTACCTTTTCATTATTCCGAAAACACTATATAAACCTCTCAATGAGAAACTAAGAGCTCATATATTCCCACCAAAATCATATCAATAAGGTTTTCAAAAGCACAAAACAGTTCATTAACACTAAAAAAGATTAAATAATTACCCAAAACTACATTTTAGTGGAGATATTTACCAATAGCAAACTCTAATTTTTTTATACCATGCAATCAAAAAATTAACAGTAACAGAAATTAGTTCATCCACACATAAAACATAACTACCCCCAAAAATGTCAAAAATCACAATAATGCCATCCTATATATACCATCATTTTCCATCTGATTTTGTAACCCTAATCTAAAGAGGCAGCACGAGCAGAGATAGAGGTGCGAGGCGCGAAGGCGGCGCGAGGCCGGAGAGATGCCGGAGCGAGGCGCGAGACCGGAGAGAGGCCGAAGCGAGGTAGTGACCTCCTCTCCTCTCCTCTCCTGTTATTTCATTTTCCATCTCTTCCTCTCTGGTCGAGTTCTCCGGCGCGGTGGTGAGGTCGTGAATCTGCTTCTTGGAGAGGCGGAGCTTTGTGGCAGAGGGAGGACTGGACGGAGCGGGTCGGAGAGCTCAGATCTGTGGCAGAGGGAGGACTGGACGGTGAGGGGCGAGCGGGCGGCGATGTCAGAGCGACGGTGGAGGCGCTAAGGCGCGAGGCGGAGGAGCGAGGCCGGAGGCCTGAGGCAGCGAGCGATGCAGTGAATGAGGCAGCGAAGGCGTAAACATCATTTTCTGATGGGTGACGGTGTCGCGGTCTTGCTCATCTTCTTCTTCGATGTATTCTTCTTCTTGTTTCTCGCCGTCGGAGGCAGAGGCGGTGTCGGCGTGGGGGCATAGACGAGAGGGAGGCTTACGGCGGATCTCGATGATGCGGTCAATGATGCGGTCAATGACTTGGTCAACGCTGCGTTTGTGATGTAGAAGGCGGAGACGGCCATGAGGGAGGCGCTGACCAAGGCAGCCGTGGCGAGGTTGAGAGCGGAGGTTGATGCCGCTGACCAAGTCCCTCTCTCTCTCTCTCTACTGATCCTTTTTCAATTGTTTTGCTTGTCCTATTTTGATTTTTAGCTTTCCGATTTGAAATCTTGTTCAATGTTGATATAAATCACTTTATTCTTTAGCGATTTGATTGTTGTGTGTTGGGATATTTGCTTATGTGTTGGGATTTTTGCTTGTGTGTTGAGATTTTTGCTTGTGTACGTGTTGGTTATGGTTGAGCTTTTGAGGGTCAATAGTATTGGAGTGCGGCGGAGAACGGCGGAGCTACTGAGGGTCAGTAGTATTGGAGGGCAGCACAGTACGGTGGAGCTACTGAGGGTCAGTAGTATTAAGTTGAGTTCTGAGGATCAGTAGCATTAGGCTCACTAAGGGTAATTTTGTAATTTAAGAGTTAACTGATTCTGTTAATTTTGGATGGAATCTTCCTATTGGTAATTTGAAAAAAGAATTTTACTAGTGGTAAATAATAACACAAAATTGTAGTTATTGATAAAAAACCCAAAAAAGATTAACCATTGCTAAACTTACCTAAATACATGATATTTTTCTATTCGAAAATCACGAAAATCCTTATTTTGGACAAAGTAATCATAACAAAATCTCTTCATCCGTACAGAAACCATAACATAAATCCATTAATTTCAATTCGGGTAAAATTATAGACAATCAATCACAACGAATTCAATCACTACATCTTTCTATTAATCATAAACCTAAACAAACAAAACCAAGAATCCAAATCTGCTCCTCCAAGATTGAATGAACACCAGAAAGTATATTTGAGCTCAAGATTAACGCAAAAGAAATATGAGAACAAATGATCACAGCCAATTGCAATTGAGTTAAGCATCGGAGAGATTAAAAAGATTTAGAGTTGAAAAAAATTGATAGGTTGGATAGAGAATAGAAGACGAAAGCGATTACGTACCAAGATGAATTCGATTTGACGGGGAACTGAGGTCGGAGACACATACACCACCAAAATATACATGAACTGCCCCACACTACCAGAAAAGGGATCATAGCCGACGACGCCATCTCGTCGGCCGTTTTCATTAAATCGTCGGCTATAGTCATAGCCGACGATACTTCGTCGGCTATTCTCTCGTCGGGAATGCTCCGTCGGCTATAGTATAGCCGACGACACCGAGGGTAAGTCGTCGACTTATAAACCACGAAGTATAGCCGACGAATAAAGCGTCGTCGGCTATACTTCGAACATTGCCGACGATTCTACGAATAAAGCGTCGTCGGCTATACTTCGAACATTGCCGACGATAGAATCGTCGGCTATACTTCGAACATTGCCGACGATAGAATCGTCGGCTTCAACTCTCCCCTAATTGCCCCTAACCCCGAAGTATAGCCGACGACGCTATCGTCGGCTATAAGTCAGGCATAGCCGACGAATTAATTGTCGGCCATAACATTCGCCGGCGAGGGTATAGCCGACGAAATATGGTCTATTTCGTCGGCTATAACCCCTAAATATTTAAAAAAATTAAAAAAAATTTGTTCGGGCCCAATTTCACTTCGTCTTCGGTTTGGCTGCAGAAAATTCACAAACAAACATCCAAATATCCAACAAATATCCACATCAATCCATCTGTAATATCCTACGTACTGTACAAATTAACCCCCTAACTAGTCATCTACTCATCAACCCCTAAACGCGTAGCGTCGTCGACGGGATCGTTCGAGTTCCGGTGGCTGTGGCTATCCTGATCGCCTGGCGTACTCCGATGCGGGGGGGGGGGGGGGGGAGTGGGGACGACGAACTCGGGCATCTGTGGCGGAGGCGGGGGCTCCTGTCCAGCTCGCTGGGCCTCCCAAGATTGCTGCATCCATCGGTACATCTCCGACACAGACGCGTCTCTGGCCTGCTGCACCGAAGCCTGCTGCTGGAGAGCCTCCACCGCCCTCACCAACTCCGCCTGCGTCCTCTGCAGCTGTGTCTGCAAGTCTCTGCTCGTCGAAGCTGCACGCTGCGTGCTGGGATTGGCCGGCGTGTACTTCAGAACCCCATCTCCCGCCGCGCCTTGGCCTCTCTGGTAGAAGTAGTTGTTGCCAGTCCCTACTGCCGCGTGCATGATCTGAGAGGCCAAGCGCGGCTCAAGGGTGTCGATCGTGGAGGCAAACTCCGCGATCGCCTCGTCGGACGCCCCTTCCCCCAGCGTCTCTCGCGCGATCCCCAAGGTGATCGCGTCGGTCTCCGCATCTATTCCCGCCTAATTGACAAGAAAATATAATAAACGAATTTATAAAAAAATATATATAAATTAATTTAATGCAACACTTTTATTGAAAATGGGCGAATACTTACCACTTGGTCGGGACGCCCCGGATACATCTGCGCATGAATCCACGACAACGGCCTCAGCGGTCGGTCCCTCCTTGCAATCTCTGCCCACTGCCTCCAGGAGCGGGCGCCGCTGTGGTGGGGGTGCTCGTTCCTCTTGCGGTTGTCGCTGTTCGTCTTCGAGATTTTCTTTATTATAAGAACGAACATATAAACGCAAATATAAATTAGTAACTAAATTAAAATATTAGGAACTAACCAAAACAAAATTATTAACTAATTTAGTTACTAACTAATTTAATTTAATTAGTAACTACCTAACTAACTAATTTAATTTAGTAACTAACTAACTTACTAACTACCTAATTTAATTTAATTTAATTTAATTTAGTAACGAACTAACTAACTATGTAACTAACTAACTAACTTAATTTAATAACTAATAACTAACTAACTAATTAATTTAATTAAGTAACTACATAATTTAATTATTAAATAACATTAAAAAGTTATATACTAGCAGGCTAAATTTTCTTACCGAGACTCTGTCGCTCCCGAAGTAGGCTACCAGCCATAGCCACTCATACTCCCTGTACCGGAACTCGTGGGGGGTTGCACCTCGCCCCAAGCCCTGCTCCACATGGTACGTCCTGTAGTGCGTCGACAGCTCGTTCTTCCACTCGGAGTACCTATATTAATAAAACACAACTGTTAGATATATTCGTACATCTTTAATCGTCTTCAATCTAACTCGAATGATAGTAAAATAACGCGAAACACATAACCTGTTCTTCAGCTGCTCGTCTCTCCACCAGTCCAAGGTAGGATGGACTCTAAACCATTGCTGCAATATTATAAATTAATTAGAAAATATTTTTATATAGTTATAAGGACTGAATTCATAAATGTTTATTTTCTATAATAAAAATACGATTTAACTCACCGACAGTGCATTGTACACTCGCGCCTTGATCTCATCGGGCACAGAGCCCCAGTCGGGCCACAACAGTGGGACCCTGTCCCGCACGATCATGCCCGTCGCGTTGATATACTTGGTCGTGGTGTCTCTCCTCTCGATCGGGCGTCCATCCTCACCGGGACCGGGCAGGATCTCCCTGATCCCACCGGCGAGCTCCCTCTCCAGGGTCGACATGTTCGCTGGCCCTCTGGTCCGTCTCGTCCCCGCGGGTTTATTTACGAGGACGCCTGTTTCATAATTAAAATGAATACATAGTTAAATAATTAATTAAACTAACTAATTAAATAATTAATTAAACAATCTAAATAATTAATTAAACTAACTAATTACCTGCGTCATTGTACTGCTTGTCCTTCTCACGAACACACCACAGGCCGCGACAGTCCTCTGAGTCGAATGGTCTGTGGACGTAGGCCTCCTCCCAGGGAATCTCGTGCGGTCGGTCGTGCTTCCAAATCTGCCTCCCCCTAGCGTCGTACTCGGGGATGGCAGGGAGGAACTGGACCATGTACATCCCCGATGGCGGAGACATACGGGGCGTGGACCCTGAGGGGCCTGATCCCCCTGACGGTGGGCCCTGTAGCTGTGGACGCTGTCGCTGTGGGGGGACAGGGAGCATCTCTGGAGGGTCCAGATCGGCGTGCGGTGGGGTCGGCTGCCGATCCTGGAACAGTGCTGAAGTGCACTGGGGTCTGGAGGGTGCGGCTGTGCGTCCTCCTCTGACGCTCGGGCTTGGGCCCGCCCCCGTCGACTCATACGATGAGCCCCCACGTGGATCGCTCGGGGTCAATCCCATCAACGTCTCCTCGCGCCTGTTCAGTGGCCGGCGTAGGCCCCGACGACCGCTGGATCCACCCCCCCCCCCCCCACTACTGTGTCCTGCCTGAGCTTCGGGGTCGCTCTCGGTCGGTCTGGCAAGCCATCGGTCTACAGCGCGGCGGTTTCCTACACAATTAGTATATAAATTCCATAAATTTCACAAAAATTCCACAAAAAAAATTAAAAACTTCATTAAATGTATATATACCTAATTATATATATACCTAAATATATTTATACCTAATTATATATATATATATATATATATTCCGAAATATATATATATATATAGATATATATATATATATCCTCCTAAAAATTCTTGTTAATTCCACAAAATTAAAAAAAAATCCACAAAATTCCATAAATTTCACAAAAAAATGAAAAACTTTATTAAATATACATATACCTAAATATATATATACATAAATATATTTATACCTAATTATATATATATATTCCGAAATATATATATATATATATATATATATATATATATATATCCTCCTAAAAATTCCACAAAATTCCACAAAATTAACAAAAATTCCACAACATTCCATAAATTGCACAACAACCCTAAATTCCACAAAATTTCACAAAAACCATAAATTTCACAAAAATTCCACAAAAAAATTAAAAACTTCATTAAATGTATATATACCTAATTATATATATACCTAAATATATTTATACCTAATTATATATATATATATATATTCCGAAATATATATATATATATATATATATATATATATATATCCTCCTAAAAATTCTTGTTAATTCCACAAAATAAAAAAAATTCCACAAAATTCCATAAATTTCACAAAAAACTAAAAAACTGCATTAAATATATATACCTAAATATATATATACATAAATATATTTATACCTAATTATATATATATATTCCGAAATATATATATATATATATATATATATATATATATATATATATCCTCCTCAAAATTCCACAAAATTCCACAAAATTAACAAAAATTCCACAACATTCCATAAATTGCACAACAACCCTAAATTCCACAAAATTCCACAAAATTCCACCAATTTCACAAAACCCCTAAATTCCGGAAAACCACAAATTTCCACAAAATTAACAAAAACCCTAAATGAGGGAGAGCGGGACTACCTGACATGGTGGTGCGGCTAGGGGACGAGGACCGGTGGTGCGGTGCGGCGGCGACGGCGGCTAGAGGACAAGGACCGGTGACGGCTGCGTTCGGGTCCGGGACGGGTCGGGAAGGACGGGGAGGGGGCGGGGAGTGGTCGGGTAGGGCCGGGGAGGGTCGGTCGGCGTCGGGGAGGCTCGGTGGTGGTCGGTCGGCGTCGGGGAGGGGTGGGCGGCGATTAGGGATTTAGGGTTTATGCAGAAAATGAGGGAGAGGCGCCTCTGTTTCGGTTTAAATCGAAGGACTATAGCCGATGATTTAATTTTAATTCGTCGGCTATAGTATAGCCGACGAATTTCGTCGGCTATACTCTGACCCTAAATCTGGGCCGGGCCGAAGTTGGGCTTTGGGGGCCTGTTATAGCCGACGAATAATGAATTTCGTCGCCTATAGTGTGAAAATCGAAGGACTATAGCCGACGATTTAATTTTAAGTCGTCGGCTATAGTATAGCCGACGAATTTCGTCGGCTATACTCTGACCCTAAATCCGGGCCGAAGTTGGGCTTTGCTGGCCTGTTATAGCCGACGACGTATGAATTTCGTCGCCTATAGTATGAATATCGTCGGCTATACTTCACGCGCTCAGCAGCCGTCAGATCTCCCCCATCCAACGGCGGACAATGAAACGGCGCGGATCGCAAGAGTTTAGCCGACGAATTTAAGTATTTCGTCGGCTATTCCTTGGTCAAACTGCAAAGTCAAACCTCTAAACGCTTTAAAACGGCAATTGGCCCGTCTAAATGACGTTTTTTGGCCTGACCTTCAACAGAGAATAGTTTCAAATCGATGCGACGCAACTAATCGTAAAAAAAAATTCCTCAAAATATTTACTGACCGTCAGGCTACCCATAGAAAAACGGAAGTAAAAAACAGCTAACCGCAACATTCGGCACACAGATTTTGTCGGAATCTTCTCATTTTTCAACCGTAGACGTATTTCAATATTTCGGTCATATCTTATTTCATGACACATTTGCATTTGAAGGGTCTACGTATAGTAGCTATTTGAAACTATACATTCACTTAAACACTTAGTAAACAAGTTAAGGAACATTAGTGCATATGTTCCGATTTTGAATCTAAAAGTTTGGAAAATCTATTCCAACCGTTAGATATCACCGTTAAGATGAAATACATGTATGAAAAAAATTCCAACTACATCTGACAACGTTAAAGGCTCGATCGGGACGGTCAAACTGCAAAGTCAAACCTCTAAACGCTTTAAAACGGCAATTGGCCCGTCTAAATGATGTTTTTTGGCCTGATCTTCAACAGAGAATAGTTTCAAATCGATGCGACGCAACTAATCGTAAAAAAATTTTCCTCAAAATATTTACCGACCGTCAGGCTACCCATAGGAAAACGGAAGTAAAAAACAGCTAACCGCAACATTCGGCACACAGATTTTGTCGGAATCTTCTCATTTTTCAACCGTAGAAGTATTTCAATATTTCGGTCATATCTTATTTCACGACACATTTGCATTTGAAGGATGAAGATTGGGTTTCGGTCAATATACTTTAGCCGACGACCTTCAACGTTTGGTCGTTAGCCGACGACATGCATATTAAATTACCAGAATGGGCATTATAGCCGACGAAGTCTGGTCCATTTCGTCGGCTATAATGCTGATCTTTCTGAAAATTTGTCATTTAGGGCCTGAAAATTGCCTATTTCACCTGATAAATTCCTGAACATCGCACAAACAATTCAATACAATTTCCCATAACCTCCGAAAACGGTAATTAAGGACAAAAAATGTATTCATACATGCATGCACCATCGTACACAAATACATACATAGTATACTAAGGATGATAATCAGAATCATCCTCATCACTTGAGTCAGACGTAGTATAGTAGTTAATATCTGGCAACCGGTGCTCGTACTCGTCGTCTGAGTCATCGTCTGCCTGAGATAGACGATTCGGATTAACATCATACATGGGCACCTGACCCCTAGGAAGTCGAACCACTCTGCCCGGCGTCATATTATTATCACGGATGGTGGAGGATTCCGGAATGTCGACGGCGTCCGGCTCTTGGTATGCGGTCGCTTCTTGACACTCTGTGCTCACACCAAGTGTGGTAGCACTGTATATGTCTCGCTGAGACACATGGTTAACTACCTTCCACGTGCCTTTGTTCAATGGATCATCAAGATAAAAGACCTTTTTGGCCGCTGTGGCGAAAACAAAGGGGTCATCTTCATACACACTAGTGGCGGTATTCACCGAAAGTATGCCGTACTGATCGATCCTTATGCGGTGCGGCCTAGTATCAAACCATCGACACTTGAACAAGTGGACTTTCATGCGGTTCCCATAAATGAGTTCAACAACTGACTGTAGGACACCGTAATAATCCACGCCCCCCTCTGCACCATCGACCATCACCCCACAATTCTGTGTTTTGCGTTCCCCGTCTCTAGCTTCACATATATACTTAACGCCGTTGACATCACACATTGGGCGGACTGTGGAAGATATCGGCTTCATCGACAACAGCCTCAATTCCTCTGAGTAATTTCTATGACCACCCTTCGCAGCCACTTGCATCAGCTGAAAAATATAACTCAAATCACTTGGTGTGCACTTGTTAAAGAATAGGGAACTGTAAAAGAAAGCCATCTAATATATATATTTATACACTTACCCATTGTGGAAAATAGTCTGCAAACGTCGTGTTGTGGTACTCGAGTTCACCGCGAACTTCCTTACAGGTAAGATGGGTTTGTTTCCAATATTGTACCTCCGGACAGTTTATTAGAACCCACCAGTGGGCAATCCCTACCTCATGGTCAGGCAACTTGTCCACACCCTTCTTCTTGAAGCTTCCGTATGGTACAACATCGTTGGCGACGATAGATAGGTTGAACTCGGGGTTATCTCGACTTGGATGTTGTGGGGGGTCCTCCATTGCTCCCAAGTACAACTTGGCGTACGTTACACACTCATGCGCAATGTAAGCTTCAGCAATACACCCCTCAGGCGCAGATTTATTGTGCACATATTTCTTGTAGTCTCCAAGTTGTCTGCAAGGTTAACAAGTGCATGTTAAGAGCATGCAACTTTTATTTAAAAACATGTATAAATCAAATTTATGAATAACATGTACCTTTCGATGGGATACATCCAAGTGTAGTGTACGGGACCGGTAAGCAACAATTGTTGGGGAAGTTGGATCATCAGGTGAGGCATGATGTCAAAGAAGTTTGGGGGAAATATCCTCTCGAACTTGCACAAGATAAAAACGATTTCCTCATGCATTCTCATGAGGTCTGATTTTCTAACTTCTCTAGCGCATAACTTCTGGAAGAATCTTGACAACGCCACCAACGGCTCAACCACTTCATCCTCCAAGTAGGCTCGAATGAAAATAGGGAAGAGGCGTTGAAGCAGTACATGGCAGTCGTGACTCTTCAATCCGTACATCTTGTTGTCTCGGTAGTTAACACACTTGCTTATGTAACCCTCATAGCCATAAGGATACCTGCATAGCCATTAAGAACAATTAGATTTCATGCATATATAGTCGTCCAACAACAGATGGATTATTTAGGGAATACATGCCTAATAAAAAGTTACCTGACATTACTCAGCCATCCAAAGATTTCATGTTTCTGGTCCCTGGTGACGGTGTAAGGAGCTTGGGGCATTTTGCTCCTACCCTCTCTCAACCACAAATGGTCCCGCAGTCCCATATTTCTCAGATCAACGCGTGCCTTGGGGATGTCTTTTGTTTTCTTCTCCCAATTCAAAACTGTGCCAACCACGGCTTCACCCACGTTCTTCTCTATATGCATGACATCCAGGTAGTATCTGATAGCCAACCTGACCCAATAAGGAAGTTCCCATAAGATGCTCTTGTGTGACCAGAACCTATACCGATCGGGCCTCTCTGGAATCGTGCGCACCACATCGGGATGATTGCTAAGCAGACCAAAGTCATACTCATTCAACACTGCCAATATTTCCTCCCCTGTCCATCGCTCCGGTGCCCAGCCCCTTTCTTCAGTCCCATCAAAAGCCTGTGCATCGTCCCTAAATGGATGGTCATGCGGAAGCCAACAACGGTGACGCATCTGGACAATCTTGCTGCAATGAGGACTGGAGCAATCAACAGTCATCCACTCTGAACAAGCCCTGTAACCCCTGGTGACGCTGCCGGACAACATACCCCTCCCAGGAAAGTCACTGATCGTGCCAACAAGCATGGCACGCATCCGGAACATCTCATTTTTGAACCGGTCGTAGACCAGGTGGCCTTTCAGACTCAAGTACCGAAGCTCCTCAATTACGGGTCTCAAATACACATCGAGACACTTTCCCGGATAACCTGGGCCTGGAATCAACAATGTGAGCATGTTATATTCCTTCTTCATGCACATCCACGGTGGAAGGTTGTATGGAATCAAAATAACTGGCCACACACTGTACTGAAGCTCTTTCTTGCCAAAAGGGTTAAAACCGTCGGATGATAGCCCTAGCCAAACATTTCGAACCTCTGATGCAAATTTAGGAAACTCCAACACATTCTTCTTCCAAGCCTCTCCGTCGGCGGGATGTCTAAGGGTGTCATCGTCAGGCACATTCCTCTCAGCCCACCATCTCATAGCTTTGGCCGTGAAAGCACACATGAACAACCGCTCAAGCCTATCAATCAGCGGGAAGTACCGAAGTATCTTCACAGCTTTCTTATTCCCTTTAGGAGTGAACTTATACCGCTCTGTATTGCATACTGGGCAGTATTCAAGATCTGCAAGTCCTTCCCCATAAAACTGAACGCAATCGTATCTGCATGCATGAATCTTGATGTAGGAAAGGCCGAGATCTTTAAGGATATGTTGCACCTTATGATGACTGGTAGGAAGCCGATGTCCGGGGGGCATCGCCCCACCCCATATCTTCAGCCAATCATCAACCGATTTGACAGTGCCTTTGTTCTCCGTTTTGATCTTCATCACTCCCATGACAGATTCAAGGACAGTCTTACTGCATCCGGGGTACAACGGAGTCTGTTGCAATGCGATCAGGTTGTTGTACTTTTCCATACCACTTGTGTTGACCGGTGATCGGGGTAATGGCTCGAGTGGCTCAATATCAGGGAAACACTCCATCTCCGGAGGAGGGAGTTGCACATCTGGTGCTTCATCAAAGACACCGCTCTCACGAGGAAACATATCGTTGATCCAGTTCGTTGTTAGATCATTGGACGAACTCCCTCTCTCGGCAAATTGTCCATGATCATGAGGACCCGCAAACTCTGGTTCACCGTGATAAATCCAATTAGTGTATAGGACCCAAAATCCATATCTAGCCAGGTGTTGCTCCACGGTCTCTATGGAAAAACGTTGTCGTGGGTTGGCACACTTGCACTTTTTACACAGGCAATAATGAAGTGTAGTGTCTCCACAGTTAGCCATCACAAATTCCAGGAAACTCCTAACTCCATCATGATACGCCTGATCCCATCTTCCCCGGGTAATCCAACTCCTGTCCATCCTGTAAATTCAATAAATAAATGTAACTATATATAGATATGTATATATGCACGTACTACGTACGTACGTACGTACTAATTAATTAAAAATTTCATCATTACAAATACACATATATATATATATGTATATATATATATACACACATCCCTAAATTAATTAAAACATCGTCAATCTCCCTAATTAATTAAACACAATATATTTTTCATATATACCAACAATATATTTTTAATTACAATTAAATTAATTAATATATATACATTTTTTCATCAAATTCATCTAAAATCACCTCTAAATCAACAATCAATCACTGATCTTCAACAAAACTTCAATTCTATCTAACCAACATATCAACCCATTAATAATCTCATCTCAACACACACACACACACACAGATATATATATATATATATATATATATATATATATATCAAATTAATCACACATTTATTGTAATTAAACTCTAAATTAACACACCTCTGCATATAACCAACTAAATCAACACACACAGCAATATACGTAGCTTTCAAGCTTATGGCCGAGGTTTTGGACGATTTCAGAGCGTTTTCGAAATGTTTTCAACGAATGAGCTCGCTGCTGCAGATCGAATAGATCTGATATAAGAGTTATAGCCGACGAATACCCTCCTCGTCGGCTATAACCAAAAAGTTTTCGTCGGCTATAGTTATAGCCGACGACGGCCGACGACTCGTCGGCTATAATAGTTATCGCCGACGATGTGGCAGACGAAATAGTAATTCGTCGGCTCTAATTGGTTATAGTCGACGAAATAGTAATTCGTCGTCTATAACCAATTATAGCCGACGAAGTGCTGTTTCGTCGGCCGTTTTTTTTCATATCGTCGGCTATAACCCCTTTTCTGGTAGTGCCATCTGTCCTTGCAGTAACTATAAATGACAATACGATTTTACCCGTGTAAGTATAAAGATATTGGCAGTCCTACTATGGACCAAAACACAGCCCAAGATGTAGTATGATGAGTTCCAGCACAAGTACAAGTGAAGTTCTGAAGCCCAACCAGTTCAAGGCCCAATACAACCTCAGAAAACTAAGGTATATTCATGCATATTCATATCATGTTTTCACTGAGGATAGCAGTACCACTTTGTATCCTATGTCTTCTGCTAAGGATAGAAGTGCTGCTTTGTATCCCACGTTTCTGGGTATCTTATATGGCTATATTCAAATCGTCTTGAAAAGTGTGATTTATCTTCCCAATGCTTTTCTAGATCTTTCCAGTCGATTTGCTTTTCGAATTTCAAACAGCTAGCCAAGCATGTGATGTTCTTGGCGCTCAAACTATCAAAGGGTGAAGGAATTCTTCAACCCGTGAATTTGTTGTTTTCAAAGTCCATTTGTTTATGCTTGGTTTGTGATACACTTACCTATGCAGCTGATAGTAGTCTGTTTGATCCTAGGAGGAAGCTGTTTTGCCTATTCACATATGTTAACATTCCTTTAGAATACTTTTGCAAAACCTTTTTCCCTCTTACGAAAAGTTAGCCATTTTCGGAAAGTTTGTTTTGTCCTTTTGTGCTTGGCTTTGTTCTTCAAATGTTTTCAACAACATCTAAGCCAAACATATCAGTCCAAACTTTCTGAATCCTTTGGCATGCGTGTTACTCTCTTAGCAATTCACACTTGCCTATAAATACCAAGTAAATTGTTTTTGCTTGGTGGTCATAATTTTTATTGTGTCTTTGTTTTTGTTGAAAAAATCAGCTTGCTTGTTTTCTCCTTCTCTACTGCTCTAAGTCTTCCTAGTGATTATAAATCTTAGAGCTTGAGAAATCAAAACGTTTTTCAAAAATCATATTGCATTTGCATTCCAATGCATGAGGTTGTGATTGGAGGTGCAACAACCCCAAGAGTTCACAAGCAGAGTTAGCTAAGGTGTAGTTAAGGTTTGAGTGAAGCTCTTGTATCCTTTCATGTGTGAGGACTTAGGGGACTAGATGGGAGAGCGTTCTAGTTGGACTAGGTAGAGTCATTGAACAGGATAACAACAAGGTCTGGTATCCCATGCTCTATTCTTGTATAAGTCTACGAATCACATAGTGGAAAGGTTTGTCCTTAGGATAAGGGCACGCAGTTTTCTTCCCTGATTGCAGGGTTTATGCGTTAAAGAAAAACATCTATGTGTTGGTTTTACTTTCAACAATCTTTTTCATTCTTGCATAATCGGTACAAACTGTGAATCGGGATAGCACAACTTCTTGCTAGCCTCGAGTTACAACAATCAAACGAAAAAGTTGCAAAGTGTCTTATTCACCCCCCCCCCCCCCCCCCCCCTCTAGGACTTTCAAGTGGTACCAGAGCAGCCACTAGCTCGCTGGTAAGATCCTCATAGAGGGGAATGGACCACAGATTCGGTTTCTCACTGAATTCTCCTCCCTTTTTCAATGGGAAAGGGTATTCGGATTGGAGAGTTATGATGTTTACTTTCCTCTCATCCCAGGATGATGGAAGACAATGGGAAGCAGTTGAGTTTGGGTATTCAGCTCCTATGACGGTGGAAACAGAGACTGCACCTTCTGTTCCAAAGCCACGTGATTAATGGACTCTTGATGAGAGGTTAGAAGCCAAACCTAACATGAGGGCTTTGAACAACCTCTTCATGGCCGTGTCGGAAGACGTTCGTTGAAGGATCATCAACTGCACCCTTGCCCGAGATGCATGGCAAATCTTGGCCACTGCTCATGAAGGTACGAACAAGGTAAAGGAACAAAGAATCAGATCTTTACTTCATGAGTTTGAGGAGTCGAAAATGAGTGAGGACGAAACCGTAGTAGAATTTCTTGGACGTATGTTTGCCATTACAAACCAATGCCATAGTTTAGATCACCCTATTGATCCCCAACGTATGGTTCAGAAGTTTGTTAGGGCCTTACCACCTAGCTTTGAGTCAAAACAGATTGCCATGGAAGAAGCTAAGGATTTGACCTCTTACACCTTAGATGAGCTTGTAGGAAACCTCAAAAACTTTGAAGCCAAGAGGAAATCCTCTAAAAAGGATAGATCTTTGGCCTTTACTGTAGTTAAAGAGGAAGTGGAGGAAGAGTCAGTGTCAGGTAACAGTTCGGTGGAAGAGTTTGCTCTTTTAACCAAAAAATTGGAAAGGATTCTTAGGGAAAAAAAGAACTCAAGTTTTAACCCTAGGTTTAACCAAAAAGGGGCTACAACCAACACTAAGTATCCTCGACACGGGGAAACCAGTAACCCCAGAAATCCCAGATCTACCTCCAAACCTAGGATTTTTCCCCGAAATGATAAGTGTTTTGAGTGTGGTGGTGTTGGCCATAAGGCAGCTGAATGTGCAAATAGATCGAAGCAAAAGGCTTTTAAGGCCACTTGGTCGGACAGTGAGTCTGAAACTTCCTCTGACCAAGAGGAAGAGAAGGAGACCGTTGCTTTCATTACATCGGTTAAACTTGCCAACGATTCAAACTCTGATGTAGATGACGATGATGACGAAGCTCAACATGATGAGGAGCTTCACAATACATACTCTGATTTGCACATAGCGTCTAAGTCCATGGTTGACAAGATTGAGACCTTGTCATTTGAACTTACCAAAAGTGGGAACCAAGTCAAGGAATTGCAAGACAAGCTGCAGTCCCAAAAGAAAAAGTGGAAAGCCGACAAGTCAGCCCTAATAAAGGAGAAGGAGTCTCTTGAAGATAGTCTGAGACTTAAGGATGACTTGATCAGCAACCTCTCCTCCGAGAAGGCCACCTTGAAGCTGCAGCTAGACGACTGGAAGAAAGAATATAAAAAATTCTCCGTTGGCTCCGATAAGGTTAAAGAAATAGTTGACATGGGAAAACCTGGTCATGATAAGAGTGGTTTAGGTTTTGAGACCAGTAATCGCTCAAGGACAAGCAAGAAGAATACAAAGAAGAAGGTGAAGTCCTCCAAGGAGGAAGTCTCGAAGCCAAAAGAGACCAGGACCAAGTTTGTTCCCAAGTGCCATCATTGTGGTATTATGGGTCATATTCGACCATACTGTTACAGGCGGAATAATGAGAGTGGAGGCTCTGCTCAGAATACGAAGAATGAGTCCTTGACATCTATCAAAGATTCCATCGAGAGCTCTCTCAAGGAACTTGTGAGGATAGTTCAGTCTCTTGCTAACCCTAACCCTAGGGATTCTTCTGGCAAGAAAATCTGGGCTCCGAAGACCAAGTCCAAGCCTCAGGAGCAGCTTGCTCAAGTACAGGATCACAATGATGAGGAAGAGGATGATTCAGACTCAGATGGGAATGTTGCTAGAGTTTGTTTTCTCAGCCATATTGTTCTGACGCCAAAAACTTGGCTTAGAACAAGAGCCTATTGCAATGTTGCACTTACTGCCCTGTCATCCCGGAAGTCCGATTCCTGGTATGTTGATAGTGGGTGCTCGGCTCACATGACTGGTGATCCCAAATGGTTTGTATCAAGGGATGATGACCATCCAGTTGGATGCGTCACATTTGGGGATGGAGCAAATTCGGAAATCATTGGTAAAGGGACAGTAAGGGCCCCATGTCTCCTGGAACTGAAGAATGTCCTACTCGTCAAAGATTTAGAAGTATGCTTGCTGAGTGTCAGTCAGATAGTTGATGAGAACGATTGTGTCATCTTTGACAAGATCAAATGTCTGGTTCTCAATGGGATGGGGATGAGTGTCATGCAAGGAGATCGGACCAAGGATGATTGCTATTGTGTTATGGCTCGAAAAGAGTTCAAGCCTCAACTGTGCTTTCGTGCACAAATTGGAGAGCAGCCTCTTGATCTTTGGCACATACGCCTTTGCCATCTGAACCACCAGGACATCATCAAGCTTTCAACCAAGCAAGCGGCTAGAGGTCTCCCTAAGCTTTCCGGGAAAGCTTCAGGTATGTGTGGAGAATGCAAGATTGGTAAGCTCACACGCTCTCCACATTCTGCTCTTAATGCTCAACCTACCTCTAATGTACTAGAACTCTTGCATATGGATTTGGTAGGACCGGTTGAGACTCGTAACCTAAATGGTTCGAAATATGCTCTTGTGATTGTTGATGTCTTCTCTCGTTTCACTTGGGTTATGTTTCTTGCATCTAAGTCTGATACTTTTGATATGTATGTTAAGTTTGCCAAAAGGATTTCAAATGAGAAAATGCATGAAGGTAAACACATTGTTAGGATTAGAACCGATCATGGTACTGAGTTTGATAATGGTAAATTTGATGATTACTGTGATATGGTTGGTGTGCACCATGAATACTCATCTCCGATCACTCCTCAACAAAATAGGGTTGTTGAAAGGAAGAATCGAGTTTTAGTGGAAATGACCAGGGTGATGCTTAATGCCACTGGTCTCCCTCACTCCTTCTGGGCAGAGGCCGTGAGCAATGCTTGCTATACTCTTAACCGTGCTATTTTCAGGCCAGTAACTGATAAGACTCCCTATGAGATTTGGAAGGGAAGGAAACCTAATCTGGCTGATTTGAAAGTGTTTGGCAGTCCTTGCTTCATCTACAAGGATCGGGAGTATCTGACCAAACATAATGCACGTTGTGATAAGGGTGTCTTTCTTGGTTACTCTCTCAACAGCAGGGCATACAGGGTCTATAACAAAGTCTCATACAAGCTTATGAAAACTGTAAACGTTGTTATTGATGATGGTCTTGGGTGCACTCACATGACCGGTTGCACTCTCGAAGAAAATCCAACAATACCTGCTGATCCCAAGAAGCCAGAAGCAGATGCTGCTAACCATAAGGAGGAGTCCTCGGCTGACGAGGGTGACTCAAACAATGGAGAGGATCAAGATGATCAGGAGGATGGATATGTGGTCACCAATCCCGCGGGAGGTCATAGGGATGAAACCCTAGCTACCCAGCCCTCACACAGGATTGGAAGGCGACAAGTGCAAAAATACCACTCTCCTTCTGACATTATTGGTGATGCTTCACAATCCACTGTCACACGCAGCAAGGTAAAACGAGTGGTAAGCAGTTATGCAGTGTTAAAAAGTTTCTTAGCAATGCATAAGTCTACCATAGATAGTGTCATGCACTTAGGTTTTGTGTCCACCATAGAACCAAAAAATGTGAAAGAGGTCTTGTGTGATAATGATTGGATTAATGCCATGCAAGAAGAATTGAATCAATTTGAGAGGAGTAAGGTTTGGCACCTCGTGCCACGACCCGAAAACAAGAATGTGATTGGCACCAAATGGGTGTTCAACACAAGTCGAATGAGAAAGGTGTGATAACCAGGAACAAAGCTAGATTGGTCGTTCAAGGTTACTCACAAATAGAGGGTCTTAACTTTGATGAAACCTTTGCCCCGGTTGCAAGGTTGGAATCAGTTAGGTTACTCTTGGCAATAGCTTGTTATTTGAAATTTATCTTGTATCAAATGGATGTGAAGAGTGCATTTTTGAATGGCATTCTCAAGGAGGAAGTGTATGTTGCACAACCTCCAGGCTTCCAAAGCTCTAGCCATCCTGATCATGTGTATAGGCTTGATAAGGCTCTTTATGGCCTCAAACAAGCACCTAGAGCTTGGTATGAGAGACTGTCCACACACCTTCTTGAGCATGGGTATGTTAGAGGTTTTGTTGATAAGACTATGTTTGTAAAGATCACCTCTAGAGATATGTTTATTTCTCAAATATATGTGGATGATATAGTGTTTGGTTCCACTTCCGATCACTTGGTTAAAGAATTTTCAGATCTTATGTCCAAAGAATTTGAGATGAGCCACTATGGGAAACTGACCTACTTCTTAGGTCTACAAGTTGATCAAAAGGTTGATGGCCTGTTCATATCTCAATCTAAGTATGCCAAGGAACTCGTGAAGAAGTTTGGGATGGAAACATCCTCTCCTGTCCCAAACCCCATGGGAACCAGCTGCAAGATCACAGCCGACCTTGATGGAATTGATGCTAATCAATCTCACTACCGTAGCATGATTGGTAGCTTGCTGTATTTGACAGCTAGCAGACCGGACATATGTTACAGTGTAGGAGTTTGTGCCCGGTATCAAGCCAACCCCAAGGAGTCACATGTAAAAGCGGTCAAACGCATTATCAAATACATTGCAGGTACAACTGACTTTGGGATTAGCTATACATTTAACACTAACTGTGAGATTGCAGGATACTCTGATTTAGATTGGGCTGGAGATGCTAATGACCGGAAAAGTACTTCCGGTGGTGCTTTCTTTATGGGGAACAACCTTGTTTCGTGGCATAGCAAGAAGCAGAACTGTGTGTCCCTATCCACAACTCAGGCAGAGTATATTGCTGCTGGAACCTGCTGCACACAACTCTTGTGGATGAAACACATGCTTGCAGACTACAGATTTCAACAAGAGGTTCTATCCCTATTCTGTGACAATACTTCTGCGATCAATATCTCTAAGAATCCTGTGCTATATTCTAGAACAAAGCATATAGAGATTAGATATCATTTCATCCGCAACTTGGTTGAAGATAACTTGCTTGAATTGACATTTATTCCCACTGAAAAGCAATTGGCTGATTTGTTCACAAAACCACTTGACAACCTTAGGTTCACTAGCTTAAGGAAGGCAATTGGTGTCTGTGACCCACACTAATCTTCCCCTGAGAACGTGCCGTGTACATATTTTTTCTCTCTTTTCTTTTTTTTTGCTTTAGTTCTCAGTTTTCCGGGATAGGAACGTGTGGTGATATCCTCAGGGGTCATTGATCTTGACCTAAGTTTTGCATCCTCTCCTACCTAATTGATCACTTTTCGGTAGCTCATGTACTTGTGCATCTGCTCTTCTCCTGAATTATTTGTGGTCTACATCTCAGAACAAGCTCACGATTTTATGTTCACATTTCTCATACATTGTGGTTTGCTCAAATGACTTGTATCTAGTGAGATGGAGGTATGGAGATTGCTCATGGCCAGGCTACTCTCAAAAGTAGTCATCTCTTGGGTCGTGTCCGCGATTCGTTAGAAGGCAGAAACGAGAGTGGTTTAGTCACCACGGTGGTTTTTGGGTTATTGCTATTTAGGTCAGGTTATTCTCAAAAGTAGCCATTCATTGGGTCGCCTCCACGATTCTTTGAAAGGTAGAAACGAGAATGGCTTGATCTCCCCGGTGAAAGAAATTTGGTTGAATCTTAAAGGAATCTTAAAAAATCAGTGAACTGCTTCTTTCACTAAAGGATCCGAGCCTTTCACTCTTAGGAGCATCCTTGTTATGCTTAATGCCCTAAAGTCAACTGACTTGGGAGTCATTAGTGAGTAGGTTTGCTACATGGATGAGTGGAGATGCCTGGAATGTTTTCTATCCTTTGATGGGGTTTTAGATAAAGTCCATATGGACCATCCAAAAAAAAAAATAAAAAAAAAATTATATATATATAACCCTATGAGGACGATTGTTCCAGAATGGCCAAATAGTACTGAATATGTGACCATGTGAGCAGAAATGCCTAAAATATCTGGCATTGTGAAGCTATAAGGAAGAACCCTAATGGTGCTATAAGGCTGGATACAACAGTTACTATTCTCAGCCTGCTACTCAAACTCCAACTCACTTGATGCATATTCAACTGACTTGGGAGTCATTAGTGAGTAGGTTTGCTACATGGGTGAGTGGGGATGCCTGGAATGTTTTCTATCCTTCGATGGGGTTTTAGATAAAATCCATATGGACTATCCAAAAAAAAAAATTAAAAAAAAAATTATATATATATAACCCTATGAGGACGATTGTTCCAGAATGGCCAAATAGTACTGAATATGTGACCATGTGAGCAGAAATGCCTAAAATATATGGCATTGTGAAGCTATAAGGAAGAACCCTAATGGTACTATAAGGCTGGATACAACCGTTACTATCCTCAGCCTGCTACTCAATCTCCAACTCACTTGATGCATATTCATGAGTCCACCTTGCTTTTGTTGAAATATTTCACACTCTCCACTAGATTTGCTCTGTTCATTTTAGACCATATTTCAATTAGACAGTCACATTTACATGGGTTGCTTGAACTTTGGTTTGTTTTGAGTAGATATGAGGTGTCTTACTTTGTGAGTCTATGCCTTGACCATTGTGCGAAATCTTGGATCAAAAAAGGTAATCACATCCCGTGATGTACAGTGTTTTTTTTTAAAACTTTTGTTGCTTTCTTTTCGGCATACTCTAAGGGGGAGAAAACCTAGAACATAAGCACTTGCACCATTTGCTTTTACTTTTGTTCTACTAAGGTTGTGAAGTGTGTTTGATGATGACTACTGCTCATGCATTAATTGTTGGATGAGCTTTTTGCTCTTTGTACTGTTTGTAAAAGTAGGAAAAATCACTTTTTCTATTAGGACATGTCAGTCGGCTTCTAGCCCATCTTTTTGGGTTGTTGACCTGGCCTTCGGCCCAAGGTCTCTTAAGCCCACTTTCTGCATGGACACGTGCTTCTTCAGAAAGAAGAGAACAGGTTTGGCGGTTTGGTTTTTTTTTTTAACCATTGTGTGTGGTAGTGGATTAAGGTGCCAGGGGGTTTGGCGGTTTGGACCCTCTTCTGTCGGCACCCCTTAAGGTGCAGCTCGTACTAGAGCTTCTGGCGGAGTCACTGTTGCTATGCAATTCTCCGATCTCAAGAAGCGGAAGAAGGATACTTCGGGAGGTGGCGCAGGTTCCCGCAAAAACCCCCGGCCACAACAGGACTCCTCTGCTCCAATGGTTTCTCGGCTTCGCAGTCGTTCTGCCACCCCGTCTATGGGGGATCCGCCGGCACCCACAACTGCCAAGCGTTCCCACAAGAAGGGCTTGGTCATCTCTTCTGATGGTACCGAGGGATCGGAACCAACCATGGAGAAGACCAGCTTTCTCGACGGCTCCGACAACTCTAATAAGGAGTTTAGGGTCTCACCTGTTAAAGCCGCTGCCTTGAGCCCTCCGAAAATGCAAAAGCAGTCCGCCGTCAAACTTAAGGGTGCTGGTCCTTCCAAAGTCAAAGGGAAGGAAGTTGGTTCCTCTGAGTCTGAGAAGAACAAGCCTCCTCGCAAGCGGGTCTCGCTATTTGGTAAGAAGGATAGCAAACATGCCAAACCTCCTAAGCCTCAGAAGAAACCTCGTGTTACTCTGTCCAGAGATACAAATGAGGCTATCTCTCTCAAGCGCAGGATCATTGAGGTATTACCTGTCCCCCCTAATGAGCACTTTGTTTCAGAAGAAGCTAGATCTCTGTATGCTACCTGCACCATAGGTCGCCCTGTTGTGTATGAGAAAAAGCTGGCCTTTGATACCCTGCCTAGTTATGTCAAGGATAAGGTTCAAGAGTTAGGATGGGTAGATGCCTTAGACTCCCTGCCTTTTGTCAATCTGACCATTGTTCAGGAGTTCTATGCCAATTTCTCTGACGATATGCCTATGAAGGTTAAGCTTAAGGCCTCTTCTAAGGATCTGCAGGTTTGGGTTAGGAATAAGCTGGTCAACATTTCCCCTGCCAACATTCGTAGGGTGCTTAGTCTCCCCAGTACTAGGACGGAAGGGTTAGCACAGATCCGCAAGTTTATCTCGGATGTCTCTCTTTCTGATCTTGCTGCGACCTTGTACTCTACCCCCTCTCAAGCCCCTCCTCCTGATGTCAGTCTGGCCAGTCAGTACATGCCTGAATTTGTCAAGGTTATGGCTTTTGTGGTTCGGTCCTTAGTCACTCCCTCCACTCAAACCCGTAAAGTCACCAAACGTCAAGAAGCTTTTATCTCCTACCTGCTTCAAGAGTGTAACCCTCCTTTTCTAGTGGAATACTTCATCTTTCAAGCTCTTCATAAGGCAGCTGTTGCCCAGCGCAACTCCTTCAAAAGCTCGATTGTGTTCCCGGAGGTTATTTGTCTTCTTTGCTATGATGCGGGTGTGAACACCATTGACGGTGATGCAGTCCTCCCTCCTATCCCTCCAATTGACCTAACCTCAGTCCACAAATCAGTATCCCAAGCTGGGATGTATGTTGAGTCTCTTGAACATACTAGTCTCAGAAGGAGCTGAAGGAGGCTATCGAGTTGGCAGTCAAGGACATCAAGGAGTCTTTCTCTCACCAGTTCACTGACTTAAGAACTCACATGGAGGAGCTTGTGATAGGAGCACAATGTGCGATGATATTAATATGTATTTGCCCTCGTTTATGCTTTGTTTAACCCTTATTTGTCTAAGATAGAGTCATAATATAGTTTAGTGTTAATTTGGTAGAGTTTGGCCAAAAGTGGTTAAGAATCCGAAAAATGACTAAGTTTGAGAAATCTGGAAAATAATGCAAAATATGTCTTTTTCGTGATTTTGAGATGAGTAAAAATGCAATCTATCCTTGTCCGAATTTAATGAAATTTGGTGTGCTTATTATTCATATACTGAGGAATGTTGTGTTAAAATTTCAGATCAATCGGAGTTCGGGAAGTCACCCAAAAGATGGCTGCAAAATAGCAGTTCGAGCAAACCAATCCAGGGACTTCCAGGATTTTCCTGGGACTGTGTCCTAACTTCAAAAATTCATTCCCGATGTTTCACAAGGAATTTGATCAAACTGTTTTATATGGAGTTTGCTTTGTGTGTCTAGTTTATCTGAGACTTGGAATCGCATCAATTGGAGCTCCGAGGAGGGAGATATGCCGGAGTTACTACAACAAGGTCGTTTCTGCCGATTCCAAGAAGCTACTGCCTCCTTTTCACAATTACTGTTTTCAATGGACCATATGGTGTACAAATGCATATATGAAGATGGTCCAAGCTTAAGGATTGAAGGAGGATGACACCAAGCTAAAGCATTAAAGAAAAATACGAAGAAAGAAGTTCTCCTAGTCAAACTAGGAGAAGCTGCCGGAATAGGCAGATTTGTGCCAAAATGAAGAACTGCCGGTTTGGGGCAATTTTCAGTGGATCAAGACCTATCAAAGGAAGTCCAAAGATTATACAAGAAGTCCATGAAGTTGCGAAGCCCAAGCCTTGAAGAAAAATCAGAAAAAGAAAACCTAATTAGACTTTGAAAAGGAAGGTTTTAAGTCCTTAACCAACTTGGTTTTCTGAATTCCTCTTGCACTAGGGTTGCCGGCAGCCTCTCATCTATATAAAGTCTCACTTCTTCATTCTGAAAATCATCTCATCTCAAGCATACAGCAATAGCCAAAGCTCTACCAATTTTCTTAAGAATCAAATACCCAAATACTTAGCCATAACACCATCACCACCACCACCAAATCTGCCGAGTCCTTTCACCTTGCCTACTGCCGAAACTCAGTCCTGCCGAGCCAAGCAGCAGCCGAGCACCATCCATCACCTCTTCGAGGAGTCTTCAAGGTTCCTAAAGTGTGATACATTCCCCTATGGCTTTTGTATTTGTTGTAGTTTGGTTGTATTGTATGAACGCAATTCGATTCTTGGTTTTTATTGAACTTTTGTGTAAACCAATTGCATGATTGATGTTTATGTTAAAGTTTTGTGATTTTAACTTGTGATTTTTGTATGTTTGATAATTAGGGCAGTGGTATTAGAAGCATGTTTAGGATTTAAATTGGTTAGTAATCTAAGGGATGTGACTTAAAAATCGAAGCATTAGTTATGTTTAAAGCATTTGTTGTTTAAAGCATGTAAATCTAGATGTTAGGTTTCACCAAACTAGAAAACATGAATAATTCATACTCGTAGTTGTCTTGGTTTGTGTTTTCGCCTAGAGTAAAACCCTTAGAACTTGCATGATAAATAAGATGATTGACAACCTTGCTTGTTTGCATGTCTTCGATTTGTGATTCATATGCTTAATTGTTAATCATGTAAAATCGGTTAGCATAACCTTAAGATTATACTCGTAGTTAATCTTAAAACTCTAGCAATCAAATGATTAGATGATCTCATAGGCTCTAGTTGGGATCGAAACTAATTTGAGTCTTGAACATGCTAAATACTTGTCTCTTACCTCCTTACATGCAAATCTACTAGTTAAAGAGTCTTTTGTGTGAACTGTTTTGTGTGAGAGATGATGATCACTTGTATATAGTAAATTAGAACTTTAATTTCGTGTCTAGTGTTAAAGGGCAGCCCTTGCTGCCGAACCTCATCTTCATCCCCCATGATAAATTCGTATATATGTATATAAGTGTGACAATTGTGTGCATATATGTTTGTGAATATTTGTGTTAACATTCTCATATTTCAGGTACCCTTAATCCCCGGCTAGAACGATCCCTACTTATTCTATACTACTAACGATTGTAGGGTTATTATTGCTTGATGCCTACTCACGCGACACGTCAGCTTGCCAATGCAAACAGCAGCCGATCAGCCTCTAATTCTGAGTCCAGCTCAGATGGTCTGCCTCGTGCTCAGGAGGCTGAGAACATTGCGGATCCAACTCAGGAGGAGTCCTCGGATCGCTCAATCTCTGGTGAAAAAGATGTTGACCACGTTGATGCTGATGATGATGAGGATGTTTGAATGTCTTGTTAGCCCTGTTATCTGCTAACCATGTTTTTTCGTTGTTTGTGTTGTTATTTCTTTCAAGACTCTGTTTAGATCTTGTTTGGTTGGTTTTTGTTTTCTGAACATGGATGTTCTCTGTTTCCCTTTGTCCTTCTGTGACAAAAAGGGGGAGAACTAGTTGTAGGGCATTATGCTATATCCATATATGTTAACTTATATGCATCTGTGATACATAATGCCTTTGCTATCCTATTGTTCATTATACCCTCAGTTGGTTTCTGTTGAGTTGTCTTAAGTGCAGGTTTGTATCGTGAGATCTTCGTGCTGCTGCTACTACTAGCTAGGACTAGTTCTTAGGATAGTTGGGTGTGTTTTTGTCCAGGAATGCCAAAGGGGGAGATTGTAAGTATAAAGATATTGGCAGTCCTTATTATGGACCAAAACACAGCCCAAGATGTAGTATGATGAGTTCCAGCACAAGTACAAGTGAAGTTCTGAAGCCCAACCAGTTCAAGGCCCAATACAACCTCAGAAAACTAAGGTATATTCATGCATATTCATATCATATTTTCACTGAGGATAGCAGTACCACTTTGTATCCTATGTCTTCTGCAAAGGATAGGAGTGCTGCTTTGTATCTCACGTTTCTGGGTATCTTATATGGCTATATTCAAATCGTCTTGAAAAGTGTGATTTATCTTCCCAATGCTTTTCTAGATCTTTCCAGTCGACTTGCTTTTCGAATTTCAAACAGCTAGCTAAGCATGTGATGTTCTTGGCGCTCAAACTATCAAAGGGTGAAAGAATTCTTCTACCCGTGACTTTGTTGTTTTCAAAGTCCATTTGCTTATGCTTGGTTTGTGATACACTTACCTATGCCGCTGATAGTAGTCTGTTTGATCCTAGGAAGAAGCTGTTTTGCCTATTCACATATGTTAACATTCGTAATACTTTTACAAAACTTTTTTCCCTCTTATGAAAAGTTAGCCACTTTCAGAAAGTTGGTTTTGTCCTTTTGTGCTTGGCTTTGTTCTTCAAAGGGTTTCAACAGCATCTAAGCCAAACACATCAGTCCAAACATTCTGAATCCTTTGGCATGCGTGTTGCTCTCTTAGCAATTCACACTTGCCTATAAATACCAAGTAAATTGTTTTTGCTTGGTGGTCATAATTTTTATTGTGTCTTTGTTTTTGTTGAGAAAATCAGCTTGCTTGTTTTCACCTTCTCTACTGCTCCAAGTCTTTCTAGTGATTATAAATCTTAGATCTTGAGAAATCAAAACGTTTTTCAAAAATCATATTGCATTTGCATTCCAATACATGAGGTTGTGATTGGAGGTGCAACAACCCCAAGAGACAAGCAGAGTTAGCTAAGGTGTAGTTAAGGTTTGAGTGAAGCTCTTGTATCCTTTCATGTGTGAGGACTTAGGGGACTAGATGAGAGAGCGTTCTAGTTGGACTAGGTAGAGTCATAGAACAGGATAACAACAAGGTCTGGTATCCCAGGCTCTATTCTTGTATAAGTCTACGAATCACATAGTGGAAAGGTTTGTCCTTAGGATAAGGGCACGCAGTTTTCTTCCCTGATTGCAGGGTTTTTACGTTAAAGAAAAACATCTCTGTGTTGGTTTTACTTTCATCAATCTTTTTCATTCTTGCATAATCGGTACAAACTGTGAATCGGGATAGCACAACTTCTTGCTAGCCTCGAGTTACAACAATCAAACGAAAAAGTTGCAAAGTGTCACCCCCCCCCCCCCCCCCTTCTAGGACCTTCAACCCGTCTACCTACAATTAGAATTCCGTACTGTATTCCTCTATAAATAAATACATGTATCAATAGAATTGATCAATATACCTGCAATAGTGCAATGGAGGAACCAAACCTACAAGAACTACCCGAAGAAATGATATTGCTAATACTCTACTGGCTTCCCGTGAAATTCTTAATCCGATTCACCTGCGTTTCCAAACGCTTCCATTCCATGATTCTCACTGATCCTAAATTCGCTAAATCCCAATTCCAAGCTGCCCGTGACCGCAAAACCCTTCTTCGTATTTTTCTCCAATGCCTGGGCTTGGTGTCATCCTCCTTCCTTCCTTAAGCTTGGACCATCTTCACATATGCATTTGTACACCATATGATCCATTGAAAACAGAAATTGCGAAAAGGAGGCAGTAGCATCCTGTAATCGGTAGAAAAGACCTTGCTGTAGTAACTCCGGCATATCTCCCTCCTCGGAGCTCCGATTGATGCGATTCCAAGTCTCAGATAAACTAGACACACAAAGCAACCCCATATAAAACAGTTCGATCAAATTCCTTGTGAGTCGTCGGGAATGATTTTTCGAAGTTGGGACACAGTCCCAGTAAAATTCTGGAAGTCCCTGGATTGGTTTGCTCGAACTGCTGTTTTGCAGCCATATTTTGGGTGACTTCCCGAACTTCGATTGATCTGAAATTTTAACACAACATTCCTCAATATATTAATAATAAGCACACCAAATTTCATTAAATTCTGACAAGGATAGATCACATTTTTACTCATCTCAAAATTACGAAAAAAGACATATTTTGCACTATTTTTCAGATTTCTCAAACTTAGTCATTTTTCGGATTCTAAAGCACATTTGATTAAAACTCTACCAAATCGACACTAAACTAAATTATGGCTAAATCTTAGATAAATAAGGGAAAAACGAAGCATAAACGAGGGCATAAGCATATAATATCTTGGCACATTGTGCTCCTATCAACTACCCCACACTTATCTTTTGCTAGTCCCTTAGCAAACTAAATTAAACTAGACTCTAAACAAACTATTTCTCCTAACAATTTGTCTCAGGCTCGTATGTACACATAGCTTTCAAGTTAATGCATGAGAATGCTAAGCACGAAAATTCCAAGTTTCATGAACAGGTGGCATCAATATGAACATATAAGAGCAAAAGGTAAGCATGTAAACATGTTAAAACTAGTCCAATCCTCCTTACTTAGCATACTCTCTTCTTTTCTCTCGAAGCATGGTTATTCATACATAAGTATATGCAAGTGAAAGATGATGAATTACAAAGAGTGACTTGCATATATCAAAGAAACGAAAGCACTGTGAATTTTTATGGAAAAACCTCATATGATAACTATATGCACCAATGAACCAAAACCATATGCTTACTCTTGAGATAAATCTCCACCAATCAAGTTTAACCATCTTAAGAATCATAAAAAAGATCAATAAAAGGGTTGTAATGGGGCTAGGCTAAGAGATATTCGATATTTGGATAAGGAGGCTCAAAAACGTCACCGTGGCCTTCGGCAAAGCTCAAATCTCCTTATGTCTTCTCGCCAAGGGTCGAATTTCATCTTGTTGGACCCATACTTCATTCTTTTCCTCCCATAACATTACAACAATACTCAAGACAATAGCCATGCACAAAATTTATTTTTATTTTTCAAGCCGTGCCTTTACATTTTTCTTTTCTTGCTCTCGGTATCTTTTTCTTTTTTCTTTTGGTCTGAGCAAAAATTTTTCTCTTTTCTTTTCTAAGGCACGGCATCTACTACACTTTACATATAGATTCATGGCTAAGTCTACCCCACACTTGTTCTTCTTCATCACTTCACGCAAAAACGCTTTCAAAAATCAAGCTTTGCCGACACACAAGGTAAAGGCATCACTATACTAGGCTCATGGAAAGTGTTTAAGGGTGATGAAAGAAAAAGGCTCAACGTAGGCTCAAAGGGGTTTACTAAGGTGTCCCACGACGGGCACAAATAGGCACAGGCGTTATTTGGCAATGGTGGTAAACCTACATGATCTTTATTCAATCATATTCAAAATCAAGGTATTTTATGATATAAACGTTTCAAAAATCAACAAGAGTAAGTTCTAGCATACTAGAGTTCATTAAAAAGGTATGGCACATTGTCATCGAATAATCAAAGAATTATGAGGTTTCATGCTTCCTACGAATCTATCAAATTTTTATCTTTTTATCACTCAAGAAGAAAGCAATTTGGCTCTAAAGCTCACATAGGTTATTATCGAAATAAACTAGCTAAAACATGCATGCTTATTTAATCAACAAGTCCTACATGCTCCAACCAATGCACATAATCCATGAAACTCACAATTTTAATTGTATGCACAACTATCATCTATGTATGCAAAGAGGAGAAAAACATCATTGACATATTAGGGGCATCCTAAGACTCGAAACAAACAAATTAAACACTCTATTTTTGTGGAACAATTTTCTGAAATTTTCTTTTCTAACTAAGCACACAAAAACAAAAACAAAAACGGAATATATTATCCCACCCCACACTTTGAAAATTACATTGCCCTCAATGTAAGCACAAGTTTATATCAACGAATTTCCTAAGCATGCAATTGTCTAACACATTCCAACATATCATCACAAACCAAAGAAAAAGAAGGGTTAAGAAATTTCAAACTCTCGGTGATGGCTCCTTCATTTTTCTTTGATCGAATTGGGTTGCCTCCCAAGTAGCGCTTTGTGTTTATAGTCCATAGCCTAGACTTTTCACCGTGTGTTTTTCCGTTCATCGCGTTCCAAAGTAGTTCAAATCGGCAAGAAATAGCTCAAGAAGAATATCATTGCATGTTGTATCCGAATGAGTCTCATTCTGCGTGTCTGATGTATGCAGCGTGTCCGGCAGTGTTTTGGGCGTATCCGGCGTATCTGGTGGCGCAGCTGCAGTGTGTCCGGCTTCTAGTATCAGCTTGTCAATCCTGCCGCCGATGGCAGGTCCGGCAGTAGATGTAGGTGCAGCTGGAGTGAAAGGCTGCCTCTCGGCAGTGGTGTTCTTGTCCGACAATGTCATGGCGAGGCTGCCGGCAATTGCAGGTCCGGCAGTAAGGTGGTTGGCAGCACGGCCAGCAGTGGCTGGTCCAGCTGTGACACTTGTGAGTTGTGTCAAGACCGAGGCAAGTGTGGTTGATGGGAAGCAATGGTGTGTTCTTGGAATGAATCGTAGTAAAGCTTCAAGCGATGCCCATTAACCTTGAACTCTTTATTGGTGCTTGGATTAAGGATCTCAATGGCTCCATGTGAAAATACTTTAGTGACTATGAAAGGTCCAACCCATCGAGAACGAAGCTTACCCGGAAAGAGTCGAAGTGGAGTATTAAATAAGAGAACTTTTTAACCTACCTCGAATTTCTTTCCTCATATCATCTTGTTATGGTAAGCTCGAGCCTTCTCCTTATACATCCATGCGGCATCATAGGCTTCATTACGGAGTTCTTCAAGTTCGTTGAGTTGAAGCTTTCTATGAAGTCCTGCATCATCAATGTTCATGTTGAAGGCCTTGATTGCCCACCATGCCTTGTGCTCTAGCTCGACCGGTAAGTGACATGCTTTGCCATAAACTAACCGAAAAGGAGACATACCTATCGGTGTCTTGTATGCAGTCCTATATGCCCATAAAGCATCATTGAGACGATCACTCCACTCCTTCCTTGTAGATCCAACCGATTTCTCTAGAATTTGCTTGATCTCTCGATTACTTACCATACCACTTGTTTGGGGGTGATAAGGTGTAGATACCTTATGAGTGACTCCATACTTCTTCAATAAGGCTTCAATGGTGCGGTTACAAAAATGGGATCCTCCATCGCTAATCAAGACTCTTGGAACTTCAAAACGTGAAAAGATGTTGGTCTTGAGAAACTCGGCTACCACCTTAGCATCATTGGTGCGTGTAGCCCTTGCTTCGATCCACTTTGACACATAATCAACCGCAAGTAATATGTAGAGAAAACCCTTGCTTGAAGGAAATGGTCCCATGAAGTCAATACCCCAAAGATCAAAAATTTCTACCTCGATGATAGGCGTGAGCGGCATTTGGTCTCTAGCTCCAATGTTCCCCATTCTTTGGCATCTATCACACGCTTTGCAAAACATGAATGCATCTTTGAAAATTGTAGGCCAAAAGAAACCACAAGTAAGAACCTTCAATGTCGTTTTCTTTGGTCCAAAGTGTCCACCACAAGCTTCACTATGACAAAAAGTAAGGATGGAGCGATGTTCATTCTCCGGAACACATCTTCGAATAACTTGATCACCACATTGCCTCCACAAGTACGGATCATCCCACAAGAAGTGTCGAGCTTGCTTCCTTATCCTCTTTTGTAGGTGGCTCGGCATCTCTCGGGGGAATCGGCGTGTAGCAAGAAAATTGGCAATGTCGGCATACCAAGGCTCATGCACTTCAAGTCGAAAAATTTGCTCATCCGGAAAGGACGTCTCTAATAGGGGCAGCCGATCCTCTTCATGAACAATTCGATTCAAATGATCGGCTACAACATTCTCTACTCCTTTCTTGTCTTTGATCTCAATATCGAACTCTTGAAGCAAAAGAATCCATCGAATGAGCCTCGGCTTAGCATCCTTCTTTGTCATAAGATATCTCAAAGCGGCATGATCACTATAAACAATAAATTTGGAATTCAAAAGATATGATCAAAACTTTTCCAAAGCAAAGATTACCGCTAAGAGTTCTTTCTCCGTGGTGGTGTAGTTGAGTTGAGCATCGTTGAGAGTCCTTGAAACATAGTAAATGGCGCATGGCTTCTTCTTAATTCGTTGTCCAAGTACCGCTCCAAGTGCATAATCACTAGCATCACACATCAACTCAAATGACTCGTCCCAATTAGGAGACACCAAGATCGGCGCCGAACACAACAACTCCTTCAATCGGCAAAAGCTTGCCTCACATGCATCCGACCATTCAAACGTTACCTCCTTTTGTAACAAGTTGCTCAATGGCTTTGCAATTGAAGAGAAGTCTTTGATAAATCTTCGATAAAACCCCGCATGGCCAAGAAAACTTCTCACATCTTTAACACACCTTGGGCTCGGCAATGCTTGAATTAGCTCCACTTTGGCTTTGTCAACCTCTAAGCCTCTTGCCGAAATAATGTGCCCAAGTACAATACCTTGCGTGACCATGAAGTGACATTTCTCCCAATTTAGTACAAGATTGGTCTCAACACACCTCTCAAGTATCTTCTCCAAGTTCCCCAAACATGCATCGAAGGTGCCTCCATACACACTAAAGTCATCCATAAACACTTCGATAATGTCTTCAATAAAATCCGAGAAGATAGCATACATACATCTTTGAAACGTGCCGGGTGCGTTGCATAGACCGAATGGCATCCGTCGATAAGCAAACGTGCCAAATGGACAAGTAAAAGTGGTCTTCTCTTGATCATCTGGGTGTATCATGATTTGATTGTAGCCACTATAACCATCAAGAAAGCAATAGAAAGAATGGCCGGCTAACCTCTCTAGCATTTGATCCATAAACGGCAAAGGCATGTGATCCTTCCTCGTTGTAGCGTTGAGCTTCCTATAGTCGATGCACATCCGATGACCGGTTACAAGTCTTTGTGGTACAAGCTCATTCTTCTCATTCTTGACAACCGTTACACCACTCTTCTTTGGCACTACTTTTACCGGAGATATCCACTTACTATCCGAAATTGGGTAGATTACCCCACAATCAAGCAACTTGATAATCTCTTCTTTCACAACTTTCATCATTGGAAGGTGAAGTCGACGTTGAGCTTTCTTAGTCGGCTTTGCTCCTTCTTCTAACAAGATGCGATGAACACATGTAGTAGGGCTTATTCCCTTGATGTCTGGTAAGGTCCAATCTATTGCGGTCTTGTACTTCTTAAGCACACTTATCAAATCAACCTCTTGATCCGGCAGCCCTTTCTTCAGCCTCAATGACATCAAAAATCACTTGCTTCTTCTTCGGACTTGTTGGAGGAAACAACTCTCTTCCACTACGAGTTTGAATCACCTTGGCATGCTCGTTCCTCGGATTGGGAATAGTATTGCTTGGCAACTTCCGTTGCTCATTAAATCTTCCCATAAAGTCTACAACTTGGCCCATTTGAGTCTTGAGCTCTCCAATGTCCTTTTGTTGACTTTGTTGCCCCGCGAGCAACGCTTGAGTCGCACTAGACAAAGATTGAATCAAAGCTTCGTAATTCGGATTGCTTGGTGCGGTTTGGCCTTGGCTCGACCCTCCTTGGTGTGGCACGGCTTGGTGATTGCTTGGCATGGCATTGTAGTTGCCGTGGTTTGGTTGAAATGGCTGCCGAGGCACAAAGGGTGCCCTCGGCGCATATGACGCTCCTCCTTGTCGCGGTTGCATAGGTGCCCTATGCACATTGGCATTGTTTGCCCATCGAAAGTTAGGGTGGTCATTGAACCTCAGATTGAAGTTCCCAAACCGTTGACCTCCTTGAAAGCCAATAGCATTGCACTCCTCTACTCCCTCACTCGATCCAAATTGAGGGCATTGTTCGGTCTCATGGCCCTCGGTGCATATTCCACAAACCATGGCACGCTTCTTCATCAAATTACTCACCAAGTCGGTGAGCTTATCCACTTTCTCCTCTAACTTTGAGCTCGAAGACGTCTCATGCACTTTCTCATTCCTTTGCACATTGCCTCGTGCCATGCCAAATTGTTGGTTGTTCGAGGCACGAACCTCCAACAAACTTCTTGCCGCTCCGGCATTCAATGACGTGAGCCGAAGCTCGCATGCAATAATAAACCCTGCAATCGTTAGTAGTATAGACATAAGTAGGGATCGTTCTAGGCCGGGGATTAAGGGTACCTGAGATATGAAATTGTTAGACAAATATATACATATATACACACATAAACGTCACATATGGGGGATGGTATGAATCGGCAGCAAGCTGCCCTAGAACTAGGTGACACGAAAATTAAACCTAAGCTAATATATACAAGTGATCATCATCTCTTACACAAAACAGTTCACACAAAGGACTCTTTAACAAGTAAATTTACATACAAGAAGGTAAGAGACAAGCATTTAACATGTTCAAGACCTAAATTAGTTTCGACACAACTAGAGCCTCCAACAGTTTTCCAATTGTTAGACTTCTTAATTTCTTAGAAACTACTCCAACGTATGACTTCTAAGGTGATGCTAATCCGGTTTTATACGTTTTAACATTTAAGCATATGAGTCTAAATCGAAGACAAGCAAATAAGTAAGGTTGTCAATCATCTTATTTAACTTGCAAGTTCTAAGGTTGTTAGACCTAGGTGAGTAACACAAAACAAACTACTCCAACGTATGACTTATCCGTGTTACTCTATCACATGAAACCTAGCACTTAGAATTACATGCTAACCATAACTAGTGTGTCGGTTTAAATGCCCTAACCTTAGTTCTAACCAACTTAAGTTTAAACATGTGAAATACCACTGCCCTAATTATCGATGCATACAAAAACACAAGTTAAAATTGCAAAAACAAATTACATAAACTTCAACAAATCGGTTCATACAAAAGTTTAGCAAAAACCAAGAAACGAAACAAGTTCTTACAAGACAACCAAACAAAACTAAATACAAAAGCCATAGGGTGAGTGGATCACACTTTTAGAACCTTTGAAGACTCCTCGAGATGTGACAAGATGATGCTTGCTGATCGGCAGAACCACAGATGTAGGAATCGGCAGAACAACAAGGTGAAGGGTACGGCAGTTTTGGTGGTGGTGGTGATGGGTTTTGGCTAAGTATTTAGGTGTTGGTGCTTGAGAGACTTGGTAGAGCTTTAGGCTAGTATTTTATGCTTGAGATGAGATGATTTTTAGAATGAAAAAGTGAAGGTTTTTATAGGAGAGGGGACTGCCGGCAGCCCTATAGCAAAAGGAATAGAGAAAACCAAGTGGGATAAGGATTTGCAACCTTCCTTTCATGGTTCAATTAGGTTTTCTCTTTCTGAAATTTTCTTCAAGGCTTGGGCTTCACATCTTCATGGACTTCTTGTATGATCTTGGACTTCATTTGATATGTCTTGGTCCATCGAAAATACCCCAATTGCTGACAGCAACACTTTGGCACGAATCTGTCCCAATCGGCAGCTTCTCCTAATTTGACTAGGAGAACTTCTTTCTTCATATTTTTCTTCAATGCCATGGCCTAGTGTCTTCCTATTTCCTTTCTTAAGCTTGGACCATCTTCACATATGCATTTGTACACCATTTGGTCCATTAAAAACAGAAAACACAAAAAGGGGGCAGTAGGTTCCTGGAATCGGCAGATTTGACGTTGCTGTAGGAACTCCGGCATATCTCCATCCTCGGAGCTCCGATTGATGCGATTCCAAGTCTCAAATAAACTAGACACATATGGCCATCTCCCCATAAAACAGTTCGATCAAACTCCTTATGAAACGTCGGGAATGAATTTTTGAAGTTGGGACACAGTCCCAGGAAAATCCTGGAAGTCCCTGGATTGGTTTGCTCGGACTGCCATTTTGCAGCCATCTTTTGGGTGACTTCCCGAACTCCGATTGATCTGAAAGTTTAACACAACATTCCTCAGCATATGAATATTAAGCACACGCCAAATTTCATAGAATTCAGACAAAGATAGATCACAGTTTCATTCATCTCTAAATCACGAAAAAGACATATTTTGCATTCTTTTCCACATTTCTCAAACTTAGTCATTTTTCGGATTCTAAAGCACAATTGATAAAAACTCTACCAAATCGACACTAAACTAAATTATGACTCTATCTTAGACAAATAAGGGTTAAACAAAGCATAAACGAGGACAAAAGCATATAATATCGTCGCACATTGTGCTCCTATCAACTACCTCACACTTATCCTTTGCTAGTCCCTTAGCAAACTAAATTAAACTAGACTCTAAACAAACTATTGCCCCTAACAATTTTGTCTCAGGCTCGTATGTACACATAGCTTTCAAGTTAATGCAAGAGAATGCTAAGCACGAAAATTCCAAGTTTCATGAACATGTAACATCAATATGAACATATAAGAGCAAAAGGTAAGCATGTAAACATGTTAAAGCTAATTCAAGTCACCTCACTAGGCATACTCTCTTCTTTTCTCTCGAAGCATGGTTATTCACACATAAGTATATGCAAGTGAAAGATAATGAATTACAAAGAGTGACTTGCATATATCAAAGAAACGAAAGCACTTTGTGAATTTTGATGGAAAAAACCTCATATGATAACTATATGCACCAATGAACCAAAACCATATGCTTACTCTTGAGATAATCTCCACAATCAAATTTAACCATCTTAAGAATCATGAAAAAGATCAATCAAAATGGTTGTAATGGGGCTTGGCTAAGAGGTATTCGATATTTGGATAAGGAGGCTCAAGAACGTCACTAAGGCCTTTAGCAAAGCTCGATCTCCTTATGTCTTCTCGCCGAAAGGGTCAAATTTCATCTTGTTGGACCCATACTTCATTCTTTTCTTCCCATAAAACATTACAACAATAATCAAGACAATAGCCATGCACAAAATTTTTGTTTTTCAAGCCTATGCCGTACACATTTTTTTCTCTTTTCTTGCTCTCGGCATTTTTCTTTTGGTCCGAGCATTTTTTCTTTTCTTTTCATAGGCACAGCATGCATACATTTTTCATATAATTTTATGGCTCAGTCTACCCCACACTTGTTCTTTTTCATCACACACGCGAAAACGCTTTCAATAATCAAGATTTGCCGACACACAAGGTAAAGGCATCACTATACTAAGCTCATGGAAAGTGTTTAAGGATGATGAAAGAAAAGGCTCAACATAGGCTCAAAGGGGTTTACTAAGGTGTCCTACGACGGGCTCCAATAGGGCTCATGCTTTATTTGGCTTTGGTGGTAAACCTAAATGATCTTTATTCAATCATATTCAAAATCAAAGTATTTTATGATATAAACATTTCGAAAATCAACAAGAGTAAGTTCTAGCATACTAGAGTTCATTAAAAGCTATGGCATATAGTCATCGAATATGCAAAGAATTATGAGGTTTCATGCTTCCTACAAATCTATTGAATTTTATCTTTTATCGCTCAAGAAGAAAGCAAATTGGCACAAAAGCTCACATAGGTTATAATCGAAATGAATTAGCTAAAACATGCATGCTTCGTTAATCAACAAGTCTTACATGCTCCTACCAATGCACATAATCCATGAAACTCACAATTTTAATTGTATGCACAACTATCATCTATGTATGCAAAGAGGAGAAAAACATCATTGACATATTAGGGGCATCCTAAGACTGGAAACAACAATTTAAATACTCTATTTTTGTGGAACAATTTTCTGAATTTTTCTCTTCTAAACTAAGCACACAAAAAGCAAAAACAAAAAAAACAAAAACGGAATACGTTAACCCACCCCACACTTAGAAAATTACATTGTCCTCAATGTAAACACAAAACAATATCAATGAATTTCCTAAGCATGCAATTGACTAACATATACCAACATATCATCACAAATCAAAGAAAAAGAGAAGGGTTAAGAAATTTCAAACTCTCGGTGATGGCTCCTTCACTTTTCTTTGATCGACATGGGTTGCCTCCCAAGTAGCGCTTTGTGTTTATAGTCCATAGCCTAGACTTTTCACCGTTCATATCTCATGTGTTCATCTTGTTCCAAAGTAACTCAAATCGGCATGAAGAAGGGCAACAAGAAGATCATTGCATGCTGTATCCGATTCTGTTGCACTCTGCGTGTCCGGGTGAATCGGCGTGTCCGGCTCGACAGCTTGCGTATCCGGCGTATCCAGTGGTTCAATATGGCTGTGCTGATCCTCATGCGTCAAATCTTCAATCCTGCCGGCAATGGCAAGTCCGGCAGGTGGTTCGGTTTCAGCAGGAGTGAGGTCCGGCCTCTCGGCTTCTTTGTCCGTGTCCGGCATTGTGGTGATGCTGCCGGCAATTGCAGGTCCGGCAGCCTCTTGGTTTGGTGGTGGCGTGGCTGCAGCAGATGATTGTGAAGGCAGCTCGGCAGCAGCTTGTGGGGTGTCTCCAAGAACAATTGTGTCCTCAAATGCATCAAAAGGTGCATGATAATGCTTGAGGCGATGGCCATTAACCTTGAAAGTCTTGTGGGTTTGCAAATCTTGAATTTCCACTACTCCATGAGGGAACACACGAGCAATGACAAAAGGGCCAATCCAACGAGAGCGCAACTTTCCCGGAAAGAGTTGAAGCCGTGTATTAAACAAGAGAACTTTTTGCCCAACTTCAAACTTCTTTCCCCGAATCATCTTGTCATGGAACGCTCTTGTCTTTTCCTTATAGATCCAAGCGGCCTCATATGCTTCATTGCGTATTTCTTCAAGTTCATTGAGTTGAAGCTTCCTATGAAGGCCGGCCTCATTGATGTCCATGTTGAAATTTTTAACGGCCCACCATGCTTTATGTTGTAACTCAACCGGTAAGTGACATGCTTTGCCATAAATCAACCGAAAAGGAGACATACCTAACGGTGTCTTATATGCAGTCCTATAAGCCCACAAAGCATCATCGAGACGAACACTCCAATCCTTCCTTGAAGGTCCAACGGTTTTCTCAAGTATTTGCTTGATCTCTCGATTACTTACCTCGGCCATTCCACTTGTTTGGGGATGATAAGGTGTAGAAACCTTATGTGTGACTCCATACTTCCTCAACAAGGCTTCAATGGTGCGGTTACAAAAATGGGATCCTCCATCGCTAATCAAGACCCTTGGAACTCCAAAACGTGAAAAGATGTTGGTCTTGAGAAACCCGGCTACCACCTTGGCATCATTGGTGCGAGTAGCCCTTGCTTCGATCCACTTCGACACATAATCAACCGCAAGCAATATGTAAAGGAAGCCCTTACTTGAAGGAAACAGTCCCATAAAGTCAATCCCCCAAACATCAAAAATCTCAACCACAAGGATAGGCGTGAGTGGCATTTGGTCACGTCGGCTAATCTTCCCCACACGTTGGCACCTATCACACGCCTTGCAAAACATGAATGCATCTTTAAAAATTGAAGGCCAATAGAAACCACAACTAAGAACCTTTAATGCCGTCTTCTTGGGTCCAAAATGCCCCCCACAAGCTTCATTATGACAAAAGGCAAGAATAGAACGATGCTCATTCTCCGGAACACATCTTCGAATAACTTGATCACCACATTGCCTCCATAAGTACGGATCATCCCAAAGATAATGACGTGACTCCTTCTTGAGTTTCTCACGTTGGTGGCGTGGCAAAGTACAAGGGATTGTCCGAGTGGCAAGAAAGTTGGCGATGTCGGCATACCAAGGCTCAAGAACTTCAAGTAGAAAAAGTTGCTCGTCCGGAAAGGTTTCACATAGGGGCAGCCGATCCTCTTCCTTGATAAGTCTACTCAAATGATCAGCTACAACATTCTCTACTCCTTTCTTGTCTTTAATCTCAATATCGAACTCTTGAAGTAAAAGAATCCATCGAATGAGCCTCGGCTTAGCATCCTTCTTTGTCATAAGATATCTCAAAGCGGCATGATCACTATAAACAATAACCTTGGAATTCAAAAGATATGATCGAAACTTTTCCAAAGCAAAAATTACCGCTAAGAGTTCCTTCTCCGTTGTTGTGTAGTTGAGTTGAGCATCGTTGAGAGTCCTTGAAGCATAGTAAATGACGCATGGCTTCTTCTCAATTCGTTGTCCAAGTACCGCTCCAAGTGCATAGTCACTAGCATCACACATCAACTCAAATGGCTCGTCCCAATTAGGGGAAACCAAAACCGGCGCCGTACACAAAAGTTGCTTCAATCGGCAAAAACTTGTCTCACATGCCTCCGACCACTCAAACGTCACCTCCTTTTGTAACAAGTTGCTCAATGGCTTGGCAATTGAAGAGAAGTCTTTAATAAATCTTCGATGAAACCCCGCATGGCCAAGAAAACTTCTCACATACTTCACACACCTAGGGCTCGGCAATGCTTGTATGAGCTCCACCTTGGCTTTGTCAACTTCTAAGCCTCTTGCCGAAATAATGTGCCCTAGAACAATGCCTTGCATGACCATGAAATGACACTTCTCCCAATTGAGCACAAGATTCGTCTCTACACACCTCTCAAGTATCTTCTCCAAGTTCCCCAAACATGCATCGAAGGTGCCTCCATACACACTAAAGTCATCCATAAACACTTCGATAATGTCTTCAATAAAATCCGAGAAGATAGCATACATACATCTTTGAAACGTGCCGGGTGCGTTGCATAGTCCGAATGGCATCCGCCGATAAGTAAACGTGCCAAATGGACAAGTAAAAGTGGTTTTCTCTTGATCATCCGGGTGTATCATGATTTGATTGTAGCCACTATAACCATCAAGAAAACAATAGAAAGAATGGCCGGCTAACCTCTCTAGCATTTGATCCATAAACGGCAAAGGCATGTGATCCTTCCTCGTTGTAGCGTTGAGCTTCCTATAGTCAATGCACATCCGATGACCGGTTACAAGTCTTTGTGGCACAAGCTCATTCTTCTCATTCTTGACAACCGTTACACCACTCTTCTTCGGCACTACTTGCAGGGGAGATATCCACTTACTATCCGAAATTGGGTAAATCACCCCACAATCAAGCAACTTGATAATCTCATCTTTCACAACTTTCATCATGGAAGGGTGAAGTCGACGTTGAGCTTCCTTAGTCGGCTTAGCTCCTTCTTCTAATAAGATGCGATGAACACAAGTAGTAGGGCTTATTCCTTTAATATCCGCTAAGGTCCAACCTATGGCGGTCTTGTACTTCTTAAGAACACGTATCAAATCAACCTCTTGCTTCTCACTAAGCATTGAAGACACAATAACCGGTAGTGTATCTTCTTCTCCAAGATAAACATACTTCAAGTGACTAGGGAGTTCTTTAAGTTCTAACTTTGGGGCCTCTTCCACACTTGGTCGAAATTTTGTTGTGGCACTTGGAATTGACAAGAACGAGTTCCTCGGATACATTGGTGTGGCGTCGAGTTCGGCAGCCACCTCTCTAAGGCTCGGCATCATGATGTAGGGCTCGGCAATGCTTGGCTCTGCCTTGCTTGGCTCGGCCTTTTCTTGCACTCGTTCTCCCCTCTTGTCAAATCCGACCCCTTGCTCAATCGCTAATTGCTATGCGTCAAGCGAGGTCGACATAACTTGCTCGACCTCCTCCAAAACATCAATGGCACAAACCTCCTTCAAATCAACATTGGGGAATTTCATGGCATCAAACACATTGAACTTAATCACCTCACCATCAAACTCCATAGTTAGGTTGCCCTCGGCCACATCTATCTTCGTGCGCGCAGTCCTTATAAATGGTCTCCCTAGTAGCAATTGAGTGCTATTGACCGGCGAATCCTCCATCTCAACCACATAAAAATCGGCAGGGAATATCAATTGATTGACTTGCACCAACACATCCTCCACATAACCCTCCGGATACTTACTTGAGCGATCCGCAAGTTGAATGATGACATTATCCTTCTTGAGAGGCCCTATACTCAACGTTTGATACACATTGAGTGGCATGACATTGATCGATGCTCCCAAATCCAACATTACATCCTCAAAACGAGTGTTGCCTATCACACAAGTCACATTGAAGCTTCCCGGATCCTTCATCTTTGGTGGCAACTTCCTTTGAATAACGGCCGACACCGTCTCGCTCATAGTCACCACACGAGTCTCCCTAGTATGCCTTCTAGCCGTGCAAAGCTCCTTCAAAAACTTAGCATACTTCGGTACTTGCTTAATGCACTCCAACAAAGGGATGTTGACTTGCACTTTCCGGAAAATCTCCAACACCTCCTCATCGGACTTATCCTTCTTCGATCTAGCAAAGCGAGAAGGAAATGGAATGCTTGATGTCGGCACCCCTCCCTTGCTTGCTTAGCTCGGCAATACTTCATTCACTAATGTTGCAGGATCGTACTCAAGTTCATTGTGCAGCCCCTTATCTTTTACATTGTGGCCGGCCTCTCTACTTTGCTCGGCAATGTTCTTCTCGGCAGTTCCCTTCTTGCCGGTTGCATCATAGGTCTCGGCTGCAGCATGGTTGCCGGCTGCAGCCCTTTGTTCTTCAATATGGCTGCCGGCAATGACAGGTCCGGCAGCCCTCTCGTCATCCTCAATGCCTTTAAAAGTCACTCGCTTCTTCTTTGGACTTGTTGGAGGAAACAACTCTCTTCCGCTACGAGTTTGAATCACTTTCGCTTGCTCGTTCCCTCGGATTGGGAATCGTATTGCTTGGCAACTTCCCTTGCTCATTAAATCTTCCCATGAAATCTACAACTTGGCCCATTTGAGTCTTGAGCTCACCAATGTCCTTTTGATGATTTTGTTGCCCCGCAAGCAATGCTTGAGTAGCACTTGACAAAGATTGGAGCAAAGCATCGTAGTTGGGATTGCTAGGTGCAGCTTGGCCTTGGCTCGGCCCCCCTTGGTGTGGCACGGCTTGGTGAGTGCTCGGCATGGCATTATAGTTGCCATGATTCGGTTGAAACGGCTGCCGAGGCACAAACGGTTCCCTTGGTGCAAATGGTGCTCCTCCCTCTCTTGGTTGCATAGGTGCCCTAAACACATTGTCATTATTTGCCCATCGAAAGTTCGGAACCTCGGATTGAAGTTCCCAAAATGTTGGCCTCCTTGAAAACCAATTGCATTGCACTCCTCTACTCCCTCATTAACTCCAAATTGAGGGCATTGTTCGGTCTCATGGCCCTCGGTGCAAATTCCACAAACACTAGCACGCTTCTTCATCAAATTACTCACCAAGTCGGTAAGCTTGTCCACTTTATCCTCTAACTTTGAGCTTGAAGACGTCTCATGCACTTTCTCATTCCTTTGCACATTGCTTCGTGCCATGCCAAATTGTTGGTTGTTCAAGGCACGAACTTCCAACAAACTTCTTGCCGCACCGGCATTTAACTCCAAAAAGCTACCTCCCGCGGCCGAGTCAAGAAACTCTCTCTCCATGACGCGCAATCCCTCATAGAAATATTGCAACAAGTGCCCATCGCTAATGCCATGCGATGGATACAAAGAAACTAGGGACTTGAACCTCTTGTAGTAGTCGAAGAAAGTCTCATCTCCGGCTTGCTTCACACTTGTTATTTGCTTCCTCAGATCAGTGATACGTGAAGCAGGAAAGTACTTGAGCAAAAACTCATCCATCATAGTACTCCACGAAACAATGCGACCACTAGGCACCTCAAACAACCACTCCTTCGCTTGATCTTCTAAAGAAAACGGAAATGCCTTCATTTTGAAGTGTTGCAAATCGGTCCCTCTTGGACACATAGACTCCGTGGTGAAGTTAAACCACTGTAGATGCTTGTTAGGGTCCTCACTTGGCATCCCATAAAACGATTTCAGCTTATGGAGGAATCCACTCCTCAATTCAATCTCTCCAGTCTTGTCAGCTTCCAAGGGAGGATAAGTGATATTTGAAGGAGCTATACCAGCTCCAGCAACATGATCATTCTGTGATCGGATTGATGCCATTATCTCTTCTTCTTCCTCTGATTCGGCAAAGGCTACAAATTCTGGATTCTCAAGATCACACGATGACGAAACAACTGAAGGAGAACTCGGCAAACTGTCAGAAACGGATGGCACTGATGGTGATGACGGCAATGATGGCACTGATGAACTGGTTGGTGACGATGGTGGTAATGGCACAAAACGAGCAATAGCGAGTTCTTGATCTAAACGTTGCAAACGGCCTTGAAGATCTCTTGTCCAAATATTAGATTCGGACATGCATTATTTCTGAAATTTGCAACATTTAAACAAGTTAGAACATCGTAAAGAAATAGAAAGCAAGAATATACATCATTACAAGCCACGGCATTGGCGATTACTCAATAAATTTCAACAATGATTCACATATAAACACTCGGCAAAGGCAAACAAATTTCGGCAAAGCATAAATATCATTCGGCAACAAGAGAAGAAAAATTGGAACGTTCATGATCATGTAATCGCTAAGTCTAATTTCTTTTAAATTTGTTCTAACTCTCGAAGTACGTGGAGCAGAGGAGATAACGGTGCAATGGACTGATACAGCCCCCGGTAGTATCATGCTTAACCCGATATACCTCAAGAGTTTGAACCACACAACATGTTTTATCTTTGAAGAAAATAGGCCACATATGTCAAGTTATGTTCTAGCGTCTAAAGTGAGGTGATGCTTCGGCACAAACTGTCGACTAGGTCGTGCGTATTTTACGTTTCAAAGGTCATTAAAATCACGGAGGGCGAACCCCCTACAGGAACCAGGCAGGACTCGTTGTTGGACACCACGGAGGGCGAACCCCCTATCGACTCACTCACCGAGAATGAACATCAGTCTATGGGCCTTGAGATCCAGTTAAACAAACCTGAGAACCATATCTATGAAAATAACTTCCCCATACTTTGTAAAACAAACACGGATCCCTAGCAGTCTACAAGTGTTGATTAAAACTGCCCTCAACCTCATAGAAGTAATACTATTGCCGAAAAGACGCTTATATGCGTGGGGGGGAAGTATCCCGCGTTTCCCAATCTACATAGAAACGGCCTCCGACATAGCACCATTCACATGAAGGGTTTTGGTTATGATCAACAAAAGTGGCTTCACCTACATGTTACACTTTAGAAACTACAATAAACTCAAACATACACAACACTCACTACCAGAAAAGGGGTTATAGCCGACGACGCCATCTCGTCGGCCGTTTTCATTAAATCGTCGGCTATAGTCATAGCCGATGAAGTATCGTCGGCTATACTCTCGTCGGGAATGCTCCGTCGGCTATAGTATAGCCGACGACACAGAGGGTAAGTCGTCGACTTATACACCACGCAGTATAGCCGACGAATAAAGCGTCGTCGGCTATACTTCGAACATTGCCGACGACAGAATCGTCGGCTACAAGAATTACGTAATTACCCCTAACCCGGAAGTATAGCCGACGACACTATCGTCGGCTATACATCAGTCATAGCCGACGAATTAATCGTCGGCCATAACATTCTCCGGTGCCGGGAACGGCTTTTTTTGCAGGAAGCCGGGAGGGTATAGCCGACGAAATATGATCCATTTCGTCGGCTATAACCCCTAAATATTTTAAAAAATTTAAAAATTTTACTCGGGCCCAATTTCACTTCGTTTCGGTTTGGCTGCAGAAAATCCACAAACAAACATCCAAATATCCAACAAATATCCACATCAATCCATCCCTAATATCCTACATACTGTACAAATTAAATTAACCCCCTAACTAGTCATCTACTCATCATCACCCCCTAAACGCGTAGCGTCGTCGACGGGATCGTTCGAGTTCCGGTGGCTATGGCTAGCCTGATCGCCTGGCGTACTCCGTTGCGGGGGGGGGGGGGGGGGGGGGCGGGGGGAGTGGGGACGACGAACTCGGACATCTGTGGCGGAGGCGGGGGCTGGAGTCCAGCCTGCTGGGCCTTCCAAGATTGCTGCATCCATCGGTACATCTGCGCCATAGATGCGTCTCTAGCCTGCTGCGCCGAAGCCTCCGCCGCCCTCGCCAACTCCGCCTGCTGGAGCGCCTCCACCGCCCTCACCAACTCTGCCTGCGTCCTCTGCAGCTGTGTCTGCAAGTCGTGTCTCGTCGAAGCTGCACGCTGCCTGCTGGGATTGGCCGGCGTGTACTTGAGAACCCCATCTCCCGCCGCGCCTAGGCCTCTCTGGTAGAAGTAGTTGTTGCCCGTCCCTACCGCCGCGTGCATGATCTGAGAGGCCAAGCGCGGCTCAAGGGTGTCGATCGTGGAGGCAAACTCCGCGATCGCCTCGTCGGACCCCCCTTCCCCCAGGGTGTCTCGCGCATCTATTTCCGCCTAATTGACAAGAAAATATAGTAAACGAATTAATAAAAAATATATATAAATTAATTTAATGAAACACTTTTATTGAAGATGGGCGAATACTTACCACTTGGTCGGGACGCCCCGGATACATCTGCGCATGAATCCACGACAACGGCCTCAGCGGTCTGTCCCTCCTCGCAATCTCTGCCCACTGCCTCCAGGAGCGGGCGCCGCCGTGGTGGGGGTGCTCGTTCATCTTGCGGTTGTCGCTGTTCGTCTTCGAGATTTTCTGTATTATAAGAACGAACATATAAACGTAAATATAAATTAGTAACTAAATTAAAATATTAGGAACTAACCAAAATAAAATTATTAACTAATTTAGTTACTAACTAATTTAATTTAATTAGTAACTACTTAACTAACTAATTTAATTTAGTAACTAACTAACTTACTAACTACCTAATTTAATTTAATTTAATTTAATTTAGTAACGAACTAACTAACTATGTAACTAACTAACTAACTTAATTTAATAACTAATAACTAATAACTAACTAACTAATTAATTTAATTAAGTAACTACATAATTTAATTATTAAATAACAGTAAAAAGTTATATACTAGCAGGCTAAATTTTCTTACCGAGACCCTGTCGCTCCCGAAGTAGGCTACCAGCCATAGCCACTCTTACTCCCTGTACAGGAACTCATGGGGGGTTGCACCTCGCCCCAAGGCCTGCTCCACATGGTACGTCCTGTAGTGCGTCGACAGCTCGTTCTTCCACTCGGAGTACCTATATTAACAAAACACAACTGTTAGATATATTCGTACACTGCCAATAAATAGTATGATAGTAAAATAACGCGAAACACATAACCTGTTCTTCAACTGCTCGTCTCTCCACCAGTCCAAGGTAGGATGGACTCTAAACCATTGCTGCAATATTATAAATTAATTAGAAAATATTTTTATATAGTTATAAGCAAGGACTCAATGCATAAATGTTTATTTTCTGTAAAAATTTTCGATTTAACTCACCGACAGTGCATTGTACACTCGCGCCTTGATGTCATCGTGCAAAAAGCCCCAGTCGGGCCACAACATTGGGACCCTGTCCCGCACGATCATGCCCGTCGCGTTGATATACTTTGTCGTGGTGTCTCTCCTCTCGACCGGGCGTTCATCCTCACCGGGACCGGGCAGGATCTCCCTGATCCCACCGGCGAGTTCCCTCTCCAAAGTCGACATGTTCGCGGGCCCTCTGGTCCTTCTCGTCCCCGCGGGTTTATTGACGAGGACGCCTGTTTCATAATTAAAATGAATACATAGTTAAATAATTATTTAAACTAACTAATTAAATAATTAATTAAACAATCTAAATAATTAATTAAACTAACCAATTACCTGCGTCGTTGTACTGCTTGTCCTTCTCACGAACACACCACAGGCCGCGGCAGTCCTCTGAGTCGAAAGGCCTGTGGACGTAGGCCTCCTCCCAGGGAATCTCGTGGGGCCGATCGTGCCTCCAAATCTGCCTCCCCCTGGCGTCGTACTCGGGGATGGCAGGGAGGAACTGGACCATGTACATCTCCGATGGCGGAGACCCTGAGGGGCCTGATCCCCCTGACGGTGGGCCCCGTAACTGTGGACGCTGTCGCTGTGGGGGGACAGGGAGCATCTCTGGAGGGTCCAGATCGGCGCGCGGTGGGGTCGGCTGCCGATCCTGGAACAGTGCTGAAGTGCACTGGGGTCTGGAGGATGCGGCTCTGCGTCCTCCTCCGACACTCGAGGTTAGGCCCGCTCCCGTCGACTCATACGAGGAGCCCCCACGTGGATCGCTCGGGGTCAATCCCATCAAGGTCTCCTCTCGTCGACTCATAGGCCGGCGTAGGCCCCGACGACCACTGGATCCGCTCCCCCCACGGCTGGGTCCTGCCTGAGCGTCGGGGTCGCTCTCGGTCGGTCTAGCAAGCCATCGGTCTACAGCGCGGCGGTTTCCTGCACAATTAGTATATAAATTCCATAAATTTCACAAAAATTCCACAAAAAAATTAAAAACTTTATTAAATGTATATATACCTAATTATATATATACCTAAATATATTTATACCTAATTATATATATATATATATATATTCCGAAATATATATATATATAGATATATATATATATATATCCTTCTAAAAATCGTTGTTAATTCCACAAAATTAAAAAAAAAATCCCCAAAATTCCATAAATTTCACACAAAAATAAAAAACTTCATTAAATATATATATATACCTAATTATATATATACGTAAATATATTTATACCTAATTATATATATATATATTCCGAAATATATATATATATATATATATATATATATATATATATATATATATATATCCTCCTAAAAATTCCACAAAATTACACAAAATTAACAAAAATTCCACAAAATTAACAAAAAATCCACAAAATTCCATAAATTTCACAAAAAAATAAAAAACTTCACTAAATATATATATACCTAATTATATATATACAGAAATATATGTATACCTAATTATATATATATTCCTAAATATATATATATATATATCCTCCTAAAAATTCCACAAAATTACACTAAATTAACAAAAATTCCACAAAATTAAAAAAAATCCACAAAATTCCATAAATTTCACAAAAAAATAAAAAACTTCATTAAATATATATATATACCTAATTATATATATACATAAATATATTTATACCTAATTATATATATATATATTCCGAAAAATATATATATATATATATATATATATATATATCCTCCATAAAATTCCACAAAATTAACAAAAATTCCACAACATTCCATAAATTGCACAACAACCCTAAATTCCACATAATTTCACAAAAACCATAAAATTTCACAAAATCCCTAAATTCCACAAAACCACAAAATTTCCAAAAACCATAAATGAGGGAGAGCGGGACTACCTGACATGGTGGTGCGGCTAGGGGAGGTGGTGCGGTGCGGCGGCGACGGCGGCTAGAGGCGTTGCCGTTCGGAGAGATTTCGGGTCGGGGAGGGCTCGGGAAGGAGGGGGCCGGGGCGGGGAGGGGTCGGGTGGGGCCGGGGAGGGTCGATCGGCGTCGGGGAGGCTCGGTGGTGGTCGGTCGGCATCGGGGAGGGGTGGGGAACGATTGGGAAATTAGGGTTCTAAGCAGAAAATGAGGAAGAGGCGCCTCTGTTGCGGTTTAAATCGAAGGACTATAGCCGACGATTTAATTTTAATTCGTCGGCTATACTCTAACCCGAAATCCGGGCCGGGCCGAAGTTGGGCTTTGCGGGCCGGTTATAGCAGACGATTTAATTTTCATTCGTCGGCTATAGTCATAGCCGACGAATTTCGTCGGCTATACTCTGACCCGAAATACGGGCCGGGCCGAAGTTGGGCTTTGCAGGCCGGTTATAGCCGACAAAGTATGGATTTCGTCGCCTATAATATGAATCTCGTCGGCTATACTTCACGCTCTCAGCAGCCGTCAGATCTCGTCCATCTAACGGCTGACAATGAAACGGCGCGGATCGCAAGAGTTTAGCCGACGAAGTTAAGTATGTCGTCGGCTATTCTTTGGTCAAACTACAAAGTCAAACCTCTAAACGATTTAAAACGGCAATTGGCCCGTCTAAATGACGTTTTTTGGCCTGACCTTCAACAGAAAAAACAGCTAACCGCAACATTCGGCACACAGATTTTGTCGGAATCTTCCCATTTTTCAACCGTAGACGTATTTCAATATTTCGGTCGTATCTTATTTCACGACACATTTGCATTTGAAGGGTCTACGTATAGTAACTATTTGAAACTATACATTCACTTAAACACTTAGTAAACAAGTTAAGGAACATTAGTGCATATGTTCCGATTTCGAATCTAAAAGTTTGGAAAATCTATTCCAACCGTCAGATATCACCGTTAAGATTAAATACATGTATGAAAAAAATTTCAACTACATCTGACAACGTTAAAGGCTCGATCGGTACGGTCAAACTGCAAAGTCAAACCTCTAAACGCTTTAAAACAGAAATTGGCCCGTCTAAATGACGTTTTTTGGCCTGACCTTCAACAGAGAATAGTTTCAGATCGATGAGACGCAACTAATCGTATAAAAATTTTCCGCAAAATATTTACCGACCGTCAGGCTACCCATAGGAAAACGGAAGTAAAAAACAGCTAACCGCAACATTCGGCACACAGATTTTTCAACCGTAGACGTATTTCAATATTTCTGTCGTATCTTATTTCACGACACTTTTGCATTTGAAGGATCAAGCAATGGTTTCGGTCAACATCCGGGCCAGGGGTTATAGCCGACGAATTACAGGTCGTCGGCTATACTTTAGCCGACGACCTTCAACATTTTGTCGTTAGCCGACGACTTGCATATTAAATTACCCAGAATGGGCATTATAGCCGACGAAGTATGGTCCATTTCGTCGGCTATAATGGTTATCTTTCTGAAAATTTGCCATTTAGGGCCTGAAAATTGCCTATTTCACCTGATAAATTCCTGAACATCGCACAAACAATTCAATACAATTTCCCATAAACTCGGAAAACGGTAATTAAGGACGAAAAATGTATTCATACATGCATGCACCATCGTACACAAATACATACATAAACAGTATACTAAGGATGATAATCAGAATCATCCTCATCACTTGAGTCAGACGTAGTATAGTAGTTAATATCTGGCAACCGGTGCTCGTACTCGTCGTTTGAGTCATCGTCTGCCTGATATAGACGATTCGGATTAACATCATACATGGACACCTGACCCCTAGGAAGTCGAACCACTCTGCCCGGCGTCACATTATTATCGTGGATGGTGGAGGATTCCGGAATGTCGCCGTCGTCCGGCTCTTGGTATGCGGTCGCTTCTTGACACTCTGTGCTCACACCAAGTGTGGTAGCACTGTATATGTCTCGCTGAGACACATGGTTAACTACCTTCCACATGCCTTTGTTCAATGGATCGTCAAGATAAAAGACCTTTTTGGCCGCTGTGGCGAAAACAAAGGGGTCGTCTTCATACACACTAGTGGCGGTATTCACCGAAAGTATGCCGTACTGATCGATCCGTATGCGGTGCGGCCTAGTATCAAACCATCGACACTTGAACAAGTGGACTTTCATGCGGTTCCCATAAATGAGTTCAACAACTGACTGTAGGACACCGTAAAAATCCACGCCCCCCTCTGCACCATCGACCATCACCCCACAATTCTGTGTTTTGCGTTCCCCGTCTCTAGCTTCACATATATACTTAACGCCGTTGACATCACACATTGGGCGGACTGTGGAAGATATCGGCTTCATCGACAACAACCTCAATTCCTCTGAGTAATTTGTATGACCACCCCTCGCAGCCACTTGCATCAGCTGAAAAATATAACTCAAATCACTTGGTGTGTTTATGATTAAAGAATAGGGAACTGTAAAAGAAAGCCATCTAATATATATATTTATACACTTACCCATTGTGGAAAATAGTCTGCAAACGTCGTGTTGTGGTACTCGACATCACCGCGAACTTCCTTGCAGTGAAGATGGGTTCGTTTCCAATATTGTACCTCCGGACAGTTTATTAGAACCCACCAGTGGGCAATCCCTACCTCATGGTCAGGCAACTTGTCCACACCCTTCTTCTTGAAGCTTCCGTATGGTACAACAGAGTTGGCGACGACAGATAGGTTGAACTCGGGGTCATCTCGACTTGGATGTTGTGGGGGGTCCTCCATCGCTCCCAAGTACAACTTGGCGTACGTTACACACTCACGCGCAATGTAAGCTTCAGCAATACACCCCTCAGGCGCAGATTTATTGTGCACATATTTCTTGTAGTCTCCAAGTTGTCTGCAAGGTTAACAAGTGCATGTTAAGAGCATGCAACTTTTATTTAAAAACATGTATAACTCAAATTTATGAATAACATGTACCTTTCGATGGGATACATCCAAGTGTAGTGTACGGGACCGGTAAGCAACAATTGTTAGGGAAGATGGATCATCAGGTGAGGCATGATGTCAAAGAAGTTTGGGGGAAATATCCTCTCGAACTTGCACAAGATAAAAACGATTTCCTCATGCATTCTGATGAGGTCTGATTTTCTAACTTCTCTAGCGCATAACTTCTGGAAGAATCTTGACAACGCCACCAACGGCTCAACCACTTCATCCTCCAAGTACGCTCGAATGAAAATAGGGAAGAGGCGTTGAAGTAGTACATGGCAGTCGTGACTCTTCAATCCGTACATCTTGTTGTCTCGGTAGTTAACACACTTGCTTATGTTACCCGCATAGCCATAAGGATACCTGCATAGCCATTAACAACAATTAGACTTCATGCATATATAGTCGTCCAACAACAGATGGATTCTTTAGGGAATACATGCCTAATAAAAAGTTACCTGACATTACTCAGCCATCCAAAGATTTCATGTTTCTGGTCCCTGGTGACGGTGTAAGGAGCTTGGGGCATTTTGCTCCTGCCCTCTCTCAACCACAAATGGTCCCGCAGTCCCATATTTCTCAGATCAAACCGTGCCTTGGGGGTGTCTTTTGTTTTCTTCTCCCAATTCAAAACTGTGCCAACCACGGCTTCACCCAGGTTCTTCTCTATATGCATGACATCCAGGTAGTATCTGGTAGCCAACCTGGCCCAATAAGGAAGTTCCCATAAGATGCTCTTGTGTGACCAGAACCTATACCGATCCGGCCTCTCTGGAATCGTGCGCAACACATCGGGATGATTGCTAAGCGGACCAAAGTCATACTCATTCAACACTGCCAATATTTCCTCCCCTGTCCATTGCTCGGGTGCCCAGCCCCTTTCTTCAGTCCAATCAAAAGCCTGTGCATCGTCCCTAAATGGATGGTCATGCAGAAGCCAACGACGGTGACGCATCTGGGCAATCTTGCTGCAATGAGGACTGGAGCAATCAACAGTCATGCACTCTGAACAAGCCCTGTAACCCCTGGTGACGCTGCCCGACAACATACCCCTCCCAGGAAAGTCACTGATCGTGCCAACAAGCATGGCATGCATCCGGAACATCTCATTTTTGAACCGGTCGTAGACCAGGTGGCCGTTCAGACTCAAGTACCGAAGCTCCTCAATTACGGGTCTCAAATACATATGGAGACACTTTCCCGGATAACCTGGGCCTGAAATCAACAATGTGAGCATGTTATATTCCTTCTTCATGCACATCCACGGTGGAAGGTTGTACGGAATCAAAATAACTGGCCACACACAGTACTGAAGCTCTTTCTTGCCAAAAGGGTTGAAACCGTCGGATGATAGCCCTAGCCAAACATTTCGAACCTCTGATGCAAATTCAGGAAACTCCAACACATTCTTCTTCCAAGCCTCTCCGTCGGCGGGATGTCTAAGGGTGTCATCGTGAACAACCGCTCAAGCCTATCAATCAGCGGGAAGTACCGAAGTATCTTCACAGCTTTCTTGTTCCCTTTAGGAGTGAACTTATACCGCTCTGTATTGCATACTGGGCAGTATTCAAGATCTGCAAGTCCTTCCCCGTAAAACAGAACGCAATCGTATCTGCATGCATGAATCTTGATGTAGGAAAGGCCGAGATCTTTAAGGATATGTTGGACCTTATGATGACTGGTAGGAAGCCGATGTCCGGGGGGCATCGCCCCACCCCATATCTTCAGCCAATCATCAACCGATTTGACAGTGCCTTTGTTCTCCGTTTTGATCTTCATCACTCCCATGACAGATTCAAGGACAGTCTTACTGCATCCGGGGTACAACGGAGTCTGTTGCAATGCGATCAGGTTGTTGTACTTTTCCATACCACTTGTGTTGACCGGAGATCGGGGTAATGGCTCGAGTGGCTCAATATCAGGGAAACACTCCATCTCCGGAGGAGGGAGTTGCACATCTGGTGCTTCATCAAAAACACCGCTCTCACGAGGAAACATATCGTTGATCCAGTTCGTTGTTGGATCATTGGAGGAACTCCCTCTCTCGGCAAATTGTCCATGATCATGAGGACCCGCAAACTCTGGTTCACCGTGATAAATCCAATTAGTGTATAGGACCCAAAATCCATATCTAGCCAGGTGTTGCTCTACTGTCTCTATGGAAAACCGGTGTCGTGGGGTGGCACACTTGCACTTTTTACACGGACAATAATGAAATATAGTGTCTCCACAGTTAGCCATCACAAAATCCAGGAAACTCCTAACTCCATCATGATACGCCTGATCCCATCTTCCAAGGGTAATCCAACTCTTGTCCATCCTGTAAATTCAAGAAATAAATATAGCTATATATAGATATGTATATATGCACGTACGTACGTACTAATTAATTAAAAAATTCATCATTACACACACACACATATATATATATATATATATATATATATATATATATATATATATATACACATGCATCCCTAAATTAATTAAAACATCGTCAATCTCCCTAATTAATTAAACACAATGTATTTTTTATATATACCAACAATATATTTTTAATTACAATTAAATTAATTAATATATATATATATATATATATATATACATTTTTTCATCAAATTCATCTAAAATCACCTATAAATCAACAATCAATCACTAATCTTCAACAAAACTTCAATTCTATCTAACCAACATATCAACCCATTAATAATCTCATCTCAACACACACATATATATATATATATATATATATATATATATATCAAATTAATCACACATTTATTCTAATTAAACTCTAAATTAACACACCTCTGCATATAACCAACTAAATCAACACACACAACAATATACGTACCTTTCAAGCTTATGGCCGAGGTTTTGGACGATTTCAGAGCGTTTTCGAAATATTTTCGACGAATGAGCTCGCTGCTGTAGAATAGATCTGATATAAGAGTTATAGCCGACGAATACCCTCCTCGTCGGCTATAACCAAAAACTTTTCGTCGGCTATAGTTATAGCCGACGACGTCCGACAACTCGTCGGCTATAATATTATAGCCGACGATGTGGCCGACGAAATAGTAATTCGTCGGCTATGACCCCTTATAGCCGACGAAATACTATTTCGTCGGCCGTTTTTTCCCATATCGTCGGCTATAACCCCTTTTCTGGTAGTGACTATCAACTCCCTAAAAATTAAACTAAGTGATTACCAACATACATCAATATATATCATGCAACTTCCGAAATTTAAACTCTACATGCCAAAGCATATTTCTACTTTACAAAATCCCAAAATAAGATTAAAATTACAACTTTACAACTTCAAAATCAAAAATTTCCAGCAACATATATACAACAATAACATAAAGCAAGCTTTTATAATCCCCGGCAACGGCGCCAAAAATTGACGTGAGCCGAAGCTCGCATTTAATAATAAACCCTGCAATCGTTAGTAGTATAGACATAAGTAGGGATCGTTCTAGGCCGGGGATTAAGGGTACCTGAGATATGAAATTGTTAGACAAATATATACATATATACACACATAAACGTCACATATGGGGGATGGTATGAATCGGCAGCAAGCTGCCCTAGAACTAGGTGACACGAAAATTAAACCTAAGCTAATATATACAAGTGATCATCATCTCTTACACAAAACAGTTCACACAAAGGACTCTTTAACAAGTAAATTTACATACAAGAAGGTAAGAGACAAGCATTTAACATGTTCAAGACCTAAATTAGTTTCGACACAACTAGAGCCTCCAACAGTTTTCCAATTGTTAGACTTCTTAATTTCTTAGAAACTACTCCAACGTATGACTTCTAAGGTGATGCTAATCCGGTTTTATACGCTTTAACATTTAAGCATATGAGTCTAAATCGAAGACAAGCAAATAAGTAAGGTTGTCAATCATCTTATTTAACTTGCAAGTTCTAAGGTTGTTAGACCTTGGTGAGCAACACAAAACAAACTACTCCAACGTATGACTTATCCGTGTTACTCTATCACATGAAACCTAGCACTTAGAATTACATGCTAACCATAACTAGTGTGTCGGTTTAAATGCCCTAGCCTTAGTTCTAACCAACTTAAGTTTAAACATGTGAAATACCACTGCCCTAATTATCGATGCATACAAAAACACAAGTTAAAATTGCAAAAACAAATTACATAAACTTCAACAAATCGGTTCATACAAAAGTTTAGCAAAAACCAAGAAACGAAACAAGTTCTTACAAGACAACCAAACAAAACTAAATACAAAAGCCATAGGGTGAGTGGATCACACTTTTAGAACCTTTGAAGACTCCTCGAGATGTGACAAGATGATGCTTGCTGATCGGCAGAACCACAGATGTAGGAATCGGCAGAACAACAAGGTGAAGGGTACGGCAGTTTTGGTGGTGGTGGTGATGGGTTTTGGCTAAGTATTTAGGTGTTGGTGCTTGAGAGACTTGGTAGAGCTTTAGGCTAGTATTTTATGCTTGAGATGAGATGATTTTTAGAATGAAAAAGTGAGGGTTTTTATAGGAGAGGGGACTGCCGGCAGCCCTATAGCAAAAGGAATAGAGAAAACCAAGTGGGATAAGGATTTGCAACCTTCCTTTCATGGTTCAATTAGGTTTTCTTTTTCTGAAATTTTCTTCAAGGCTTGGGTTTCACATCTTCATGGACTTCTTGTATGATCTTGGACTTCATTTGATATGTCTTGGTCCATCGAAAATACCCCAATTGCCGGCAGCAACACTTTGGCACGAATCTGTCCCAATCGGCAGCTTCTCCTAGTTTGACTAGGAGAACTTCTTTCTTCATATTTTTCTTCAATGCCATGGCCTAGTGTCTTCCTATTTCCTTTCTTAAGCTTGGACCATCTTCACATATGCATTTGTACACCATTTGGTCCATTAAAAACAGAAAACACAAAAAGGGGGCAGTAGGTTCCTGGAATCGGCAGATTTGACGTTGCTGTAGTAACTCCGGCATATCTCCATCCTCGGAGCTCCGATTGATGCGATTCCAAGTCTCAGATAAACTAGACACATATGGCCATCTCCCCATAAAACAGTTTGATCAAATTCCTTGTGAAACGTCGGGAATGAATTTTTGAAGTTGGGACACAGTCCCAGGAAAATCCTGGAAGTCCCTGGATTGGTTTGCTCGGACTGCCGTTTTGCAGCCATCTTTTGGGTGACTTCCCGAACTCCGATTGATCTGAAAGTTTAACACAACATTCCTCAGCATATGAATATTAAGCACGCCAAATTTCATAGAATTCGGACAAGGATAGATCACAGTTTCATTCATCTCTAAATCACGAAAAAGACATATTTTGCATTCTTTTCCAGATTTCTCAAACTTAGTCATTTTTCGGATTCTAAAGCACAATTGATAAAAACTCTACCAAATCGACACTAAACTAAATTATGACTCTATCTTAGACAAATAAGGGTTAAACAAAGCATAAACGAGGACAAAAGCATATAATATCGTCGCACATTGTGCTCCTATCATTCAACTCCAAAAAGCTTCCTCCCGCGGCCGAGTCAAGAAACTCTCTCTCCATAACACGCAATCCCTCATAGAAATATTGTAGCAAGAGCCCATCGCTAATGCCATGCGATAGACACAAAGAAACTAGGGACTTAAACCACTTGTAGTAGTCGAAGAAAGTCTCATCTCCGGCTTGCTTCACACTAGTAATTTGCTTCCTCAGATCAGTGATACGTGAAGCAGGAAAGTACTTGAGCAAGAACTCATCCATCATAGAATTCCACGAAATGATGCGACCATTAGGCACTTCAAACAACCACTCCTTCGCTTGATCTTCCAATGAGAACGGAAAAGCTTTCATCTTGAAGTGTTGCAAATCGGTCCCTCTTGGACACATAGACTCCGTGGTGAAGTTAAACCACTGTAGATGCTTGTTAGGGTCCTCACTTGGCATCCCATAAAATGATTTCAGCTTATGGAGGAATCCACTCCTCAATTCAATCTCTCCCGTCTTGTCAGCTTCCAAGGGAGGATAAGTGAAGTTAGAGGGAGCAACGCCAGCTCCAGCAACATGACCATTCTGTGATCGGATTGAAGTCATTCTCTCTACTTCTTCTTCTTGCTCGGCAAAGGCCTCAAACTCTGGATTTCCAAGATCACATGATGACGAAACAACGGAGGGCGAGCTCGGCTCACTAGCAGAACCTGGTGACAACGACGGTAATCTGGACGGTGATGATGGTGATGACGGCAATGTAGGTGACAACACTGATGAACTAGTTGGTGATGATGGCGGTAATGCCACAAACAGAGAAATGGCGAGCTCTTGATCTAAACGTTGCAATCGGCCTTCATGATCTCGTGCCCAAATATTAGATTCGGACATGCACTTTTCTGAAATTTGCAACATTTAAACAAGTTAGAACATCATAAAGGAATAGAAATGTAAGAATATACATCATTACAAGCCACAGCATTGGCAATTACACAACATCTTTCAAACAATGGCACACAATATACACAATTGGCAAAGCATCAATATATTCGGCAATCAGAGATGAAAAATTGAAACGTTCATGATCATGTAATCGCTAAGTTTAATTTCTTTTAAATTTGTTCTAACTCTCGAAGTACGTGGAGCAGAGGAGATAACGGTGCAATGGACTAATACAGCCCCCGGTAGTATCATGCTTTACCCGATATACCTCAAGAGTTGAACCACACAACTTGTTTTATCTTTTGCAGAAAATAGATCACATATGTCAAGTTATCTTCTAGCGTCTAAAGTGAGGTGATGCTTCGGCACAAGCTTTTGACTAGGTCGTGCGGATTTTACATTTCAAAGGTCATTAAAATCACGGAGGGCGAACCCCCTACAGGAACCAGGCAGGACTCGTTGTTGGTCACCACGGGGAGCGAACTCCCTATCGACTCACTCACCGAGAATGAACATCAGTCTGTGGGCCTTGAGATCCAATTAGACAAACCTGAGAACCATATCTATGATAATAACTTCCTCATACTTTGTAAAACAAACAACGGATCCCTAGCGGTCTCAAGTGTTGATCAAAACCGCCCTCAACCTCATAAAAATGGGTTTGCCAAGTTATCGCTCATATGCGTGGGGGGGACGTATCCCACGTTTCCCAGTCTACATAAAAGACGGATCTAACATGGCATCATTCGTATGAAGGGTTTAGGTTAAGATCAACAAAAGATGCTTCACCTACATGTTACACTTTAGAAACTACAATAAACTCAAACATACACAACACTATCAACTTCCTAGAAATTAAACTAAGTTATCACAAGCATACATCAATATACATCATGTAACTTCCAAAATTTAAACTCTACATGCTGAAGCATATTTCTACTTTACAAAATCCCAAAATAAAACTAATAATTACAACTTTACAACAAAAATTTCCAGCAACATTATATACACAACAATAACATAAATCAAGCTTTTATAATCTCCGGCAACGGCGCCAAAAATTGATGGGAACCTAAGCTCGCACGCAATAATAAACCCTACAAAATATCGTTAGTAGTAAAAGCAAGTAGGGATCGTTCTAGCCGGGGATTAAGGGTACCTGAAATATGAGATTGTTAGATAAACAACACATGTACATTTGGGGGAATGATATGCGTCGGCAGCAAGGCTGCCCTAGAACTAAATGACATGAAATTTAAATCCTAATTTACTATATACAAGTGATCATCATCTCTCACACAAAACGGTCCACACAAAAGACTCTTTAACAAGTAGATTTGCATGCAAGAAAGTAAGAGACAAGTATTTAGCATGTTCAAGACTCAAATTAGTTTCGACCTACAACTAGAACGTTTCCGATTTTTACCTAGTTGAGAGACTTTTCTAATGTTTTAAGATCGAGCTATTCACATGGTGATCCTAAAAGTTATGCTACCTTATACAAGTCATAGCATTGAAGCACAAAAGTCTATAATCAAAGACATGTAAACAAGTAAGGTTGTTAATGTTCTTATTTAACATGCAAGTCCTAAGGTTAACCACTCTAGGTGAGCACAACAAATCAAAGTGATCATACGTCTACTTAGTTCATTATAACTCAAGCAAATTAAACCTAATACCTAGATCATGTTCAAAGACAACACTTAGTACCGATTATAAGCCCTCACCTTAGTTCTAACCAACTTAAATCCTAAACATGCATCTAATACCACTGCCCTAATTATCCAACATACAAAATCCACAAGTTAAAATCACAAAACTTTACAATAAACATCAATCATGCAATCGGTTTACATAAAAGTTCAATAAAAACCAAGAAACGAATTGCGTTTATACAATACAACCAAACTACAACAAATACAAAAGCCATAGGGGGAATGGATCACACTTTTAGAACCTTTGAAGACTCCTCAAGCGTGACAAAGATGCTTGGCTGCTGCTCCTTAGTGCTCGGTCGGAACAAGAATCGGCAGAAGACAAGGTCAAAAGGATTCGGAAGTTTTGTAGTGGTGGTGATGGTGTTTTGGCTAAGTATTTGGGTATTTGGTGCTTAAGAAACTTGGTAGAGCTTTTGCTAGTATTTTATGCTTGAGATGAGATGATTTTCAGAATGAAAAAGTGAGGCTATATATAGAGGAGAGGGGTGCCGGCTGCCCTTGTTGCACAAGGCAATCATAAAACCTAGTAGGATAAGGTTTTGAAACCTTCCTTTCATAGCTCAATTAGGTTTTCTTTTTCTGATTTTTCTTCAAGGCTTGAGCTTCACATCTTCATGGACTTTAAATGTGGTCTTGACATCTTCATTTAGTGAACTTAATCCAGGGAAAAATGCCCCAGCCGGCCTATCACAAAACTGGCACAAATCTGCCTTTTCTGGCAGCTTCTCCTAGCTTGACTAGGAAAACTTCTTCTTCGTATTTTTCTCCAATGCCTGGGCTTGGTGTCATCCTCCTTCCTTCCTTAAGCTTGGACCATCTTCACATATGCATTTGTACACCATATGATCCATTGGAAACAGAAATTGCGAAAAGGAGGCAGTAGCATCCTGGAATCGGCAGAAAAGACCTTGTTGTAGTAACTCCGGCATATCTCCCTCCTCGGAGCTCCGATTGATGCGATTTCAAGTCTCAGATAAACTAGACACACAAAGAAACCTCCATATAAAACATTTCGATCAAATTTCTTGTGAGTCGTTGGGAATGATTTTTCGAAGTTGGGACACAGTCCCAGGAAAATCCTGGAAGTTTCTGGATTGGTTTGCTCGAACTGCTGTTTTGCAGCCATCTTTTGGGTGACTTCCCGAACTTCGATTGATCTGAAATTTTAACACAACATTCCTAAATATATGAATAATAAGCACACTAAATTGCATTAAATTCGGACAAGGATAGATCACATTTTTACTCATCTCAAAATCACGAAAAAGACATATTTTGCACTATTTTCCAGATTTCTCAAACTTAGTAATTTTTCGGATTCTAAAGCACATTTGATTAAAACTCTACCAAATCGACACTAAACTAAATTATGACTCAATCTTAGATAAATAAGGGAAAAACGAAGCATAAACGAGGGCATAAGCATATAATATCATCGCACATTGTGCTCCTATCAGCAGTTTAGAACTTTTTCTTGTTCAAAATGGGATAGAAATCTTCTTTAAATAAGGTTTCCCAATCCGAGTTGGAATAGGCTTTTCTCTCCAATATTGAGCAAGGAAACTCTTGCTTGGCTGGTTTAGGGTTTCTTTACACATCTAGGATACGCATAGAGAGCTTATTGGACGTTGCATAGCTGTTAGGAATGACTTGGCACGCTTGTAGCCGCTTGAAGACATTACCGGAAATTCCTCTCTGCTCACGGGTGCAGACCTTGCTAGTATCGGGTACTGGTGAGGCTTCTTGGTGGGTCACGTGATCATATATACTGGCATATGCGGACGGTTAGTGAGCAGGCATGCGTATCACGAGCGAGGATGCTGGCAAACGAGGCTGATGGCGAGTGAATAGCTGGCGAGGCTAATCTGTTGGCGAGCGAGGACTTTCTCAGCAGCTTTGACATTTGTGTCTTCAGCCAAGCATAACTTTTTCCTCGGTGCTCCGATTGATGTGATTCCAAATCCTAGAGAAACTAGACTTGTAGAGTTCCCTACGGCATATGGTACGTCCTCTAGTTCCAAAAAATGCATCGTACAAAAATTCCGGAAGTCAGGACACAGTCCCAGGAAAATCCTGGTAGTCCCTGGATCGTTTTGCTCAAACTGCCAAGTTGCAGCCATCATTTGGGTGACTTCCCGAACTCCGATTGATCTGAATTTTTGAAACAACACACATTAGCTTACCATAAAAATGCAACCCAAATTTCATAAAATTTGGAAAAGGATAAGTCACAATTCCACGAGTCTCAGAATCACGAAAAAAGATAATTTTCACATTATTTTCCAGATTTCTCAAACTTAGTCATTTTTCAGAGTATTAAGCACATTTTACCAGACTCTACCAAATTGACACTAAACTAAATTATGACTCTATCTTAGACAAATAAAGGTTAAGCAAAGCATAAATGAGGGCATAAACATATTAATATCGTCGCACATTGTGCTCCTATCAACTACCCCACACTTATCATTTGCTAGTCCCTTAGTAAAGCTAAATAAAACTAAGACTCAAAAACAAACTATTGCCCCTAACGATTTGTCTCAGGCTCGTATGAACACATAGCTTTCAAGTTAATGCATGAGAATGTTAAGCACGAAAATTCCAAGTTTCATGAACATGCAACATCAATATGAACATATAAGAACAAAATATAAGCATGTAGACATGTTAAGCTAATCCGAATCTCCTCACTAGGCATACTCTCTTCTTTTCACTCGAAACATGGCATTCACTCATAAGTATATGCAAGCGAAAGAAAATGAATTACAAAGAGTAACTTGCATATGTCATGAAACAAAAGCTCTTTGTGAAATTTTATAGAAAAACCTCATATAACAATTATGTGCACCAATGAACCAAAACCATATGCTTACTCTTGAGCTAATCTCCACAAATCAAAGTTAACCTATTTTAAGAATCATGAAAAGATCAATAAAAGGGATGCAATGGGGCTAGGCTAAGAGGGATTCGATATTTAGATAAGAAGGTTCAAACGTCACCGTGCGCTTTAGCAAAGCTTGAATCTCCTTATGTCTTCTCACCAAGGGCCGAATGTCTTCATGTTGGACCCTTCCTTCATTTTTAACTCCAAAAACATCATAACAATATTTTCAAGACTCAAGCCGTGCTAAATTTTTCAAAACCGTGCCTATGCCTTAATTTTATGCTCTCGGACACTTTTCTTTTCTTTTTCTTTTGTATCCGAGCATTTGTTTTCTTTTTCTCTTTTCTTTTTCAAAGGCACGGCACCAATACACTTTTCATATAGATTCATGGCTAAGTCTACCCCACACTTGTTCTGCTTCAATTCATCACTTCTCGCGAAAACCCTTCAAAAATATCAAGCTTTGCCAAAACTTTGAAACAAGGTAAAGGCATAACTATACTAAGCTCATGGAAAGTGTTTAAGGGTGATGAAAGAAACGGCTAAACATAGGCTCAAAGGGGTTTACTAAGGTGTCCCACGACGGGCGCAAATAGGGCACATGCTTTATTTGGCAATGGTGGTAAACCTAAAAGATATTTATTCAATCACTTTCAAAATCAAGGTATTTTATGATAAAAAAATGTTTTGAAAATCAACAAGAGTAAGTTCTAGCATTCTAGAGTTCATTAAAAATCTATGGCACATAATCATTGAATATGTAAAGAATAATGAGGTTCATATATTAGCATGCTTGAAATTTTTCAGAAATTTACACTCATGAAGAAAGCAATTTTGGCTCTGAAGCTCACAAGGTTTAATCGAAACAAACTAGCTAAAACATGCATGCTTCATTAATCAACAAGTCCTACATGCTCCTACCAATGCACATTATCCATGAAACTCACAATTTTATAAAGTATGCACAACCATCATCTATGTATGCAAAGAGGAGAAAAACATCATTGACATATTAGGGGCATCCTAAGACTCGAAACAAACAATTAAAACACTCTCTTTTTGTGGAACAATTTTCTGAATTTTCTATTTTTAAACTAAGCACACGAAAACATAAACGGAATACGTTATCCCACCCCACACTTAGAAAATTACATTGTCCTCAATTTAAGCACAAAAATATATCAACGAATTTCCTAAGCATGCAATAGAGCAACATATTCCAACATATCATCAAAAACCAAAGAAAAAGAGAAGGGTTAAGAAATTGCAAACACTCGGTGATGGCTCCTTCACTTTTCTTTGATCAACTTGGGTTGCCTCCCAAGTAGCGCTTTGTGTTTATAGTCCATTGTTTAGACTCCTCACCGTGTACAGTGCAGGTGTTCATCGTGCTCCTAATGTTTTGAGCTCGGCAGCGAGCAGCTCAAGCATGTGCGTTTGGCACAATGCAGCTGTATCGGATACCAGTTGTGGCGTGTCAGTGATAGGAGTCCAATGTGCGACGATATTAATATGCTTATGCCCTCGTTTATGCTTTGTTTAACCCTTATTTATCTAAGATAAAGTCGTAATATAGTTTAGTGTTATTTTGGTAGAGTTTTGGTAATATGTGCTTAATAATCCGAAAAATGACTAAGTTTGAAAAATCTAGAAAATAATGTAAAAATTGTATTTTTCGTGATTCTGAGATAAGTGGAAAACCGATCTAGCCTTGTCCAATTGCGATGAAATTTGGTTTGTATTTCTATGGTATGCTGATATATGTTGTATCCAAATTTCAGATCAATCGGAGTTCGGAAAGTCACTCAAATGATGGCTGCAAATTGACAGCTCGAGTAAAACAATCCAAGGACTTCCAGGATTTTTCCTGGGACTGTATCCCAACTTCAAAAATTCACTCCGGACGTTTCACAAGGAATTTGATCGAACTGTTTTATAAAGAGTTAGCTCTATGTGTCTAGTTTCTCTGAGAATTGGAATCGCATCAATCAAGGGCATTTTTCGATGGACCAAGTTCACTAAATGAAGATGTGCAGCCCAAGCCATGAAGAAAAATCAGAAAAAGAAGTCCTAGAAGAGCTATGAAAGGAAGGTTTACAAACCTTATTCTACAAGATTTTGTTTTGCCTATTGTATCTAGGTTTTCCCTAAGGTTGCCGGCCTCCCTTCTCCTATATATAGGGACTGCTTTTCCACAGAAACATCATCTCATCTCTTGCAAAGCACTAGCCTAAACTCTGCCGAAAGTTTGCCAAAATTCTAACCCGAAAGTAAACACTCAAGCCTACCCGATACCACCACCTTCCATCAAGATTCCGACCCTCACCTCTACCTGCTGCCGTACATCATCCACCACACCAAGACGAAGCTCTCCAAGGTTTCTAAAGTGCGATCCATCCCTATGGCTTGTATCTTTATTTTTGGTTTAGTCACAATAGTTGTTATAAAAATATTTTGTTTTCGCTTGGTATTGTATGATGAACATGAATTGCGATTTATATTGGAATTTATGTGATGAATTTTACAAGCAATTACACATCTGAATTCGTGCATTAGTATGAGGGCAGTAGCATGTATGTTTAGTTTTTAGGTTTTATTCGATTAGTTTCATGAATTCGTGCATAAAAATCAATGTTTACATGATGCCATAGGCCATGACATTTATGTAGGTTGCGATTTTATTCACCATAAGCATCTTAGGATCGAGTTAGGCGATTGTAAACTTTATTCTAGGTTGTTTAATAAGTGGTTAACATAATTCATTGAAACTTGCATGGTAATAGGATGAGTGACGCCATACCTAGAAGCATGTCGCCAATTTAAGACTTTTGTGCATAATTACTTTTCATGTTTGTCTTCGACGATTGTGTTTTCAAATATGATTAGTATAATTTTTAGGATTCGACGATTGTGTTTTCTAAAATACATATGAAGTCTAACAAGGGATTAGATAACCGATTGGCCCTAATTGAAAATTGGAATTGAGTAGAGTCTAGGAACCCATACATTGCTGCCGATTGCTCTTACATGTATTCTCATGTAATCTTGTGTGTTTTCATGCTTTGTGTTGCGTGAAAGATGATGATCAACTTGTATATAGTAGCTTAGAGTTTAAATTCCTGCAATTTAATTTCATGCCATAGTTTTTAGGGCTGCCCTATGGCTGCCAATCCTATTTCATCCCCCAAAGTGTGACGTTTTATGTGTATATTTGTGAATATTTGTCTAACATTCTCATGTTTCAGGTACCCTTAATCCCCGGCTTAGAACGATCTCTACTTGCTTATACTACTAACGATCTTTTGTAGGGTTATCACACGACGCATCAATTTTTGGCGCCGTTGCCGGGGATTATAAAAGCTTGTTATATGATGAATGTTGTGTATATAAGTTGCTGGAATTTTTTGTTGTAAAGTTGTAAAGTTTGTAATTTTTGATTTTATTTGGGATTTTGTAAAGTAGAAATATGCTTCGGCATGTAGAGTTTATTTTTCGCAAATTGCTTGAATGTATGTGTGTAATAACTTAGTTTAATTTCTAGGGAAGTTAGTAGTTTTGTGTATGTTTGAGTTTATTGTAGTTTCTAAAGTGTAACATGTAGGGAGAAGCCGCTTTTATTAGTCTTAGCCTTAACCCTTCATACGATCGATGCCCTAGCAGACCCGTTTTTATGTAGATTGGGAAACGGGGAGAATGGTCCCTCCCCACGCATACAAACGATGCTTTGGCAAATCCGTTTTTATGAGGTTGAGGGCGGCTTTGATCAACACTTGTAGACCGCTAGTGACCCAAGTTTGTTTTACAAAGTATGGGGCAAGTTATTTTCATTAATACGGTTCTCAGGTTTGTTTAACTGGATCTCAAGGCCCACAAACTGATGTTCATTCTTGGTGAGTGAGTCGATAGAGAGTTTGCTCTCCGTGGTGACCAACAACGAGTCCTGCCTTGTTCCTATCGGTGAATCTCAACGACACCGCCTCTGAAAGTAAAACACGCTCGAACTAGTCAATAGCTTGGGCCGAAGCATCACCTCACTTTAGACGCTAGAAAATAACTTGGCATATGTGATCTATTTTCTTCAAAACAAACCAAAATTGTGTGGTTCGAACTCTTGAGGTATATCGGTTAAAGCATGATACTACCAAGGGCTGTATCAGTCCATTGCACGTTATCTCCTCTGCTCCATGTACCTTGAGAGTTAGAACAAATCTTAAAAGAAATTAGACTTAGAAATTACATGTACACAAAAATTTCATCTTTTTGCCGATATTATTTTCTTCTTTGCCGAGTATATGTGTGTGTGCCATTGTTTGAAACTTGTTTTGTAATTGCCAATTTCGTGACTTGTAATGATGTATATTCTTGCATTCTATTTCTTTACGAGGTTCTAACTTAGTCAAATATTGCAAATTTCATAATAGTGCATGTCCAATCTTTGGACCCGAGATCATCAAGGTCGTTTGCAACGTTTGAACCAAGAGCTAGCTATTGCATTGTTTGTACCATTGCCTCCGTCTGAACCAAATAGTCCAACCCCATCTACATCATCACCACCATCGTCCCCACCTAGCTCGGACCTGTCATTGCCAAGCTCCCCATCAGTTATTTCATCGTCGTGTGATCTTCAGAATCTTGAATTTGAGTCCTTTGCCGAGCCTAGTATTGAGCAAGAGATAATTACTTCAATTAGAGCTCAGAATGGTCATTTAACCGGAGGAGGAGGAGTGGATTCCTCCACAAGTTGAAATCTTTCTATGGAATGCCAAGTGAGGATCCCAACAAGCACTTACAATGGTTTAACTTCACCACCGAGAGTATGTGTCCTCGAGGTACGGATTTGCAACACTTTAAGATGAAGGCTTTTCCATTCTCATTAGAAGATCAAGCAAATGAGTGGTTGTTTGAAGTGCCTAGTGGTCGGATTAATTCATGGAATACAATGGTGGATGAGTTTTTGCTCAGGTATTTTCCTGCTTCACTGATCACTAATTTGAGGAAGCAAATAATAAGTGTAAAGCAAGCCGGAGATGAGACTTTCTCTGACTACTATAAGAGGTTTAAGTCTCTTGTTTCGTTGTGCCCATCTCATGGCATAAGCAATGGACTCTTATTACAATATTTCTATGAGGGATTGCGTGTAATGGAGAGAGAGTTTCTCGGCTCTGCTGCGAGTGGAAGTTTCTTGGAGTTAAGTGCCGGACCGGCAAGGAATTTATTTGAAGTTCGTGCCTTGAACAACCAACAATTTGGCATGGCAAGAAACAATGTGCCAAGGAATGAGAAAGTGCATGAGACGTCTTCAAGTTCAAAGTTGGAGGAAAAGGTTGATAAGCTTGCCGAGTTGGTGAGTAGTTTAATGAAGAATCGTGCCATTGTTTGTGGAATATGCACCGAGAGTCATGTAACTGAACAATGCCCTCAATTTGGAGTAAGTGAGGGAGTGGAGGAGTGCAATGGTATGGGTTCCAAGGAGGACAAAGGTACGAGAACTTTAATGCAAGGTTCAATGATCATCCAAACTTTCGTTGGGCAAATAACGACAACGTACTTAGGGCACCAATGCAGCCAAACCAAGGGGCTGCCGCACCTTATGCACCGAGAGCACCCTTTGTACCTCGTCCCCAATTTCAGCAGGCACAAGGGCAGTACCAAGCAATGCAGCCAATTAAGCCAAGCCGTGCCAAACCAAGTGCAAGGTGGAGTGAGCAATCCAAACTATGAAGCTTTGCTCCAATCTCTTTCAAGTGCTACTCAAGTGTTGCTTGCGGGGCAACAAAACCAACAAAAGGACATTGGTGAACTCAAGACTCAAATGGGGCAAGTTGTGGACTTCATGGGAAGATTCAATGAGCAAGGGAAGTTGCCAAGTAATACAATTCCTAATCCGAGGAACGAGCAAGCCAAGGTGATAAAAACTCGAAGTGGAAGGGAGTTGTTACCTCCGTTGAGTCCTAAGAAGAAAAGCCCACAGCGCAACATGATTGAGGAAGAAGAGGTGGCTGCCGGACCTGCCATTGCCGGCAGCTCACCAACCAACACAGAAGCTGCCAAGAGCAGCCTTGCCGAGAGGAAGAGAGAAGCCGAGAAGAGGGCTGCTGCCGATGCAAGAAGGAATGAACTTGAGCACGATCCTGCAACATCAATAAAGGAGTTGTTACCAAGCCAAGTGACTAAGGGAGGGGTGCCAAACTCAAGCATCCCATTCCCTTCTCGCTTTGCTAGATCAAAGAAGGACAAGTCCGATGAAGAGGTATTGGATATTTTCCGGAAAGTGCAAGTCAACATCCCTTTGTTGGAGTGCATTAAGCAAGTACCTAAGTATGCTAAGTTTCTCAAGGAGCTTTGCACGTCAAGGAGGCATACGAGAGAGACTCGTGTGGTTACAATGAGTGAGACGATATCGGCAGTTATTCAAAGGAGATTGCCACAAAAGATGAAGGATCCGGGAAGTTTTAATGTGCCTTGTGTGATTGGCAACACTAGATTTGAGGATGTGATGTTGGACTTGGGAGCTTCAATCAATGTCATGCTACTCAATGTATATCAAACGTTGAGAATAGGGCCGCTCAAGAAGGACAATGTCATTATACAACTTGCGGATCGCTCAAGCAAGTATCCGGAGGGCTATGTTGAAGATGTGCTTATGCAAGTGAACCAACTCATATTTCCCGCCGATTTTTATGTTGTAGAGATGGAGGACTCTCCAGTTAATAGCACTCAATTGCTACCTGGCCGGCCATTTATGAGGACGACACGAACAAAGATAGATGTTGCCGAGGGAAATTTGACAATGGAGTTTGATGGTGAGGTGATAAAGTTCAATGTTTTTGATGCCATGAAATACCCCATTGCTGATTTGAAGGAGTGTGGAATTAGTGAGGTTTTGGAAGAGGTCGAGCAAGTTATGTCGACCTCGCTCGACGCATAGCAATTAGCGATTGAGCGAGGGGTCGGTTTTGACAAGGAGGGAGCACGAGTTGAGATAGAAGATGAAGACTATGCCGAGCCAAGCATGAAGAAGGTGGTAGCCGAACTCATTGCAGCCCCTAGGTATACTTCGAACTCGTTCTTGTCAATACCAAGTGCCACAACCAAATTTCGACCAAGTGTGGAAGAGGCCCCAAAGTTAGAACTAAAAGAACTCCCTAGTCACTTAAAATATGTGTATCTTGGAGATGAGGACACTTTACCGGTTATTGTGTCTTCAATGCTTAGTGAGAAGCAATAAGTTGATTTGATACAAGTGCTTAAGAAATACAAGACCTCTATAGGATGGACCTTGGCGGATATCAAGGGAATAAGCCCTACAATGTGTGTTCATCGTATCTTACTTGAAGAGGGTGCAAGGCCAACAAGGGAGGGCCAACGTCGACTTCACCCACCAATGATGAAGGTGGTCAAAGAAGAGATTATCAAGCTACTCGATTGTGGAGTTATTTACCCCATCTCGGATAGTAAGTGGATATCACCCGTGTAAGTAGTCCCCAAGAAGAGTGCTGTAACGGTTGTGAAGAATGAAAAGAATGAACTTGTACCACAAAGGGTAGTAACCGGTCATAGGATGTGTATCGATTATAGGAAGCTCAATGCTACAACAAGGAAGGATCACATGCCTTTGCCGTTTATGGATCAAATGCTAGAGAGGTTAGCCGGCCATTCTTTCTATTGCTTTCTTGATGGCTATAGTTGATACGCCCCGAACCGTGTTTAACTTCTCAATAATTTTAGTTTATTTTTACGTTCTCGGGAGTTGTTTTACAGTTATTAAATTTCCTAAAAGTTGACTTTTTATAATTTAAGTCTATCGAGAATTTTCTTGCTACTTTGGGATAGAACGCGTTAACACGAGTTCGTGGACACGTAGCACGCTAAATTCGGAGTTCGGATTAAAAAGTTATGATGTAAAAACCGTAACTTTCCAAATTTGGTCGAGTATAAATAGTCGGAAAAGGAATTTCCGAAAACGGAAATTTTTCTTTTCCTTTCCTTTTTCTTTTCTCCCTTTCTTTTTCTCTCTGTTCCTTCTCTCTTCCTCCCCGACGCGCGACCCACCGACACCACCACCGCCTGCACGCATCTTCGACGTCCGGTGACGATCGGAAAGAAGACCCATCGCATCAAGCTCGCCACTTCCTCCTCTACCTCCCTATACCCTCCGTGTCGAGCGTCGTGGCCCGAGGAGAGCACGGCGCGCCACTTTCAGTCCGGCCTTGGACCGATCGGAGCTCCATTTTCTGGCCACGAAAGGGTGCAATCCATACCCCATCTTGAAGCTTGAGTTACGTGTGACAAACCCTCCAAAGGATTAAATCCAAATTGGAACAGGTAAGGAGAAATTCGAATTGGAATTTCTAGGGTTTTCAGATTTTCGGATTTGGGTGATTTTGATGATGGAATTTGTGTAATTGAAGGTTGAAATTAGGTCTAGGATGTTGTTTAGAGCCGAATTTGTGTAAATTGTTGTTGGAATTGGTGGAAATTGATGAATTGTAGTTTTGGGAATTTTTGGCCGCCGTGTCGGCCGCCGCTGGTGGCGGCTGCGCGGGTGTTGTGCGGCCAAGACGAAGCGAAATGGTTTCCTGAAGTTGTGGCGGTTGGTTGGACGAAATGGGGGGTGATTGTGGCCCTGTGGCGGAGCTGCTGCTGCAGCGGCGGCGGCGCAGGGTAAAATAGTAAATTAAAAAGGTAAAAAGGTTAATTGGTAATTGGCAAATGGTAACTCAGTAAATAGTAAACAGTAAAAGTGAGACAGTAACAGTAAACAGGTAAATTGTAAGTTCGAAAGTTACTGTCAAGATTATGAGTTACTGTTGAACTAAATTATTTACTATTTAATTTGCGATAAATGAAGAATAAATAAGAGTAAATGGGCATTGCGACGAAATGACCAGTAAATGATTAATCAGTCGTAAACTGGTCTAAGCGGACGCGTAAAGTTTAACCGAGAGTTTCGCACGAGTGAGGACGTCCATAGATTTAAACGTTTATATTTGAATCCTGAGTTTCGTAATATTTATGATTACGTCCCTATTTCAGGTTGAGAAGTTATTCGACGGGACGAGAGCACGGTATCGACACGCTCGGTAGTACAGTGAGTAGATTTTTATTTTAAATAAATGCATGCATAATTATTTTATTGAAATGAAGTTTATTTTAAATAAATGATTTGAGAGGCATGAGAATTTATATAGTTAAAATGATGTTGATATTTAAAGAAATATGGTTTTGGAGGTTTTGTTTTTACTACTATTTTAGTAGTACGTGATTTTATTCAGAAACGAGGTTTCCGGAAATAGTGTGTTTTAGTTATTCATAATTGATCATGTTGAATAAGTTTATACGCATTTAAATGCAAAGACCGGAAATAAGATTTCCGGAGATTTAATGCTTTCGATATTTATGATTTTTCCGACATGTGAGTTGTCGAAGTTATATATCCTTTTTTATGGTATTTTTATGACATTGAGACATATCAGATATATATATATATATATGTGTGTGTGTGTGTGTGTGTGTGTGTGTGTGTGTGTGTTTCTTCGAGGCTATGATTTTATTTGATTATTTATGTAAGCCTCAGATGTACGGTCGGGGACCGTACGGACTTATGATATATAAAGGGATACGTACTTTCAGTTTGGTTTTCGGATTTTCACCATATTAGCGTCGGGATATATATGTGTGTGGATGCTAGCTAGCTTAGTCGCCTGAGCCCACATGAGGTGACGACTTGACCATATAGGTCAGATTCACGCTCGGTGGCATAGTGTGACGACGCTATTGGGACTCTTGTGATTTGACCCTTAGCCTTCGGGGCTACTATTACATGGTGGGTATTACGTTTCTCCTATTTTATTATATGATATGACCAATGAGATTGGTCAGGATTTTATATTATTTAGATTTCGGGAATAATTTCTCTATGAGACCTTCTGTTATTTAATAAATTCCCGAACCAACGGGGCTGGGGTTTCTATGTGACCAATGGGATTGGTCGAGAAATCTTATGAATTGTTTTAAAGGTATATTTTTTTGGATATATATAAAAGAATAATTACTTATTTATTTGATTTTATATCAGCGGGGCTGATTGTATTTCCAATAAATATGATTTTCTTAAAACGTGGGACGTTTTGTTTATAATGCTTGCATTGTGGTTTTTTTTTTTAAGTTCTAAAATCTTGGAAAAGTAATAAGAAATTTTTCAGTTAAAGTTTCTATTAAATTATTTATTTTATCCACTCACTCTAACGTATTTAATTTACTTTCCCCTGGGCTCTTCGTTTTAAATCGCCCAGTTGCAGATTAGTTTATTTGAGGTCATGGATACTCGGAGTCGAGGTATAGTCGTCGTCTTTGCTTCCGCTTGGTAGGATATATGGATCTTTTTACTCGTTGATTTTGTTTTCCAAATTCTTGATTAGATTGCTCTGATGACTTGTGAATCTATTGGATATGATTTTGTGTTTATTTGTGGAAGCTAATTAGATATTGGGGGAGCAGGTGGCTCCGGAAGTTAGGATGGTTTGTTGAAGTGAATTTTTTTTTGTTTGACAGGTTAGTGTTGTCCATTTTAAGAGAGGTCATGCCGATTTTTCGGTAAAATCTCTCTTAAGGTGGTCCCCGCAGGACCTTATCTGGGTTTCAGGGTGAAATCCGGTTCGGGTCCTGTCAATAGTGGGTACAACCAAATCGCCATACACCCGGATGATCAAGAGAAGACTACTTTCACTTGTCCATTTGGTACCTTTGCTTATAGGAGGATGCGATTCGGCCTATGTAATGCACCCGGTACGTTTCAACATTGCATGTACAATATCTTCTCTGACTTTATTGAAAGTAAAATCGAAATTTTCATGGATGACTTTAGCGTATATGGACGCAACTTCGACTCATGTTTAGAGAATTTGGAGGAGATACTTGAGAGGTGTGTGGAGACTAACCTTGTACTTAATTGGGTGAAGTGCCACTTCGTGGTGAATCAAGGTATAGTTCTTGGCCTATTATATCCGAGAAGGGCATTGAAGTTGACAAAGCTAAGGTGGAATTGATACAAAGCTTGCCGAGCCCTAAGTGTGTCAAAGACGTTCGGAGCTTCCTTGGACATGCCGGTTTCTATCGACGATTCATTAAAGACTTTTCCAAGGATACTAAGCCAATGAGTGAGCTACTACAAAAAGATGTGCCATTTGTGTGTAGTGAAGCATGCGAGCAAGCCTTTAATCGGCTAAAGGAAAGACTATGCACGGCCCCTATACTTGTGTCACCAAATTGGGAGTTGCCATTTGAGTTGATGTGTGATGCAAGTGATTATGCCATGGGTGCCGTGCTCGGCCAAAGAGTGGACAAGAAGCCACACGCTATCTACTATGCTTCAAGGACTCTCAATGATGCCCAACTCAACTACACCACAACGGAGAAAGAACTCTTGGCGGTAATCTTTACTTTGGAAAAGTTTCGATCATATCTTTTGAATTCCAAAGTCATTGTTTATAGTGACCATGCCGCCTTGAGATACCTTATGACAAAGAAGGATGCCAAGCCAAGACTTATTCGATGGATTCTTCTACTTCAAGAGTTTGACATTGAGATTAAAGATAAGAAGGGAGTAGAGAATGTGGTGGCCGATCATTTGAGTAGAATCTACAGGGAAGAGGAACGGCTTCCCCTATTGGAGAGTTTCCCGAATTAGCAACTTCTTCGAATCCACACAGCTCATGGACCTTGGTATGCCGACATTGTCAATTTCCTTGCAACCCGTCACTTTCCAAGTAGGATGCCGAGCCACCTAAAGAACAAGATCAAGAAACAAGCTCAACATTACTTATGGGATGAGCCATACTTATGGAAGCAATGCAGTGACCAAGTTATTAGACGGTGTGTTCCGGAAGAAGAGCATCGCTCCATCCTTGCTTTTTGTCATAGTGAGGCTTGTGGTGGACACTTTGGTCCTAAGAAAACGGCATTAAAGGTTCTTAATTGTGGTTTCTTTTGGCCTACAATTTTTCAAGACTCATTCATGTTTTTTAAAGCATGTGATAGATGCCAAAGAACGGGAAACATAGGGGCAAAGGACCAAATGCCTCTCACGTCTATCATTGTAGTCGAAATCTTCGACGTTTGGGGTATTGACTTCATGGGACCGCTTCCTTCAAGCAAAGGTTTCCTATACATCTTGCAAGCGGTTGATTATGTATCAAAGTGGATAGAAGCGAAGGCCACACGCACCAATGACTCAAAGGTGGTTGCCGACTTCCTCAAGACTCACATCTTTTCGCGATTTGGAGTTCCAAGAGTTTTGATAAGTGATGGAGTCTCCCATTTTTGCAACCGCACCATCGAAGCATTATTGAAGAAGTATGGATTCCCACACAAGGTATCTACACCTTATCACCCCCAAACAAGTGGCATGGCTGAGGTAAGCAATCGAGAGATTAAGCAAATTTTAGAGAAAACCGTTGGACCTTCAAGGAAGGATTGGAGTGATCGTCTCGATGATGCTTTGTGGGCATATAGGACTGCATACAAGACACCGATAGTTATGTCCCCTTTTCGGTTAATTTATGGCAAAGCATGTCACTTACCCGTTGAGCTTGAATATAAAGCATGGTGGGCGGTTAAGAAATTTAATATGGAGTTAGATTCGGCCGGATTTCATCGGAAGCTTCAACTTAATGAAGTTGAGGAGATTCGAAATGAAGCCTATGATGCTGTATGGATTTACAAAGAGAACACACGAGCTTATCATGACAAGATGATCCGAGGGAAGAAGTTTGAAATTGGTCAACAAGTTCTCTTATTCAATTCCAGACTTAAGCTTTTTCCTGAAAAATTACGATCTCGATGGGTTGGACCCTTCGTTGTTACACAAGTATTCTCTCATGGAGCCGTGGAAATTCAAGATATTGGAACTTGTAAGATCTTCAAAGTCAATGGCCATCGACTTAAGCCATATTATGCCCCTTTCCAACCCATGGCCGATGAAGTCCTCCTCGTCGACTATGATCCGAGGTACCAAGCCACCAAACCAAGCCACTGCTGCACTACATGCTGCTTCCGAGAAGCAGTTTTCTGCCGAGAAACAAGTAATGGCCCCTGCTGCCGGTTTCAGGCCACAGGATTCCGACAAACGCGCGCACATGATGAACACACAAACACATGGTAAGAAGTCTAGGCTACGGACTATAAACCTTAAGCGCTAATGGGGAGGCAACCCCATATGACCAAGAAAAGTGAAGGAGCCATCACCGAGCGTTTGCACTTTGTAACCCTTCTCTTTTCTTTGGTTTGTGATGATTTGTTGGAATGCGTTAGACTATTGCATGCTTAGGAAATTCGTTGATATAGATTTGTGCTTACATTGAGGACAATGTAATTTTCTAAATGTGGGGTGGGATAACGTATTCCGTTAATGTTTTCGTGTGCTTAGTTTAGAAAAGAAAATTCAGAAAAATTGTTCCACAAAAATAGAGTGTTTAAATTGTTTGTTTCGAGTCTTAGGATGCCCCTAATATGTCAATGATGTTTTTCTCCTCTTTGCATACATAGATGATAGTTGTGCATACAATTAAAATTGTGAGTTTCATGGATTATGTGCATTGGTAGGAGCATGTAACTTGTGGATTAATGAAGCATGCATGTTGTAGCTAGTTTGTTTCCATAATAAGCTATGTGAGCTTCAGAGCCAAATTACTTTCTTCTTGAGTGATAAAAAGATCAAAATTCGATAGACATATTGGAATTATGTGAACCTCATTATTCTTTGATTATTCAACGATTATGTGCCATAACTTTTTAACGAACTCTAGAATGCTAGAACTTACTCTTGCTGATTTTCAAAACGTTTTTATCATAAAATACCTTGATTTTGAAAGTGATTGAAAAAGATCATTTAGGTTTACTACCAAAGCCAAATAAAGCATGAGCCCTATTTGTGCCCGTCGTGGGACACCTTAGCTAAACCCCTTTCATCCTACGTTTAGCCTTTTCTTTCATCACCCTCATTTAATTCATTGAGCTTAGAATAGTATATCCTTTCCCTTGTTTCATGGACTTGGAAAAGCTTGATTATGAAAGTATTTTCGCGTGATGTGATGAAGAAGAACAAGTGTGGGGTAGACTTAGCCATGAATCTATATGAAAAGTGTATTGGTGTCGTGCCTTTGAAAAAGAAAAGAGAAAAAGAAAACAAATGCTCAGATACAAAAGAAAAAAAAGAGAAGAAAAGAAACACGTCTGAGAGCATAAAATTAAGGCATAGGCACGGTTTTGAAAAATTTAGCATGGCTTGAGTCTTGAAAATATTGTTGTGATGTTTTTGGGAGTTAAAAATGAAGAATGGGTCCAACAAGAAGAAATTCGGCCTTTGATGAGAAGAGATAAGGTGACTTGAGCTTTGCTAAAATACACGGTGATGTTTTGAGTCTCCTTATCCAAATATCGAATACCTCTTAGCCAAGCCCCATTACATCCATTTTATTGATCTTTTCATGATTCTTAAGATGGTTAAATTTGATGTGTAGAGTCTATCTCAAGAGTAAGCTTATGGTTTTGGTTCATTGGTGCACATAGTTGTTATATGAGGTTTTTCCATAGCAGGAAGAGAAGGAGGCTGCCGCTTGGCAGCCTTGTGGCTTGGTCAGGCAGGAGGTAGCAGCTCAGCTGCTGCCATGGCTTCAATTTGATGAGTAGGTTGCCTTTCGGCAGGGGAAGGGATGGCCTGAGCGTCATGTAAGAGTAGCGAGTCGAAGGTGTGTTCTTGGCAAGAATCATAGTAAACCTTGAGTCGATGGCCATTGACTTTGAACATGTGGTGTGTGCTTGGATTGAGAATCTCGATGGCTCCATGTGGAAACACTTGAGTGACTATGAAAGGACTAATCCATCGAGAATGAAGCTTACCCAGAAAGAGTTGAAGTCTAGTGTTGAATAAAAGAACTTTTTGACCAACCTCAAATTTCTTTCCTCGTATCATCTTGTCATGATAAGCTCGGGTCTTCTCCTTGTAAATCCAAGCGGCGTCATAAGCTTCATTACGGATTTCTTCAAGTTCGTTGAGTTGCAACTTCCTAGGAAGGCCGGCTTTGTCAATGTCCATGTTGAAAGCTTTAATTGCCCACCATGCTTTGTGCTCTAGCTCAACCGGTAAATGACATGCTTTGCCATAAAGTAACCGAAAAGGTGACAGACCTATCGGTGTCTTGTACGCAGTCCTATATGCCCACAAAGCATCATCGAGACGATCACTCCAATCCTTCCTTGAAGGTCCAACTGATTTTTCTAATACTTGCTTGATCTCTCGATTGCTCACTTCAGCTATGCCACTTGTTTGAGGATGATAAGGTATAGATACCTGTGCGTGACGCCATACTTCTTCAAAAGTACCTCTATAGTGCGGTTGCAAAAATGGAGCCTCCATCACTAATCAAGACTCTTGGAACTCCAAAACGTGAAAAGATGTTGGTCTTGAGGAATTCGGCAACCACTTTTGAATCATTGGTGCGTGTGGCCTTTGCTTCTACCCACTTTGACACATAATCAACCGCTAGCAATATGTAAATGAAGCCTTTGCTAGAAAGAAACGGCCCCATGAAATCAATTCCCCATAAGTCGAAGATTTCTACCTCAATAATAGGTTGTAGAGGCATTTGATCTCGGGCTCCTATGTTACCGGTTCTTTGATACCGGTCACATGTCACACATGTCATATATGCATCCTTAAACAACGTTGTCCAAAAGAAACCACACTCCAATACCTTCAATGCCGTCCTCTTTGGCCCAATGTGACCACCACATGCTTCGGAGTGACAAAAAGAAAGGATGGAGCTATGCTCTTCTTTCGGAACACATCTTCTTACCACTTGATCGCTACATTGCTTCCACAAATATGGCTAATCCCAAAAGAAGTGTCGAGCTTGCTTTTTGATTCTATTCTTGATGTAGCTAGGCATATCTCTAGGGAATTGATGCGATGTTAGGTAATTTGCAATGTCGGCATACCAAGGTTCGCTTGTTGCATTGATCCGAAAGAGTTGCTCATCCGGAAAGTTCTCCAATAGGGGCAGCCGATCCTCCTCCTTAAGAATTCTACTTAAGTGGTCGGCAACAACATTATCACTTCCCTTCTTGTCTTTGATTTCAATGTCGAACTCTTGTAGCAAAAGAATCCAACGTATGAGCCTTGGTTTTGCATCCTTCTTTGTCATAAGATATCTCAAGGCGGCATGATCACTATAAACAATTACTTTGGAATTCAAAAGATATGATCGAAACTTTTCCAAAGCAAAAATTACCGCCAAGAGTTCTTTCTCCGTTGTGGTGTAGTTTAGTTGAGCATCATTGAGAGTCCTCGAAGCATAGTAAATAGCATGAGGCTTCTTGTCTTTTCTTTGGCCGAGCACTGCCCCTAAAGCGTAGTCACTTGCGTCACACATCAACTCAAATGGCAACTCCCAATCCGGTGATGCAAGTATAGGGGCCAAACACAATGCAATCTTCAATCGGCCAAACGCCTCTTCACATGCTTCACTCCATTCGAACGTCACCTCCTTTTGTAACAAGTTGCTCAATGGCTTGGCTATGGATGAGAAGTCCTTGATAAATCGTCAATAAAATCCGGCATGGCCAAGAAAACTTCTCACGTCTTTAACACACTTAGGGCTCGGCAAGTGTTGAATCAACTCAACCTTGCTTTTGTCGACTTGAATCCCTTCCTCGGATATAATATGGCCGAGTACTATCCCTTGGTTAATCATGAAGTGACATTTTTCCCAATTCAACACAAGGTTAGTCTCTACACACCGCTCAAGTATCTCTTCCAAGTTCTCTACACATGTGTCGAAGTCGCGTCCATATACGCTAAAATCATCCATGAAAACTTCGATCTTATTCTCAATAAAGTCAGAAAATATGTTGTACATGCATCGTTGAAACGTACCGGGTGCATTGCATAGGCCGAATGGCATTCTCCTATAAGAAAATGTGTCAAAAGGACAAGTGAAAGTAGTCTTCTCTTGGTCATCCGGGTGTATGGCGATTTGGTTGTATCCACTATAGCAATCAAGAAAACAATAGAACTTGTGGCCGGCTAGCCTCTCTAACATTTGATCCATGAATGGCAAAGGCATGTGATCCTTCCTTGTAGTTGCATTGAGCTTCCTATAATCGATACACATCCTATGGCCGGTTACTAGCCTTTGTGGTACAAGTTCATTCTTTTCATTCTTCACAACCGTTACACCACTCTTTTTGGGAACTACTTGCACCGGTGAAAACCACTTGCTATCCGAAATAGGGTAGATAACTCCACAATCGAGTAGCTTGATAATTTCATCTTTGACTACCTTCATCATTTGGGGGATGTAGCCGACGTTGGCCCTCCCTTGTAGGCTTCGCTCCTTCTTCAAGTAATATCCGATGGACACATGTTGTAGGGCTTATTCCCTTGATATCCGCCAAGGTCCAACCTATAGCGGTTTTATGCTTCTTAAGCACACGAACTAACTCCTTCTCTTGCTTCTCATTAAGCGATGAAGACACAGTAACCGGTAAAGTATCATTCTCTCCAAGATAAACATATTTCAAGTGACTAGGGAATTCGTTTAGTTCTAACTTTGGGGCCTCTTCCACACTTGGACAAAATTTGTTTGTGGCATTAGGGATAGACAAAAACGAGTTGAATTGTTTGGTATAGGGCCGAGACTCAAGCTCGGCATAAACTTCTTTGATGCTCGGCATCAATGCTTCTTGATGCGAGCCGCGAGGCTCACACAAATAATAACCCTACAATCATTAGTAGTATAGACATAAGTAGGGATCGTTCTAAGCCGGGGATTAAGGGTACCATTCCAAGCGACCTGCAAATCACAAAAACAGTCCATGCATTTGCACCAACAAGAAACACGTCTAAATACCCTTTTTATTAAATTCGTTCTAATATACATAAACCCTAAACCCTAATCATCACCTAAACTACTGAAGTCCAGCAGGTCATCCCCAGCATCCTGCTCTCCATCAGGCTCGTCATCCTGCTGACCGAACTCGGGAGGTTGAGGCATTGGAGGTTCCACTAACCGCTGAAACGGGGCCGGGGGTGGAAGGCCTTGGTTTTGTGACGCGAACATCTCATACCACCAGGCTTGTTGGTTGTCGTAGTTTTGTTGCCGAATTCTTTCGCATTCGGCATGCCAACCGGCCATATCGAAATGATACTGCTGTGTTCTGCGGCGCATCTCCAACTGATACAGCTGTGTGCTGCGGCGCAGCTCCTGTACTGTCTGGGACGAGGTCGCCAATTCTGCGGCCAATCGCTGCACTTCCCCCCTCATATGTTGGCTCTCCCCGCCTCCCTTCTTTTGACCTCCCTTAGTGGTCTTTAGAAGCCCTAGTCCAGAACTTCCCAAACCCCGGTAGTAGTAGTTGTTTGACCGGTTTGGGAAGGCTGCGTCGAACATCCTCGCTGCCGTTTGGACACTGGACCGGTCGACATGGCGCATGGCTTCTTCCAGATCTGCCTCTGAAATGTTCTGTTGTGTCTCCCGAACTACTTGCTGGAACACCTCTTCTTCGGCCCGGTTGACCCTCTCTTAAGTGGACGGGAAAAAAAAAATTAATATTATAACAAATATATAATTAAGTAAAATTAATAATTAAAATTTTAAAATTGTAATGAACGACTTACGAGCTATTCTATCGCTTGTGGATAAGCGATCTTGAACGTCTCCACGTACGGGTTGCTAACAGGATGATCTCTGAGCGCCTCCTCCTGATATTGTGCAAACGGCCGTGAACCAGCATGATGGGGGGTTGTGTTCCGGCGGCGGTTCTCAGAGTTTATCCGAGAACGTTGCTTCAAACAAATAATAAAATGTTAGAAAAATGAATAAAAAAATATTAGTGTAATAATTATAAAATAATTAAACTAATAATTAAAATTTTAACAAAATAAACATTTTTACTGAAGTTTAGTATTTACCTGCATAACTGGGTTGTTGAAGTCTACTGTCTTCAACCAACGCCACTCGTACTCCCGGAACATGAACTCCCTAGGAGTACCCATACGACCAAGGTTGTCGTATTCGTTATAGTGGGAACGCAGCTCGTTCTTCCACTCTTTGAACCTACGAAAAAAACAAAAGTGCAATAGAAATATTATTAATATCATAAAATATTAATAATTATAAGATAATTATAATATCATAAAAACAAACGTACCTCGAGTTCTGCTGGGTGTCCGCCCAATCCCGCCTATGTTCAGCAATCTCGAAGAATGTCTGAAAAATAATATTTTATTAGTTTTACAATTGTAATAATACCGAAAATTATTAAATATTACGATAAATAAATTAAATTTTTTAAATTACTCACCGACGCGGCGTTGTTCACCTCCCTCTTGATCTCTTGGGGCACATCAGCCCACCGGGTCCACAACATAGGGACTCTGTCCCTAATCAGTGACCCCACGCAACCCGAGTAGTCGCGCTTTTTCTTCCCCGGAACCTCCTGATTAGGAGGTTCGTTGATCTGAATCCTGCCGATGCGCTCAACAGTTCTCCTGAGCGTGTCAAAACATATGACACCTCTCGTATTCCTCCGTGAACTGCTAGCGGCTGTCCCTATCACAAAAACGATGATTGGTTAATAAAATTAAATATTAGTGCGTTAATTTTAATAAAACATTTAATTAATAAAATCAAATGTTACCTGAAGTGGATGACTCGTCTGTCGACTTTCCTTTTCTCCTCGCCGAAATAAGGTGGTCAGGGTTCTCAAATGGCTGCTGCTGGTATGCCTCCGCAGCACTCACGTACTGAAGCATATCAGGCCATATGGGCACACCCTGATAGTCGACCTCCGGTATCGCCGGAATGTTGTACGGGAGGAAGAGCTGGTTTGGGAGAGTAGGAGCCTCAGTCGAGTCAGCAGCAGACTGAGTCGGACTCGGCATCGGCTCCCGATGAACCTCAGGCATCCGAACCTGAGGAACGTCGGCAGCTATGTCCTCGTGAAATAGCTGCCGACTAAACCTCGGAGCCACAGAGGGACCGGCATGCGGAAGTGAAGTGCTCGACGGCCGCCCCGCCTGGAGAAGGGCCTGGTGCCGAGAACTCACACTCCGTCGCAGCTGGGCTGCATCCACAGTCCTCTGCGGCTGGGATGAGTCTACACTCCTCCGCGGCTGGCTGGTGGTCCTCTCAGGCTGGCTAGCGGTCCTCTCGGAGTCTGCGGAACCGGCGGAATTTCTAGAACCTCTAGATCTGCTGCCACGGCGGCCTCCGAATAGGTTTCTTAATGCATCGGCCATCTAAAGCCCGAGGCATTAATACATTAATTGATATTAAATTATATTATATTAAATAACAAATTCTAATTAATATAATAACCAATAATACTAACATATTTTAATATAACAATTTATATACTAACATATTAAATTATATTATATTAAATAATAAATTCTAATTAAATATAATTAAGCTATATATATAATTAAGCTAAATTATACAATTAAGTTATCAATTTATATAATTAAAAAACCAATTTATACGTATAAATTATACAATTACACCTAAATTATAGAATTAAAATAAATTTGAAAACAATTACCTAAATTAACATAAATACCTAAAATTTATCTAAATTAACATAAATACCTAAAATTTATCTAAATTAACATAAATACCTAAAATTTACCTAAATTAACATAAATACGTAAATTATACCTAAATTAACATAAATACCTAAATTATACATAAATTAACATAAATACCTAAATTATACCTAAATTAACATAAATACCTAAATTATACATAAATTAACATAAATACCTAAATTATACCTAAATTAACATAAATACCTAAATTATACCTAAATTAACCTAAATACCTAAATTATATCTAAATTAACATTAATTAACATAAATAGAAAAAAAAAAAAAAAAAAAAAAAACCTACTGCCGAAAATGGAAGGGAGGAGGAGGCCGGCCGGATTTGAGGAGGCTGCGGGAGGGCCGGATTGGAGGAGGAAGAGGGAGGGCCGGCCGGATTGGAGGAGGAAGAGGGAGGCCGGAGGGGGCTGTCGGATTGGAGGAGGAAGAGGGAGGAGGACGACGACGCGAGCGGCGGAGGATCGGTTGGAGGCGAGCGGCGGAGGATTTGGAGATATGCAGCAAATGGAGGCTAGGGTTCGGCCGCAACAAACTTATACCCGATAGTATAGCCGACGAATTAAAAAGATTTCGTCGGCTATACTTAAGAATAGCCGACAAAATGCTTTAAGTCGTCGGCTATACTTAAGAATAGCCGACGAAATATATGAACTCGTCGGCTATTCTTTGAATATCGTCGGCTATAGTTTAGGCGCTCAGCAGCCGTCCGATCTCCCCCATCCAACTGCGGACAATGAAAAGGCGCGGATCACTAGAGTTTAGCCGACGAAATTAAATATTTCGTCGGCTATACTTTGGAAATAGCCGACGAAATCAAATATTTCGTCGGCTAAACGTTTGGTCAAACTACGAAGTCAAACCTCTAAACCCTATAAATTAAAACGGAAATTGGCCTGTCTAAATGACGTTTTATGGCCTTATCTTCAACAGAGAATAGTTTCAAATCGATGAGACGCGACTAATCGGATAAAAATTTTCCTCAAAATATTTACCGACCGTCAGGCTACCCATAGGAAAACGGGAGTAAAAAACAGTTAACCGCAACATTCGGCACACAGATTTTGTCGGAATCTGCTCATTTTTCAACCGTATACGTATTTCAATATTTCGGTCATATCTTATTTGACGACATATTTGCATTTGAAGAGTCTACGTATAGAAACTATTTGAAACTATACATTCACTTAAACACTTAGTAAACAAGTTAAGGAACATTAGTGCATATGTTCCGATTTTGAATCTAAAAGTTTGAGAAATCTATTCCAACCGTCAGATATCACCGTTAAGATTAAAAACATGTATGAAAAAAAATCCAACTACATCTGACAACGTTAAAGGCTCGATCGGGACGGTCAAACTGCAAAGTCAAACTTCTAAACGCTTTAAAACGGAAATTGGCCCGTCTAAATGACGTTTTTTTGCCTGACCTTCAACATAGAATAGTTTCAGATCGATGAGACGCAACTAATCGTATAAAAATTTTCCTCAAAATATTTACCGACCGTCAAGCTATCCATAGGAAAACGGTAGTAAAAAACAGTTAACCGCAATATTCGGCACACAGATTTTGTCGGAATCTTCTCATTTTTCAACCGTAGACGTTTTTCAATATTTCGGTCATATCTTATTTCACGACACATTTGCATTTGAAGGATGAAACAATGGTTTGTCAACAGTGATAGAAAATGGAAGCTGCTCTTTTTTTGTTTTTTTTTTATCATAGCCGACGAAATAAAACCTAGTACTCGTCGGCTATTCTTTTGTCGTTTTCGGTCAAAAATAAAATATTTATTTTTAAAAAAAATATGGCCGACGAAATAATGAATTTTTCGTCGGCCATTATGAGAATTGCCAACGAAACATTTAATTTTTTCGTCGGCTATTCTCTGAAAAAAAAAACCAAAAAAATCAGTGGTTTTACACCTCTCCTATTCCGATGTCCTGTTCACATATAACCAAAATTGAACATAAAAAACCAGAAACTCAACAGTCAACATATTTCAAATTTTTTTGTAAGGGGTTTGGAACCCAGCCTAGCTGGGAGGCTCATCCCCACGCCCGTTCATTAGAAATGAGTTGATTACAAATGAAAGGATTACATCATTTAAATTACTTAATCCGTCGGATTGTAATCGGAATCATCGGATGAGTCTTCTTCGGTTTCTGAATTGCTCGATAGGGGTAATCTATGTCTTTCCTCACCACTAGAGTCCTCGTTAGTTTCTTCATTTGGATCAACATCAACAAGCAGTGGCTCTTCACGTCGAATTCGCACCGGCGTGTCTAGGCGAATAAAAGAGGAGTCAGGAATACCGTTTGAGTTGGGCTCTTGATACGCGGTGCCCCCTTCCTCGTTCTCTTCAGCCACTCCAAGTGTAGACGCCCGGTAAATGTTGCGATGGTGGATAGTGTTGACTACTTTCCACGGGTCACCCTTGGCGAGATCATCAAGATAAAACACTTGTTTCACCCATGTGGCTAAAACGAACGGGTCGTCCTCATACCATGATGTACTAGTGTTCACAGAACTTATGCCGTATTGATCGGTTTTCATGTTCTGCGGCCGTGTGTCAAACCATCTACACTTGAAAAGGTGCACTTTCATGCCTTCCCCGTAATGCAGTTCCACAACTGAATGGAGAACACCGTAATAGTCAACTCCACCATCCCCACCATGTGCCATATGAAACGACCCGAACCTTAAATACCCCTTTAAAAAGTTGACTTGGTGATCCGTTGTTATTTTTGAAAAGTTTTCTTCATAAAAGTTGTAGAGCACGACGGTACGAGTTCGTAGACACGCGGCACGCGTGAAACGGACGTCGTAAGAAAAAGTTATGACTTAAAAAATCGTGAGAGGATTTCGGAAATTTCGGAAAAGTGTGGAGAATTCTGGAATTTGGAATATTCCAAGTTCATTGGGAATATTCCTATCTTTTTTATCTGATTTTCCTTTCTCTCTCTGGGGACTCTCTCCCCCCCCCCCCCGATCGGCCCGAGCCCGAGCACAGTGGCACCGCTCTCGGCTCCTCGCCGTCCGGCCACCGATCGGCGCGCCACCGGTGCCGATCGGTTCGGCTCCTCCGTCTCTCCCTCGCTGCGGTGACGGCGTCGCGCGCAGCGCCTCCGTTGGCCCGTTTCGGCCCAAGAACCGAGGGAGGTGGTGAGGCCGGAACTCCCACTTCCGGCCACCGATCGGGCTGATTCTTGGGGGGGAAAGGAGCATCTCGACCCGTGCAACCTCTCCTCAAGAGGATTTGATCCGGTTCGGCCAAGGTAAGTAGAAATTTCGGTTTGAAATTTCTAGGGTTTTTGAACCCGATATGGGATTTTGCGATTTTGGATGATTTTGTTGAAATTGATGTAATTAGAGGTTGGATTCATGTTTAGGACGGTGATTAGAGTTAATTAGGTGAAATTTTGTGTTGGATTGGTCGATTTTTAAAGGATTGGGAATTTGAGGTTTCGGGGCCGCCGTACCGGCCGCCGTTTGCGGCGGCTGGGGGTTGTTTTGGCTTCGGGGATGAGTCCCCGAGGTGGTGGTGGTCCCTTTGGGTGATTTTGGCGTGAATCGGAGGTGTTTTCACCTCCGGTGGCGGAGCTGGCTGCGGCGGCCGGCGGCGGCGCTGCGGCTGCCGGCGTTTGGGGAAGAAGATGAACAGTGTTATGGTAAATAGTAAAAAGGTAAAACGGTAAATCGGTAAACTGTAAATCGGTAAATCAGTAAACAGTAAATAATAACTCAGTAAAAAGGTAAATAGTAACAGTAAAAATGTTAAACAGTAACTTTGAATAGTAAGTCTGACTTTTGACTTTGACTTTTGATTTTGACTTTGACTTTTACTGTTACTGTTGACTTCCGAAAAAAAAAAAAAATAATAAATAATAAAATAAATAACTAAATAAATAAAAGTTCTTATGCTAAAAATTAGCGACCAAAGAATTGATCGACTTTGTTCCCAGTGGGTGGGTGTTGGCGGTTTGGGGAGCAAAGAAAATTTTATTTAGTTTTTAGGATTATTTAGGACATGTTTCGAATTTTCCGAGGGAATTTTCGGGACGGGTCCTCTCAAATGGTATCAGAGCCGGTTCAACTCTCGGACCATGACTCTGACGGGTTTTCTTGAATTTCGAATACTCTAATAGTTGTGTTGAAATTACTCTATTTTAAATATTGTTATATGCATGCTTTATCTATAATCAGTATATTGTGCTTTGATCGGGGATATGTTTCTTGGGGGTTAAATAAATAATAATAAATCCTTAGGGGCCTATATGTTAGAGATTATGTATGTCGGATAGTAATGATTAGATCTGTTTCATTTTAAAGTGAATGCATGCATAATTATTTTAATGAAATTGAATTGTTTTAATTGCATGATTTGAAAGGCATAAGAAATTTGGTGATTAAATGAGAAAGTATTTTATTGAAACGAAAAGCTATATGATGAATTTTTGAATTTTATGAGATATTTGAATTTTATGAGATATTTGAATTTATGAATTTTTGAATTTTATGAGATATTTCTCTGGATTTTGATTTGATTTGATTTGAATTGATTTTGACATCTAGTTTTGATTTGATTTTGACAGCAGTGCTGTTTTATTTGGATTTTGATATTTCTCTGGAAAATGAGTTCCCCCATGATATTTCATAATTTCAAATTATTTGAGTATTTACTCGGTAGACCGGAACTGAAGTTTCCGGGAATTTTGTTGAGTTTATGAATTCGAATTTCTTGACATGCCGACTTTGATTATTTATTTCGATATTATTTTGGAGAATTTACGTATTTCTGATTTGACGGCATAGTGATTGCCGGGTATATTTGATTTGACGGCATAGTGATTGCCGGGTGTTTGTGATTTGACGGCATGATGATTGCCGAGTATTTGTGATTTGACGGCATGGTGATTTGCCGGGTATTTTTGGATTTCGGCATGTCGATTTAACAGGGAAATGTATTTCGAGATTTGTTTTTCACCCCACGATGGTCCACGTGATTATGATATTGATATGGATGCTAGCTAGCAGTGCCTCATCCCACGCGAGGTGACAACTTGACCATATAGGTCAGATTCACGCTCGGTGGTCGACGTAGGGTTGTGTATATTGAGGCGGTGACGTGTCTAGGTAGTAGACTTAGACACGGGGGGAGCCATTAGGGTTATCGGACCGGAGTCTGACGAGGCTCCAGTGGTGGTTAGACATTTCCCTGTTGCATGGCCAACGGGGTTTGGTCATGAGGATGTTTTCACTGTGATGGCGGGAATATTTCCTCAGTGAGGCTTTCAGTTTTAATAAATTCCCGCATCAGTCGATTGAGATTTTTATATTATTATATGACGTGATTGAGAATTTTGTGCGATTATATGATGCGGTTTCGGGAATATTTCGGTTACGAAGTTTTCAGCTTTTGATAGATTCCCGAAGCAGTGGATTAAGATTGATATATTTTATGTTATTATCTAGTTTCGGGAATATTTCCTCTACGAGGCTTTCAGTTTTTTTTTTAATAGATTCCCGAACCAGCGAGTTTGAGATTTTATATGACCAATGAGAATGGTCAAGAGATTTTATGATTTGATTTCAAAGACATATGATTTTGAGTATATATTTGATTTCCAACGTATATGATTTTGAGTATAAATTTCAAACAAAGAAATATTTGTTTATTTGAATTATCAGCGAGGCTAATGTGTTTCAAATGAGATTTTCATAAAACGTACCTATGTTTTATACACAAAAATGCATGTATTGTGGTTTTTTTTTTTTTTTTTTTTTTTTTTTACAAGCATGTTTTGAACCCGTGGAAATATTTGAGAAGAGACTAATAGGGTTGACCGGTGATAGTTATTTGGATAATTTTTGGGATTATTTATCTTTAATTGATTGTTTGCACCTACAAATAGATTTGGTGAAATTGTGTTTTTGTAGGTGATGGTCGGTGATGAGGGTTTGTATTAAGGAGTGTTTTATTGAAACTTATACAGGAAGGGCTATCCAAATTTAAGGGGAGATTATGTCAAAAAGTTTAGACATAGTATCTCCTTAAGATGGGGCCCATGAGATCATTAAGAATTTGTATTCGGCTTAGTAACCTGAAACCAGTAAACATTTGCTCATTTGATTGTCTCTTTGTAATTAGAAATGTTGAGTTGTTTAAATTTTTCAACGTTGGCAAGTTGTGTGCCAGTTTAGAAAGGGGCAATGAGATAATTGTACCCTACCTGTGAATTTAGTGGCTTTGAAAATTTCGTGGACGAAATTTCTTTAAGGGGGGTAGATTGAAACGACCCGAACCTTAAATACCCCTTTAAAAAGTTGACTTGGTGATCCGTTGTTATTTTTGAAAAGTTTTCTTCATGAAAGTTGTAGAGCACGACGGTACGAGTTCGTAGACACGCGGCACGCGTGAAACGGACGTCGTAAGAAAAAGTTATGACGTAAAAAATCGTGAGAGGATTTCGGAAATTTCGGAAAAGTGTGGAGAATTCTGGAATTTGGAATACTCCAAGTTCATTGGGAATATTCCTATCTTTTTTATCTGATTTTCCTTTCTCTCTCTGGGGACTCTCTCTCTCCCCCCCCCCCCCCCCCCCCCGATCGGCCCGAGCCCGAGCACAGTGGCACCGCTCTCGACTCCTCGCCGTCCGGCCACCGATCGGCGCGCCACCGGTGCCGATCGGTTCGGCTCCTCCGTCTCTCCCTCGCTGCGGTGACGGCGTGGCGCGCAGCGCCGCCGTTGGCCCGTTTCGGCCCAAGAACCGAGGGAGGTGGTGAGGCCGGAACTCCCATTTCCGGCCACCGATCGGGCTGATTCTTGGGGGGGAAAGGAGCATCTCGACCCGTGCAACCTCTCCTCAAGAGGATTTGATCCGGTTCGGCCAAGGTAAGTAGAAATTTCGGTTTGAAATTTCTAGGGTTTTTGAACCCGATATGGGATTTTGCGATTTTGGATGATTTTGTTGAAATTGATGTAATTAGAGGTTGGATTCATGTTTAGGACGGTGATTAGAGTTAATTAGGTGAAATTTTGTGTTGGATTGGTCGATTTTTAAAGGATTGGGAATTTGAGGTTTCAGGGCCGCCGTACCGGCCGCCGTTTGCGGCGGCTGGGGGTTGTTTTGGCGTCGGGGATGAGTCCCCGAGGTGGTGGTGGTCCCTTTGGCTGATTTTGGCGTGAATCAGAGGTGTTTTCACCTCCGGTGGCGGAGCTGGCGGCGGCGGCCGGCGGCGGGCGGCGGCGCTGCGGCTGCCGGCGTTTGGGGAAGAAGATGAACAGTGTTAGGGTAAATAGTAAAAAGGTAAAACGGTAAATCGGTAAACTGTAAATCGGTAAATCAGTAAACAGTAAATAATAACTCAGTAAAAAGGTAAATAGTAACAGTAAAAATGTTAAACAGTAACTTTGAATAGTAAGTCTGACTTTTGACTTTGACTTTTGATTTTGACTTTGACTTTTACTGTTACTGTTGACTTCCGAAAAAAAAAAAAAAAATAATAAAATAATAAAATAAATAACTAAATAAATAAAAGTTCTTATGCTAAAAATTAGCGACCAAAGAATTGATCGACTTTGTTCCCAGTGGGTGGGTGTTGGCGGTTTGGGGAGCAAAGAAAATTTTATTTAGTTTTTAGGATTATTTAGGACCTGTTTCGAATTTTCCGAGGGAATTTTCGGGACGGGTCCTCTCACCATAACCCCTGAATTTTGTGTTTTCAGTCTGAGGTCTCTGTCTTCACATCGAAATAACACACCATTCACCTTGCACGTCGCATAAACTTTTGAATAGACCGGCCTCCTCGCTAAAAGTCTGAGTTCGTGCGACCAATTTGGGTGATTATCATTTTCAATAAGGTCCATCTGCAACCATCAGAATCAACTATAAATATGAATAAATATACACAATAATATATGAACACGTATAGAATAGTGTTAAAGGTACGTACCCAGCAGCCGAAATACTCTGCGAATGTCTGGTTGTGGTAATCGAGATCACCTGCTACTCCTTCACAACGTAGATGTATGTCCTTCCAAAACTGAACTTCTGGACAGTTGATTAGTACCCACCAATGTGCAATGGCTACCTCATAATCTTTCAACTTGTAGGAAACTGGCATGTTTCCATCGAGTACAACATCGTCGGAGAGTATGGAAAGATTGAACTGTGACGGTACATCTTCCGGTATGCTTTCCTGTAACGCTCCGAAATAAAGCTTCATGTAGGTGACGCACTCGTGCGCAATATATGCTTCAGCTATACATCCTTCATGTGCGGATCTGTTTTGGACAAAACCATCGTATTGTCCAAGTTGCCTATAAATCAAGTTTTTAAAGTGTTATGATAATACATTAACACTATATCACATATATTGATGAGGAAATTAACATAAGGTGTAAAATACGTACCTTTCCATCGGATACATCCAAGTGAAGTGCACAGGACCGGTAAGCAACAACTGCCGAGGAAGATGGATCATGAGGTGAGGCATGATGTCGAAAAAATTTGGAGGAAATATCATCTCAAATTTACACATGATATGAACGATGTCTTGTTGCATTTCCCGGAGGTCAGATTTTCTCACTTCCCGTGTGCATACCTTCTGGAAAAATCTTGCCAACGCTACTAACGGCTCCACAACGTGACGGGGAAGGAACGGTCGAATGAAAACAGGGAAGAGACGTTGTACCAGGATATGATTGTCATGACTTTTCAACCCGTACAGATTGTTGAATTGTCTGTTGACACACTTGGCTATATTTCCAGCAAAGCCTGAAGGATACTTGGCCCGACTTATCCAATGGAAAATTTCTGATTTATGCTCAGGCTTGACGGTGTAAGGAGCTTGAGGCATTTTTCTCTTCCCTTGTTTCAACCATAGTGGTTTTCTGATATTCATGTTTTGCAGATCAGTGCGAGCCTTAGGACCGTCTTTCGTCTTCCCCTCCAAGTTCAGCGTTGTGCCCACCACACTTTCAGAAACATTTTTTTCTATGTGCATAACGTCTAGGAAGTGACGGATCAGCAACTCACACCAGTACGGGAGTTCCCACAATATGCTCCTATGTGTCCAGAATTTGTACTCCTCAGGCCTTTCAGGTATTTCCGCTACAATATCGGGATGATTGCTGAGGGGCCCAAAATCGTACTCATTAAGTCTTGCTAAAATTTCTCTTCCTGTCCATCTTCTGGGAGGACGACCGTGTTCTTCGGTTCCATCAAATGCGGCGGACTCGTAACGCCAGTGGTGATCCGCCGGAAGGAACACACGATGACCCGTTCGGCATATCTTGTTGCAATGAGGGGTGCTCCCATAATCGCTGAGGCACTCTGGACAAGCCTTGTATCCCCTAACAACGCTGCCCGACAACATCCCATAAGCAGGAAAATCACTGATGGTACCAATAACCATGGCATGCATCTGGAACGTCTCCTGCTTGTACTTGTCAAAAGTGGGATGACCAACGTCCCACAATACCTTAAGCTCTTCAATCAATGGTCTCATATACACATCGAGACATTTCCCTGGGTAACCAGGCCCCGGAATCAACAACGTCAACATATTATATTCCTTCTTCATGCACATCCACGGAGGAAGGTTGTAAGGTACCAAAACCACCGGCCATATACTGTATGAAAGACTCATGGTGCCGAAAGGGTTGAACCCGTCGGTTGAGAGCCTGAGCCTGACGTTTCTGACATCTGACGCAAAATGAGGAAACTCATTGTTTATATGCTTCCAAGCCGCTCCGTCAGAGATGTGTGTCATGATATCTGCGTCTCCCGCGTCCCGCTCACCGTGCCACCTCATAGCTTTTGCGGTGGTTTCTGACATGTACAACCGCTCAAGCCTATCTCTCAACGGAAAATACCGAAGCACTTTCACAGGTTTCCTATTGCCTGCTCCCGTCAACTTATATCGGTCAGACTGACATATCGGACATGCGTCAAGGATAGCAAGGTCATTCCTTTCTGCATCTTTACCCCAGAAGAGAACGCAGTCAAATGCGCATGCATGGATCTTAATGTAGGAAAGCCCTAGATCTTTGAGGATACTTCGGACCTTACGGTGATTGGTAGGATTACGATGACCCTCCTCCAACAACGAAGAAGTATACTGTAGATATTCATCCACTTGCCTGATGCTCCCTTGTGTCTCGACTTTAATCCTCATTACCTCCATCACACTTTGAAGAACTGTCTTCTCAGAACTTGAAGACACAGGGGTCTGTTGCAATGCAATCAGTTTGTTGTACTTGTCAAAGGCAGCAGTGTTGACAACTTGTGGGAACGGCTGCACCGGGTCATGCATATATTGTTCCCCACGTACACCGCTTTCAAAAGGAAACACGTCGTTGACGAATGCCATCGTTGGATCGTTGGATGTACTACTACTGCCCGCCTCAAAATACTGCCCATGATCATGCGATCCATCTAATGATGGCTCACCGTGATATATCCAACGTGTGTACTTCGGCCAAAACCCATTACTCTTTAGGTGCTCCCATACTGTCCTAATCGGAAATCGACACATATCACTGCGACACTTACATTTCTTGCACGGGCAATAATGGTAATTCCCGTTTGCATTTTTCTCGACGAACTGCAAAAAATCCACAACTCCTGTAGTGTATCGTCGGTCATGCCTTGGAAGCGAAATCTAACTCTTATCTCGATCCATATATAGCCTGATAATAATATATATGTATAACTTTAATTAATAATAAATTAATTAACACATATATATATATATATATATTACAATATATATTATTATCAACATCAACTCATATATATATATATACCATTAATTAACAACCATTATTTAAGTTCATTACACTATCAACAACCATTAATTAACATATTTATATATATTTTAACACTAATTAAAATAACATTATTAAATTAAAACACATAATTATACTCTAACTGAAAATCAACTCAACTACAACTCAAAATCAACATATATACATACATTCTAACGCTAAAACAACAACAAAACAAAAAATCACTTACTATATCAAAATCACTAAAACTCAAAATCAACTCAACTAAAACTCAAAATCAACATATATGTGTATACGTACCTATATATAGCTCCATAATGTAAGAGAGGACGGATTTCAACAATACCCACAGATTTTTCACTCTTTCTCCCGTTTTTTTCCGTTTTTTTTGAAATGAGCAGCTTCTGTCCAGATCTGAAAATATAAAGACTTATAGCCGACGAAATTGTCAACTTCGTCGGCCATTCTTCTTAAATTTGTATAGCCGACGAAAACTTTAAATCGTCGGCCATTATAGGGGTATAGCCGACGAAAGAAAAAATCGTCGGCCATTCTTGTAGAATAGCCGACGATTTTTAATTTTTAGCGACGAAATAAAAAATCGTCGGCCATTCTATGGGAATAGTCGACGAAACTTTTTTTTTTGCGACGACAAAAATTTTCGTCGGCCATTCTTGGGAATAGCCGACGAAAAAAGTGTTTCGTCGGCCGTTTTTTTTTTTTTTCGTCGGCAAAGCCCTTTTTTCTTGTAGTGCTAATTTACTATGTACAAGTGATCATCATCTCTCACACCAAATAGTTCACACAAAAGACTCTTTAACAAGTAGACTTGCATGCAAGAAAGTAAGGAACAAGTATTTAGCATGTTTTTAAGTTCAAATTAGTTTCGATCCCAATTAGAGCCTACGAGGTCATCTAATCGTTTGATTACTAAAGTTCTTAAGATTAACTACGAGTATAATTATAAGGTTATGCTAACCGGTTTTACACGTTTAACATTTAAGCATATGAATCACAAATCGAAGACATGTAAACAAGCAAGGTTGTCAATCATCTTATTTAACATGCAAGTTCTAAGGGTTTTACTCTAGGCGAGAACACAAACCAAGACAACTACGAGTATGAATTATTTATGTTCTCTAGTTTGATGAAACCTGACATCTAGATTTACATGCTTCCAGCCAATACTAATGTTTCGGTTTTTAAGTCACATCCCTTAGATTACTAACCAATTTAAATCCTAAACATGCTTCTAATACCACTGCATGTCCTAATTATCCAACATACAAAAATCCACAAGTTAAAATTGCAAAACTACTTTACATAATCTTTCAACAAAATCGGTTCATACAAAAGTTTAACAAAAACCAAGAATTGAAACAAGTTCTTACAAACCACACAAACATGAACAAATACATAAGCCATAGGGGGAGTGGATCACACTTTTAGAACCTTGGAAGACTCTTCAAGACGTGGTGGAGTGATGGTGGACTGCTCGGCAGGAGCTTAGGACAAGGGAACGAAATTTGGATGGTGGTGGTGATGGTTTTGGCTAAGTATTTGGTGTTTGGTGATTGTTAGACTTGGTAGAGCTTTAGGCTAGTATTTTATGCTTGAGATGAGACTACCTTTTTCTGTGGAGAATGCCCTCTATATATAGAGGAGAGGCCGGCAACCCTAGAGCAGTTCCTAGGTACAACTAGGTAAAACAAAACCTAATAGAATAGGGTTTTGAAACCTTCCTAAATTAATTTCTTCTAGGACTTTATTTTCTGATTTTTTTTGTTCAATGCTTGGGCTGTACATCTTCATGGACTTCATATGTGATCTTGACATCTTCATTTAGTGAACTTGGTCCATCGGAAAATGCCCCAAAAACCGGCACTCTTCAAAATGGCTTAATCTGCCTTTCCGGCAGCTTCTCCTAGTTTGACTAGGAGAACTTCTTTCTTCATATTCTTCTTCAATGCCTTGGCTCAGTGTCTTCCTTTAACCTTCAATAAGCTTGGACAATCTTCAAATATGCAATTATACACCAAAATGTCCATTGAAAATCGAAACAAAGGAAACGAGGCAAAAACTTGCTGGAATCAGCAGGAATGACCTTGCTTCAGTAAATCTGGCATAACTCCCTCCTCGGAGCTTCGATTGATGCGATTCCAAGTCTCAGAGAGACTAGACACGTAGAGATACCACCATATAAACCAGTTTGCTCAAATTCCTTGTGAAACGTCCGGAGTGAATTTTTGAAGTTGGGACATGGTCCCAGGAAAAATCCTGGAGTCCCTGGATTGGTTTGCTCAAGCTGCTGACTTGCAGCCATCATTTGGGTCACCTCCCGAACTCCGATTGACCTGAAATTTGGACACAACATATATCCGTATACTATAAAAAAACAAACCAAATTTTGTCGCAATCGGAAAAGGCTAGATCAATTTTCCACATATCTCAGAATCACGAAAAAGACATATTTTGCATTATTTTCCAAAATTCTTAAACTTAGTCATTTTTCGGATAATTAAGCACATATTTCCAAAACTCTACCAAATTGACACTAAACTATATTATGACTCTATCTTAGATAAATAAGAGTCAAACAAAGCATAAACGATGGCAATTACATATTAGTATCGTCGCACATTGTGCTCCTATCACTTCTTCTTCTTCCTTTGATACTCGTTCTCCCTTCTTGTCAAATCCCGCCCCTTGCTCAATTACTAATTGCTATGCATCAAGGGTAGCCGACATAACTTGCTCGGCCTCCTAAATGACTTCCACAACTCGGCACTCATCCTCCTTAGCAATTGGGAACTTCATGGCTTTGAAAACATAGAACTTGATTACCTCACCATCAAATTCCATTGTTAAATTACCCGCGGCGACATCGATCTTTATCCTTGCCGTCCTCATGAATGGCCGGCACAACAATAGTTGAGTGCTATGATCTAGCGAGTCCTCCATCTCAATGACATAAAACTCAGCCGGAATGATCAATTGATTGACTTGTACAAGCACATCTTCCACATAGCCTTCCGGATATTTGTTAGAGCGATCCGCTAGTTGTATGATGACATTATCCTTCTTGAGAGGTCCAAGGTTCAACGTTTCATAAAAATTGAGTGGCATAACATTGATCGACGCTCCCAAATCCAACATAACATCCTCAAATCGAGTGTTGCCTATCACACAAGGCACATTGAAGCTTCCGGGATCCTTCATTTTTGGTGGTAACTTCCGTTAAATAACGGCTGACACTATTTCACTCATTCTCACCACCTGTGTCTCCCTTGTATGCCTTCATGTAGTACATAGCTCCTTAAGAAATTTTACATATCTTGGTACGTACTTGTCTAATGCATTCCAACAAAGGTATGTTTACTTCAACCTTCCGAAATATATCCAACACTTCCTCGTCGGATTTCTCCTTTTTAGACTTTGCAAATCGTGAAGGGAAGGGTATGCATGAATTAGGCACACCTCCCTTTGTTGGTTGGCTTGGCACACACTCCTTCTTTGAAGTTGCGGGATCATGCTCCAAATCATTCTTGTTCAAGGCTTGGCTACGCTTCTCGGCAGCAGCCCTTTGCTCAGCTCCCGCTTGTTGTAATGCCGGTGTGTTTGCCGGCAACAGGAGAGGCTCGGTTGCATGGGCAGCAGGCTGCTCGGAAGCAAGGTTACTGCTAAGAGCATCTACTTCTTTCATCTTGGCTTGTGGCTCGGCTAGTGTCTTCCCACTTCGAGTTACAATGGCTTGAGCTTGTTCATTCCTTGGATTCTTTATTACTCCTCCCGGTAGCTTCCCTTGCTCAGTAAACTTCCCCATGAAATCTACGACTTGCCCCATTTGGGTTTTAAGTTCCCCAATGTTCTTCGAATGAGTTTGTTGTCCCGAAAGTAAAGCATGAGTAGCATTCGAAAGAGATTGGATCAATGCATCACAGTTGGGGTTGCTTGGCATTGCTTGAGGTTGGCTCGGCATAGGCTGAAAATTTGCTTGGCTCAGCCCCTTGGTTTTGCTGAAAGTGATGCCGAGGCACAAAAGGTGCCCTAGGTTGATAGGGTGCGGCACCCCCTTGGTTTGGCTGCATTGGTGCTCTAAGTACGTTGTCATTATTTGCCCATCGAAAGTTCGGATGATCATTGAACCTCGGATTAAAGTTCTCGTACCTTTGGCCTCCTTGGAAACCAATAGCATTGCACTCCTCTACTCCCTCACTTGATCCAAATTGAGGGCATTGTTCGGTCTCATGGCTCTCGGTGCAAATGCCACACACCATGGCACGCTTTCCTTTCATCATGTTACTCACCAAATCGGCAAGCTTGTCAACTTTCTCCTCCAATTTCGAGCTTGAAGACGACTCATGAACCTTCTCATTTCTTGGCACATTGTTTCGTGCCATGCCAAATTGTTGGTTGTTTAAGGCACGAACTTCCAATAAATTCCTTGCCGGTCCGGCAGTCATCTCCAAGAAACTACCTCCCGCGGCCGAGTCAAGAAACTCCCTCTCCATTACGCGCAATCCCTCATAGAAATATTGCAATAAGAGTCCATCGCTAATGCCATGCGACGGACACAAAGAGACAAGGGACTTGAACCTCTTATAGTAGTCAGAGAAAGTTTCATCTCTGGCTTGCTTCACACTTGTTATTTGCTTCCTCAAATCAGTGATACGTGAAGCAGGAAAGTACTTAAGCAAAAACCCATCCACCATAGTGTTCCATGAATTGATCCGACCACTAGGCACTTCAAACAACCACTCTTTCGCTTGATCTTCCAATGAAAACAGAAAAGCCTTCGTCTTAAAGTGTTGCAAATCCGTACCTCGCAAACACATACTCTCAGTGGTGAAGTTAAACCATTGCAAGTGCTTGTTGGGATCCACACTTGGCATTCCATAGAAAGATTTCAACTTGTGGAGGAATCCACTCCTCAATTCAATCTCACCAGTCTTGTCGGCTTCCAAAGGAGGGTAAGTAATGTTGGAAGGTGCAGCCCCTCCTCCTCCAGTGACATGACTATTTTGTGCTCTAATCGAACTCATAACTACTTTCTCAGTAACTAGCTCGGCAAAGGCCTCAAATTCCGGACTCTGAAGATCACACGACGAAGAAATAACAGAAGGGGAGCTCGGCAATGAAGGTGTCGAACTAGGTGGTGATTATGGCGGTGTAGAAACTGTGCACGGGCTAGATGGCTCTGATGGGGGCAGTGATAGGAGCACAATGTGCGACGTTATTAATATGTGTATGCCCTCATTTATGCTTCGCTTAACGTTTATTTGTCTAAGATAGAGTCATAATTTAGTTTAATGTCAATTTGGTAGAGTTTGGAAAAATGTGCTTATTAATCCGAAAAATGACTAAGTTTGAGAAATCTGGAAAATAATGTGAAAATTGTCTTTTTCGTGATTCTGAGACTCGTGGAATTGTGACTTAACCTTTTCCAAATTTGATGAAATTTGGTTTGCATTTTTATGGTAAGCTCATGTGTGTTTTTCAAAAATTCAGATTAATCGGAGCATGGGAAGTCACCCAAATGATGGCTGCAACTTGGCAGCTCGAGCAAAACGATCCACGGACTAAAAGGATTTTCCTGGGACTGTATCCTGACTTCCGGATTTTTTGTATGACGCATTGCTTGGAACCACAGGACGTACCATACACCTTTGGAAAGCTCTACGAGTCTATTTTCTCTGGGATTTGGAATCGTATCAATTGGAACAATGAGGAAAATGTTATGCCAGTTCCAACGCGACAAGGTCACTGCCAGCCGGCCACCAAGCTACTGCCTCTTTTCCTTCTTTTCTGTTTTGGATGGACATTTTGGCATTCAAATACATATTTAAAGATTTTCCAAGCTTAATGGAGGTTAAAGGAAGCAATCATGATCATGCAAAGTGAAGAACAATGAAGATTGAAGCTTTCCTAGTTGAGCTAGGAGAAGGCTGCCGGCAAGCAAGGCTGCCGGTTGTGTTTCGCCGATTCTGCCATTTTCTTTGGATCAAAAGTCGTCAAATGAAGTTGTCAAGTCAACATAAGAAGTCTAAGAATATATGCAGCCCTAGCCTTGAAGGAAAATTCAGAAAATAAAGTCCTAGATGAACCATGAAAGGAAGGTTACAAAACCTTATTCTACAAGGTTTTGTTTTGCCTATTTTACCTAGGATTTTCTGCTAAGGTTGCCGGCCTCTCTTCTCCTATATATAGGGACTGCTCTCACACAGAGAAATCATCTCATCTCAAGCCAAAACACAAAGCCAAAACTCTACCAAAATTCCCCAAAGATCCTACACAAAAACCCTAGCCGAAACACATCATCCATCACCATCTCACCATGTTTCTGCCGAAGCTTGTACCTACTGCCCGTGCAGCCATTCTTCCATCATCCATTGGATCAACACGAGTAGAAGTCATCAAAGGTGTCTGCAAAAGTGTGATCCACTCCCCTCTTTTAGTTTTGTAATTTTTGTGTAGTTATGTTTAGTTTTGTCTATGAAACTCTCATGAATGTTTGGTGTTGGTTTATATGAACCGCTTATGGTTTTATAAATTGTATGTTAAAGACTTGTTTGAATCGATGCTTAGATTTAAGTTTAGGTTTCGACAAGAACAATGAATTTTGCATGCTAATTTGTAATATGTAACTTGTGGATTTTTGTATGTTGGATAATTAGGACAGTGGTATTAGAAGCATGTTTAGGATTTAAATTGGTTAGTAATCTAAGGTGAGGGCATGAAAATCAATACTTGGTGTTGTCTCTAAACATGATCTAGGTATTAGGTTTAATCGGCTAGAGTAATTACAAACTAGATGAACCTGACAGACTCTATGATTTGTGTTATTCACTTAGGGCTATTAATCTTAGAACTTGCATATTAAAATAAGATGATTGACAACCTTGCTTGTTTTGCATGTCGCCAATTTTGACTATTGTGCACAGTTGTTAAGTCTCAAAAGGATTAACATATTCTAGGATCCATACTCAAAAGGTCGATCTTATGAACTTGAGAAGTCTTATAACTAGGTTTTAGTCGCAACTAATTTGAGTCTTATGCATGTCGATACTTGTCCCTTACTTTCTTGCATGTGTGTCTACATGTTAAAGAGTCTTTGTGCTAAATTCTTTGTGTGAGAGATGATGATCACTTGTATATATTAGCTTTAGGATTTAATTTCGTGCCTTTTATTTTCGCACCTAGTTTAGGGGCAGCCCTAAGGCTGCCGAACCTCATCTTCATCCCCCATGATAAAATCGTATATATGTATATAAGTGTGACAATTGTGTGCATATGTGTTTGTGAATATTTGTGTTAACATTCTCATGTTTCAGGTACCCTTAATATCCGGCTAGAACGATCCCTACTTGCTTATACTACTAATGATATTTTGTAGGGTTTTTGATTGCTTGAGTCGCTTTGGCGCTCGATCAATTTTTGGCGCTGTTGCCGGGAGTTATAAAAGCTTGTTATATTTGAATGTTATTTTTGTTTTGTATATTCTATGTGGTTTTATAAATTTTGTTTCACTTTTCTCTAACTTTGCTAATTCATGTATGCATTGTAGAAAATTTTCAATGCTAACTTTAACTTGTAACTTGATTCTAACTTGAAATTGTTGCTAACCTTTGCTAACTTTAACATTTTTTAACTCATATTATCTAACTCATTCTCTTCTAACTCAATTTTTTTTCCTATATTTTTGTTTTTGTTCCTTTTGATTTGTTTTGTGTGTGTGCAGGTCGGACTGGAAAGAGAGGTGAAGAAATATTCCAAACTTCTGCCCAAAACAGAAATTGGGTAGTGCAGTCAGTCGACTTTGGATGGCTGCCGTTTGCAGCTCACGAAATCTGGGAACATGAGCCATACATCTTTGGAAAGATCTCTAAGTCTACTTTCAGTAGGATTTTACAGAAGTGGATTTGGAGCCTCAAGTCATTCCCAGTTTCAATTTGAGTGAAGCAATGTCAATCTGGCAGAACAGAAAACTGGGAAGATCAGTCGGTCCAATAAAAGGCCAAAGAAAGAGTACTTCTGCTGGTCTGATTGAGACAAATTTTATACCGTTGGAAAGCTCTGTGTGTCCACTACAACATTGTTCCATAATACTTTTCCATTAGGATAGTGGAACACACCCAAATTTGAGCCTTAAGAGGAAGCATACAATCTGCCAAAACTTCTGCCGATCTGCCTGCAGCCTACCTTGCTGCCCCTGCGCACTGCCGAGCACTTGCCGAATGTCCCTGGCAATACACCTGCTGAATGACCCTGCTGAGAGTAACCTGTTCTGCCGAGGTCCCGCCAAGGCGATCTGCCTAGAGCAGCCTGCCTACGCTGCTGCCAACAGGCAGCCTGCAGCGTGAATCTGCCAACAGACATCTACTTGTGCTGCTGCCGGGAGGAACCTGTTGCTGCCCCTGCACGCTGCCTAGCAACTTACTTGTGCTGCTGCCGGGAGGAACCTGTTGCTGCCCCTGCACGCTGCCTAGCAACTTACCTGCTGCCCTGCAACTCTGCTGAAGACCCTATCCTGCCCCTCCCGCTGCCTGCTGCCCTGCTGCAGCTTGTCTTGCATGCTGACCGATATGCTGCTACCTTGCTGGTGCCCCTGCATGCTGCCAATACTGCTGCCGAGAGCAACGAAACACATGCGCAGCATGCGCGCCATGACAACAAAGCTGCAGATGCAGCCGTGCAGCCTGCTCTGGAAGAACGTGCAACCCTGCTGCCAAGCAAAGTTTCCGCCTATACATTGCAGCTTGCATTCCCTGCCAAGATGCATGCACGCTGCCTACGCTCCAAGGCACTCCCCTGCCCCTGCCGAAGGCTGCTGCACCCAAGTTACGGAGGACACACCATTGAAGGCGAAGCAGTTTCGGTGCCTTGTGTTATCAATTTCGTGTAAGCCTTGGTCCGGCCGGTCAAGGAAGACACACCATTGAAGGCGAACTTACTCAAGAAGAATCCTTGGAACATGGTCAAATTGGAGAGAAAAAGTGAAGGAAACACCAAACTGTACCCCAAACAGAGTTCTGGCAGTGCAGTTCTTCTACTTTGGATGGCTGCCGTTTTTATCTCACATTAGCTGGGAAGACGTGTGATATATGCAAAGAAAGGTTTCTGAGTCTACTTTCTGTACGATTTTGAAGAAGTGGATTCGGAGTATTGTGCTGTTCCCAGCTTCAGTTTGAGTGAAGCAAGGTCAATCCAGCAAAGCCGGAAGCTCTGCAGACAGGTCCGATAAAAGGCAAAACATGGAGTACTTTTGTTTATCGGATTGAGACAAACTTTATACCTTTAGAAAGCTCTGTGTGTCCACTATAACATTAATTTAGAGCACTTTTGCATTCGGTCAATGAAACATACTCAAATTTGGGCGATAAGAGGTAAAGGTCCTGTCTGCCTTGCTGTGAGATTTTCTTTTTTTTCTCTAATTTTGCAGGAGCATATCTCTCAAACCGCTTGGAGTTAGGAAACGTGCCATATATGCACGAACAGCCAGCAACATCAACTTTTCATTCCAGATGGTATTTTGCTCATCAAAGAATTTTTGCTTCCATTATTGGGCCGAGGGAGACTTGCCTGCCGAGAGCCTGCTACTGCAGAGACAAGGCTGCTGCGACAAACCCTGCCGAGCAGCATACTGCCTAGAAAGGCTGCTGCCCCAACTTCCAACCACATGGCACGATGAATACACAAACAGACAGTGAAGAGTCTAGGCTGAGGACTTTAAATACTTAAGCGCTAATGGGGAGGCAACCCCATACGACCAAGGAAAACGAAGGAGCCATCACCGAGAGTTTGAAATTTCGTAACCCTTATCTTTTTCTTTGATTTGTGATGATATGTTGGAATGTGTTAGACAATTACATGCTTAGGAAATTCGTTGATATAGTTGTGTGCTTACATTGAAGACAATGTAATTTTCTAAGTGTGGGGTGGGTTTACATATTTCGTTTATGTTTTGGTGTGCTTAGTTTAGAAATAGAAAATTCAGAAAATTGTACCACAAAAATAGAGTGTTTTAATTGTTTGTTTCGAGTCTTAGGATGCCCCTAGATTGTCAATGATGTTTTTCTCCTCTTTGCATACATAGATGATGGTTGTGCATACTTTATAAAATTGTGAGTTTCATGGATAATGTGCATTGGTAGGAGCATGTAAGACTTGTTGATTAATAAAGCATGCATGTTTTAGCTAGTTTGTTTCCATAATAACCTATGTGAGCTTTAGAGCCAATTTTCTTTCTTCATGAGTGATAAATTTCTAAAAATTTCAAGCATGCTAAAATTTTTGAACCTCATTATTCTTTTTATATTCAATGATTATGTGCCATAGGTTTTTAATGAACTCTAGAATGCTAGAACTTACTCTTGTTGATTTTCAAAACATTTTTATCATAAAATACCTTGATTTTGAAAGTGATTGAATAAAGATCTTTTAAGTTTACCACCATAGCCAAATAAAACATATGCCCTATTTGTGCCCGTCATGGGACACCTTGGTACATCCCTTTGAGCCTATGTTTAGCCTTTTCTTTCATCACCCTTAAACACTTTCCACGAGCTTAGTATAGTCATGCATGTACCCTTGATCAAAGTTTCGGCAAAGCTTGATTTTTGAAGGAGTTTTCGTATGATGTGATGAAGAAGAACAAGTGTGGGGTAGACTTAACTAAAAATCGTATGAAAAAATTGTATGTGCCGTGCCTAGCAAAAGAAAAAAAAAAGGACCGAAAAGAGAAAAAAAAATAAAAAAATTAGTCTGAGAGTAACAATTTTGAAAAAGGCACGGTTTCAAAGTGTAATTTACTAAGTCTAGTCTTGAAAAGTATTGTGAATTTAGAGTATGTATGTAAGTGAAGGTCTAGCATTGTTATATTTTGACCTTTGTTCGTATTCACATTGTTGTGGGGAAGTAAAGAATGAAGGAAGGGTCCAACAAGAAGAAATTCGGCCATTGGTGAGAAGACATAAGGAGAATTGAGCTTTGCTAAAGGCCATAGTGACGTTTTGAGCCTCCTTATCCCATAAAATTCGAAATACCTCTTAGCCTAGCCCCATTGCATCCCTTTTATTGATCTTTTCATGTTTCTTAAGATGGTTAAATTTGATTTGTGGAGATTATCTCAAGAGTAAGCATATGGTTTTGGTTCATTGGTGCACATAGTTGTTAAAATGAGGTTTTTCCATAAACATTCACAAAGTGCTTTTCGTTTCATGACATATGCAAGTTACTCTTTGTAATTCAATATCTTTCGCTTGCATATACTTATGAGTGAATGCTATGTTTCAAGTGAAAAGAAGGGAGTATGCCTAGTGAGGAGATTCAGATTAGCTTAACATGTCTACATGCTTATATTTTGTTCTTACATGTTCATATTGATGTTGCATGTTCATGAAACTTGGGATTTTCGTGTTTCGCATTCTCATGCATTAACTTGAAAGCTATGTGTACATATGAGCATGAGACAAATTGTTAGGGGGCAATAGTTTGTTTTGAGTCTTAGTTTTTATTTAGCTTTGCTAAGGGACAAGCAAATGATAAGTGTGAGGTAGTTGATAGGAGCACAATGTGCGACGTTATTAACATGTTTATGCCCTCATTTATGCTTCGCTTAACCTTTATTTGTCTAAGATAAAGTCATAATTTAGTTTAATGTCAATTTGGTAGAGTTTGGAAAAATGTGCTTATTAATCCGAAAAATGACTAAGTTTGAGAAATCTGGAAAATAATGTGAAAATTATCTTTTTTCGTGATTCTGAGACTCGTGGAATTGTGACTTAAAATTTTTCAAATTTGATGAAATTTGGTTTGCATTTTTATGGTAACCCAATGTGTGTTGTTTCAAAAATTCAGATCAATCGGAGCATGGGAAGTCATCCAAATGATGGCTGCAACTTGGCAGCTCGAGCAAAACGATCTAGGGACTAAAAGGATTTTCCTGGGACTGTGTCCTGACTTCCAGAATTTATTTCAGACGTTTCACTTGGAATTTGAGGAATCCCTTTTATATGGAGAGTGATTTATGAGTCTAGTTTCTTCAGGACATCAATCGGAGCATTGAGGAGGGAGTTATGCCAGATTTACTGGAGAAAGGTCAATATGCCGAGAAACAGAGTGGTTTCCCGGTTGCACTAGGAAAGTTTTCCTTTGGACTTTTTACAATTTGGACCGGTTGGTATGATGCACTAAAAGACTTTGGACATGTCCATGAAATAATTATCTATGAAGAATTCGGGCTGATCAATTGAAGAAAACTAAGACTTTATCGACAAGGAATTCAGCAAATCCTAAAATCGAATTGCTTGAGGACTACACTTCCGAATGTAGACTGAATTCCATCCTTTGTGCAAGAGTTTTGGCTGAATTAATTCATGATATTGTTCAAATATTCAGTCATTATCTTGTGGAATTTTCAGCAAAAAATAGAGGAAGAAAATCGCAACAAATCCTGATTAAATTCGGCAGAATTCCTGTGCACGTCATCCAACTTTCACGGACTCTCTTGGACAGCTCACTTTGAACCAGATCAATATCTATTTTTTAGAGAAAGATAATTTGTAATCTTCACCCAAATGTCAAATCTGCCAGCAGGATAAGTTTGAGAAAAACTAGATTTTGTAAACTCTAGTTGCTGCCGAACCTCTTCCTCCTTTGTTCTTCTATATATAGCACGGTTTTGACACAGTAAAATTATCTCTTCTCTCTCACTTTTACTTAGCCAAAACTCTGTCAAAATAGCACCACAACATCCAAAGAAAAAGACAAGCCGAATCCCTACTCACCATCAACCCGAGATTGCATCATCCATCCTCCACCGAATCAACTCTTGCCGAATCTTCAAGGTTCCTTTAAAGTGTGATTCACTCTTCTCTCATGGCCTGTAATTTTCGGTATAAGTAACTTTGTCTATGAAGTTTGTAAGGATTTGTGGATGTTTGTTTAGTTTTATTAATTTAACGTTGGACTTCCAAAATTCTGTTACGTGTTTTGGTTTTCTATTTGTTTGATTGATGATCATAGCATGTGACGATTTGTATGTATGTTAATAGGGTAGTAGTTAATCGCATGGTTTCATGAATATGTTTGGTTTATTTTCTGAATTCGTGTGTACAACAAGTTATATGTTTAAGGGTGGCCTAGGCCTAGGCCGATCTTTAGGTGTATGCTTCATGTTGCCGAACATGATATGGGGTAAGTTATATGCGAAGTTGATTTATCTTGTGTTGGTTCCAAGGGTAGAGTAATTCAGAGAATATGCAGATTGAAGCAAGGTGAGGTAACGCCATACTTTTTGCTTGTTTCCAAATCGACTCATTGTACTTATGTGTTTCTTGGTTTAATTTCTGCGCGAAGTGTTTTTAAACTGATTAGCACTATGTTTAGGATTATACGCGAAGTTAATTCTAAATACTTGTGGAGTTTTGAATGATTAGATGAACCGCGAAGGGCTCTAATTAAATTGGAACTAAGCTAGCATGAAATCGGTGATGTTATTGCTGCCATGTTTTCTATATGCAATTGTTACATGTTTTCTATATGCAATTGTTACATGCATGAAATCGGTGAACAGTACTTGTTGTAAATTTTTTTTTTATTACATATTACCCCTAACTCATTATTTCTAACTTCTACATGTTGATTCTCAAGATTCTTGTAGAGTTTAATTGTTAATTGTAGATCATAAGGAAGAGGTGAAGAATTACATTGTAAACAGTTGATTGGAGCTCTCATTGACTTGGGAAGGACAATAAGTGTTGCAAGAAACGAGTTCCCCACTCTAAACTTTTATTCATGATTTGTAATTAAATTCTACTTAGCTAGTTATTGTATATTTATACACTAACTTCTAACTTTCGCTAATTCACTAACTCACTACTAACTTATTCTTTGAATTCTCATCTCCATTCTTCTAAATTTCTTTATCTTGATGTGATGCAGTTGAAGAGTGGAGTAATCGTGCATCGAGTTATGATAACCATTGTAAGGAGGCACGAATTTGGAGTGCGCACTCCAAAAGGCGTCGCCCACAACTTGATTAAGAAGTGAAGAGTCTAGGCTGAGTAGACTATAAATATTAAACGCTGCATGAGAGGCAACTCATTTCAACCAAAATTGTGAAGGAGCCATCAACGAGAGTTTGAATTTTCTAAATCCCTAAACTTTTTTTGGTTGAATTGTATAAATGTGGAACTTGTGGATTTTATCATATGCTTAGAAATTACAATATTATTTCTTGTTTACATTGAGGACAATGTAATTTTCTAAGTATGGGGTAGAGAATACATGTTTCACATGTTTGTTTTTGTTTTGAGTCTTTGTTTCGAGTCATAAAAGAAAAGAAAATAAAAAAATGCAGAAAAATGCAGAAAAAAATAAATTAATTAATTTAAAAAAAAATTATTTAATTAAAAAAAAAATTGTTGCTTTTGTTTGATTTTACTTTGTTTGAGTCTTAGGTTGCCTCTAAAAAGTCTATGATGATTATATCTTTGAATGCATAGATGATGGTTTTGCATGATCATAAAAATTAAATTGTGAGTTTCATGGATTATATGATTGGTATGAACAGGTGAGATTTTGATTGATACATGAAAAACATGCATGTTTGAGTTTAATTTATTCCATAACATCCTACGTGAGCTTTTGAGCCTATATGTTTTCTTCATGAGTTATTATAAATGAGCATAAATTTATCAAATCTCATTGTTCTTTGCATAATCAATGACTATGTGTTACAGCTCTTTGATGGACTCTAGAATGCTAGAACTTGCTCTTGATGATTTTTGAGACTATTATTCATGACTATGCCGGTCATGATTCTGAATGTGATTGAAAAGATCTTGTTAGGATTACCACCAAAGCCAAATAATGCATGTGCCTAATTTGTACCCGTCCTGGGACTCCTTAGTTTTAACCCCTTTGAGCCGAAATTCAGCCATTTTATCTCATCACCATGATACACATTTCTTGTGCTTAGAATAGTTTTATCCTAACCCTTGTTATCAAGACTTGGTAAAGCTTAATTTTATTTTGAAAATTGCAATTTAGAGTGATGATATGAAGCAAGTGTGGGGTAATTGATCCGAAAAATAATTGTGTGCCATGTGTTGAAAAGAAATGAAAATCGGACAGAAAAAAAAATATTTTATCCGAAATAAAAATAAGAAAAGGCACCGATTGAAAGAAAAATTTGATAATCGGATTGGATTCTTGTTATGAAGTTAGAGTTTGTGTGATATTTGAAGGTCTATCATTGTTTTACTTGACCTTTGTCCATGTTCACTATGTTTTGAGGAAGAAAAGAATGGAGTTTGGGTCCAACATGATAAAGTTTAACCCTTGGAATGAAGTCATAAGGAGTATTCAGCTTTGCTAACTCTTGGTGACGTTTTATCACCACTATCTTAAAAATCGAATTCCTTATGCCTACCCCCATTATTACCTCTAAATTGATCTTTTCATGATTTTTAAGATAGGTAAACTTTGATTGTGGAGATTTTCTCAAGAGTAAGCATATGGTTTTGGTCCATTCGTGCACATAATTGTTACATGAGATTTTTCATAATGACTATTTGTATGTATATATGTTAATAGGGCAGTAGTTAATCGCATGGTTTCATGAATATGTTTAGTTTATTTTCTGAATTCGTGTGTACAACAAGTTGTATGTTTAAGGGTGGCCTAGGCCTAGGCCGATCTTTAGGTGTATGTTTCATGTTGCCGAACATGATATGAGGTAAGTTATACGCGAAGTTGATTTATCTTGTGTTGGTTCCAAGGGTAGAGTAATTCAGAGAATATGCAGGTTGAAGCAAGGTGAGGTGACGCCATACTTGTTGCTTGTTTCCAATTCGACTTGTTTCTGCCTAAACCCGGGGGCCTGGTAGATACAGATGAATCCAACTTGATTTCCTGCAAACCTGCTTTCTAAGGGGAATACCGGGCCGGCCGGCCTTCTCCTCTCCGATGCCTAAGTCAGTATAGTTGGAATATATATAACTTGAGCACGTATGTAAGCGGTGAGAGAGATAAGTTACCTATTAATGAGGGTAGTTGGGGCCCTTATATAGGTGGCTAGGGGTGAAGGCTGGCCTCACCCTTCGATGTGGGACTGGTTCCCTTCAAAGGGCAATTCTGGTGACCTCTTTGGCAGGCAGGCGCCCCCGGTCCCAGGGTCCCTGGCAGCCGGATAAACTGCTGGACCCCGAGGCCGGGTGCTGGTGGTTCGGTCCTGGAACTCGGGCCGGGCCCTGGTGCACCTGCTGCGGGTCGGTGGGCCTGCTGTAGCCTCTCTGCGGCTACTGTCAACAAGTTCCCCAAGTTCCCGGTCAAGTGCAATCTTGAATGGGGACTTAAAATCTGTCTTGCTCTTGTCCCGCAGACCCGCAGGGTTACCGACCCAACGGTGCCCAGTCCCCCAAGTCCGGATTGAAGATTGGGCGTGACCGGGCATTGGGCTGTGCTTGGTATTTGGGGCCGTCTGTGGGAACGATTTTTTGATCCACGAGAAAAGCTAGCATTGCTCTACCGGGGAGTAGAGTCCGATCAATCCTTTGAAAGATAGTTAAATACGCGGTCCAGAAGCCATGAAAGGAAGGAAGATAAAAACTGGCATCGGACGGTTGAAAGAGCGAATTCAGATCCCCGACCGGGTCCAAAACACAGGGGCTGAGGTCGGTGCGAGGTTCGCCCTTTCTCCCAACCAAGACGGAAGATCAGAGCGAATTCAGATCCCCGACCGGGCCTGTAACATAAGGGCTGAGGTTGGTGCGAGGTTCGTCCCTTCTCCAGACCAAGACAGAAGTCACGATCGCCAAGATTCAGAGAACCCCGACCGGTATGGTGCGGGAGAGGAAATAAAGAAGATGAAGGCAAAAGTCGAGCGGTTACGAGCAGAGGGCGGCCGAGACCGGCTAAGGGCAGATGCCCGGTGCCAGGAGTTGGAAGCAGTAAACACCGCCTTATTAGCGGTCCTGGGAAAAGGAGGCCAGCCGGGCACTCCTCGGGCGGCGTCACGGCCCGCAAGCAAGGTTAGCGAATTCCCGCACCTCGAAGTGGGACAGCCCACGGGAAGAAGAAGGACCATGCATGTGCCCACGCCTCTCTTTTTGGAAGCTTTGAAAAACTCCGGTCCGGTCGAGCTACCGTACCACACGAGCCAGGCGTCAAGCGAGCAGGACAGTTCTACTGCAAGGACGCTTGAAACGCTCTCCGCCTCAGTGTCGGATATGAAGGACCGTTTAGACGCCAGTTGATGTAAGCCTAAGCTCACACGCAATAATAAACCCTACAAAATATCGTTAGTAGTAAGAGCAAGTAGGGATCGTTCTAAGCCGGGGATTAAGGGTACCTGGAATATGAAATTGTTAGACAAAAACTTATATACATATATACAACACGTCACACATGGGGAAAATATATGGATCGGCAGCTTGCTGCCCCTAATGCTAAGATACGAAAATTAAACCTAAGCTAATATATACAAGTGATCATCATCTCTCACACAAAACAGTTCACGCAAAAACTCTTTAACACATAGATTCGCATGCAAGAAAGTAAGAGACAAGTATTTAGCGTGTTCAAGACTCAACTTAGTTTCGACCTACAACTAGAACGAATCTGATTTTTACCTAGTTGTAAAACTTTTTCTAATGTTTTAAGATCGAGCTATTCGCATGGTGATCCTAAAAGTTATGCTACCTTATACAAGACATAGCATTGAAGCACAAAAGTCTAAAATCGAAAACATGTAAACGAGCAAGGTTGTCAATCATCTTATTTAACATGCAATTTTTAGCTAAGGTATTACCCTAGGTGAGCACAATAGAATCAAAGCAACATACGTTTCATCTTTATTCATTCTACTCAGGTTAAATGAAACCTAACATCTAGATTTACATGCTTTAAACAACAATTGTTTTAAACACAACTAATGTTTCGATTTGTTAAGGAACACCCTTAGATTACTAACCAAATTAAATCCTAAACATGCTTCTAATACCACTGCCCTAATTATCCATACATACGAAATTCACATGCTAAAATTACAAAACTTGAACACAAACATCAATCATGTATTCGGTTTACATAAAAGTTCAATAAAAACCAACAAACGAATTGTGTTAATACAATACAACCAAACTACAACAAATACTAAAGCCATAGGGGAGTGGATCACACTTTTAGAACCTTTGAAGACTCCACAAGACGTGACGAGATGGTACTTGCTGCTGCTCCTTAGTGCTCGGCCTAAGCAGGAATCGGCAGAAGGCAAGGTGAAGGGATTCGGGAATTTGAAGTGGTGGTGATGGTGTTTTGGCTAAGTATTTGGGTATTTGGTACTTAAGAAACTTGGTAGAGCTTTGGCTAGTATTTTATGCTTGAGATGAGATGATTTTCAGAATGAAAAAGTGATTGTATATATAAGGGAGAGGCTGCCGGCAACCCTAGTGTAGGAAGGGTTTCAGAAAACCCAATTGATTAAGGATTTGAAACCTTCCTTTTCAAAGTTTAATTAGGTTTTCTTTTTCTGATTTTTCTTCAAGGCTTGGGCTTCACATCTTCATGGACTTGTTGTATAGGCTTTGGACTCCATTTGAAAGGTCTTGATCCATCGAAAATGCCCCAAACCGGCAGTAACATTAAGGCACAGAATCTGCCTCTTTCGGCAGCTTCTCCTAGTTTGACTAGGAGAACTTCTTTCTTCGTTTTCTTCCTCAATGCCCGGGCTTGGTGTCATCCTCCTTCCTTCCTTAAGCTTGGATTATCTTCACAAATGCACTTGTACATCATATGGTCCATCGAAAAGCAGCAATTGTGAAAAGGAGGTAATAGGTTCCTGGAATCGGCAGAAAAGACCTTGCTGCAGTAACTCCGGCATATCTCCACCCTCGGAGCTCCGATTGATGCGATTCCAAGTCTCAGATAAACTAGACACATATAGCCATCTCTCCATAGAATATCTCGATCAAGTTCCTTGTGAGTCGTCGGAAATGATTTTTCGAAGTCGGATCAAAGTCCCAGGAAAATCCTGGAAGCCCCTGGATTGGTTTGCTCGGACTGCCGTTTTGCCGCCATCTTTTGGGTGTCTTCCCGAGCTCCAATTGATCTGAAATTTTAACACAACATTCCTCAGTATATGAATAATACGCACACCAAATTTCAATAAATTCGGACAAGGATAGGTCGCAGTTTTACTCATCTCAAAATCACGAAAAGGACATATTTTGCACTATTTTCCAGATTTCTCAAACTTAGTCATTTTTCGGATTCTTAACCATTTTTCGCCAAAACTCTACCAAATTAACACTAAACTAAATTATGACTCTATCTTAGACAAATAAGGGTTAAGCAAAACATAAACGAGAGCATAAGCATATAATATCGTCGCACATTGTGCTCCTATCAACTACCCCACACTTATCATTTGCTAGTCCCTTAGCAAACTAAATTAAACTAGACTCTAAACAAACTATTGCCCCTAACAATTTGTCTCAGGCTCGTATGTACACATAGCTTTCAAGTTAATGCATGAGAATGCTAGGCACGAAAATTCCAAGCTTCATGAACATGTGACATCAATATGACATATAAGAACAAAAGGTAAGCATGTAAACATGTTAAAACTAATTCAATTCTCCTCACTAGGCATACTCTCTTCTTTTCTCTCGAAGCATGGTAATTCACTCATAAGTATATGCAAGCGAAAGATAATGAATTGCAAGGAGTGACTTGCATAAATCAAAGAAACGAAAGCACTTTGTGAATTTTTTTTTATGGAAAAACCTCATATGACAACTATATGCACCAATGAACCAAAACCATATGCTTACTCTTGAGATAATCTCCACAATCAAATTTAACCATCTTAAGAATCATGAAAAAGATCAATCAAAAGGGTTGTAATGGGGCTAGGCTAAGAGGTATTCGATATTTGGATAAGGAGGCTTAAAAACGTCACCATGGCCTTTGGCAAAGCTCAAATCTCCTTATGTCTTCTCGCCGAAAAGGTCAAATTTCATCTTGTTGGACCCATACTTCATTCTTTTCTTCCCATAAAACATTACAACAAAACTCAAGACAATAGCCATGCACAAAAATTTTTCTTTTTCCATGCCTATGCCGTGCCCTTTTTATCATAGCTCTTGGCATCATATTTTTTCTTTTATTTTCGGTCCGAGCTAAAATTTTCTCTTTTCTTTTCTTTACTAAGGCACGACATGCATATACATTTTTCATATAAATTCATGGCTAAGTCTACCCCACACTTGTTCTTCTTCATCACTTCACGCAAAAACGCCTTCAAAAATCAAGCTTTGCCGACACATAAGGTAAAGGCATCACTATAATAGGCTCATGGAAAGTGTTTAAGGGTGATGAAAGAAAATGCACAATCATAGGATCAGAGGGGTTTACTAAGGTGTCCCACGACGGGCTCCAATAGGGCTCATGCTTTATTTGGCTTTGGTGGTAAACCTAAATGATCTTTATTCAATCATATTCAAAATCAAGGTATTTTATGAATAAAAACATTTTGAAAATCAACAAGAGTAAGTTCTAGCATACTAGAGTTCATTAAAAAGCTATGGCACATAGTCATCGAATATGCAAAGAATTATGAGGTTTCATGCTTCCTACGAATCTATCGAATTTTATCTTTTTATCGCTCAAGAAGAAAGCAAATTGGCTCTAAGGCTCACATAGGTTATAATCGAAATAAATTAGCTAAAACATGCATGCTTCATAATCAACGAGTCCTACATGCTCCTACCAATGCACATAATCCATGAAACTCACAATTTTAATTGTATGCACAACTATCATCTATGTATGCAAAGAGGAGAAAAAACATCATTGACATATTAGGGGCATCCTAAGACTCGAAACACACAATTTAAACACTCTATTTTTTGTGAAACAATTTTCTGAATACGTTACTAAGCACACAAAAGCAAAAACAAAAAAGGAATACGTTATCCCACCCCACACTTAGAAAATTACATTGTCCTCAATGTAAGCACAATTCTATATCAACGAATTCCCTAAGCATGCAATAGACTAACATAAACCAACAAATCATCACAACTCAAAGAAGAAGAGAAGGGTTAAGAAATTTCAAACTCCCGGTGATGGCTCCTTCACTTTTCTTTGATCGAATTGGGTTGCCTCCCAAGTAGCGCTTTGTGTTTATATTCCATAGCCTAGACTTTTCACTGTATGTTGCATGTGTTCATCTCGCTCCAAACTAGCTCAAATCGGCAAGAAGAAGTTCGATGAGAAGTTTGTTGCATGTGGTGTCCGATTGTGTCAAATTCTGCGTATCCGACTGTGTCAGCGTGTCCGGCTGTGTAGCAGACGTATCCAGCGTATCCTGGGTTTCAGCTCGGCTGCTCTCTGTTTCTTGTAACATCTCATCAATCCTGCCGGCGATGGCAGGTCCGGCAGGTGGTTCAGCTGCAGCAGCAGGGAAGGACTGCCTCTCGGCAGTAGGGCTTGTGTCCGGCAATGTTATGCTAGGGCTGCCGGCAATTGCAGGGCCGGCAGCAATACTTGTGAGTTGTGTCACTACCGAGGTAGGTGTGGTTGGTGGGGCGTCCTCCAAAAGTTGGAAAGCAATGGTGTGTTCATGGAATGAATCGTAGTAAGGCTTCAAGCGATGCCCATTAACTCTGAACTCTTTATTGGTGCTCGGATTAAGGATCTCAATGGCTCCATGTGAAAATACTTTAGTGACTATGAAAGGTCCAACCCATCGAGAACGAAGCTTACCCGGAAAGAGTCGAAGTCGAGTATTGAATAAGAGAACTTTTTGACCCACCTCGAATTGCTTGCCTCGTATCATCTTGTCATAGTACACCCGAGTCTTCTCCTTATAGATCCATGCGGCATCATAGGCTTCATTACGGATTTCTTCAAGTTCGTTGAGTTGAAGCTTTCTATGAAGGCCGGCATCATCAATATTCATGTTGAAAGCCTTGATCGCCCACCATGCTTTGTGCTCTAGCTCAACCGGTAAGTGACATGCTTTGCCATAAACTAACCGAAAAGGGGACATACCTATCGGTGTCTTGTACGCAGTCCTATAAGCCCACAAAGCATCATCGAGACGATCACTCCAATCCTTCCTGGAAGGTCCAACCGATTTCTCCAAAATGTGCTTGATCTCTCGATTACTCACCTCGGCCATACCACTTGTTTGAGGATGATAAGGTGTAGATACCTTATGCGTGACTCCATACTTCTTCAATAAGGCTTCAATGGTGCGGGTACAAAAATGGGATCCTCCATCGCTAATCAAGACTCTTGGAACTCCAAAACGGGAAAAGATGTTGGTCTTGAGAAACCCGGCTACCACCTTGGAATCATTGGTGCGTGTAGCCCTTGCTTCGATCCACTTTGACACATAATCAACCGCAAGCAATATGTAGAGAAAACCCTTACTTGAAGGAAACGGTCACATGAAGTCAATACCCCATAAATCAAAAATTTCAACCTCAATGATAGGCGTGAGCGGCATTTGGTCTCTAGCTCCAATGTTCCCCATTCTTTGGCATCTATCACATGCTTTGCAAAACATGAATGCATCTTTGAAGATCGTAGGCCAAAAGAAACCACAAGTAAGTACCTTCAAAGCCGTTTTCTTCGGTCCAAAGTGCCCACCACAAGCTTCGCTATGACAAAAAGCAAGGATGGAGCGATGCTCATTCTCCGGCACACATCTTCGAATAACTTGATCACCATATTGCCTCCATAAGTACGGATCATCCCACAAGAAGTGTCGAGCTTGCTTCCTTATCCTCTTTTGTTGGTGGCTCGGCATCTCTTTGGGAAATTGGTGTGTAGCAAGAAAATTTGCAATGTCGGCATACCAAGGCTCATGCACTTCAAGTCGAAAAAGTTGCTCATCCGGAAAGGTCTCTAATAGGGGCAGCCGATCCTCTTCCTTCACAAGTCTACTCAAATGATCGGCTACAACATTCTCCACTCCTTTCTTGTCTTTAATCTCAATATCGAACTCTTGAAGCAAAAGAATCCATCGAATGAGCCTCGGCTTAGCATCCTTCTTTGTCATAAGATACCTCAAAGCGGCATGATCACTATAGACAATAACTTTGGAATTCAAAAGATATGATCGAAACTTTTCCAAAGCAAAAATTACCGCTAAGAGTTCCTTCTCCGTTGTTGTGTAGTTGAGTTGAGCATCGTTGAGAGTCCTTGAAGCATAGTAAATGGCGCATGGCTTCTTCTCAATTCGTTGTCCAAGTACCGCTCCAAGTGCATAATTACTAGCATCACACATCAACTCAAATGGCTCATCCCAATTCGGTGAAACCAAAACTGGCGCCGAACACAAAAGTTCCTTCAATCGGCAAAAAGCTCTCTCACATGCATCCGTCCACTCAAACGTCACCTCCTTTTGTAACAAGTTGCTCAATGGCTTGGCAATTGAAGAGAAGTTTTTAATATATCTTCGATAAAACCCCGCATGGCCAAGAAAACTTCTCACATCCTTCACACACCTAGGGCTCGGCAATGCTTGTATTAGCTCCACCTTGGCTTTGTCTACCTCTAAGCCTCTTGCCGAAATAATGTGCCCTAGAACAATGCCTTGCATGACCATGAAGTGACACTTCTCCCAATTGAGCACAAGATTTGTCTCTACACACCTCTCAAGTATCTTCTCCAAGTTCCCCAAACATGCATCGAAGGTGTCTCCATACACACTAAAATCATCCATAAACACTTCGATAATGTCTTCAATAAAATCCTAGAAGATAGCATACATACATCTTTGAAAAGTGCCGGGTGCATTGCATAGTCCGAATGGCATCTGCCGATAAGCAAACGTGCCAAATGGACAAGTAAAAGTGGTCTTCTCTTGATCATCCGGGTGTATCATGATTTGATTGTAACCACTATAACCATCAAGAAAGCAATAGAAAGAATGGCCGGCTAATCTCTCTAGCATTTGATCCATAAACGGCAAAGGCATGTGATCCTTCTTCGTTGTAGCGTTGAGCTTTCTATAATCGATGCACATCCGATGACCGGTTACAAGTCTTTGTGGCACAAGCTCATTCTTCTCATTCTTGACAACCGTTACACCACTCTTCTTTGGCACTATTTGCACGGGAGATATCCACTTACTATCCGAAATTGGGTAAATCACCCCACAATCAAGCAACTTGATGATTTCTTCCTTCACAACTTTCATCATGGGAGGGTGAAGTCGACGTTGAGCTTCCATTGTCGGCTTAGCTCCTTCTTCTAATAAAATGCGATGAACACAAGTAGTAGGGCTTATTCCCTTGATGTCCGCTAAGGTCCAACCTATAGCGGTCTTGTACTTCTTAAGCACACGTATCAAATCAACCTCTTGCTTCTCACTAAGCATTGAAGACACAATAACCGGTAGTGTATCTTCTTCTCCAAGATAAACATACTTTAAGTGACTAGGGAGTTCTTTAAGTTCTAACTTTGGGGCCTCTTCCACACTTGGTCGAAATTTTGTTGTGGCACTTGGAATTGACAAGAACGAATCAAAAGCCTTGGCATATGGCCGAGCCTCGAGCTCGGCACAAATCTCTATTGAGTTCGGCATCATTATAAAAGGTTCGGCAATCTTCCCTTGCTCGGCAATCTTCCCTTGCTCGGCCGGCACCTCTTCCTTGTTCTCGTGCATGATTCGTTCTCCCCTCTTGTCAAATCCTACCCCTTGCTCAATCGCTAATTGCTATGCGTCGAGCGAGGTCTACATAACTTGCTCGACCTCCTCCAATACATCAATGGCACAACCCTCCTTCAAATCAACATTAGGGAATTTCATGGCATCAAACACATTAAACTTAATCACCTCACCATCAAACTCCATAGTTAGGTTGCCCTCGGCCACATCTATCTTTGTGCGCGCCGTCCTCATAAATGGTCGCCCTAGTAGCAATTGAGTGTTATTGACCGGCGAATCCTCCATCTCAACCACATAAAAATCGGCAGGGAATATCAATTGGTTAACTTGCACCAACACATCCTCCACATAACCCTCCGGATACTTACTTGAGCGATCCGCAAGTTGAATGATGACATTGTCCTTCTTTAGAGGCCCTATACTCAACGTTTGATACACATTGAGTGGCATGACATTAATCGATGCTCCCAAATCTAACATCACATCCTCAAAATGAGTGTTTCCTATCACACAAGGCACATTGAAGCTTCCCGGATCCTTCATCTTTGGTGGCAACTTCCTTTGAATAACGGCCAATACCGTCTCGCTCATAGTCACCACACGAGTCTCCCTAGTATGTCTTCTAGCCGTGCAAAGTTCCTTCAAAAACTTAGCATACTTCGGTACTTGCTTAATGCATTCCAACAAAGGGATGTTGACTTGCACTTTCCGGAAAATCTCCAACACCTCCTCATCGGACTTATCCTTCTTCGATTTAGCAAAGCGAGAAGGGAATGGAATGCTTGATGTCGGCACCCCTCCCTTGCTTGCTTGGTTCGGCAATACTTCATTCCTTGATGTTGCGGGATCATACTCAAGCTCGTTGCGCAGCCCCTTGTCCTTCACATGGTTTCCGGCCTCATGCTCTTTCTCGGCAGCAGCCCTGCCGGTTGCCCTATCACTCTCGGCAGCTTGGCTCTTCTCGGCAGCATGGCCCTTGGCTGCAACCCCTTCGGTCCCCTCAATATGGCTGCTGGCAATGGTAGGTCCGGCAGCTTCCTCTTCATCCTCAATAACCTCAAAAGTCACTCGCTTCTTCTTTGGACTTGTTGGAGGAAATAACTCTCTTTCACTACGAGTTTGAATCACTTTGGCTTGCTCATTCCTCGGATTGGGAATCGTATTACTTGGCAACTTCCCTTGGTCATTAAATCTTCCCATAAAGTCTACAACTTGGCCCATTTGAGTCTTGAGTTCACCAATGTCCTTTTGATGATTTTGCTGCCCCGCAAGCAATGCTTGAGTAGCACTTGACAAAGATTGGAGCAAAGCATCGTAGTTGGGATTGCTCGGTGCAGCTTGGCCTTGGCTCGGCCCTCCTTGAGTTTGGTTCGGTAAGGCTGCATAGGATCCCTGGTTCGGCTGAAAAGGTTGCCTAGGCACAAATGGTGCCCTCGGTACATATGGCGTTCCTCCCTCTCTCGGTTGCATAGGTGCCCTAAGCACATTGTCATTATTCGCCCATCGAAAGTTAGGATGATCATTGAACCTCGGGTTGAAGTTCCCAAGCCGTTGACCTCCCTGAAAACCAATAGCATTGCACTCCTTTACTCCCTCATTAACTCCAAATTGAGGGCATTGTTCGGTCTCATGGCTCTCGGTGCAAATTCCACAAACCATGGCACGCTTCTTCATCAAATTACTCACCAAGTAGGTAAGCTTGTCCACTTTCTCCTCTAACTTTGAGCTCGAAGACGTCTCATGCACTTTCTCATTCCTTGGCACATTGCCTCGTGCCATGCCAAATTGTTGGTTGTTCAAGGCACGAACTTCCAACAAACTTCTTGCCGCACCGGCATTCAACTCCAAAAAGCTACCTCCCGCGGCCGAGTCAAGAAACTCTCTCTCCATGACACGCAATCCCTCATAGAAATATTGTAGCAAGAGCCCATCGCTAATGCCATGCGATGGACACAAAGAAACTAGGGACTTGAACCTCTTGTAGTAGTCGAAGAAAGTCTCATCTCCGGCTTGCTTCACACTAGTAATTTGCTTCCTCAGATCAGTAATACGTGAAGCAGGAAAGTACTTGAGCAAGAAATCATCCATCATAGAACTCCACGAAACGATGTGACCACTAGGCACCTCAAACAACCACTCATTCGCTTGATCTTCTAAAGAAAACGGAAATGCCTTCATTTTGAAGTGTTGCAAATCGGTCCCTCTTGGACACATAGACTCCGTGGTGAAGTTAAACCACTGTAGATGCTTGTTAGGATCCTCACTCGGCATCCCATAAAACGATTTCAGCTTATGGAGGAATCCACTCCTCAATTCAATCTCTCCCGTCTTGTCAGCTTCCAAGGGAGGATAAGTGATATTCGAAGGAGCAACTCCAGCTCCAGCAACATGACCATTCTGTGATCGGATTGAAGCCATTATCTCTTCTTCTTCTTCTGATTCGGCAAAGGCCTCAAACTCTGGATTCTGAAGATCACACGACGACGAAACAAAGGATGGGGAGCTCGGCAAATAATCAGACACGGACGGCACTGATGGTGATCTGGACGGTGATGATGGCAAGGTTGGTGATGGAACTGATGAACTGGTTGGTGACGATGGTAATGGTACTAAACGAGCAATAGCGAGTTCTTGATCTAAACGTTGCAAACGGCCTTGAAGATCTCTTATCCAAATATTAGATTCGGACATGCATTATTTCTGAAATTTACAACATTTAAACAAGTTAGAACATCGTAAAGAAAAAATGCAAGAATATACATCATTACAAGCCACGGCATTGGCGATTACACAACAATTTTCAAACAATGGCACACAAACACAAGTTCGGCAAAGCATAAGTACACACAACAAAGCACAAATATATTCTCGGCAATAGAGAGCAGAAATCAAAACGTCCATGATCATGTAATCGCTAAGTCTAATTTCTTTTAAAATTTGTTCTAACTCTCAAAGTACGTGGAGCAGAGGAGATAACGGTGCAATGGACTGATACAGCCCCCGGTAGTATCATGCTTAACCCGATATACCTCAAGAGTTTAAACCACACAACTTATTTTTATCTTCGAAGAAAATAGGCCATATATGTCAAGTTATGTTCTAGCGTCTAAAGTGAGGTGATGCTTCGGCACAAGCTGTCGACTAGGTCGAGCGTGCTCTACTTTTCAAAGGCGGTGTCGTTAAAATTCACGGAGGGCGAACCCCCTACAGGAACCAGGCAGGACTCGTTGTTGGACACCACGGAGGGCGAACCCCCTATCGACTCACTCACCGATAATGAACATAGTCTATGGGCCTTGAGATCCAGTTAAACAAACCTGAGAACCATATCAATGAAAATAACTTGCCCCATACTTGGTAAAACAAACTCGGGTCCTAGCAGTCTACAAGTGTTGATTAAAACCGCCCTCAACCTCATAGAAGTAATACTATTGCCGAAAAGACGCTTATATGCGTGGGGGGGAAGTATCCCGCGTTTCCCAATCTATATAGAAACGGTCTCCGACATAGCACCATTCACATGAAGGGTTTTGGTTATGATCAACAAAAGTGGCTTCACCTACATGTTACACTTTAGAAACTACAATAAACTCAAACATACACAACACTATCAACTCCCTAGAAATTAAACTAAGTGATTACCAACATACATCAATATACATCATGCAACTTCCGAAATTTAAACTCTACATGCCGAAGCATATTTCTACTTTACAAAATCCCAAAATAAAATTAAAGATTACAACTTTACAAATTTACAACAAAAAATTTCCAGCAACATATATACACAACAATAACATAAAACAAGCTTTTATAATCCCCGGCAACGGCGCCAAAAATTGATGTAAGCCTAAGCTCGCACGCAATAATAAACCCTACAAAATATCGTTAGTAGTAAGAGCAAGTAGGGATCGTTCTAAGCCGGGGATTAAGGGTACCTAGAATATGAAATTGTTAGACAAAAACTTATATACATATATACAACACGTCACACATGGGGAAAATATATGGATCGGCAGCTTGCTGCCCCTAATGCTAAGATACGAAAATTAAACCTAAGCTAATATATACAAGTGATCATCATCTCTCACACAAAACAGTTCACGCAAAAACTCTTTAACACATAGATTCGCATGCAAGAAAGTAAGAGACAAGTATTTAGCGTGTTCAAGACTCAACTTAGTTTCGACCTACAACTAGAACGAATCCGATTTTTACCTAGTTGTAAAACTTTTTCTAATGTTTTAAGATCGAGCTATTCGCAGGGTGATCCTAAAAGTTATGCTACCTTATACAAGACATAGCATTGAAGCACAAAAGTCTAAAATCGAAAACATGTAAACGAGCAAGGTTGTCAATCATCTTATTTAACATGCAAGTTTTAGCTAAGGTATTACCCTAGGTGAGCACAATAGAATCAAAGCAACATACGTTTCATCTTTATTCATTCTACTCTGGTTAAATGAAACCTAACATCTAGATTTACATGCTTTAAACAACAATTGTTTTAAACACAACTAATGTTTCGATTTGTTAAGGAACACCCTTAGATTACTAACCAAATTAAATCCTAAACATGCTTCTAATACCACTGCCCTAATTATCCATACATACGAAATTCACATGCTAAAATTACAAAACTTGAACACAAACATCAATCATGTATTCGGTTTACATAAAAGTTCAATAAAAACCAACAAACGAATTGTGTTAATACAATACAACCAAACTACAACAAATACTAAAGCCATAAGGGAGTGGATCACACTTTTAGAACCTTTGAAGACTCCTCAAGACGTGACGAGATGGTACTTGCTGCTGCTCCTTAGTGCTCGGCCTAAGCAGGAATCGGCAGAAGGCAAGGTGAAGGGATTCGGGAATTTGAAGTGGTGGTGATGGTGTTTTGGCTAAGTATTTGGGTATTTGGTACTTAAGAAACTTGGTAGAGCTTTGGCTAGTATTTTATGCTTGAGATGAGATGATTTTCAGAATGAAAAAGTGAGGGTATATATAAGGGAGAGGCTGCCGGCAACCCTAGTGTAGGAAGGGTTTCAAAAAACCCAATTGATTAAGGATTTGAAACCTTCCTTTTCAAAGTTTAATTAGGTTTTCTTTTTCTGATTTTTCTTCAAGGCTTGGGCTTCACATCTTCATGGACTTCTTGTATAGGCTTTGGACTCCATTTGAAAGGTCTTGATCCATCGAAAATGCCCCAAACCGGCAGTAACATTAAGGCACAGAATCTGCCTCTTTCGGCAGCTTCTCCTAGTTTGACTAGGAGAACTTCTTTCTTCGTTTTCTTCCTCAATGCCCGGGCTTGGTGTCATCCTCCTTCCTTCCTTAAGCTTGTATTATCTTCACAAATGCACTTGTACATCATATGGTCCATCGAAAAGCAGCAATTGTGAAAAGGAGGTAATAGGTTCCTGGAATCGGCAGAAAAGACCTTGCTGCAGTAACTCCGGCATATCTCCACCCTCGGAGCTTCGATTGATGCGATTCCAAGTCTCAGATAAACTAGACACATATAGCCATCTCTCCATAAAATATCTCGATCAAACTCCTTGTGAGTCGTCGGGAATGATTTTTTGAAGTCGGATCAAAGTCGCGGGACAGTGCACGATTCAATGAGCGCATTGGACCTTTTCCGCGCCGGGTTAGGGAATCAGGAAGGTCTGGTAGCCTAAGGCCCCTAAAACTGGCGTAGTCAGGAACGAGCTGCCCGTATCAGCACCTGGACAGTTTCAGGTCGCAGACGGGCACAAGGCGCTATTCTGATGCCACGTGCTGCAACGTGTTCCAAGAGACGCTCTCGGGGGAGGCGTTGAGCTGGTTCTACGAGCTGCCAGTGGACTCGGTTGAAACTTTCGAACAGTTGGCTGACAAGTTTGTCAGCCGGTTTATCCTCAGAGCCAGGACAGCTCAAACATCAACGATCCTTTTCGATTGCATGTAGGCTGACCACGAACCGCTGCGCGCTTTCGTTAACCGGTGGCAAATCGCCACGGCCGGGGTCAGAAACCTGGACAAGAAGATCACGGGGATGGCCTTCAAGCAGGGGTTAAGACCCGGAGAACTTTCGTACAACTTGCGAGTGCAGGAGCCACTGGGGTATGATGAGCTGATGACCGTGGCCGTCAGGCATGCTCAGGCGTGAGAATAAGACCGGATGACCTACTGTCGCCACCTCCCCGTGAGAGCAAGACCGGGCGGCTAGATCGCAGCCGTGCGCTTATAACCACTAGGAAAGCAGAGGCACGGGAGGAGTGGCAACCCCGACGAAGCAGTGACAACAGGTCCTGGCAGGGGAGGAGACCACCACTTGTGCGACCGACACAGCCAGCGGCGGCTGCGCCAGTAGAACGACCACCGCGGGCCCTAGCCATTATGCCGGCAGAAAAGCCCGAAGATCCAACCCGTAGGACCGGCGAGCCAAGACCCCAGAGAGCAGTTGTAGGCGGTCGAGCCCGCCCGGGAGAACCAAGAGAGAACCGACCGGGAGCTCGGCAAGTAGGAACCATAAGCACCCGACCTCCCGGGGGGATCGAGGTGCACGGAAGCATAAACATGATACATGGCGGGGGCCATATAGATCAGCTCACCCGGAGCTCGAAGAAGCGGTGCTTAAGATCGATCCAGGGGAAAGAGGTGTATGCCTTTGGAGGAGGAAGCGGCCAAGCCGCCAAAACCGGATGGAAGTCGGTCACTTTCTACGAGGAGGAAGAGCTGGAGGATCTGGTCCAACCGCACAACGACCCTTTCCTCATCATGGTCCAAATAGACCATTGGATAACCAGCCGTATGCTGATCGATACCGGAGCCTCTGTCAATGTGATGTTCCGAGACGCATACAAAGGGCTGCAGAGAGGAAGGAATAAGTTATCCCAGAATAATGAACCACTTATAAGCTTCTCACGTGAGGTAGTCCAGCCTTTGGGATCGGATTACCTGCCACTGATCTTCAGCGAGGGAAACAAGACAAAAAAGGAGCACCTTGAATTCATCGTTGTGGACTGCCTGTCGTCGTACAATGGCATAATCGGTCGGCCAGGGTTATGGAAACTGAAGACATTTATAGCCGGCCATATGTTGATGTTGAAGATGCCTTCACCGGCCGGTGTCATTACCCTGCGCGGGGACCAGAGGCTCGCCCGTAAATATTATGCGGAGGCCCTAACCCACGGGAGGAAGCGGGCCGAGGTCTTCACGGCCACTCAGTTAGCACCAGTGCCGGATCTAAGTATTGACCCCCGCGATGACTCCGATTCAGTCAAGAAAAAGCTAGAGCCACCTTCGGCCGTGGAAGAAACCGAAGCGATCTGCATTTCGGTAGACCACCCAGAGCGAAATGTGGTGATAGGGACGCAGCTCGATCCGGTTGTCAGGCAAGAGCTCATCGCCTTCCTCCGGGACAACAGTTCGGTCTTCGCATGGTCCTACGAGGACATGCCAGGCATATCCCCGGAGGTAGCCGTCCATAAGCTAAATTCATTGCCCAACGTTCTCCCGGTGAGGCAGAAGAGGAGGTCTTTCAGTCCGGCAAAGTATGAGGCGATCAGAGAGGAGATACAGAAATTAAAGGGCATAGGTTTTATCCGGGAAGTCCAGTACCCTCGCTGGCTCGCTAACGTGGTCATGGTGCCGAAGAAGGGAACCGGCCAGTGGCGTATGTGCGTAGATTTCACTAACCTAAACCGGGCGTGCCCAAAGGACAGCTTCCCGCTCCCCCGGATTGATCAGCTTATAGATTCCACGTCCGGCTTTAAGCTGCTCAGCTTCATGGACGCCTACGTGGGGTACAATCAGATTAGGATGCACCCGGATGATGAGGAGTACACATCATTCACAACCGACCGAGGTACCTACTGTTATAAGAGGATGCCGTACGGTCTAAAGAATGCCGGGGCCACCTACCAGCGGATGGTGAACCGAATGCTGGAGCAAGAAATGGGTAAAACCGTAGAGGTTTACGTAGATGACGTGCTGGTCAAGAGCTTGACTGCAGGGGCCCACGTCTGGGATTTGGCCGTAGTCATCGGCAAGATGCTCAAATTCGGAATGCGCTTGAACCCGAAGAAGTGTATTTTCGAGATTTCAGAGGGCCTGTTCCTAGGCCACATCATCAGCCAGCGAGGGATAGAAGCCAACCCGCTGAAGGTCCAGGCAATTCTAGATATGGAAACGCCAGGGGAGAGAAACCAGGTCCAGATGCTGACCGGCCGGTTAGCCGCCCTTGCCAGATTCATCTCCCGCCTAACCGATAAGTGCGCCCCGTTCTTCAAACTGCTCAAGGCACAGCAGACCAGGAAAATCCACTGGGCGGCGGAGCATAAAGCGGCATTCCAATCTATCAAGACAAATCTGTCTGCAGTGCCTCTCCTATCCAAACCAGTGCCGGGCGAGATGCTATACCTCTATATAGCCGCATCCGAAACGGCCGTCTCCGCGGCTCTCGTCAGGAAGGAGGGCACGCTCGAGCTTCCGGTATATTATGCGGGAAAGGGACTTACTGGAGCCGAGGGCCGGTACCCTGACATAGAGAGATTGGCTCTGGCCCTGATTGTTAGTGCCAGGAAGCTCCGACACTATTTCCAGGCTCATTCCATTACCTTATATACCAATCACCCTCTGCGGCAGATCCTGCAAAAACCAGACACCAGCGGTAGGCTCGTGCGGTGGGCAGTTGAACTGGGAGAATTTGACATCACTTATGCCCCGCGAACGGCCATCAAGGGACAGGCAGCTGCGGACTTCATATGTGAGCTCACCCCAATGGTGGCAGAAGCGCACCCCACCCAGTACGAGGACACCGACGCAGTACGGACCGTAAAGATCGAACCAGGCCTCCCCAACGGCTGGAAGCTTTACGTCGACAGCTCCGTAACGAGCAAGCGGAGCGGAGCCGGTGTCATGATAACCTCGCCCGATGGCCAATCGTACGAGTATGCCTTACGGTTCCTATTTAGCACCTCAAATAACGCTGCCGAGTATGAGGCCCTCATAGCCGGTTTGCAACTGGCCAAGGAGCTGGGAATTCCGTCCATGGACATATACAGCGACTCCAGCTTAGTGGTGAACCAGATGAACGGGTTGTTTGAGGTCAAGGAACCCCAGCTATCCTCCTACTAGGCTCTGGCCAAAACCCTGATTGAGCCGTTCCAGGGCGCCACGATCCAGCACATTCCCCGAGAGGCAAATAGCCATGCTGACACCCTCGCAAGGTTGGCAACCGGAAACTACCCTCCAGAGTACCGGAGAGCTAAAATTGAAACTCTCCAGAAGCCGAGTATAAGCAAGACCATCTCCGAGATATTTGCGGTGGAAGAAGCGCCACCAAGCTGGATGGATCCAATAGTCAAGTATCTGACTGACAAAACCAGCCCCCAGGATGCGGTGGAGGCCAGGAGGCTACACCTCCGGTGCGCCCGGTACGGTCTCCTCAATGGTCAGTTATACCGAAGAGGGCACAGCTTCCCCCAGCTGAGGTGTGTGACAAAGGAGGCAGGAGAGGCTATCATGCGAGAGATCCACGAAGGAGTGTTCGGTAATCACTCTGGCGCAAGGTCATTATCCCACAAGTCGCTCCGAGCGGGGTACTTCTGGCCAGATATGGCAGCAACATCAAGAAAAATTACAGGCGGCTGTCAAAAATGCCACATGTACGCCTCTGCACCCCATGCCCCGGCAATCGCATTGTCAATCCTGTTAGCACCATGGCCGTTCGCGCAGTGGGGATTAGACATCATTGGCCCTTTCCCGATAGCTGTGGGACAATACAAGTACGCCATCGTAGCAGTGGACTATCAGACTAAGTGGGTCGAGGCAGAACCTCTGATAAAGATCACTGAGGAGCGAGTGAGAAAATTTCTATGGAAGAACATCTACTGCCGATTCGGGGTACGCAGACTATTGTCACGGATAATGGAACACAGTTCAATAATGCCGATCTTATCCAGTACACAGCTTCCATGAGGACCCGGATGTTGTTTGCCTCAGTGGCACACCCGCAGACCAACGGCCAGGTAGAAGCGATCAACAAGATTATCAAAACCCTTCTTAAAAAGAAGTTGGATGCCAAGAAGGGATGTTGGGCCGAGGAACTCCCCGCGGTACTATGGGCCATCCGGACGACAGCAGCAGAGGCAACAGGAGAGACCCCGTTCTGCATGGCATTTGGGAGCGAAGAGGTACTTCCTGTGGAGACCAGCATACACAGCGGCAGGGTCGAGAATTACGACGCCGAAACAAACGCCGAGGGCGTACGGCTCAACCTGGACCTTATAGAAGAGCGGCGCGACCAAGCGCATATGCGAAACCAAGCCTACAAACAGCGGGTCGCCCGGTACTATGACAGAAGGGTCCGGGAAAGGAAGCTACAAGTGGGGGACTGGGTCATGAAGAAAATCCAGAAAAAACCGTTGGCCTTGGAACCAACGTGGGAAGGACCCTACCAAATCACCGCAGCTGTGGGCCCAGCAACATTCCACATTATAGATACCGATGGCATCTATTTCACCCGCCCCTGGAATATTCAGCACCTACGGTTCTATCCTAAGTAATATCGCTCATAAAGGGACAATAGTATAATTGGCATCAGTATTGCAATACGCAGTTTGTTCATCATCAATAAAGCTGGTTACAAGGCACACATATAGGCAAGCCAAAAAGAAACAGCTAGTTAGCGCCTCCGGAGCCCCCAATCCCTGGCCCGCCACCTTTTAGAGCTTGCTCTTGCTCCACCATCTTGATCAGGGCTATGTCAGCCTCCATCCGCTCAGCAGCAAGCCACCCTTTCTCCCTCCACTCCAGATAGGTATCACTTATGCCCTTTGACCGAGCCTCCTCCAGCATCTCCTCAAGCTCCACCGACTCCCGGAAGTCGTCGACAGCCTTATCGGCCACCTCAGCAAGCTGGGACTCCGTGAGCTTCTCCCTTCCCCGTGCGACTACTGTAACCTGGGTCTGCAGCTCCAAAACTCTCGCCTCCAGCTCTGCAACCCTCCCTCCCCGGGCAGCAGCCTGTCGATCGGCCTCCTCCTTCTCTCGCGAGAGTTCATGATGCAACCGAGCGGTTTCTTCTTTCTCCCGCACAAGCTCGGTGCTCAACCGACCGACCTTCTCTCTTTCCTCCGCAAGCTTGGCTTCCGCCACGTCCACCCGCACACTCAGCTCCTCCACCCTCCTCTCCAAAACTGCAGCAGACTCCCCTCTGGGCTCCGCGGCATAAAGGCTATGAGCTAGCTGCCAAACGTAAACAAAGGAACATTGGCTCGTATCACTCCAGGGAAAAGGAAGCACAAGAAACACTTACCCGAAGAGCTAGTTCCATGGGCTTCGTCCTACTCTCGCCCGGTTGTTCCGTCCCAGGGCCCTCACGATCAAGTCCCAAGGTTTTAATGACAGATGCCACGAACCTACCAAAGCCATGCCCAGAACTACGATCGGCCTCCGGTCCTTGACTCCTTCGGCCGCCCACTTCCACGGCCGGAGCTACTGCCCGCTCGATCGATCCAGCCGAGCTTGACGCCCCGGCATCAAACGTCCTCACCCTCTTCGCCGGAGCTTCGCCCTGGCCACTTCGACGATACCCGGTCGTCTCTACCGTTTCCCTCTCCCGCGAGGTCCGTACTGCCATCAGTCGCGCCACATGTTCTGCACCTGGCAGGGCCACCGAGCGCACTTCCCGGATAACGAGTGGGGAGTTATTCTCACTGCCAGGCCGCCTGCCATAGTGAGAGTCCGAAAACACGAGCGGCACAAGCCTGTCATGCTCCCTGCGCTTCTGGGTAACCGGATCAATATCGGTTTTCGCGGCCTCCTCCCCCATCTCCATCAACCTCGAGGCCACAAGCTCTTCGTCCGGTTCGACAGTCTCCTCGCTCCGAACGGCGAGCCGGGGGGCGTTAGCTACAAACCGATCAACCGAGCTGTCAGAATACAAGCAACCATGCAAAGACAAACAGTGCAAGATACCTTACCAGGTTTCCTCCCCATCCCGCATATCTCCAGCACATTCCACCGGATGAAATTATAGGAGCTCCGACTCAGGTGGTCCCAGCAAGTAAATAGCCGGTATATCTGTTGCTTCTCCAAGTCGCCCAACCAGTACGTCTGCTCCCGATCGATCGATTGATAAGCCCCGGGCACCTGATGGCCCCTCCAAGTACGCTGCCACCTGCCACCGGCCAGCACCACCGACCTCCTCCAGACATCTGAAACCGTCGACGGCAGATGAGTGATGGCAGGACCGAAGTCCCGCGCGGTAAAATTCACACAACCGCTGCACTGGGCCTTTCTGCAGTAGGAAATCTTGTACAGCGCCCGAAATTCATTAACCGTGGGCCAGTCCATATAGCTCAAACTGAACAGACACCCAAGACCAAGCAGCTGCCTCCACTAGTTGCTCAGAAGCTGGGCCGGGGAAAGCTTTATCGAGCTCAGCATGTACTGGACAAATGACGGCAGCGGCAGCGATAGTCCGTGTCGAAACTGATCGTCGAAAACGGCAACCCAACCCGGTTCAGGATTACAGGCTAGTTCCCCGGGATGCAGGCCTCGAAGCTTAATGGAGTTGTCGATATCCCACTTCGCCCGAAACTCCCGGATCTCTCTATCATTCATGCTTCTGATTGGCTCATCACAGAAAATCACCCTATCACCATCCAGCAGCTCATGACGCATAAGCCCGCGTTTTGCACCGGCAGAATACGCAGATCTCCCAGACGCCATAAAGCCTAAACAAAAGATTTCACCTCTGAAGCACAGACAAACAACAGGCAAAAAGTAGCAAGATGCGACGGGAGGAAAACAGAGGGGATGATAAATAGGGCAACAAGAAAAGTGAGGCAACCCCAACCGTGGATCCCCTCCATCTCAGACCGCCCCCTGCCAACACGTGTCTCAGCATCAATAAGGGATCCCATACTATCATAACTGATGGGACTGATAGGCTCTCCCCTTTATTGCATGTCCGCCACCTGTCCCACTTGCAAGGGACAGTTGGGGGAGATAGGAGCGCACAACGAGGCGTCCATTCCCAGAAAGCCAACCTCGAACCAACTGGCTCCGCAGCCTCTCATCGGCTATGGTTTTTTCAACCGCTTCCAAAGCATCATGGCAGTTCGCGGTTATGATCATTCAACCGGCTGCATGGCTTCTTCGCTGCATGTCTTGAAGACCTCTCACCGGGTATGATCATTCAACCGGCTGCACGCCATTTCACTGGGGGACTCGTCTCGATATGGCAGAACGTCCGGTCGAGCTCCGCCCGGAACCATGGCACTCCACCGAACATGTGACATTCAACCAACTCCGGTTGTCACTTTCCTTCGCCTATGGGCAGGAACGAGCCAGCAACAACTCGAGGCTTCTAAACGCATGGGCTTTATAAACTCGGGCGAGCTTACATCTAACCCATGTACTCTTGTCCAGCAGGATAAAAACCCTGCATCATACTGAACTGTGATACATTTGGGGATACATGGCGAGACTCGTTATCTCAACGCCACTCCACCGGGCAGCTTGTTTCTCTAACACAGAACAAGTCTCCCCGCAGGCTAACAAACGTGCACATTACCTCAACGCTTAATCAACAAAAGCTGAGAAGAACTAGCAAGCGTTAACCGATGCCTCAATACGGCCGTAACACTCTCCGGGGTACCTGTTGGCTTAGTCCACGCACCAACAGGCCATCCCATAGGCTAGCGCACTCTGGGGGACTCGTCTCGATATGGCAGAACGCCCGGTCGAGGTCCCGTGAACTCCGCCTCGCACCGATATGGCAGGACGCCCGGTCGAGGTCCAGACTGCAAGTTCATCCGGGACTCGTCTCGATATGGCAGAACGCCCGGTCGAGGTCCCGTGAACTCCGCCTCGCACCGATATGGCAGGACGCCCGGTCGAGGTCCAGACTGCAAGTTCATCCGGGACTCGTCTCGATATGGCAGAACGCCCGGTCGAGGTCCCGTGAACTCCGCCTCGCACCGATATGGCAGGACGCCCGGTCGAGATCCAGACTGCAAGTTCATCCGCGACTCGTCTCGATATGGCAGAACGCCCGGTCGAGGTCCTGTCAACTCCACCTCATACCAAGCACAGCCCAACGCCCGGTCACGCCCAATCTTCAATCCGGACTTGGGAGACTGGGCACCGTTGGGTCGGTAACCCTGCGGGTCTGCGGGACAAGAGCAAGACAGACTTTAAGTCCCCATTCAAGATTGCACTTGACCGGGAACTTGGGGGACTTGTTGACAGTAGCCGCAGAGAGGCTACAGCAGGCCCACAGACCCGCGGCAGGTGCACCAAGGCCCAGCCCGAGTTCCAGGACCGAACCACCAGCACCCGGCCTCGGGGTCCAGCAGTCTATCCGAGTGCCAGGGACCCTGGGACCGGGGGCGCCTGCCTGCCAAAGAGGTCATCAGAACTGCCCTTTGAAGGGAACCAGTCCCACATCGAAGGGTGAGGTCAGCCCTCACCCCCAGCCACCTATATAAGGGCCCCAACTACCCTCATTAATAGGTAACTTATCTCTCTCACCGCTTACATACGTGCTCAAGTTATATATATTCCAACTATACTGACTTAGGCATCGGAGAGGAGAAGGCCGGCCCGCCCGGTATTCCCTTTAGTAAGCAGGTTTGCAGGAGATCAAGTTGGATTCATCTGTATCTACCAGGCCCCCGGGTTTAGGCAGAAACACGACTCATTGTGCTTATGTGTTTCTTAGTTTAATTTCTACGCGAAGTGTCTTTAAACTGATTAGCACTATGTTTAGGATTATACGCGAAGTTAATTCTAAATACTTATGGAGTTTTGAATGATCAGATGAACCGCGAAGGGCTCTAATTAAATTCGAACTAAGCTAGCATGAAATCGGTCATGTTATTGCTGCCATGTTTTCTATATGCAATTATTACATGTTATGTGAGGTTTGTGTGATATGTATTGTGTGAAAAATATTGATCATATGTATATATTAATTTAGGTTTTTATTTTCGTAATTTTCAGTAAGATATTAATATAAATTTCGGCACCCCCTATTGATTTACAATGCTTTGTGTGATTGGAAGCTTTTGATTTCCCCGGCTAGAACGATGCCTATTTGTCCTTACTACAATTGACACAAGAAGGGTAATATGTGTATGAAGTTGTTTTGCAGGTATTTATGCTTGGAAATAATCTCCATCATTTACCCAGCTTTTATCTTTTTACAATAAGTCAACAGTATATTCAATGTTCAAACAGTAATTATTCTAGGCCAAACAGTAAATGGTCAAACCCCAATTACTATTCACTATTTACGGTTACTGTTTTACCATTTACTGAATTACTGTTTACTATTTACCTTTTACCATTTTACTTTTTACTTTTTACCATCTTCAACCTCCAGCCACCGGCAGCAGCAGCGCCGCCACCGGCAGCTCCTCCACTAAGGCTAAAAACGTCTGCAATCAACTCCAAATTGACCCAACATCATCGCCACCAGCTCAGGACTTCATCCTGACGTGAACCGAAGCTCGCATGCAATAATAACCCTGCAATCGTTAGTAGTATAGACATAAGTAGGGATCGTTCTAAGCCGGGGATTAAGGGTACCTGAAACATGAAATTGTTAGTCAAGATATTCACAAAGATATACATCGAAAATCATCAAAACATGGGGGAATTGGTGTCGGCAGCTAGGCTGCCCTAAACTAGGGTACGGCACACAAACAAAAATCACAAAACATGAAACATAAAAATCCTAGGGTCGGCAGCCTATTGCTGCCTCTCACTAACACATGCAATAAAACACTGAAATTAAAAGTCCTAAATTACTATATACAGGTTTGGTCGACATTCTTCCACAAAACACTAACACGAAAGCAATCAAAACACATAACAAAACAAGCAAATAGGACTCACGGCAAGGTATTAAAGTGTTCTAGACTCAACTTAACTCCAACCCAATTAGCTCCTAACCGGCACTACTAATTGATTAAGACTCCTCATGTAATTTAAGTGACTAACCGCCTAACCTTAAAATTGTACTAGTCATCTTTGAATATTCTAACCGACGTAGACAAACATGACAAGTAATTAAGCACAAAGTCTTTTTCTTTAGTTGGAAACAAGTCAATATAGTAAGGCGTCACTCTTCTTATCAACAAGCATGTTCATTTAAATTACTCTAACCCTCGTGAAAAACAACACAAACAAAGTAACTCGTTGATTACTTAATCCATATTAATTTTTCGGCTAATGAGATCAATAATCTACGCATTGCACTTACATAGGCTACCAATCTTTAAGCACACGAATTTAAAGATCAAGTCAAGAAAACCCTAAAATCAATTTAACACATATCTTTGCCGAAAATCCTAATTACTAATTCATCATATATTTTCCTTACTCTTTAGCATGCAATCCATATTCTTACATCCAAATACCAAGTAAAGATAAAGAAAACAAATTGAACATACAAATTATAAAACCAAATTTCAATCCAATTCATACATATGGTCCATGTATGAATTGGATTGAAATTTGGTGTACTAATTTCACCAAGAAATTACTCTAACCCTCGAAATTTCGAAAATATAGCAAGATGGACCATATGGTGTACTAATTCATCATATATTTTCCTTAGATAAATAAGGGTTAAACAAAGCATAAACGAGGGCATAAGCATATAATATCCTCACACATTGTGCTCCTATCACATCCCCGCCGCCTCCTCCGCCAAAACCACTGCAGCCGCCGTTGACACTGCAGCCGATTCTCCCCAATTTTAAAAATCGAAAAAATTCAACCAATCAAACATCAAACACCACCTAATTGACTCCTTACAATATCCTAAACACGAACTCAACCTCCAATTACATCAAAAACATCAAATATCGAACCTTCACCGAATTCACAAAAAACCCTAGAATTTTGAATTCAAAATTCTCCTTACCTTGATCAAATTGGATCAATTCCTCTCATGGACTTATTGCATTGATCATGATCTTTGATTCCCGACCAGAATCGAGTCGAACAGCGGCCGGAGGAGCGAACTCCATTCAACCTGGGGTTTTCGGTCTCAGGGGTCGCACGGCCGAACGGTAGAGTTTCACGCCACGCCACTGCCGCAGAGGAGGAGAGGAAGAGGAGTTCTGAGGGACCGGTGGTGAGCCGAACGGTGGCCGGACGACGGAGTTCTGAGGGCGGAGCTACAGCTGCTGGGGGTCGGGGTCACACGGGGAGGAAGAGAGAAAAGGAAGAAAGAAAAAGAAGAAAAAAAAAAAGGATTTCCCTTTCGGGAAATTTCCATTCTCGGCTATTTATAATCGTCCAAAAACGGAAATTACCGATTTTACATCGTAACTTTTTTTACACGAACTCCAAATTAAATGTGTCACATGTCCACGAACTCGTTTTAACCTCCACTATCTCGTCGAGAAATAAAATTCTCAGTCGGGTCAACTTAATTAAAAGTCAACCGTTAGAGCTTCTGAATCGCAAAAACAATTCTCGAAACGTAAAAATAAAAGATAAAACTGCCAAAAAGTAATTCGAGGTTCGGGTCGTATCAATTTTCCCCTCCTTATAAAAATTTCATCCTCGAAATTTGCATATCTGCCAAGTAGAAGAATGGAAGATACAGACGTCTCATTATTCCTCCAAAAAAAAAAATTCGAAATCTCAATTTAACTATTAAGGTTCCAGTCAACATCTCGTTCCACGAAAACTGACCTGAGGATAAACTCGAAAGTAATGATTATCCAACGAAAACACAACCCGCGTTTACATAAATAAGGTCTCAAGTCATTCCTAGATCAGCAAGTGGTCCCACCACAATACGATCCCAAAAGAAATTCTCACAATGACAAGACGTCGTTCAACTTATAAGAATGCACATTACTCTCGACACAACATTCTTTACACAAGCGTTGACTCGAAGCACTTCCTGAGTCAATAGGGAAACCTCTTTCCCGTAAGGCTATCCTATTAGTCACAAATGAAACGTCTCGAATAATTTACTTGGCATTGCCCCGCAAAATCAGTAGGAAAATAAATATTTGTGACTCATATTAGCGTTTTCGAGACTCACTTCATCTAACATCGCTTGATTTATTAACATCCTCCGATCGAGTCACATCAATTAATTCTTCTCTCATGCTGCATTCAATATCGCCAACACCTTGGTGGCGAAATCTATGATGTAATCATTCACACCTTTTTACACTTGTCGAGTAAGAAATAAAGCTGATATCTTTGCTTGACACGTGTTTTGGTGACTAACTAGATAGTCAACGTCAATATTAGTCATTAGCTAGATAATTAAATGCTCGACGACCATTAAGATGTCGCTACAACGGTAGTAGATAGAATTCCGCTATAAAGTTGAAACAAAATAGTTTTCTTTTCTGTCAAGAAACATATCTACAATAAATTGAATACTTTCCTGGAAATCAGATAACATTCAAATATCCTTGAAATACACTTGCCTTTAAAACGAAAACAGAGATGCAGAAAAATAATCAAGGTTGATGGTAAAATATATTCAAATCAGTTCCTCAATGGGAACTAAACATTAGAGAGTAAATAAGAGCATGTAACAAGGGTCCTTAGTAAGTAATAAAATATAGTTCGCATGAAACTCCTTCTAAATTACAAAACTTGATTTTTGATAAGTAGCAAGACCAAAACGAAATCTGTAAAACAATTTAATTAGTCAATCGGATTAAAAGCCTCAATTAAGCCTGGTAAAAGAGAGGTTTAAGAAATGTCAATTTTTGATAAACAAACCTGAACATGTGATAGCTATATATACAAATTTTCTACTGAAAGAATTTGTAGCAAGAGAACATACAAGGAGAGATAAATATATAATTTCTTTGTGGAAACTTGAAGAGTTCCAGCTATTGCAAATCATAAGCTAATATAACCCCATAATATAAGGCAAAAACAGTCGTCTAGATGAGATCATTTAACATAACTAAAAACAAAATTTCACATTTCGGAAAAACCAATACAGCAAACATATAGATGAGCTGATGCATTTAAAATATTTAATACGAGATTGAATTCATAAATTATGAAGTAAGAGAATAACCAAAAAGAGAACTAAGTTTAACTAATGTGCAAGGGAATAGACACTGAAATTGATACCAAGGTATGAGAAATCAGCTTTCCATAAGAAGCTTTGATTCAACTTAATGCAGAAGAAAATAGAAAATCGGCTCTTATGTATTTGTAGACCAAAACAGAGGTAAGGCTCTACAAAGACATATATATTATTATCGAAATCAAATGAGGTTATACTAATAAATATACTTATCAAAATCTCATAAGAGTTCGTAGGAGAAAAATTTCAAAACAATCACACTCAGATTTCCAATTCCATGGCATGATCAAAGGCCGAAAATAAGAAACGAACAATAAGATCAATTGAATTAATGATCAAAACTAATACTCCAGAAGGATCAACACTCAAATTCGACAAATCATTATCTACATAGTTGAGGTTATAAAGACAACAAAACAATAGCACCCAAGCATAGAAACCAGAGTAAAATCAAGATAGAAAGAAAATTTGAATTTTCCCTACCTCAATCTTTCGATATCGGCAGCCAAACAAAACATAAGAAATTGTACAAAACCTCCAAGTACAAGAACCCAATCTACTATAGCAATCCAGCCACAAGAGTGAAGGCCTGTTTTTATGGTTAGAGAAACCAGAGTCTCTTATGAAATAGAATTTGAGAGCATTTTCTTGAAAGTTCAGCTCAATTGTGCCCTTCATATAATTGAAGGAAGGTTCTGTCATTCAGAAACAAAGAACAGGAGAGAGATTGAGGATGAGGATGAACAGACGAATAATTGTCTGGCTTTGTTCGAGAGAAATGTTTTCTAGAAGTCACTGTTGGATCTCACTCCAACCACTATAGATGGAAAGACCGCGTCGATAAGCACGGATCAAAAACCATAATCTGCGGAAATTTCGTCATTAATCTTAGAAAAAGAAACATAAACAAATGAAGAAGTAGCTAGCCATTCGAATAACGCAACTTCTCAAATTCTGGGCAACTACCAGAATCTTCTTATCCAAATTATCGAGCTACCCAATAAATGGTTAAATAAATCTCTGATATCGATATTTCGGCTATCAGCTCCAGCTGCTCACTCGGTAAAGCCATATCACCGAGCTTAAGCCATACTTCATCGTAACACGGTGATTCCGAAGCCACATCGACTATATCTGAAAATTTACGCCGCATGGAATTATGAAAAACTGCCAATTTCAATCTTCACTGACTTCCCAACATTACATATTCGCCATGCCCACAATTCTTCACCACAAATGCCCTTCCTCTCAAATACTAAATATTTCGACACCAACATTTTCATTTTGGATACCTATTTCAATTCTTAATTCTTCATTTTTCCCAATCTTGCGACCAAAGTCGCCAAGAATTAGAATTATTTACAGCTCCCACAAACTCTACAAGACTCTCCATCTATTCCCTCATATCCGATATACTCCACTTCAAAAATAAATTGGTTCAGAGATTCACAGGTACTACACATGTACACTGCAACCTAAACGTCCATGGACTCACTTTCTCCACAAACGCCAAATCCATTGGTCAATCCACCAATATAGTTAATCAGTGGCTCCAACACATACACATAACAATCTGAAATAACATTCAGAATGTTACACATTTCAAATTTTTTTTTCCACTCAATTCAACAAGATCGCAACCAAAACCGATCACTTTTAAAAGCTGCTCAAAGCTAAGGCCACTCCCAGAACACAACGAGAATAAGAGACCAAAATCTCAATGTGTAGCCCTATCAAGAACAACACCTTCCCGTCTCGAAAGAAGTGGGGTCAAAACATTCGAGTTCTCAACTCGTAATCTGACGCTAGAACGACAGATAAGTGTCAAACGCACAACTGAATAGGTATAACCCACATACATATTACGTACGCAATGACAATGTCCTAAAAGGTCGATGTACTCGAGGCATAGTCTAAAAGATACAACTCGATATCTGGAACGTATTTTACATACTTAATAATGACATTAGCACCATGGAACATACGATGGTTATCCACTGCAGTCGGGCCATCAGTCAAAGGTACTAAGCATTATCATGTATATAAAATAACTGAATAAATAGTACTCTACAGAGTACATAAGAAGACATCAAGAAATCTGACTCTCATATTTAATAATCACACTAGTGTCATAGAGTATGATGGAAATCTGCCGCAGTCGGATCATCACTCAATGATTACTAGGCGTTATTAAGTATAAAAGATAACATGACACAAGGAATGAAAGGACCTAATGCTCTGATACCAAACTGACAGAACCCGAACCGGATTTCACACTGAAACCCGGGTAAGGTCTTGTGGGGACCACCTTAGGAGAGATTTTACCAAAAAATATGACCGCTCTTAAAATGGACAACCCAAACCTGTTAAACAAACAGAAAACACTTCTACAATAACCATCCTGACTCCAGGAGCCACCTTCTCCCCCAAAATCAAACAACTTCCACAGGCAAAGCACAAAATCACACTCAAGTAATATATTAAAAGACTCACTGGTGTTCAGAGCAATCTAAGAATGAACTAGAAATACAAAAACAGAAAAGTAAAAGGATCAATAGATCCTACCAAGCGGAAGCAAGGACAAAGATGACTATGCTTCGACTCCGAGTACTCTTGACCTCGATAAACTAGTATGCACACTAGGCGGTTTAAAATGAAAGGCCCAGGGGAAAGTAATTTAAAAACGTTAGAGTGAGTGGATAAAAATAATTTCATATAAAACCTTTACTAGAAATATTTTATTACTTTCCTTATATTTTTTTTTTCTAAAACCATAGTGCATGCATTTCAATAAAACATACCACGTTTAAGAAAAATCGTATTTAAAAATCAGCCTCGCTGATATGTCAAATAAACAAATAAATATTCAACCTGTAGTTTCTGGTCTCGGGGGTAGCACGGCCGAACGGTGATGTTTCACGCCGCGCCGCTGCCACAGAGGAGGAGAGGAAGAGGAGGCGGTCCAAACGAGATCGGTGGTGAGCCGAACAGTGGCCGGACGACGGAGTTCCGAGGGCGGAGCTACAGTTGCTGGGGGTCGGGGTCGCACGGGGAGGAAGAGAGAAAAGGAAGAAAGAAAAAGAAGGAAAAAAAAAAAAGGATTTCCCTTACGGAAAATTTCCATTCTCGGCTATTTATACTCGTCCAAAAATAGAAATTACCGATTTTACGTCGTAACATTTTTTTACACGAACTCCAAATTAAACGTGCCACATGTCCACGAACTCATGTTAACGTCCACTATCTCGTCGAAAAATAAAATTCTCGGTCGGGTCAACTTAATTAAAAGTCAACCGTTAGAGCTTTTGAATCGCAAAAACAATTCTCGAAACATAAAAATAAAAGATAAAACTGCCAAAAAGTAATTCGAGGTTCGGGTCGTATCAACATACATTTTGCATTTTAATTGTGTAGATTAGTTAGAATAAATCGTGCGATTTACTTTGGATAGAGCCGTAAGTGCTCAATATTTCATGAATGGGTGGAATTCACTTCGTCTATTCCTCTAATGTGGAAAGTCACCGGCCCTACCGCCTCTGTTATTTGGTAGAGTCCTTCCCATGTTGGTTCGAGGGCTAGCACCTTCCGCTGCACTTTCTTTATTACCCAATCTTCCACCTCCAATCTCCTTTCTCGGACTCTACTGTTGTGCTATCAGGCTACTCGCTGCTTATATGTTTGGTTACGCAAGTGTGCCTAGTCACTCATCTCCCTTTTAAAGATCTTTCATGATTCTTAAGATAGGTTAACTTTGATTTGTGGAAAATTTCTCAAGGGTTAAGCATGTAGTTTTGGTTCATTAGGTGCACATAGTTGTTAAATGAAGTTTTCCATATCATATTCACAAAGTGCTTTTTGTTCTCTATGAAGTATGCAAGTTATTTCGTATCTTATCATCTTTCTCTTGCATATGTTTATGTGTGAATGTCATGTTTATAGTGAAAAGAAGAGAGTTGATAAGAGCACAAAGTGCTATGTTTTTAATGTATTTCTATTGCCATTTATGCTTTGCTTAACCTTAAAAGTTGTAAGATCGAGTCGTTTAGTAGAGTCGTTAATATTTGGTAGGCTTATTGTGTTTTAGAGTTAAATCGCCTTAATTAGCTATGTATGTTGTCAATCCTTGTGATTGACAAAATTATTTTGTTCTAATGAATATTTCCTAGTTTATATGTTCAGCAATTCAAAGAAAAGGAAAAGAACAAGAATCGGCGAAAGAACGAGAAGAAAATGTGCCAGGAACAAGAAATGGAGTGCTCCGCTGCAACCATGGGCAGGCTGCCCAAGCACGCTACCGAGCAGGAAGTCACCCAGCCTGCCGAGAAGCCAGCACCATCTTGACATGCAGCCTACCGAGCTGCCCAAGCAACCTGTCGACAGCCTGCCCATCATGACACCCACGCTGCAGAGCCGTATCCGGTTCATGACGACACGTATTCGAGTCATACCATGCCCGTATCTGACACGTAACATGGCGTATCCCATACGTATGCACGTATCCGTGCCGAGGTTCTGTCGAGGTCAAGCCGTATTCAATATGTCGTCCGATACGATGTTGAAGGTTTCCGATACGCTGTCGAGAGATGCGCAGAGGAAGCTGAGCCTCGCTATCGGGAAGCTGCGCAGAAGCACGCACCAGCCCTGCATGCGTGTTGTGCGTGTCCTGCCAAGCGCCTGTGCCCGAGTCCGATACAGCCTACATTGAAGCGGAAGCTGCCGAAAAGACCAGAATCTGCGGAGTGGAGTTTCTGGGTGGCTGCAAGCGTGTAAGTTAAATCCTATGGCTATAAGGAAAGAGGGAAAATGCGTGAAGCATGCAAAGATCAAGTTCAAGGCCGGCTGCAAGCATTCCAAGTGCAAAAGGAGAAGAAAAAAAACCTATCCCATTATGGATTGGGAAACCACATCAAAGATTAAGATTTCTATCTTGTTTTGGTCTAGGAGAACCCTTCCAAATCCGGGTTCTCTCCCCTATATAAAGAGGCCGACACTTCTTCTCAAAGTTTGTCACGTCTTAAAGCTTTACCAAGTATTCTACCCTAGGTCCTAGATACGAAAAACAAGCCGAAAACCCCCAACACCATCCTATAAATTCCATATTGTATCTCATCCTTCATCCGAACTCCATAGCACGTTTCGAAGATCTTCTTAAGGTTTTGAAATGTGCAATCTACTCTTCTTCATCCCCTTTCTTATGGCTTGTAATTGTATTGATTTATTAAACTATGTATATGTAGTTGATTTGTTCTTAGGGTATTTGTTTGTATGTCGATATATGAACAATTTGTTTTTTTGGTTTTATATATTAAACATAGTTTATGATTTCAATCCTTGGTGTCTAATTAACTCTAAGTGTCGAAGTTCATTGGTTTTAAAAAGATAACATGTAAACATAACTTGTAGAAATCGTAGGTAGATCTTTAGGAAGCATGTTCACAATCTAATTCTTTTCTTGTACTTGGTTAGTTTCATGATTTCGTGTGCACTTAGAAATTGAGGTCTAGGTGCAGTCGTATGGCCATGGTTGTTGCCTAGGTTGAGGTTTCATCTCTCATAACAATTTAGATCGAGTCATACACTAATTAACTTGTCTTGGTTTTTGTTGTTGCACTAGGAGTAGAGAGTATTTCATTGAAATTTGTGTGTCTATGCATGATGAGTGACGCCATACATGTTAATACGTTTCCAACAAAAGATTTCGTGCATCATTGGTTAATTGGTTATTTTCTATACTAAGTGTCTTTAATCGGTTAGCTAAAGATTAGGGTTATGCACTAAGCTAATTCTAAGTATTTTTGTGAAGTCTTAATCGACTAGAGGAATCTCTAAGGAATCTAGTTAGGATTGGAACTAAGTCGAGTCTAGGATATTTTGTTGCATGCTTGCCGTGAGTCTTACTTGTGATTTTCTATGTGTTATGATTGTTTTTGATAAGTGCTTTGTGTGAAAGATGTTGACCACATATATATAGTAACTTAGAATTTAATTTCGTGTCTTTTATTTCAAGTCTTTAGATTCATGTCGTAGGTTCTTAGTATCAAAACCGTCCCCCTTAATTTCAAGTCTTTTATTTCATTTCAAGTTTGTAAATATGTGTGAAATGTGTGACATTGTTTTGTGCATATATGTGTGTGTTTTGTGTTAACATTCTTATATTTCAGGTACCCTTAATCTCCGGCTAGAACGATCCATACTTATCACATACTACTAACAATAGCAGGGTTATTATTTGTGTGCCGCTTCGGCGACTCATCAAGAATATGCCTACATCTTATTTATAGATGACGGCTCACACAAATAATACCCTACATAAGATCATTAGTAGCACATGATAAATAGGGATTGTTCAGTCCGGGGATTAAGAGTACCTGAAATATAAGAATGTTATAACAAATATTCACAATTATAAACATATATACACGTTTTCAAAAGGGATAGAAATATGAGGTTCGGCGGCAACAAGGCTGCCCTATAACTAAGGAACATGAAAATAAAACCTAAACTACTATTTACAAGTTTGGTAGACATCTTTCACACAAGCAAACAACATAAAGACTCCTTAACATGCAAGACTCACACAAAAGAAAGCAAGGAACAAGTATTGGCACGTTCTAGACTTAACTCAGTTTCGACACAACTAGGGCCTACGAGGTTATCCCATTGTTAGACATCTTAAGTATTTAGAATTAGCTATGAGCGTAATCCTAAAATCATGCTAAACTGGTTTTAAACGTTTCAACATTTAGGCACATGAATCTTAATCGAAGACATGCAAATAAGTAAGGACGTCACTCTCTTCTTATTAAACGAGCAAGTTTTAAGGTTATTAGACCTAGTGAGCACATGATTTAAGAAAACTACGAGTATGACTCAACCATGAAACTCTATCACATGAAACCTAGCACTTAGAATTACAAGTTTTAATCAACAAATGCTTAAAACGAAACTAGTGTTTTGGTTTTTCTGCCCCAACCTTAGATCTAACCGATTTTAAGTCTACAACATGCATAAAATACCTACTATCCTAATTATCAATCATATGAAATTTACATGTTAAAATCACAAAACTAACATACAAACATCAATCACACAATCGGCTCATACAAAAGTTTGATAAAAACCAAGAATTGAATCGAGTTGATACAATACACATATACATAAAAGAATACAAAAGCCATGGAATGGTAGAATCAAGCTTTTCGAAGGAAACCTTGAAGGTATGAAGCTTGAAGGATGCACGGATGAAGGCTAAGGTGAGGTTCGGATTTGTGAAGGTGGTGGAAGGTGTTTCGGCTAAGTATTTTCTGCTTGGTGTTTGGGAGACTTGGTAAAGCTTAAGGCTAGTACTTGTGCTTGAGATGTGACAAAATTTCTGTATAGAATTCATGCCTATATATAGAGGAAAGGCCGTGCCAAAGTTGGCAGCAACTAGGGTTGCACAAATCCTAGTTTTATTTGAACTTGTCCTGCTGGTAGATATGACCTTTGTGTGAAGATTACAGAATATCTCTCTCTAGAAAATAGCTATTGAGATGATTCCAACTAATATAGAAACTAGACTCCCGTAGCATTTTATCCATATATGGCTCAAACTCTGATTCAATGTGAACTATCCTGGAGAGTCCGTTGAAGTTGGATGACGTGCACTAGAAGGTTCCTGAATTTTAATCAGGATTCTTATTACGATTCTTGGCAGCTTCCTCTTTGGATTTCTTTTCCGATTTTCTTTATGAATTCACACAGCATAGATTCCTTAATGGATTAGCAACATTTCTTAATGGATAAAAGGTACATGGATTCGGCTGCAAGTTTCCCTAGCTGGACCGGGAAAGTATCTTCTAGAACCGGCAACTTCCCCTTTTCTTCCTAGCCGGGCTAGGAAATCTCTTCTTTCCATATTTTTCACTTCTCTCTTGCTTGGCTATATCTTCTAATCTTCAATTGGCTTGGAAACTCCCATTTGATGCATTTGGATGCCCTTTTGGTGTACAAATACATAAAAGTGCAAAATTGGGCAGTAGGTTCTTCTTCTCCGCAAGACTCCCTTATTGTCTTGTGACTAGTATAACTTTCTTCACAGGATAGCTTTTGAAACAATTCTAAGTTCTATAGAAACTAGACTCATAGAGCTTTCCGTGCATATATGGCACACCTTCTAGTTCCTTGTGGTCCGTCGTGGAGAAATTCTGGAAGTTGACTGTTGTGTCCAGGAAATTACTGGAACTCCCTGGATCCGAATTTGCTTTGCAATTCCTGACAGCTTCTTTTGCTCCAATTTCTCTAACTCCTTCTATTACTCAGTCTTTAACATGTCTACTATATGTAAGAGAAGAAACTTTTATCAAATATAAAGTCGAGGCTTTACAAAACTAATGAAACATCTATAAGACTCAATAAATCGGCTAGAAACATTTTTCTGCATTTTTCCTATACTTAGCATGATTTTGATGTAACTCTACCAAAGATTCATGACTCTATTATATGACTCGATTCTACATAAATAAGGTTAAAACAAAGTATAAACGAGAGTAAAACACATTAAGAACGTCGCATTTTATGCTCCTATCAATATAGTTCATTGAACATCAAGCAATCTCCCATAAAAATAAGTCTTGCTGTCCAAGTTTCACTCGAAATAGAATTCCTTATGCAACAGCAATACATATACCAAAACAGTATTGACAGAGTTGCATAAAGAATTCTATTTCGAGTGAAACTGGGACAGCAAGACTTATTTTTATGGGAGATTGCTTGAAGTTCAATGAACTCTATAAATAAGATGTTTTGGTCCCTGCTCTCTACACAATATATCAGACGTTTAGTGTCCATCCCATACATGGTGTCCAAGGCTTGTAGAGAGGAGAAGACCAAGGAGATTAATAACAGGAGTTTGGACGTGCTCGTTGCTCAGCTTGAAGCTATGGATATCAATAAGGAAGAAAGTATTTGATAGGAGTATATAATTCGACGTTCTTAATATGTTTTTACCTCCATTTGTACTTTGCTTAGCTCTTATTTGTATTAGATAGAGTCGTATAATAGAGTCATGAGTCTTTGGTAGAGCTACAATGAAAATGTGCTAAATATAGAGGAAAATACAGAAAATCGAGAAAATGCTAAAAGAGAATAAGAAACCTAATCAAATAGGAGTCTTAAAATGTTTCGTTGAATCTGTAAAGCCTCGACCTTGTCTTTTGTGAATTTAACTTCTCTGATTTTTAGTAAACACATTTTAGATTCAGCAATTGAAAGAGTTACAACAATTGGACCGAGGAAAGTTGCCAAGAATTGCAAAGGAATCCGGATGCGGAATCAGCAAGTTCCTGTGCACATCACCCAACTTCCATAATTTCTCCAAGATAGCTTACTTGGAACTAGAGTGTGAGCCCTATATTCCAAGACAGCTATGGACGTCTAGTTTCCAGATCATTTTGAATCACCTCAAAAACTATTTTCTAGAGAGAGTTAAGCCCAAATCAAGGCACAAAGGTCAAAATTGCCGAGAAGAAGAATCTACTGCCTGCCGAGTGGAATTTCTGTGTTTTTGCACCAAAAAGTCATCCAAATGCATCAAATGAGAGAAGCTACCAGCTATAAATGAAGACTAAGGGAAGCTTGTAGTAATTTCAGTAATTTCCTGGGCACATCATCCGACTTCCACGGACTCTGCAGGACAGCTCACGTTGAACCAGAGTTCGAACCATATATGGATAGAAAGCTATGGGAGTCTATTTTCCAAATCAACTAGAATCACCTCGATAGATATTTTTTAGAGAGAGATTTTCCATAATCTTCACACAAATGTCAAATCTGCCAACATGATAAGTTTGACAAAAAACTAGGACTTGTACAACCCTAGTTGTTGCCAACTTGCATACCATTATTCCTCTATATAAATAAAGACTTGTGGACAGAAAAAGAGTCATATTCTAAAGTAAAAACTCTAGCCTAAGCTCTACCAATATTCAGCCAAAAATCATACATAAAATAGCAAGCCAAAAACACTCCATCAACACCTCAAACCTGTCCATACCCGAACCAAGTTCTAGCTTCCATTCGAGCATCATTGTCACGTTTTTTTTGAAGATCTTCTCAAGGTGTCTACAATATGTGATCCACTCTACTTCATCCCCTTTCTCCGCTTGTATTTATTTTATGTAGCTATGTGTAGTTTTGTCTATGAACTCATATGTATGTTTGGTTTTTGTGTTTTCATGTCTATGTGAAAAAAGATTGTGAGTTTGGTTTTATAAAGATGCATGTTAATTTCCTACTTAAGTTGTATATATGGTTTTTCAAAGATAAGTTTCGAATTGCATGTTAAATTATAAGGAAAATATGTAACAAGATAGTAACTAGGTAATTGGCAAGCATGTTAACTCGATTTTAAATTCGTTCTTGGTTTGTTCTTTAAATTCGTGTGCCTCAAAGATTGATGCCCTATACAATTGCAATGTATTGTGGGTATCAATCTCATTCGCCGAAATAATCATAGGTTAAGTCGAACTTGTCGTTGTCTTGATTTGTGTTATTTTAAGGGTTAGAGTAGTTTAAAACAATTTACTTGTTGATAAGAAGAGTGAAGTTTTTGATAGGAGCACAATGTGCGAAGTTATTGATATGCTTATGCCCTCATTTATACTTCGTTTAACCTTTATTTGTCTAAGATAGAGTCATAATTTAGTTTAGTGTTAATTTGGTAGAGTTTGGTAAAATGTGCTTAATAATCCGAAAAATGACTAAGTTTGAGAAATCTGGAAAATAATGTGAAAAATGTCTTTTTTGTGATACTGAGACTCGTGGAATTGTGACTTAACCTTTTCCAAATTTTATGAAATTTGGTATGCATTATTATAGTAAGCTAATGTGTGTTATTTCAAAAATTCAGATTAATCGAAGTTTGGGAAGTCACCCAAATGGTGGCTGCAACTTGGTAGCTCTAGCAAAACGATCCAGGGACTAAATAGGATTTTCCTGGGACTGTATCCTGACTTCCAGAATTTTTGTACGACGCATCGCTTGGAACCAGAGGACGTGCCATATACCGTTGGAAAGATCTACGAGTCTAGTTTCTCTGGGACTTGGAATCGCATTAATTAGAGTAGTGAGAAAAGAGTTATGCCAGTTGCAACGCGACAAGGTCACTGCCAGCCGATTCCAGAAAGCTACTGCCTCTTTTCCTTCTTTTCTGTTTTGGATGGACATTTTGACATCGAAATGCATATTTAAAGATTGTCCGAGCTTAATGAAGGTTAGAGGATGGCCCATGATCATGCAAAGTGAAGAACAATGAATAATAAAGTTTTCCTAGTCAAGCTAGGAGATGGTTTGCCGGCAAGCAGAGCTGCCGGATGTTAAGTCAACACAAGAAGACCAAGAAGATATGCAGCCCTAACCTTGAAGGAAAATTCAGAAAATAAAGTCCTAGATGAACCATGAAAGGAAGGTTACAAAACCTTATTCTACAAGGTTTTGTGTTACCTATTTTACCTAGGATTTTCTGCTAGGGTTGCCGGCCTCTCTCTCCTATATATAGGGACTGTTTTTCCACAGAAAAATCATCTCATCTTTTGCAAAGCACTAGCCCTAAAACTCTACCAAAGGTTTTCCAAAGTTCTAAGCCAAAAGCAAACACACAAGCCTTCCCAACACCACCACCTTCCATCAAAAACCGTACCCTTACCTACCGCCTCTGCCCCTGTTGTGCATCATCCACCACACCAAGACGAAGCTCTCCAAGGTTTCTAAAGTGTGATCCATCCCTATGGCTTGTATCTTTATTTTTGGTTTAGTCACAATAGTTGTTATAAAAATACTTTGTTTTCGTTTGATGTTGTATGATGAACATGAGTTGCGATTTTTATTGTGGTTTATGTGATGAATTTTACAAACAATTACATGCTTGAATTCGTGCATTAGATTAGGGCAGTAGCATGGTTTATTTATTTTTAGTTTTTATTCGATTAGTTTCATGAATTCGTGCACAAAAATCAATGTTTACATGATGCCATGGCCATGACACTTTATGTAGGTTGCGATTTCATTCACCATGAATAACATAGGATCGAGTTAGGCGTTGAGAAAACTTAATTCTAGGTTGTTTAAAATAGGGTTACTATAATTCATAGAAACTTGCATGTTGATAGGATGAGTGACGCCATACCTAAAGATATGCTTCCGATTTAAAAGACTTTTGTGCTTAATTACTCTTTGTGTTTGTCTTCGACGTTGAGTGTTTTCAAACATGATTAGTATAATTTTAGGATTCGACGTTGAGTGTTTTCTAAATATTTGAGAAGTCTAGTAACAATAGATCACCGTTGAGGCCTAATTGAAAGCGGAATTGAATAGAGTCTAAGAAACTTAAACCATTGCTGCTGATTCTTGCATGAATTCTATTGTGTTTTTGTGTGTTTTTGTGCTATGTGTTGCGTGAAAGATGATGATCAACATGTATATAGTAATTTTAGGATTTTATTTTCCTGCAATTTAGTTATTTTCGTGCCTTAGTTTAGGGCAGCCCGAACCAATCTTTTCTCCCCCAAATTGTGACGTTTTCATCCCATGTATATTTGTGAATATTGTCTAACATTCTCATGTTTCAGGTACCCTTAATCCCCGGCCTAGAACGATCCCTACTTGCTTATACTACTAACGATCTTTTGTAGGGTTATTATTGTGTGCGAGATTAGGCTCACATCAATCTTGTTTGTTAACTTGTCTCCAACTCAAAAAACTTTCGTGCTTAATTACTTTTCATGTTTGATTTCGACGATAAGTGTTCTCAAATTTGTTTAGTATAACTTCAGGATCAGACGGTAAGTTAAACTTGAAGTACTTGTGAAGTCTTAATCAATTAGTTAACCGCTAAGGAACTAGTTAGGTTGGAACTAAGTTGAGTCTAAAACACTTTAATATTGTTGTCGTTAGTCTTGTTGCTAAATTGTTGTGTGTTTTGATTGCTTTTGTGCTTATGCTTTGTGAAGGAATGTGGACCACTTGTACATAGTAGTTTAGGTTTTATTTTCTTGTTCTGTCTTTTAAATTTCGTAGGTTTTAGAAATCAAATCCAAAACCCCCTTTTTAATCCGTGTAAATATGTGAATATGTGTGTGAATATTTATCTAACATTCTTATATCTCATGTACCCTTAATCCTCTGCTAGAAAGATCTCTACTTACCATATACTACTAACGTTTCTTGTAGGGTTATTATTAAATATGCGCTTCGGCGACTCATCATTATTCATCTCTGCCATACAGTCTAGTTCATTATGGATGCTTTTATGCCAATGTGTTTGTGTTTGTGAATTGATCATGTTCATGCTGATTTGGTTTACAAGAAAAATAAAATAAAGTGGAGACTATATAATGTGAATTAATAAGATCCGCAATAAGATCCGCATGATTAGTTGTACGATTGTGATTTTATGAAATTTACTAACTTCAACATTATCTCACTTTAGATGAGCCAAATCCCTTGGGAATATCATTACGAGCTGCCAAAACTGACCAAAATTAAGAGATGTCTCTAAGCAATTGATACCTAATAAAAAAATATGCATGAATTTAGACTGATGACAAGACTTTTCTAAGTACGTACCAGCACCAGTTCACTTGATGAAGAGACGAGACTTTGTACCTAATGCGATGAACAATAGGGGAAGTAGTCCAGTCCACCAAAGATAAAAAGAATGAAAAGGGCTGAAATGAGCACAAGAGAGTCCGATTCTAGTTGGAATGAGGTTAAAGAATGTGCAGCCACTAAAGACAAACCGAGCTCAAGATGCTCGAATGCCTTAAATTGATTGTAAAGCCATCCATTCTCACTCAAATTGCTCCTCTCCACAACTTGCTTCCACTTCTTATCAAATTCTTTTATCATCTCCGAGTTCCAAACACATCTTATACAACCTTCATAATGATTAGAACGTTTGACTGCCCCTATCTTATTAGAAACTAATTTAATATATGTCAACTAATTAGGAAGGACTTCGGCAATGACAATCTTCATAGCATGATCTTGATTAGGAATTGGGGGACTTCCTCTTGGCATTGCTTTTAAAAAAGTATTGAGTATCCAAACAAACGACTCTACGGATTCATCACTTAAGAATGCACAACCAAACGTAACGGTCTTACCATGGTGGTTAATCCCCAATAGTTGTGCAAATATAAATTGATATTTGTTAGTATTGTATGTTATATCAAATATAACCACATCCCCAAATAAACTATAAGCTCTCCTAAAGGTCACATCTGCCCAAAAGCAATGTCTGATTCTATTTTCACTATCTTCAACTATCTTGAAACTGAAAAATGGATTGATTTTTCTCTTGGTGTGATCAGAAATGATCATACAACATATCTCTATCATGTCCCCTCAACTGATCTCGCTTATCTCTTTCATAATTGTATATATCTTTTCTTGTGCAACCCATATTCTCAAATGAACTTCAAGCAAACTAATTTGTTGGTGAGTTGAAATATTCATCAATTTCGTAGTTCCTTGGTTATGCGCATTGTAGCATTAGAAACTTGACAATGAGATGGACAAATGAACTCTATCTTGAGTTGCCAAAGGATTGTTATCAGCCTCCATAAATTGAGTGATTACATATATGCTCAATCTTTTGATAGTTGCAATCTTTGCTAGACCACCGGTTTTTATAATCCCTTTCCTCCTCTTTGGCTGAATATTTTCACCAACTATTATAAATAATAGACTGCCATTTTAGGAAGGTTCCAAAAATAGCAACTTGTCATTTCGAGAAATAACAAACTACATAAAAGTGTCTGACAACAATTTACTTAACAAATATGTTACCTACCATATTTCTTATACAACTTAGGACTAACTTTTACAAATCAAGACAATGTGTTGTCAAACTGCCACTTGTCATAAAAAATGTACTCTTTTGCCCTTTATAATATATATACATGCATTCAGTCTCAATTACTGCTACTACCAATTTAAAAGCTGCTACTGCATACTTGAAAGCGACTACTGTCGATAAAATTTAGATGTTACTGTTGAACATGAAGTTAGATGTTGTTGTCGACCGTGAAGATAGCTGATACTACTGCTACTGTCAATCCTGAGGCAAGTTATTACTGCAATTATTTAAATCACTGTGAATTGGATTGTTCACATACACTATTCTATTGTTATTCAAGGCTTATCATGCTATTGGTACTAAATATATACTATGCTACTGCTCTATTGTGGCTAGTAGTGGCTGAAATTTAAAATTTCAAAGTCTCTAAAAATATATGTAATTCTATACTCAAATAAAAGCCTATGAGGTAATGACCTTGAATATTTTCTAAATTACCGGAAATAACTAAAAAAGGAAGAGAAAAAAACTTGTCCCAACAGCACGGCATTTTAGATATTTTAGCACTTAATTTTGGGCTGAATTTTTTTTTTTTTTTAAATGATTGAAAATGGTCAGCCGCTGCTACCGTGTAATTCACTGTATAAACCCTACTATACTCATCTTCATCTCTATTTCTCTCTTCCCTAGTCTCTTCTCCTTCTCAATTCTCTGGTTAGGATCTGCAACCCTAACATTCTCAATCAATCCCTTCAGGCGACGAGAGAAGGCCACAAAGATTCTTTAGGTCTGCGATTTGGATGGTAAGTAACCTGTTAGGTCTGCGATTCACTTATTATTTGTTGACTGCTAGTAATTGTTAATCTGCACTGGTTAATCGACATGACTCATCTTGCAATCAACTCCTCACAGGTCTCTCTCCTCTTTCCTTCTGTGTTAATCTGTGCTTGAAAGTATTGAGTAGTTATAATCTGGTCAATTTAATCAAATAAGAATTGCTGCTGAGTTTCTTTCTTAATAAAATTGGAGACTACTTATTGAGCCCCTATATCGTGGGCGCAGGATAACTCTCCGCCGAAAGCTGTACCTGGTCTGGGTGCAGTTCTTGATGTGAAGGATTCTAGCAGGTATCTTTTCTATCGTCTTTGTACATGATTAAATCACACCTTAAAGTTACTATTGTATTAGAACTATACACAAAATGGAATTACATACTTGTCTACCATTGGCAATTACATTATATAGCTTCTCACAAGTGATTCAATTGTAACTTTTCCTCCTCAGTGACGATGAAACATTGTTAGTAGGACTTGAACAAGAATTTGAAAAACTTAAACATCATGACGTAAGTAACATTTATTACTTGCCATGCTTTCTTTGAAGCTCCCATACGTGGGTTCACTGTATCTCTTTTAGACTAATTATAATTTTTTGAGGTAGTCATGGAAAGAGAAGGGCATGTGAAAAACCATTTTTCTGTGTGCCCGTGCCCGTGCCCACGCCTATGCATCATGTTATTGTTTATGAGCATCATGTGAAAAGGGATCTCCCAATGATAGATTATGCTCAATGGAATGCCTGGAAGTGAGTGGACTGACAAATGCATTTCAACTTTCCTCTATTCTGCATACATAATATTTTCATCAACTGCCTATCTCTTAATTGTCTGTAAATTTAGTCGAAGTACCCTCGGTAGACCAAGACAAAATATGGGAGGCGGTCTTTGGGAAATTATTCAAACAACTACATTGATATACTACTATTCATCATAAGGAAGCAACAAATTTACTGTTTATTCTCAAAAGATTTAATCTCTCTACTATCCTTTATCTAATGCAGGGAGTTCAGAGAATTTTGTCTAAGTGTATGACAACAAAGAGCTACACAAAGAATGCTGAGAACCACATACGACTAAAAGCTGAACCCGACTTGGTCCAGGTATTGTGTTCCTCCAAAATCTCTTTATCCTTTTTCGGTATTCCAGATTTCTTATTTAATAATGTTAGATTTATGCCTGTAAAAGAATAATCTTTGAGGTGTTACTTTTAACGGAATCAGGTTTTGGACTTTTGGTTAGTGACATGAGTGGGTGTCTTTTTTTTTTTGTTTTTTTTCTTTGAGTCTCCTTTTAGATTATTGTTCCTACTCGTCCAGTTGCAAAATTTGTTACCTTTAACTAGGGATTTTGATATTGATTCTCCAAGCATTTTAGTAGGGATGAACTATTATTTTCTCGGTTTTCAATTCAACATGCATGTGTTAGGAGGTCTATAATTTTTAAAATGTCTGTTTTCCTGGATGCTGTATTGCATATATCCTTCTTGATATACCTATTTGTTTTAGGATTGAAAGGGATCACTGTCTCACTGTATTGCATATATCACTGTCTCACTGATATACCTATTTGTTTCAGGATTTAAAAGCGAAGATGATCTATAACCAACTTAAAGTAGGGATGAAATTGATTGGCCTGTCTACTATACTTAGGTCAGGTTCTGAACTTCTGATCCAGAAATTTTAGTTGGTTAGAAATGTGCAAATTTTATAAGACATAAAGATTTTGGATTCACACCTCTGACGTGAAATATTGGTCGATGTGAAGTTTTGATTTTCTTCAACATAAATATATTGTTTGTACTGTTGCATGGGTAGGTTTGTGAGCCATTTATGTAATGAAACATACTCACATGCGGTCCTTTTACTTTTGCTTTTGTTAGTTACTTGTTCCCAACCCCAGTCCTTATTTTATCAGTGGGAAGGCTTCTGAGGACCATTTTAATGAACTATAGGATCTCACTATGTCAAATACTGCAGGATCTTATCATAGAAAGTGGTAATCTAGTATCTCTTCGTGATCGTATCCGTGATAGTCTCGACAGCTTGTCACTGATGGAATCTCGTCTCAGTGGATTTCAGGTACCTTTGCCCTTGCTTCATTATCTTCTTTTTCCTTCACAATGACTCCACTTAAGCTCATTGTTTGTCTCATTTTCCCCACCATTGGAGCGTTTCTTGTTGACATTGTAAATCTATCATCAAATGCTAGTAATACTCGAGTAACTCTTGTCCAGGAAGGGATAACTTCAGTACATTCCGACATTGAAATTCTCCAGAAGAACTTTTCGGTTGAGGGTGTAAAGTTCAACAATCGCAAGGTAGGTATAATTTTGTCTGTAGACTCTAAAAAATTCCATTTCATTTGTGTTCTAGAGGCTGAAAATAGTTTTTAGGTGTTGTCTAGGCTTTCACCATTTTTGTTTGTGCAAAAAATATGGTGGAAGGTTAGTTCATGTATTGTTTCATTTATTTTCTAAGGAAAACTTTTATTCATCACATGGGATGAGATTGATCCAGCCGAGAGGTCCACAGGAGATGACAAACAACAGAAAACTTAAAAATAAAAAGTCCATCTAAAGCTATAAGTAAACCACCTGCAGAAGACATAAAATAACCTAGAGACTTCCAATCTATAATAGAAGAACAAGTGTAGTTTATTATTCGACTGAGACAGATTGCCCTTAAGCTGATAGGCCCTTACTCTCCCAAATCTCAACCTTATTCAAGACGTTACGCTAAAGCTTTCTTGTTAGATTGTTGGATACTCTGGTTGTACAATAGGTTTCTAAAAATGTTTTCTGCCTTTTTCTACTACTAGTTTTTACCTTCTTTTTTATATACTTCTTTTCACTTCTATTTATTTATTTGTTTATTTTTTGGCTGCACATATTGATACCCCTACAATGATTGGTAATAGGTGTTGGAGTAGAAAATAGCAAAATTTATCGAAGACATTATAGTCAGTCCAGTGATGGTAGATATGATTAATGACGGCGAGGTTTGTCTCCTCCTTTATTGTTTTTCTTTTTTACCTAAGGTTTCAACTCAACATGCAAAGTCTAGAGATAAATCTTACTTACTGTACCTTTATAAGCAGATATTAATCCATCCCAACATCTGTTACAATTTTATTGTTTTCCTTAATTCTCTCATTTCCTAAATGAAATCAATTTTATCAGTTATTTTTTTAGACTTCAATTACTTTAATAAAAGGTTATATCCTGATTCTGTATTTTGATAATGCTTTCATAGTATATTATCTCAAGTGAAACTGAATGGCAGTAACACGTTGCTCTCCTTTTTGCTCATTGAACTTTCGTCTCATAATATTATCTTCGCTTCTTTGCTGTTGACACACTTATTGTGCAATTGTTATCCAGGTGAATGATGAATATCTGATAACACTAAAGATTCTTAGCAAGAAGTTGAAGTTTGTTGAAGAAAGTCTTATGGTTAATTCTGCAAAAGCTCTAAAAGATGTCCAGCCTGAGCTCGAAAAACTTAGAAAGAAAGCAGTTGATAAGGTTTTTATCACAGTTAGCAATAGATTGATTACTTAATTGGTCTATGCAATTGAATTACACATCGTATATACCTGGTCTGTGCCAGCAATGAAATAAATGCCCATTAACATGTGCTACGTACGACCCAAGTTGACAAATATAGGAAGTCCTGTCAGCTAAACATACCATGTTAGTTTCTACTGCCATATGGAGCATAATCTACAATTACGAGTGTGTCTATTAACTTTTAACAATTTTGGGGAGGGGCTTGGTACTCTCCAACACCCCAAGTTTTGTTGGAATGTTTGTTTATAGTTATGAGTTCTGAAGTGCTAGAAGATGTTTGCCCATATTGTATGTCAGACTCTTCGGCTTTATGCACAGATACATGCTAGGTTGGGGTATATATGGACTGAAGGGCAGCAACATGATATGTGGTTGATTTCTGTTGAACTCTTATGGATTTCTAAATGCAATCATAACTTCTAATGTGTTATATAATTATATTTAATGGCCACATCTTGAAATTCATTTGATTAACATGCTTGGCATTCTTGAATACTCTTATCACTTCTATTGTCTATATCTATCTTTGGCAGGTGGTTGAAATCATTGTTCAGAAGCTTAATGCATTGAGAGTACCCCGAACAAATATTCAGATCATTCAACAGAATGTTCTAAAGTACAAGTGAGTAGCTTGCTTACTGTTCCCAATTATTATTCTAATTGGTTTTCATTTATATCATAATGTCCGAAATGCTCTTTTAGCATTCAAATGAGTAGCCTGTATAGCAGTCACAATTGATAGTATTGTTTGTTGCGGATATTTTAAGTCCATTTTGTTGCAGATATTTTGAGTCCATTTAAAACGTCTATTATGTGTATAGATATTTGAGGAATATATTTTTGGGATTTTTTAGATTTTGTTTATTCTGGTTGTTGTAGGAGAAATAGATTGATAAATCTCTCTGTGTTTATTCATTGATAAGAAAGCCTTTATATAGGCATTACATCAAGTATCCCTGGCGAACAGGGATTCCCTATCTAATAGAGTATCTAGACTTCTAGTCTTATTAGGGCAAGACACACTACGGAAGTTACGGAGTTAACCTTCCTTGAACACTCCCCCTTGTGTCGTGTCCTCAATGGTGCATGAGCTGTTGTCTCGTTAAAACCTTTGCCAGCAAACAAAAACCTCTTGAGCAAAAATAAAAGCATGGTCTAAGGAAAAAGAGTACAACGCACCAACTACAAGTATGTGAGACATGCATAACTAGGCTCCCCCTGAAGTTTAGATGAGAACTCCCCCTGATAGTCATTCAGTCTTTGAGTTCGGATAAGCGACACATTCCAATGCGCTTTACATGCTTCATAAATGTAGATTTGGGTAGAGACTTGGTGAACAGATCCGCTGCATTTTCTTCTGAGCTGACTTGCTTCACCTGGATATTCAAAGTCTCTTGCTGCTGCTGATTGTAGAAGAATTTAGGCGAAATGTGTTTAGTATTGTCACCCTTAATGTATCCCAACTTCATCTGCTCGATGCATGCTGCATTATCTTCAAATATGCAAGTTGGTCCCATCGTAGTAGACTCAAGTCCACTAGACTCTCGAATGTGAGATATAACTGAGCGAAGCCAAATACATTCTTTGACTGCTTCATGTAGTGCAATAATCTCAGCATGGTTCGAGGAGGTAGCAACAAGGGTTTGCTTGGTTGATCTCCAAGATATCGCCGTATTCCCAATGGTAAAAACATAACCTGTTTGGGAACGTCCTTTGTGTGGATCTGATAAATATCCAGCATCAGCAAATCGTACCATCACATCATTTGGTGTATCTGAGTAGGAGGGGGTATCGCCAAAGCCGTATCGGGACCACGACTTAGCATCCGCGGGTCCGGATAAGTTGGCGGATATGTCTGCAAGATGGCGGATGGATGAACCAAAGCCAGTCTTGGCGGATATGGCTGGCGGATGGCAATCCGAGCCATGGTTTGTGCTGTTAGATGCAAGAGATCGACTAGGTGTCGAATCCTGATGAGTGTATCGATAGTACAAGCCCATGTCAAGGGTTCCTTTAAGGTATCGGAAGATGTTCTTGATTCCAATCCAATGACGTTGTGTTGGCGCAGAGCTAAATCTAGCTAACAAGTTCACAGAGAAAGCGATGTCTGGTCTAGTACACTGAGCTAAGTATAACAAAGCTCCAATCGCACTAAGATATGGATATTCAGCTCCCAAGACCTCTTCGTCATCTTCTTTCGGACGAAAGGGATCTTTGTTGATATCCAGACTTCTAACGACCATGGGAGTGCCTGTAGGATGCATAACTTTGTCCATGTTAAATCGCCTGAGCATCTTTCGGACATATGCAGACTGGTGTATAAAAATTCCACCACTTCGGTGCTCTAGTTCTAAGCCTAGGCAAAACCGAGTCCTTCCCAGATCTTTCATCTCGAATTCGGATTTCAAATAGCTAGCGGTCTCATTGATCTCATTCAGAGTTCCAATGATGTTCATATCATCGACATAGACGGCTATAATGGCAAATCCTGAACTTGTTCTCTTTATGAACACACAAGGGCACAACTCATCATTCTTGTATCCTTTCCCAATCAAGTAATCACTTAACTGTGTGTACCACATCCTACCAGATTGTCGGAGTCCATATAGAGATCGTCTCAACCTGATAGCAAATGAACTTCGTGGTTTTTGCTCACTTGACTTGGGTAACGAAAGTCCTTCTGGCACTTTCATGTACATCTCCGTATCTAGGTCCCCATAAAGATACGCAGTTACAACATCCATAAGCTGCATATTGAGTCTCTCTGAGACTACCAAACTTATTAAGTATCGGAAGGTAATAGTATCCATGACAGGAGAATACGTCTCCTCATAATCAATTCCAGGGCGTTGAGAAAAACCTTGCGCCACGAGTCGAGCTTTATATCGCTGGACTTCGCCATTCTCATTGCGCTTTCTGACAAAGACCCATTTATGTCCAACAGGCTTCACGTTCGGCGGTATAGGCACAACCGGTCCGAATACTTGCCTTTTCTTTAGAGAGTCTAGTTCAGATCAGATTGCAAGTTTAGCATAGTCTGATGATATTCCTGGACGGAATCAAAATCCAGTAAGCGGATTTGCTCCCAATCAGACATGAGGTCTGGGAGTTGTGCGTCATGCACATTGTCGAAGCGGTCCTTGAGGATATCCCATAGCTCTTTGGGATCAGTTTTCCTCAGGTATTGCTTCTTGAGCGTCGGATGGATATGGCGCCTGAGAAACATCAGGGCTTGTGCTTTCTGTTCAGGAGAAGCGTGTAAGCTTTCATCCTCAGGAGGGTTGATGGTGTTTGGGCCTAAATTAACATTCAACCGATACATTGGGCCGAAGCCCGTAGGGTTGTCCATTAACGGATAATCTAATTGTATTTAGTCAATTTCCGGTTAGAGAAAGGATTCGAAGTCCTTCTTCAAGTCTGACTTGGAGTTGATTTAACAAATACAATTCTATTTGATATCAGAATCTATATACCTGTTGCATACGTATTTGGGGTTTTGAGATCACTATATAAAGAACTCTAGGACAACGTAAAAAGGGTTCAACACCATACAACTACAAGCTTTTGCCCTGCAAATCTTGCAAGCCTCTCCGGAGCATTCTCTCTTGCGAACAGCCTTCCACCAACTGCAATCGACACTCTTCCAACCTAGCCGCAAACCTACGCCCACCACATCTGGTCGCCGTAAATCTGCCGTTGTTGTCGAAAGTGACTTGCGTTCGTGTCGAAGCGTCGCTGAGACAAATCGAGTCCAGTCGTCACACCTTGTGACAAATCGAGTCGTTACCCCGGTAACAGTCTTTCCCAATCTGCTAAAAGGTTGGACGAACGCCATCCGCGGTCTTGATATATAGCTCTGCTTTGCATCTCAGGATCGAAGTAAGATATCTCAATCTACCGAAAGGTTGAGGAAAAATCCTAGTAATTGTTTACTTAGGTCTTGTTCGAGCCCTTACGCCGGTTTGTCAACGCCCGCGTACAGTCGCTTGATCGAGAAGTCAGGTAGCAGGGAGCAGACGAACACGCTCGCCAGAGTCATCCGCTCGCCAAGGGTGATTCGCTCGCCAGAGTCATCCGCTCGCCAAGGGTGATTCGCTTGCCAGAGGTCGTCCGCACCAAAGTTGTACCTAACCCAAAGGTACTGGCACGCTCACGCACAACGCACCAGGACTGAAACCTACGTCCGCCACCCCCACGTGTTGATAGTTCGACAGGTGTAAAAACCGACGCGAACATTTTTGGCACGCCCAGTGGGACCAGTGTCAGGATTGCGCAAACCAATATCTATAAACGACCAATGACGTTCTGTAAGAAACCAGAACATCGGTTGTTGAAACAGCATAACTCAGCTGCATGTAGGGGTCTATCTGAATCCCAACTACAAGCCAAGTTTGGAGATGACAGACCTGAAATTGAGGACCTAACTGAGGGCCTCGAAGGAATTAATCAAGGACCCGAAACCTTGGAAGATGTCACTAATCGCCATCGAGAGGCTGACATCTCAAATGCCGCCGTGGCTCCATTGGATACTGAAGCCCATGAAGGGGACGGAGTGTGTCTGCCTCGGACACCCTCTACTGAAGAAATAATGGAGTCTTTCAGCATTCTAATATCTAAGTCTCAGGATACTGATGTCATCTTAGAAAAGATAGAAGCTACGTTGAAGGAGTTGAAGACTGAACAGATTGGTCATATGACTAACATTAATGCTCTGGCGGATCACGCTCATAGGAATACAGATAATATTAGCTCTCTCTCTAAAAATCTTGACAGATTGGTGAGGGGGCATCAGGATAATTTCAGCGAGCAACTCCAGCAACAGCAGGAGGAGTTCAGAAACTATATGATGCAGCAGCAAGAACAATTGGACAAGACCAATGCCACTGTCGAACGATTGGTGCAGATGGGTTTCGAGACTGAGGCAGCTGAGCCGAACGAACAGGTCCCTCTACTAAAATTTGCGAAGGTAACAGAGAGAGGCCCCAACAAAAATACTAAGCCTAATAACAGGGGATTTGAAACTGTCAATCCGAATAGACAGCAGAGGAGAGGTGGTCGAAACGTGAACCCACCACCTGACAATGAAGGCGAAGCTCAAGAAGAGGATGTTGAGGGTGGCATGACTCGCAACGAGATACAACAACTGTTTCAGGAACAGTTGAGGGTCATGCAAGGTTTGCCGGATCCCGGTATGACCTATACCAATCCACTTGCCCTGGCGGTAAATATGACGCCATGGCCCGCAAATTTCAGGCATATAAGGTTTACCCCTTTTTCGGGCGAACATTCTGAAGATGCCGAGACCCACATCACTCGTTTCCATAACGAGTGTGGTCCTTACGCCCAAGATCCCGTTCTTAAGCTGAAGTTGTTCGGCACTTCTCTCACAGGATCAGCTTTGGCTTGGTATAGAGACCTAGCGCCAGGTTCTATTCCAGATTGGCAATCCATGGAGGGTCTCTTTAGGACTATGTTCGGGGTAGTAGAAGCTAAGGTAACCATTAAGTTTCTGGCGGATACTAACCAGGAGTCTGACGAGTCCGCCATCGATTATCTGAGGCGTTTCAAGCTCCTTCGAGCTAAATGCAAGGATAGGCTAACAGAGGAGACCACGGTCGAGCTAGCGATTGCGGGACTCGAACCGGAAATCCAGGCGCACTTCCAGCAAGTATATGTGACGAATATGGCAGACTTAACCAATAGGTTAGCCAGACATCAACACTTCCTCGACCAAACGAGGGCTCAGAACAGTAAGAGGCAGAGCATTCCAGTGTCATATTATCCCGGAACTCTGAAACCTAAGACACCTATCCCTCCTGTTACTAAAACGGTGGCGACTATAGATGCTGATTCAGCACCCATAGTCACTTGGGTTGATGATACCAAGGATGAAGAGGATGTAGCGGTTGTGGAAGTAGTGGGTCGCCAGCCTCTACAACCGAAAAGCGTACGGTTCGCTAAGGATCCTATTAAGATTATGGCCTCCTTACCTCTGAGGTCTGCTTTTGAGAAGTATACCTATAACGCTCATCAAGCACCGGAGATACTCAACGAGCTGTTTAAACAAGGACGGCTCCAGCACGAAGGTGGTTTCATACCCAAGCCAGACTACATGGCGGGTAAGAAGTACTGCAGTTTTCACAATATGACTAATCACTATACTAAGGATTGTGTGAAGCTCAAAGACCAAATTCAGACATGGAAGAGAATTCAAATATTGTAAGGCCTACTCTAGCGAGCTTAGCCTTTATGCGTTGGAGGTCAGACTTGGATTTCAGATTGCTTTTCAGACCTTGCTCTGATTCGTTCTTAAGCTTGGCGAGCTGAGTCCTTCGTTCGGATGCTGCATCCAAACGACTTCGTTGTCTCTCCTCCACCCAGGCTATTTTCCGGTCAATGTGTTCCCTTTCTTGTCTCAAGCGCTTGAGTTCTACTTCGTCCTCTTGTTCCACGGAACGTATCAGCGAGGAGTAGGAATCTACGGCCTGAGACAGGAGCAAATTTCTTTCCTTGGCAGCAGCTTCCTGTTTGGGAATCTCATTCGCCTTGTCTTGGAAGGTCGCGAGGAGGCTAGGGAAAATGTCCAGAGCTTCCCTTATCTTACTTTGAGCCTCGGCAGGCAGTGATGGGATTTGACTCTCCACGGTTTGCAGCGCAATGTGAATCTTCTCACGAACTCCTGCATTTGTGAGATCTTCTTGGTAGAGCCGGCTGAAAAGGTCCCAGGCTTCTTGCAGTTCAGCTCCATCTTGTTGTAGGATTGGTGGCTGCAGTAGCGGATCATCACTCAGCGGTGGGATGATCTGGATACCAGTAGTGATGGCTTGAGGAGAAGGGGGGGTAGAAGATCCTTCTTCTTGGACATTCGGCTGGGGGCAGAACAGGACCATGCTCTGCTCGCCAATACTCTCAGGCTGGATTGGAGTTTCTGTTGCCTGTAAAAGAGTGCAGGTGTAAGAAGAATTAATATAATGACAATCTAAAAATGAACGGATTAAAGGTTGTTATAAAGGTACTTCTAATTCAGAGGAGGTATCTACCGTGACCCCAGTTAGGGGATTGTTGGCCTCGACAGGTTCGCCTTGAGGTACAGCTGGGGGCATGTCCTGGTAGAGGCTCGCATCTATTATCACTTCTGGGTTTACTTCCAGAAATTTTTCTACTGGTATCCCAATTTCTTCTGGCCCAGGGAGTGAATCCGGTGGTGTCATCTTTGGCATGTTCGCCACAGTTGTTAGTGCAGTTGAGACGCTGGCGGATGAGGTTCCCTCCATGATTTTCTCTGAGGAGAGGATTGAGCTGGTCAGTGGAGTATGGGAAGACGAGAGTGGAGCAGCGGCCAGGGGAGTGCAGATTGTACCTGTTTCAGCAGGAAGCCAGTTTAGCGGAGTTGCATCAATAGGTAGTTTTCGTCTATAGTAATCAAGGCGGATTGAATATTCTCGCCAGGCGGATGAAATTTCGTCCCAAGTGTTTGGAATTTTTATTTCAGACTCAGGACTACTCGAAGGTGAACTAGTGGAGCTGGAGGACTCACCAGAAGAGATATCGATCGGTTTCGGCATGGTGGGGGTGGTGCTAGAAGTTGTGCCTTCCCTCCGTCTCAATCTAAGCCCCTGTGAAAGGAAATTCGCCAACTGCATTAGGGTTATAATCTGATCTAGATTTGAGTGGGTGGATGACAGATATTCAGGCAATTTGTTCAATACTTACTGGCGTATCATCATCTTCTTCTTCTTCTTCTTCTTCGGCCATTGGAGATGGCGATTTAACTCTTTTCTTACTCTTGGTTGCTGTGGGAGGAGTCAGAGGGGCTTTCCTTTTCTTGTCAACGGGAAGCACTTTCTTCGAAACAGCCTGCAACATAAAAATCAGTTAGTGGTTTTTCTGATACTTATCTAAAATCAGGGTATGTCATAACATGGCGAGTAGCTACCTGAGTTTCTTCAGTTGGCAATTCAGGGTGCAAAGGACCCCCATCGAGTGCTGCCTTGTCATCATCAGTAAGACAATCACGGTGTTTTCTGAATACCTTGCCAAAGTAGTAGATGGATCCTTCCTTTATCTGGAAGTCCTTCCCACGAAGCCGGTGCCACCAATTGTTATACTCGTCAGTGGTTGCTTGAGAGATCACCAGCTCTATACATTCATCTGGAGTTGGAAAGGCGGCTGGACGAAGGCAGGAGGAGCATAGGACATTGGGAGTCATGGGAGTGCTCTTACTTGGTCGCCAGGCTGAGAAGATGTTGCAGCTCTGGATTGGTGGATAGGGGACATGTTGAGTAAAGCCAAATTGGCGAGCGAATAGATGAGGAGCATACACCTCTGATCCTTCAAGACCTCTGTTTGAGGTCAGAAGTGGAAGATCCGCCATTGATATGCACTGCAGGAAAAGTTCTTTCCCCGCCTGGCTTTGTTCTGCTGAGGGAAGGAAGCCGGTCTTCAAAGCATAAGGGTGCTTGCGGGTGAGCAGCATCTGAGCCTCGGAATAAAATCCAGGCGCATCTGTCTGAAAGATGATATCGAAGCATGCCGCGTAGCCCTGACCATACATTGGTTCTTGACCAACATATGCTAGACCTGCGATTCGGTTCTCGCCAATGTCTTTTGGCTCTGCGGCGAGTCCTGGAAAGTACATATTCGCCCAAATGTCTAAGATCCAAAGTGGGCCAGGCACGGTGAGGTTGAAAGGATTCATCGTGAGGGTATGCAGTCCCCGGTATAGGTGGGCTAGAACTATCTGCCCAAGGCCTATGTTCTCGTGGGCGTAAATGATCTCCGCCATCCTTCTGTAGGTCTTCGACATTTTGGCGGCGGTTGAGCAGAAAATAAACTTGTTTAACCAGAAATCAAGAAAGCAGATTCCTCCAATATCGTCATTTCTGTGACTGAATTCGTTCATCCAGGCTTGATAGCTGTAGGAGCCTGAGATATTCATGACAGAGGATGGAAACCGGTCTTGAGAGTAATCATCTGCGTTAAAGGGTTTATGGCCTAAAGGGAATCCTAGCCCAGCATACAGGTCTAGGAGAGTCACGCTAGCTTGACCAAAGCGAAAGTCAAAGGTGTTGGAGGATGAGTTCCAGAAGCTTACTAGGGATAAGAAGGCGCATCGATTTCCACCTTTCTGGTTTAGGCTGAAGCAGAGTTCCAGAAGTTCGTTTATCCCAGCACGTTTCCATCTCGGGGCGTCTAGCTGTTGCCTGGCTTTGTACCATTTGATCATCTCTGAGGTTGGTAGCGGCCAGCAGCCGGTGGTGATTGGAGTCTCGAAGGGACTCGAACATTTCTGAAGTATGATGTCTCGATCGCGAAAGGCTATGGGAGGCGGACGGCACCAATCCACAATCGAAGATATACCTTCGGTGGTGACTTCTCGTTGCTTTGGACCTAGTCCGGCGCGATTGTAATCATCTCGTGAGATTAGGGAGGTGCTGCAGGGGCTTCCAATTTCGAAGATGGCCCTCTGAATTCTTTCTTTGCCGAAAATAGCCTCAGTGTGTTTGATTTCTAACGCCATGATGATTGATTTGGGATTTTGGATGGTTTCTCACGTTCTCGGGTGGTGGCTTTATAAAATCCGAAAAGAGGTCTGTTGATTTCTGAATCGATATGATCTGAAGTGGTTTAGGGTTTATTGAACAGTCGTTTGAGCTTAGTTTGGTAAAGTTACATCGATTAGAGGGAACGACGCATTTCTTCAGATTTTTAAAACAAATCCGCGTGGGCTTTTTCAACCTTCTTCGATTTCAATGGGCTTTTAATCTTGAAGGCTGGGGGGCAATGTTTGGGCCTAAATTAACATTCAACCGATACATTGGGCCGAAGCCCGTAGGGTTGTCCATTAACGGATAATCTAATTGTATTTAGTCAATTTCCGGTTAGAGAAAGGATTCGAAGTCCTTCTTCAAGTCTGACTTGGAGTTGATTTAACAAATACAATTCTATTTGATATCAGAATCTATATACCTGTTGCATACGTATTTGGGGTTTTGAGATCACTATATAAAGAACTCTAGGACAACGTAAAAAGGGTTCAACACCATACAACTACAAGCTTTTGCCCTGCAAATCTTGCAAGCCTCTCCGGAGCATTCTCTCTTGCGAACAGCCTTCCACCAACTGCAATCGACACTCTTCCAACCTAGCCGCAAACCTACGCCCACCACATCTGGTCGCCGTAAATCTGCCGTTGTCGAAAGTGACTTGCGTTCGTGTCGAAGCGTCGCTGAGACAAATCGAGTCCAGTCGTCACACCTTGTGACAAATCGAGTCGTTACCCCGGTAACAGTCTTTCCCAATCTGCTAAAAGGTTGGACGAACGCCATCCGCGGTCTTGATATATAGCTCTGCTTTGCATCTCAGGATCGAAGTAAGATATCTCAATCTACCGAAAGGTTGAGGAAAAATCCTAGTAATTGTTTACTTAGGTCTTGTTCGAGCCCTTACGCCGGTTTGTCAACGCCCGCGTACAGTCGCTTGATCGAGAAGTCAGGTAGCAGGGAGCAGACGAACACGCTCGCCAGAGTCATCCGCTCGCCAAGGGTGATTCGCTCGCCAGAGTCATCCGCTCGCCAAGGGTGATTCGCTTGCCAGAGGTCGTCCGCACCAAGGTTGTACCTAACCCAAAGGTACTGGCACGCTCACGCACAACGCACCAGGACTGAAACCTACGTCCGCCACCCCCACGTGTTGATAGTTCGACAGGTGTAAAAACCGACGCGAACAGATGGTGGCAGTAAATCTTTTACCAATGAAAGTGTTCTCAACATCTGAGACCCACCTCTTGTATTCCTTGCCTTGGACATCCAAGATGTCAAATTCTGGACGCTGAGTGTCAGCCATCTACAGAACACAAACAGGGAGACGTTAGTATGTTTGAATACTAATCAAGTTTGATTGTTCTTTTAGAACAGTGCCAAGATATATCATGGTCACATAAATCGATGTTTAACGTGACTTCAAGTCACAATCGATATCTTCCCTTTGTTTTCTTTCCAAAAAAGAATAATACGTTATGGTTCACAGTGACATCACAGTCACAAGCATAACGGTGGCCGGTAACATCACAGCTATCCCAATAAACGTTGGCACCGGGGTGACTAAATCCCCGTATGCCGTCCCGAGAAGCGATAGAATCGGGATGAAGAAGCAGGGACACGGAAAGGTCCCGGAAGAAAACAAAACCCAACTATTGAAATTTTCATAAGCGGGAACGTTTATAAAAATATTTACCTCTTCAAGAGAAGCTTGATCAAACGAAACTTGACTCTTGGGGAAGCTTGTTTTCTTCGATTTTTCTTGATTTCTTCTCAACCACGAATAAGGGTTCGCGGATCGCTTGCTTGGCTTGCGAGCAATTTTGATCTTCTGGCAGATGCGTGCAAAAAGTAGCACGCAAGGGAGAGCTGCTGGCGAGCGGGTTGTCTGCCTAGAGGCAGAGGAGGAGCAGTACTCGAGGGTACAGTGCGGCAGGCGAACAGCGCAGATGCTGCTGAGAAGAGGCCGACGGTGCCGAAGAGAAGAATCGGCGGCCGACGGTAGGTTAGGGTTTCGAAAAAAAAACCGGAATTAGGGTTTCTAGGGCTTATTAGACGGGAGGCTAGAGCAACGTGCTGATAACGTGTTGTAGGAGAAATAGATTGATAAATCTCTCTGTGTTTATTCATTGATAAGAAGGCCTTTATATAGGCATTACATGAAGTATCCCTGGCGAACAGGGATTCCCTATCTAATAGAGTATCTAGACTTCTAGTCTTATTAGGGCAAGACACACCACGGAAGTTACGGAGTTAACCTTCCTTGAACAGTTAATACATATTTTGATTTGGTTTTAAAAAAATGGCAGAATGACAATTACATAATTAGAAAAGAGGAGATGAAAGAATGATAAAAGAAAGGAAGGTCCATGTGTCGCCAATGTACCAAAGACCAAATTATTTTCATCAAAGTCTTAAAACTTAAACATGTGTGGACTGTGTTCAGTAATGATGATTATTTAAGAGTGTTTGGAACCGTTTAAAATGCAGTCTGTTAATATGAAATTGGTCTCAAATTTTTGTGTCTAAATGATTATGTAACCTAAAATGAGATTATATGATTGTTTGATAAGTTTCTGAACAGAAGAAACTGGATGACATCTATTCTAGTATATAACTTTTATGTCCTGCTTATGAGTTGGGAATGCTAATGATTGTAGTCACCTTTAGCTGTTGAAAGACATTATTTCTCTGTAGACCTGGAATTGGTTCAAAATTGTATTAGTAGTGTATGTCTGAATGACAAACCGACAGTAATCATATTTCTATTCAGAAATTTTTTAGTTACTTCAGAACAATTCTCGTATTTTTTTCCTGCCAATGCGAGGTCTGTAGTCATAAATTAAACGTTACATGGCTATCACATCCTTTCTTGCCTACTATCAGTACTATGACTTTATATTCTGGAGTGACTTTGGGATTTGGCTCGTTTCCTTTTGTCGGTTAGTCTGTTCTTTTTTTATTTTTTTTTCTTTCCCTTTTTCCCTTTTTCCATATTTTACATTTTTTTTGATTCCAATCTGTTAATGCAGGTATGCTATTACTTTCCTCAAGGAACATGGAAATAAGGCTTATAATGATCTTCTTGGACATTATATCAACACAATGAACAAGGTCTACACTATGAACTGATGATCTATGACCTTTCTGTGAATAATGATGTAGAAGATGTGGGATTTTAGCTTAAACTACTTTCTGTTTTCCTCTTCTTTTCTGGATGATTACTTTTTTAGTTCTTCTTTCATTTGTGTCTTATTAACTTATTATTTTGTCAAAATAAAGAGCCCTAATTTTATAGTGGGCACTTGCAGGCGTTAGAAACATATGCTTACTGCTTTTATCCTACTAGTTGAAATTTCCCACCTTCCTAATCTGCTTTAAACACTATAAAGCAGACAGTTGTAATTGCTTCATCTGTTTCAAATTCCTCTTATTTTGATGTTTTGAGGAAATTGTATCCGAGTTACAATACTTGCGAGAAACTAAACTCTTTTGTTGGCTGCATCTTTGTTTAAGTAGCATACAAAAACTACGTTTCCTTGTTCATAGGAATGATATGAGAAATCCAATATTGATCATAATGTAATGCAGATCAATCAAAGTGGTTCTTTTAGTGCCTCCACACACTTGAAACTTGATTTCGTGTTTTCATACGGTTTTGCTGGTTTATACATTACTCGTGTGATGTTCCATTATTATTTTTTAGGATGCAATCAGGCTATTTCCTTTAAACATTCTAAGGATTTTATAAAAGGCCTTTTTTGTATGGAGTAAACCTATGATAGAGAAAAACAAATTGGTTTCAGACCATTGGTTTTGAAGCTCATTCATTGTGCATACTATAACTTATTCAATTAGTATGCTATGAAGGATAATGTATGTAGTTTATTAACTTCCTTTTTACATCTGCAGGCTCTAACCGCACGTTTCTGTGATGATATTCAGAGAATTGATAAACTTCAGTTGGATTCTGCCACATCTAGTGACTTAATTGGTGTGGAGACGATAGAAAGGGAACCACTGACGAATCTTGAAGAAAGGATTAAAATTTTAGAGGTGCTTTTTTTCTTTTCTGTTACTTTCTGCAACTAATTAATAATTTGATATCAATTCAAAATATCGGGACAAATCTTTATCTGTACATCCTCAGTAACAAGTTGTGATCTTTGGTTATGTCATCTTAGTTGTGTAAGAGCTAGAATGAAAGCTTGTTGGAGGTTTATAATCCTTGGTTAACTAATGTAGGTTATATTTACAATGTGGACCATTTCATATGATCTTGCCTCTTTATTTTCAAGTTCAGAGTTACATATTGGGACCACGGCTTCTATGTTCTCCTTTTCTATTACATAAGAAAAAAGGAAGAAGCAATGTGGGTGGAGAAGTAGTGCACTAGTGTTGGGATAAGCTCATGTCTACGACTCCTTGAAGCTATGAAGAGTATCATAACAGACAAGAGCCTTTAAGTAGAATTATTATTGAATAGCTAGACATGCAGCTTTCTAGGAGCTTAGAATGAGATACGTTCCACAGCTTTTTGAATCTGTGGACTGGTATTATTTGTTTTTGTCTATTATATTTTACATTTTAGCTTTTATTGATAGTGTCCAATTGAAGTGGGCATGTTTTCAGTATTTCGATTATGTGGCTGCCACTAACAAAACTGATGCCTTCATGGCTTCATCTGCTGTCAGATTCATTAGGAATATATTGTGGTTTTCTACTTTTTATTTCAATTTCGTATATGAACGTTTTGGAAGAGACATTTGAATTAGTAGCAACCTTGAAATGTAAAGCAAATAGGTATTATGACAAATTACCTCATACCATTGAAAAAGTTTTCACCAACTAGGCTGGTCCTAAACTGTAATTTTAGATCATTGATTTGGTATGAATGTAGAAATGGAAGCTTTTGTAAAGAACATATGATAATAGTTCTGTGACAGTGCAGTTATGTCAATTTTACTTGCAAGAACACAGTTTAATGTTTGTCCTTCCGTTTTCATCAGGAACTTGAGGAATCTGCATTAAATTTACATATATCTGAAATTACCTCAACAAAGTATTCATATGAGGTGCTCTTCAGGACCTTGTGCAAGCTGCTTATTGACACTGCTACTTCTGAGTACGTTTTCCTCTACTATTTGATATTCATATCTACATGCGAATGAAAGATTGTCCATATTGATTGTTTTTTCACAACCATTCTCTTTCAATCAGCAGGTACCATTTCTGTGATGATTTCTTTTGCGGAGAGTCCCTACTTGATAAAATTTTGGCAGGTAAATCTGACATACGATCTTTAAATCTTATGGCCAAGGATGGGTTGTTCCAAATTGCGTACTGATTCCAATACACAGAGCAGAAAGCTCATTTGTGGTTTTCAGTATGTTATGTGCTCATATACTGGTGATTTGATTAAATAAGATAATTACATCTGCTTTTCTCCTTGCGCTGAGAGGCCCCCTATGATAACTTTGTATGCTTTTTGACACCAGGCCCATTTTCTGTAATCAAAGTACACATCGATTCAATGCTGAAAAATTGTTATGATGCTCTTGGTCTCACTCTTATGATCCACATTGTACACCAGTACCAAATGATCCAACCTTCAAACCTTGTAAGTTATGTATTTGAGTTACTTGCATCCGAACTTGTCTTTTGAAGTAGTTGCCATCTAGTTATCAGTTTCTAAAACTCGATAGTGTGATGTGTGCACAACCCGCTATTTAGTGATTATATCAATGGTCCCTAGTGTGTCGAAATTGTATTAGAAAGAATTGTAATTGCACCAAGATTGAATTGTAATTGCACCAAGATTGAAGCCTAGCATGCACGACATATTACTGCAATGTCATATAGTATATATGAATATATGATTAATCATGACCCATTCTTGGACCTCCTTATTGTGTGGCATGCAAAACCTGCTTTTTAGTGACCACTTTTAGTGATGATTCCAAGTGAATTAAAATCGTATTCGGAAATACTGGATGCTAAGTGCTAATGACATGTCAGTGCGATTTCATTTAAGTGCCATAGGAACTAATGGCTGTTGATACTGAAACGGATTTGTGCCGTCGTATTTGGTACTTTGTGTTCTCATTAGTGTGCCAAGTCTACCACATATGATTATTGATTGAGAAGGTTTTAATACCATTGCATTTTACAGCTATACTGTTTGATAGTTGCTCACACTCTAGGAACCCTTCTTGAATTGATTTCACCTTTCTAGGAAAATGAGAACCATTGCTTTCCAATCCTGGCAACCTTTATTGCAGTTCAATGATGAGAACTACTCATAGTTGGGTCATTTAAAGTGTAATAAAACCAGCCGAATTAGAACCAGTCTGGTTATGCGGACTTTGTAGACGAATAGACTTAGATAAATTGATATGTTGATGATGGCCTGAGTGGTATTTGTTTGGCCAATTTTCAGTTGGAATGATCTCTGGGAGGAAGTTTATGGTTCTAATCATTACATTGCTGACCTTTATTTGAACTGTGGTTGCCATTCGAACATTGGCTAAAATAAGGATAGATTGAAAGTGTACATTGGAGAATATTATTAGGGTGCATTTGAAAAGTAAGGACGTCAAATGTGTGGCCTAAGAATCCGACTCTCTCTTTTCTCCATTTTTCTATATACATATATACTTGTTTTTATCACTGGTGGAAGATGAAGGTTTTGACTGCAATAATTTGGCACTATTTGTTTCAATCCAATTTTTTTATTTTTTTATTGGTTTTTTTCATTTAGAAACTTCTTTCCGTATATTAACAATGGTGTTGAAACATTGTAGCTGAAAGGTAATTTGTTGTTTTTCCTGCAGGCCATTAGGTTGAATATCCGATGCTTGGATGAATTCTTAGTGGAGGTGGGGTTTTTAATTTGCCTGCAGATTAGTCTTGATATGTGTATGCGCATGTGCGCTCCCTATGTTGTATGTATGGATGGTGATGCAAACATGAGCTCTTGAAAATACGTTTAATCAGCAGCAACACTATATTGGACTTGAACTAAAGATAAGGGAGAAAACTTTCAGTTGAACTTGTATTTTCTAGTATTAACTTCCTGTTATGGTATCATTGGCTCATGTTTCTTTGTATGCTTGTTGGACTTCTACATTCTAACGATATGCATATATATATATATATATCATAATTCGTTTATGTTTATTTACAGGTTCGTAGAAACCTTTTGACTTATTTGAATACGGTGGTGCTTGAACTGTATCTCAACAGCCTGCATAATGCGAATGTAGAGACATTGTGGAAAAATGATGTTCATCCTCACAATGTAATGAGGCGATTTGCTGAATTGACAGCTCCACTTATCCATCTGAATCGTCAATATGGAGATATGCGGGTTAGATATAAAAAATGAACTCAAGAAAGGAATTCTGAGGTTGCTCATTAGGATTTTTGATTACGTAATCTACTTATCCTCATTTGTGCAAGTACCATTTTATGAATTGCAGCTTCAATTAAAGTTGGAATCTCTGACTAAGGCTGTTGATGCCTTGCTGAAGTATTTCCAATACAGAAACTGCAATCTGTGTTTCTGATAAACAACTACGATATGACTGTTGCAGTGCTGGAGGTAGTTTCTTATTTCTTGTTTCCTTTTTCTTTCGGTTGAAAAATAATGAAGATAAATCAAGCACCTCAGTTAGCAGTCAGCACAAAGTTTTTTCAAGGGTTTTGGCTTAATATCTGAGACTGTTTACTCATATTAGTTGCAGTACAGTCTTTGGCTGTCGTTTTTGACAATGTTTCTCATTTCAATACTAGAAAGCTGGCTCGAGAGATGGTGAAATTCGAACTCAATTTGAGAAATTGCTGAAAAGCAATAAAATAATATATGTGGTAAGTGTCTGGTCTACTTATCTTTCTGAAATTCGAACTCAGAAATTGTTACGTTGCAAACTGAAAGTTGCAATTTTGTAAGCAGTTGGGACTTCCACTCTTAGTCTCATGATGAGTCGGTGAATGTGCACTTATACCTTGCACAATGCTACTACAGAGATCACATCATGTTAGAGTGTTCAAATGTTTGCTACCTTCGACGAAGAGTGTATGGGGTAAAAGAAAGAAGTTGACAAAAAAAAAAGTCGGATCTTAGTAACGGTTCTTTTTGTCTCTCCTCAGCCTCCCCCCCACAATCGGAATTAGAGTTGTCATAACCTACGTTTGACTGAGCCAAACCTCTGTATATTTTTTTTATGACATACTTTTGATGAATGTTTCTAATTTGGAACTTATAGCCTAAGCATATGGATTACTTGGGTTTCACAGGTGGTTTCCTTGTGTGGGGTAAGTATAGAATATAATTAAATGGGAGAAGTGGATAAGAACTCCTGTGGGAGTCTTAGCTTTTTTGGTGTATATTTTTACTGTGATCTGCTTCCTTATTTATTGTTTTACCTCTTCCCTTGCAGGAAGAACTATTACTAGAACACTTTAGTGAGTTAGACAAGTTTGTCACAACCCGGGTTTGTAATGCGGAGGACCAAGGTGCTAATGTTAAGAATCCTGTAACTGGCACCGAGTTTGAGCCACTTCTGAAGGACTTTGACAGGAAGTGGGAACAAGCATTTAAGCTGATGGACGAGGATGTCTGCTGATCTTTCAGCGATTGTGGCAGCGGAATCTTGAATTCGGTAACCCGGATTTGCAGTTGAGCATAGTACTATGTAGGGAACAGATATTTTGAAGGGAGTTGTATAAATTGTTTATTGTTTTTTTTTTTTCGGAGACATCAAATTGTCCTTTTATGAGATTGCTTATGAGATCAGAAATGGTATTGCACATTTTCAATTTCTACCCGAACATATAAAAAAAGAACATAATTGAGAAACTTTCTTAACTAAATGCTCGGCGAGTTGAATTTGTAAACATGAGGTCGTATGAAGAAATTATGATCAATTGAAGTTTTTTGCCTCGAAAAATTGAAGAATAAATAGAATTTTTCTTCTACGGTTTTATTATTGCACAACCCTTTTTCTTTCTTTCCTCTCTCGGCTCCTTCTCCTCCCGCTGGCAGCCCCTCCGCTCTAACCTCCTCTCCCTCCACACCTCCATCTCCTCCGTCTCTGACTCCCCTCACTGGGCCCAGAACTCCCTCCTCTCCTCCCCAACCTCATCTCCCTCCACACCTCCGTCTCCGTCTCCTCCCCACCCTCCTCTCCACTCTCCAGCCCCTCAACGCCCTCTCCCACCAATGCAACAACGTTCTCTTGCGGCAAGCTCCACATGCAGAGCTACCTCGACATGGCCGCCGCCTCCCTCTCCAACCACCTCCGCGACCTCGACCTCCTCAGATCCGGCGTCCTCCACCACTCCAACGCCATCGTCTTGTCCCACCCGCCTCTAAAACTTACGGATTTGAATTCGACTACTGGTTGTAGCAGTTAGCATGGTAGTCCCTTATATTTTTCATCTTTGTGTCTTATTTATTTAAATTACTATGTGCTTCAGACTTTTCCGAAAGACCTTGGAAGACTTCAGATGCTAGACTTGTGCTTGAAGATGGTTGAGAGAAGTGGTTTGAGATAAGCTGTTTGTTTATTGGGTTGGTGTTGGTATTAGGGCTGTGTTCGGGTCGGTCCGGGCCAGAAATTTTGAAACCCGGACCAAAACCTGAAAATTTCTGGTCGGGCCGGACTGGGTGTTCTAATTGCTAAACCCGGAAATTTCGGGTTCAATTCAATTAGGGCCGGTTTTTCCAAGTTTTCGGGTTTTAAGGATTTTCGATCGATCTCGTCTTTTCCGATCCGGTAGCACAGATCTCCGCAGGCCAAATCGACATCGTTGTCGTTAGCGGCGGCGGCGACATCGTCATTAAGGGCGAGGGTGACAGCGGCGACATCGTTTAGCATGTCGGGGTTTCTGGCTTTTGAGTTTCTGGCGCAGGAGAGAGAGTTCACCGCAGGTCAAGGAGGCGCAGGACAGTGACTTCTGAAGTGGGTTTTCGGGTTTCCGGCTTTTGAGGGAGAAGGAGATGAATAAGCGGTGGGCGGAGGAGGAGAAGACGAAGAAGAAGGAGGCGGAGGCGGAGGTCTGAGAGCCTGAGAGTGGTGTTCGGGTCGGTTCGGGCTAAACACATCTGAAAACCGGCCCGATCCGGAAGTATGAGAATCGGTCCGAGTCGGGCTAAACTCGGAAATTTCAGAGGTAAAAACCGATCCGATCGGGTCGGTTTCGGATCGGTCCGGGCCGAAAATCAGGGTTTCGGTTTTAAAAAAATAGTCCTAGTTTGGATCAGAGAAGTGGTTTGAGATAAGCTGTTTGTGTTCTTTGGAACTTTTTGAAAAGATTTGATTTTGAGTTTTGAGTTTTCTATCTTTGTGGTTAAAGTTGTGTAGTTCTGTAACTTTCAGGCTTCATCTTGTCTAAGTCAAAGTAGTTGTTGCAATCCAAAATTTTAGATTAGGTGTCAAATTCTGTAACTTTACTATTTGCTTTGATCATTAATTCTGACCGTCATTTTTCCTGGGCTTGATTGTTAATTGCAGCTTGAGAGGTGAGGCTCTTTGGGTAATAGAGAAGAGCCAGATCTAAAGAGCTCAAGGAAGTTATGTCTTTCATTGGTATTCAGCAGAAATGCAAGGCTTGCGAAAAGACAGTTTAACCAGTTGAGGAGCTATCTGCAGATGGGATTTCCTACCACAAGTCTTGCTTCAAGTGCACTCACTGCAAAGAGACTTTGAAGGTACTCTACCATCAATTGTGACTCATAATGTGTTGCTTGGCTCTTTGGTTGGATCTAGATCAAAGTGATTCTATCGCATTATGTTACGTTTTATGGAAGATGATTGCTTTAGTGTGACTCCCAACTTATTCAGTATGTGCATTTTGTGGATAAGCCATTATACATGAAGATGCATTTTTCTGTATTGTAGCTACACTGCAGTTGCTAATCCAAGTTCTGTTTATAGGTTGCATGCATCTAAGGTTTGTAATTTATATGATTACAACTGAGCAATTATTCCTCAATGGAAGGTGTTCTGTACTGTAAGCCTCACTTTGAGCAACTCTTCAAGGAGACGGGAAACTTCAACAAGAACTTCCAATCTGAAGGTCCTCGAGGGGGGGGGTGAATAGGACACTTTGCAACTTTTTCGTTATGCGTTGTAATCCGAGGCTAGCAAGGAGTTGTGCTATCCCGATTAACAGTTTGCAACGATTATGCAAGAATTGAAAAAGATTGCTGAAAGTAAAAACAACACAGAGATGTTTTTCTTTAACGCAGAAACCCTGGACTCAGGGAAGAAAACTGCGTGCCCTTATCCGAAGGACAAACCTTTCCACTATGTGATTCGTAGACTTATACAAGAATAGAGCCTGGGATACCAGACCTTGTTGTTATCCTGTTCTATGACTCTACCTAGTCTAACTAGAACGCTCTCCCATCTTGTCCCCTAAGTCCTCACACATGAAAGGGATACAAGAGCTTCACTCAGACCTTAACTACACCCTAGCTAACTCTGCTTGTGAACTCTTGGGGTCGTTGCACCTCCAATCACAACCTCATGTATTGGAATGCAAATGCTTTATGATTTTAGAAAAACGGTTTTTGATTTCTCAAGCTCTAAGATTTATAATCACTAGGAAGACTTAGAGCATTAGAGAATAAGAACACAGCCAAGCCGATGTTCTTCAATAATAACAAAAACACAAAATGAATTTGACCACCAAGCAAAATCACTTTGCTTGGTATTTATAGGCAAGTGTAAGTTGCTTAAGAAAGCAATACGCATGCCATTAAACTAAGGAGGTTTGTCCTTATGTGCTTGGCATAGATGTTGTTGAAATCCTTTGTAGAACAAAGCCAAGGACAAGAGGACAAAACCACCTTTCCAAAAATAGCTAACTTTTCATAAGAAGGAAAAATGTTTTGCAAAAAGCATTCCACAAGAATGTTAACAATAAGGAAAGGCAAAACAACTTTCTTCTAGGATCATACAGCCTACTATCAGATGCATAGGTAAGTGTAACACAAACCAAGCATAAACAAAAGGGACCTTGAAACACTCAAGGTCACGGGTTGAAGAGAACTTCACCCTTTGATAGTTTGAGCGCCAAGAGCTTCACATGCTTGGCTGGCTGTTTGAATTTGAAAAGCAAATCGACTGGAAAACAGCTGTAAATGCATTGAGAAGATAAATCACAGTTTTCAAGACGATTTGAACAAGCTATAAAAATACCCAGAAAACCGGTATACATAGTAGTACTCCTATCCTTAGTGGCAACCTTAGGATACAAAGTGGTACGGCTATCCTCAGTGAAAACATGATATGAATATGCATGAATATACCTAGGTTTACTGAGGTTATGTTGGGCCTTGTGTTTGGTTGGGCTTCATGGCTTCACTTGTACTTGTGCTGGGACTCATCTACTGCATCTTGGGCTGAGTTTTGGTCCATAGAGAGAACTGCCAACATCTTTCTACTTACACAATCACGTATGTGTTTACACTTTGCCTGAGAATCTATCCACACTATTTCTACATTATTTGTTAGTATACTAATTTAATTTATGAATTGCATTTGAAACAGCTGCAAAATCAGCTGAGAAGCTAACTCCAGAACTGGTAATATCCCCACCACAACACTGCCTCGCATTAAACTTGGTTTTGGACAATCAAAATTTTGTTTTAGTTTATTCAGTTTTCTCAATATTGGGTTTCAGACTAGATCACCCAGCAAAGCTGCTGGTATGTTTTCTGGCACGCAAGAAAAATGTGCTACTTGTGGTAAAACCGCTTATCCACTAGAGAAGGTACAATCCTGTTATTTTGGTGATGTTATTCTTTATTTTATCCTAGTGATTAGAGGAATTTTAACTAGATTACAATAACTGAGGCTGGCTAAAATCAGTATTATTCTAACAGTTCGGATTTGGTTAAGTTCTTAATATGGACATGCTGATAAATAATTACCTTGAAAAATTAGGTCTCTCTGAAATTTGTTTACCTGGCTTTGGGGGCAGCTGTGGCAGCATTACTCCGTAAGTACATCTCATATTCATAATCAGAAAAGTTTCTTTATGCATAGAAGCTATACATAATATCAAGAAATTTGAACTGATTGTAAACCTTCTTTCTTGTCGATTAGAGGTGTCTTGCTGGATGGTCACAGCGGAGAGACAAGCCGCAAGAATTAGAGGTGATAGCATTAAAACTCATATTGACAACCCTTTGCACTCTATATTGAGTGGTGGACCTAAAAGCATCAAGAAGTTGATAGCTGCACTTACTGAAATGTAAGAAATGCGATCAACTCTAATGGAAGGGTATGTGTCTTTGGTTGAACACTAATGTTTAGGAATTTGTTTTTGAAGCATATTGCTAGTATTTATACTTCATCTCATTATTTCAGGGTCTATTACATGTGATTATCTTTTTGCAGACGAATTATGTATATTTTGAGTAATGGCTTCTGCCACACTAGATATTAGCTAGGGCTGGGCATTTGGTCCCGTAATCCCGATCCCGTCCCGATCCTGTTCCTAAATGGGACGGGACGGGATGGGACCAGGATTAGCTCAATAAATCTCGTCTCGTCCCGTTCCGCAGCAATAAATAAAAAAATAATTATATTATATATATATATATATATATATATATATTTACTTAATCTCAACCGTTGAATTAAAAACCAAAAAATATTGGACCGTTTGATTAATCCCTGATTCCCTCACATTCTCTCTCTTGACTCTGTCTCTCTGTATCTCAGTCTCGGACAACAGAAAGTCAGAAACCTTTCCCTCAAACCTTAATCCCTCAGTGCTCGACCCGATCCTCATTCCTCCACAGCTCGACCAGTCTAGCAGTCCATCACCTTATCTCCATCGTCGTCTCCTCTCCCGTCTCCGATCCCTGTTTCTTTACCGGTTGGCGCTCGTCCGAAGCCTTAAATCGGCGCTCGAGCCATCGTCGTCTCCTCTCCCATATCCGATTCCGTCTTGTTCCTCTTCCGGTCGGCGTTCGCTCGAAGCCCTAGTCTCCCAATGGCCCCAAATCGGCCGAAGCCCCAAAACCCCAAATCGGCCGGAGTTCACAGATAGGGACAAGACTGATTGTGCTGGTATGCTATGATTGCTATCCTTGTTGGATCTATGCTGTTAAATGAGTTTGCATCATGTGATAGTTATTATGTGAGTTTGCCTCTGCAGGTGTCCGTTTCATGTGCTGATATAGTTGCTTTTGTGATGACTTGACCTGACTTGGCTAGGGAAGCTAGCAAGTAGGCATGTCACAAATCCCACATCGTTTGGGAGAGAGTGGATGCTGTGCTTATATGTGCAGAGTTAGCTCAATACATAAGGACGCGTTTTGGGGGCTTAATGGCTTCAGAGGGGATGAGAACTCCGAAGTTAAGCTTGCTGAGTCTAGAGCAATACCAAGATGAGTGACCTACTGAGAGATTGCTCTGGAGCTCCCAAAGACAAAACCGTGAGGGCGGGGCCCAAAGCGGACAATATCTTAAATGTATGGGCTGGGCTGTTACAAATGGTATCAGAGCCTGTCCCCGGCCGGAAGTGTGCCGACGCGGACGTCGGACCCTAAGGGGGGTGGATTGTGATGACTTGACCTGACCTGGCTAGGGAAGCTAGCAAGTACGCAGGTCACAAATCCCACATCTCCCGGGAGAGAGTGGATGCTGTACTTATATGTGCAGAGTTAGCTCAATACATAATGACACGTTTTGGGGGCTCAGAGTTAGCTCAATACATAATGACGCGTTTTGGGGGGCTCAATGGCTTCGGAGGGGATGGGAACTCTGAGGTTAAGCTTGCTGAGTCCAGAGCAATACCAGGATGGGTGACCTACTGGAAAATTGCTCTGGAGCTCCCAAAGACAAAACCGTGAGGGCGGGGCCCAAAGCGGACAATATCCTAAGTGTATGGGCTGGGCTGTTACAGCTTTTGCAGCAAGAGATAGCATTGAACTGTGGCGGCATGAGATAGCATTGACTGTGGTAGGCACTAGCAGCAAGTAAGTTTGCGCTCTTTACTTTTTGTTATCAAGTTTCTTGTCTAGGCATTATTGTTCTGAGTTTTATATAAGTTATTCTAATTGAATTGCAATACTAATTGCAGAAAACGAAGGTTAATTGGAGAAGAAGCTTGATGGCTCGGCAAAATCAAGGAGCTTCAGGCCTTGAAGATTCAAACGACACCACCTTCTCAGCGACATCACCGTCTCCGCCCTCTGATCCCCTTCAAATTGAGGATGCAGTGCAAGAAGCTCCTTCAACCCAGCAAAGTCAGCAAACTCCTTCGGCAGCTCTAGGTGATTCTGATGTAGTGAATACTTTGATTAAACATAGTAGCTTTGTTTGGGATCACTTCAAAGAATATAAGAAAATTTTAAAGAGTAAGGATGTGGAGGGGAACCCAATAAACATTGAGCAACGTCGAGCCCACTGTATCCATTGTCCTAGAGGAAAAATTGGAGATTTTAATGTGGAGAATACTAGTGGGACTTCGGGGATGATTAGACATATTAACCAGTTTTGTAGGTATTTTCCAGCAAGACTTAATAAGAATTAGAAAATTCTTACTAGTGATAAGTCCACTTCAAATGGCCTAACTGCAGTAGGTTACAATGATGATGACTATGTTGTGGCTACAATATAAATGATTGTAATAGATGAGTTGCCTTTTAGCTTTGTTGAGAAGACAAGATTTAAGAGGTTTTGTACTAGAGTGTGTCCTATGTATAATCCTTTACCATCTTGTAAGAAGCTAGTTACACATTTCCACAAGTTGTATGCTGTTTGTAAAAAAACAGTTGAAGAAAACTTTGAAGGGTTATAGGGTTAGTCTCACCACTGATACTTGGACTAGTGTGCAAAATATCAACTATATGGTACTTATTGCTCACTTTATTGATGAAAATGCACAAGAGGATTTTAAACTTTTGTGTTATCCAAAATCATCAAGGAGCAACCATTGGCCACCTTATAGAGGCGTGTTTATTACAGTGCGAGATTGAGAAAATTTTGACAATTACTATGGACAATGCTGCTGCCAATAAGTCAGCTATAGAGTGGCTGAAAGCAAAGATGAATGATTCTGTTTTTACAGGTGTATTTTGGGATGTAAGTACATGCATGTGAGATGCACAGCACACACATGCAATCTGATTGTAGGACATGGCTTGAAGAAGCTGCAAAAGAGTGTTTTAGCCATTAGGAATGTTGTCAAGTATGTTAGGTCATCCCCTAATCGACTTGCAAGTTTTCGGAGAGCTGTGGCAGCTGAAAAGCTTGGGAGTACTGGTCTAGTCTGTCTAGATGTTCCAACAAGATAAAATTACACTTATCTTATTTTGGAGGCAGCCATCAAGTTTAGGAAATCCTTTGCTAGGATGTTTGAAGATGAGGATCAACTTTGTTTTAGTTATTTCAAGGAACCGGAGGAGGAGATCGATGAGGACGGCTTTGTCATTGTTCCAGAAGGTGCACTTAGTCGAAAAGATAGAGTTGGACCTCCTGAAAAAGAAGATTGGGAAAAAGTTGTTGTATTTGTTGAGTTGCTAGGTGTGTTTTATGATATCACTCTACGAGTTAGTGCAAGCTTGACTCCAGCTGTCCATACAACATTCCATGATGTTTTAATGGAGAATAACATCAACAGTCTCTTCATTGCACCTAAAATGGCTACTGGATCTGAAACAGAGAAGACATTAACTGAAATGGCTGCCAATATGAGCTCTAGATTCTTGAAATACTTTGGCTCCTTTACAGACATTAATCACATGATTATTGTCGGACTTGTACTCGATGCAAGATTCAAGCTCAGGAATTACACACATGTTTTGAGGGAGGAATGTCTGGATGAAGATCTTGTGGAATACAGAACCACTGAAATAAAATCTCTATTGATGGCACTCTATAATGAGGTACAACTCTTAGATCTCTATATATTGATTATATATGCTTAGATTAATAATCACATATCAAACAGTGTGTCAATAATATATCAAATATGTCATTATAATCACTGAATATGTCAAAAAGATGTTGATGAATGAAATGTTTTATCTCCCCAGCATCTTCATCAGACACATAATCATCATTATGAAAATTAAGGCTTCTGTCTCGGTTTTCTTCTTTCTGAAAGTACTCTAATGCCATGCATGTAGTGTGGGCAGCATATCTGTAACATTCTTCACAATAATATAAAGTGTGTAGTTTATTTGTAACATTTCTGACAATAATACTCTTCTTTCTTTGTCTTTCTTTCTTAATTTTCAGTATGCACCACATGTCGATAATGGAAGACATGTCCACAAAGCAGGAAGTCCTCAAAGTTCAAGCAGCACATTAACTTTCAATCCTCAGAAAGGTGTGAGGGGTAGGATGTTGAACAATTGGAGAAGTAAAGTCCAACAGATTGATGAGGCGGCGTTTACTTATGAAGTGGATCAATATTTGATTAATGCTCCTCTTGAACCTATTGGTGAGAATGATGAAATTTTGACATACTGTGTTAGTGGAAGATAAATGGCCCTAAGTATCCTGTTATAACAGCAATAGCAAGAGATGTACTTGCCATTCAAAAATCGACAGTTGCATCAGAGTCATGTTTTAGCACTGGAGGTAGAGTGATTTCTCCATTTAGGAGTTCATTGACTCCTAAATTAGTGGAGGCTTTTGTTTGCATGCAAAATTGGTTGTTGGGAGATGACATTGCTAAAGTCAAAGTTGAAGAAGAGATGCCTTCGATTGAGAACACATAGTTCTATGAAAAAGCTCAATTAGGTAGAATATCAATTTGTTTCTTTTTCTTTCTTATTATGTCATTTGGTATAAGCTGAATTAATGCTCATCTTTCCCCTATTTTTACTTCTTGTGTTTGCTTTGTTGGTTAGATCATGAGAGCATAGTGAGCACTGCCTCAATACCTCAACTGTTCCCAAAATCCAAGGGGAGGTCCAAGGCTGTGATGCATGTTGATTAGATCTTTCACGAGTTTGTGTTATCTAGAGGTAATGTTTCTTAACTCAAATTCAATTTTTAGTTTTGATTCGCCATTGGTTCTTTAGTTCTGTTTCAGGTTTGTAAATATTGCTGTGTTTGTAATGTATGTTCATTGGCTGACCGGTTTCGCACTATCTACGTTATCTCTAACTTAGGAGGCTATACTAGATTATGAGCAAGTAGAAATTTACTTGGAGAATGAAATAAAGATGCCAATTTGGTGTGTTTTTGTTGATATGCCTATTTGGTGTGCTATGTTGATATGCCTATTTATACCCAAAATGTTGATCAGCAGGGGCAGTAAGGACAGCAGGGGCAGCAAGGGCTTTCTTGAGTTCTTCTCTGGAGTTTACATTACATGTTCTATCATTTACGTTGTAACATAACAAATATGTTGAAGCAACCTTGTCTATAGTCTAGGCAATTGTTATGTTACGTTACCTGGACATTAACTTGTTAATTGTTACGTTATTTGGACATTAACTTTGCTATGTTGTTTAATATGAGATTTGCTATGTAATTCAATATGTGATTTGTTATGTTGTGGACATTTGCTTTTGAATTGCAAAAGTTTAGTTTTATTTATGAACAATTGAATTTATTGCTTAAATTGATGAACAAAGATCCCGTTTTAGTCCCGGTCCTGTACCGGATCCTGGGCCTGCGGGATCAATTTTTAAAAAGCCTAATCCCGTCTCGTCCCGTCCCGTTTAAATTCTCACGAGACTGGACCGAGATCAGACTAATCTCGGCCTGTCCCGGCCCATGCCCAGCCCTAATATTAGCAATACTAGCTTGGGTTTGGAGCTAGAAAAATTGAAATATGGTAATTATTGTGGTCTGGAAGTGACCATTTTTGTATATTGCTATTCAATGAATGAATGAAATTTGTGTAGCAAATTTAATTGCTGGGATTGATTATTATTGACTATTTGCTGGGTCGGATATACAACCAAAATTGATTATTATTGTCTACAGTACAAATTGTCTATCAATCAACCAAACAATGGTTTGTAAATCGGAAGCAGAAAAGTATTATCTGATTCTCAGAATTACTTTACAAACCAAAACGAAACTATTGTGTATCGGAGCATCACATTACAAACCAAAATAAAACCATTATCTGAAACTCAGAATCACAATGGAAGCCATAGCGAAACAATTGTCTGTATCTAAGAATCACAATGGAAGGGAAAACGATATCATTGTCTGTAACTCAGAATCACAATAGAAACGAAACTAAAACCATTGTTTATAGTAGATGCATATAACAAATATCGAACGCAAATATGAAAATCCAGAAACGACTGTACCTTAAATCAAATACTGACAATACAAAAAGAGAAAATTATGTTGTGCAAAACTAATAAAGACAATATGTCTTATAAATAAGTGTCTTCTTATAATGACAAAGACAATATTGCCCAAAAAATGTTATTGTACAAGATAACATGAAACAATGATTTATAACAAAGTAGTGTTGTCTTTCCCAGAGCTCAGACAATGGGTCTTTCTAGTCCTACCATTGTCCATAGTGTTTATCAGACAATGGTATTTTGCCATTGTCTGAAGCGTGTATCAGACAATCCCTGGGTATACAATAGTAACGGTACCTCATCAGACAATGCTCAAAAACCATTGTCTATTGAGGTTTTTGGCCTAGTGCCACTTGGTAACGAAAACAGAAACGCCTTCATTTTGAAGTGTTGCATATTAGTCCCTCGAGGACACATTGATTCGGTGATGAAGTTGAAGCATTGCAAATGCTTATTTGGATCCTTGCTCGGCAATCCATAGAACGACTTAAGCTTGTGGAGGAATCCACTCCTCAATTCAATCTCGCCGGTTTTGTCCGCCTCCAAAGGTGGATAGGTGACGTTGGGCGGTGCAGCCCCTCCTCCTCCGGCCACATGACAGTTTGTGCTCTAATCGAAGGCATGGTGATTGGATCGACTAGGTGAAAATCAAAGAACTCTTGGGGGAATGGCTCGGCATGTAACTCAAATTCTGGTTCCTTGAAGTTAAGCTCACAAGAAGATTCTCGAAAGCTTGAAGAAGTGACTAGTGATGGAGAGCTCGGTGATGATGGGGTTGATGATGCCGAACTAGATGATTCGGATGGGGGCAGCGGTGATAATGGTACTTGCAGATTCTCGGCTTTGTTAATTCGATGCAGACGTCCTCTAATATCTCTTGACCACTCATTAGAACTGGACATGCATTATTATGAAGATTCAAAAAATGAAGTAAGTTAGCACCATCGTAAAGAAACAAAAAAACAAGAGTATACAAATAGATACAAGGCATGGTATACACACATTACAAGAGATACACGAAAATTTCAAAGGCAATACAAAGCACGGCTCAAGAGAATCACACAATCGGCAAACAAAGTGCAAGCAAACACAATTTTATGTGATCATGTAATCTCTAAGTCTAATTGCTTTTAAATTTGTTCTAACCCTCAAAGTACGTGGAGTAGAGGAGATAACGGTGCAATGGACTGAAACAGCCCCCGGTAATATCATGCTTTATCCAATATACCTCGAGAGTTTGATCGAGCGCGAAAGCGCATCTTCAATAATAACCCTACAAGAAATGTTAGTAGTATAGAAATAAGTAGGGATCATTCTAGCCGGGGATTAAGGGTACATGCAATATAAGAATATTAACACAAAACAAAATACATATATGCACACAATGTCACACTTATATACAAGAAATCATGGGGGGATAAGAGAGATGAAGTTCGGCAGCCATAAGGCTGCCCCTAAACCTAGACACGAATTTAAGACACGAAAATAAAATCCTAAGCTATTATATACATGTGATCAACATCCTTCCACACAAAACATAGCACAAAAGCAATCAAAACACATAAAAAATAGACAAATAGAGGACTCAGCAAAGACATTAAAGTGTTATATGATAGGAGCACAATGTGCGACGATATTAATGTGTTTATGCCCTCGTTTATGCTTTGTTTAACCTTTATTTATCTAATATAGAGTCATAATTTAGTTTAGTGTCATTTTGGTGGAGTTTTGGTAATATGTGCTTTAGAATCTGAAAAATGACTAAGTTTGAGAAATATGAAAAATAATGCAAAATGTGTCTTTTTCGTGATTCTTAGATAAGTGGAAAACTGATCTAGCCTTGTCCGATTGCCACGAAATTTGGTGTGTATTTTTATGGGATTCTAATGTATGTTATATCCAAATTTCAGATCAATCGGAGTTCGGGAAGTCACTCAAAAGATGGCTGCAACTTGGCAGGTCGAGCAAAACGATCCAGGGACTAACAGGATTTTCCTGAGACTGTGTCCTGACTTCAAAAATTCACTCCGGACTCTTCACAAGGAATTTGATCAAAATCTTTTATATGGAGATATATCTATGTGTCTAGTTTCTTTGAGACTTGGAACTGCATCAATCGGAGCTCCAAGGAGGGAGTTATGCCGGACTTACTGAAGCAAGGTCATTCCAGCCGATTCCAAGAAGTCTCTGCCTCTTTTCCTTGATTTCTGTTTTCGATGGACATTTTGGGGTACGATTGCACATTTGAAGATTGTCCAAGCTTATTGAAGGTTAGAGGAAGACACTGAGCCAAGGCATTGAAGAAAAATACGAAGAAAGAAGTTCTCCTAGTCAAACTAGGAGAAGCTGCCGGCAAAGGCAGATTTGTGCCAATTTGAAGTAGTGCCGGCAAGGGCATTTTTCCATGGACCAAGTTCACCAAATGGAGATGTCAAGACCACATATGAAGTCCATGAAGATGTGCAGCCCAAGCCTTGAAGAAAAATCAGAAAATAAAAGTCCTAGAAGAATTAATTTAGGTAGGTTTCAAAACCTTATTCTACAAGTTTTGTTTTTCCTATTTGCACCTAGGAATCCCTAGGGTTGTTGCCGGCCTCTCCTCTCACTACCAGATCTGAGTGAATAGCCAACGAAAAAAATTTCGTCGGCTATGCCAATTTTTCGTCGGCTATACCTTCTCCCGACGAAATTTTCGTCGGCTATCATTCGTCAGAAAAACCCCGTCGGCTATACCAATGGCCGACGAAAAAAACCAATTCGTCGGCTATAGTAGAGTATGGCCGACGAACTTACCGACGAGAATATTTGTTGTCGGCCAAACCTGGAAGAAATTGCCGACGAATTTCGTCTGGTATTTTCGAGCATGGCCGACGAAATTCATTAATTATAGCCGACGAAATTCGTCGGCTATTGGGTTTTAACAATAGCCGACGATTTTATAAATTTTCGTCTGCTATTTCCTCGAAATATATTAATATTTAATAGGCATTAATTAGTTATAGCCGACGAAATAATGTACTTTTTGTCGGCTATACAACTTATAGCCGACGAAAATTGGTAAAATTCGTCGGCTATAGTTATTATAGCCGACGAAATAATGCCAAAATCGTCGGCTTTTCTTACATTTGGGGAAAAAAAAATTAAATTATTTTCTAAATTACCATTCCAAGCAACCTGTAAATCACAAAGATAGTCCATGCATTTGCACCAACAAGAAACACGTCTAAATACCCTTTTTATTAAATTCGTTCTAATATATATAAAATATAACCCTAATCATCACCTAAACCACTAAAGTCCAGCATGTCATCCCCAGCATCCTGCTGACCGAACTCGGGAGGTTGAGGCATTGGAGGTTCCGCTAACGGCTGAAACGGGGGCGGGGGTGGAAGGTTTTGTTGTTGTGCCGCGAACATCTCATACCACCACTTTTGTTGGCCGTCGCAGTTGTGTCGCCGAATTCTGTCGCATTCAGCATGCCAACTGGCCATATCCAAATGATACTGCTGTGTTCTACGGCGCAGCTCATGTACTGTCTGGGTCGAGGTCACCAATTCTGCGGCCAATCGCTGCACTTCCCCCCTCATCTGTTGGCTCTCCCCGCCTCCCTTCTTTTGACCTCCCTTAGTGGTCTTCAGAAGCCCTAGTCCAGAACTTCCCAAACCCCGGCAGTAGTAGTTGTTTGACCGGTTTGGGAAGGCTGCGTCGAACATCCTCGCTACCGTTTGGACATTGGACCGGTCGACCTGGCGCAGGGCTTCTTCCAGATCTGCCTCTGAAATGTTCGGTTGTGTCTCCCGAACTACTTGCTGGAACACCTCTTCTTCGGCCCGGTTGACCCTCTCCTAATTGGACGGGAAAAAAAAATTAATATTATAACAAATATATAATTAAGAAAAATTAATAATTAAAATTTTAAAATTGTAATGAACGACTTACGAGCTGTTCTGTCGCTTGTGGATAAGCGATCTTGAACGTCTCCACGTACGGGTTGCTATCAGGATGATCTCTAAGCGCCTCCTCCTGATATTGTGCAAACGACCTAGAACCAGCATGATGGGGGGTTGTGTTCCGGCGGCGGTTCTCAGAGTTTATCCGAGAACGTTGCTTCAAACAAATAATAAAATGTTAGAAAAATGCATAAAAAAATATTAGTGTAATAATTATAAAATAATTAAACTAATAATTAAAATTTTAACAAAATAAACATTTGTACTGAAGTTTAGTATTTACCTGCATAACTGGGTTGTTGAAGTCTACTGTCTTCAACCAACGCCACTCGTACTCCCTGGGAGTACCCATACGACCAAGATTGTCGTATTCGTTATAGTGGGAACGCAGCTCGTTCTTCCACTCTTTGAACCTACGAAAAAAACAAAAGTGCATTAGAAATATTATTAATATCATAAAATATTAATAATTATAAGATAATTATAATATCATAAAAACAAACGTACCTCGAGTTCTGCACGGTGTCTGCCCAATCCCGCTTGTGTTCGGCAATCTCGAAGAATGTCTGAAAAATAATATTTTATTAGTTTTACAATTGTAATAATACCGAAAATTATTAAATATTACGATAAATAAATTAAATTTTTTAAATTACTCACCGACGCGGCGTTGTTCACCTCCCTCTTTATCTCTTCGGGCACATCAGCCCACCGGGTCCACAACATAGGGACTCTGTCCCTAATCAGTGCCCCCACGCAACCCGAGTAGTCGTGTTTTTTCTTCCCCTGAACCTCCTGATTAGGAGGTTCGTTGATCTGAATCCTCCCGCTGCGCTCAACAGTTCTCCTGAGCGTGTCAAAACATATGACACCTCTCGTATTCCTCCGTGAACTGCTAGCGGCTGTCCCTATCACAAAAACGACGATTGGTTAATAAAATTAAATATTAGTGCGTTAATTTTAATAAAACATTTAATTAATAAAATCAAATGTTACCTGAACTGGATGACTCGTCTGTCGACTTTCCTTTTCTCCTCGCCGAAATAAGGTGGTTAGGGTTCTCAAATGGCTGCTGCTGGTATGCCTCCGCAGCACTCACGTACTGAGGCATATCAATTATACAATTACACCTAAATTATACAATTAAAATAAATTTAAAAAAAATTACCTAAATTAACATAAATACCTAAATTATACCTAAATTAACATAAACACCTAAATTAACAATTACATCTAAATTAACATAAATACATAAATAAATTATATCTAAATTTACATAAATAATTAAATAAATTATATCTAAATTAACCTAAATTAACATATTTAAATTAAAATAATTTAAAAAAAATTAAAAAAAAGCTTACCGGATCCGATGGAGGGGAGGAGGAGGAGTGGCCGGATCGGATGGAGGAGGAGGAGGGGCAGAGCGGCGGTGCGAAGCAATCTAAATTGCTGCGGAGGTGTACGGAGGAGGAGAAATATGAATAGCCGACGATTAAAAAAGATTTAGGGTTCGGCAGTTTCAGACTTATACCCGATAGAATAGCCGACGATTAAAAAAGATTTCGTTGGCTATAGTAAAGAATAGCCGACGAAATCTTTAATGTCGTCGGCTATACTTTGAATGTCGTCGGCTATACTTTAGGCGCTCAGTAGCCGTCCGATCTCCCCCATCCAACGGCGGACAATGAAAAGGCGCGGATCGCAAGAGTTTAGCCGACGAATTTAAATATTTCGTCGGCTATTCTTTGGACAATCAGCAGCCGTTGGATCTGAGCCATCCAACGGCGGACAATAAGCGGATCGCAAGAGTTTAGCCGACGAAATATTTGAATTCGTTGGCTAAACCTTTGGTCAAACAGCGAAGTCAAACCTCTAAACGCTTTAAAACGGAAATTGGCCTGTCTAAATAACGTTTTTTGGCCTGATCTTCAACAGAGAATAGTTTCAAATCGATGAGACGCGACTAATCATATAAAAATTTTCCTAAAAATATTTACAGACCGTCAGGCTACCCATAGGAAAACGGAAGTAAAAAACAGTTAACCGCAACATTCGGCACACAGATTTTGTCGGAATCTTCTCATTTTTCAACCGTAGTCAATATTTCGGTCATATCTTATTTCACGACACATTTGCATTTGAAGAGTCTACGTATAGTAACTATTTGAAACTATACATTCACTTAAACACTTAGTAAACAAGTTAAGGAACATTAGTGCATATGTTCCGATTTTGAATCTAAAAGTTTGGAAAATCTATTCTAACCGTCAGATATCACCGTTAAGATTAATAACATGTATGAAAAAAAATCCAACTACATCTGACAACGTTAAAGGCTCGATCGGGACGGTCAAACAGCGAAATCAAACCTCTAAACGCTTTAAAACGGAAATTGGCCTGTCTAAATGATGTTTTTTGGTCTGATCTTCAACAGAGAATAGTTGCAAATCGATGAGATGCGACTAATCGTATAAAAATTTTCCTAAAAATATTTACAGACCGTCAGGCTACCCATAGTACTCGTCGGCTAATGTTTTTTTGTTTTTTTGTTTTTAATCATAGCTGACGAAATCAAACCTAGTACTCGTCGGCTATTCTTTTGTCGTTTTCTGTCAAAAATAAAATATTTATTTTTCAATAAATTTATGGCCGACGAAATTATGAATTTTTCGTCGGCTATTGTGATAATGGCAGACGAAATAATGCATTTTTCGTCGGCTATTCTGTGAAAAAAATAAAAAAATCTGTGGTGTTACACCTCCCTTATGCCTATGTCCTGTTCATATATAACCAAAATTGAATATAAAAAAACAGAAACCCAACAGTCAACATATTTCAAAATTTTTTTAAGGGGTTTGGAACCCAGCCTAGTTGGGAGGCTCATCCCCACGTCCGTTCATTAGAAATGATCGAGTGGATTACAAATGAAAGGATTACATCATCTAAATTACTTAATCCGTCAGATTGTAATCGGAATCATCGGATGAGTCTTCTTCGGTTTCTGAATTGCTCGATAGGGGTAATCTATGTCGTTTCTCACCACTAGAGTCCTCGTTAGTTTCTTCATTTGGATCAACATCAACAAGGAGTGGCTCTTCACGTCGAATTCGCACCGGCGTGTCTAGGCGAATAAAAGAGGAGTCAGGAATACCGTTTGAGTTGGGCTCTTGATACGCGGTGCCCCCTTCCTCGTCCTCTTCAGCCACTCCAAGTGTAGACGCCCGGTAAATGTTGCGATGGTGGATAGTGTTGACTACTGACGAGTCGCCGAAGCGAGCATCAAGCAATAATAACCCTACAATCGTTAGTAGTATAGAATAAGTAGGGATCGTTCTAGCCGGGGATTAAGGGTACCTGAAACATGAGAATGTTAACACAAATATTCACAAACATATATGCACATAATTGTCACACTTATATACATATATACATATTCACACACGAAATTATGGGGGATAAAAGGCTTGGCAGCAAAGCTGCCTCTAAATTCCTAGACATGAAAATAAATTGCTGAAAATAAATCCTAAATATACTATTTACAAGGTTGGTCAACATTCTTCCACAAAGCACTAACACACAAGCAATCAAAACACATAACAAACAAGCAAATAGGACTCACGGCAAGGTATTAAAGCGTTCTAGACTCAACTTAACTCCAACCCAATTAGCTCCTAACCGGCTACTAATTGATTAAGACTCCTCATGTATTTTAAGTGACTAACCGCCTAACCGTAAAATTATACTAGTCATCTTTGAATATTCTAACCGACGTAAACAAACATGACAAGTAATTAAACACAAAGTCTTTTTCTTTAGTTGGAAACAAGTCAATAGAGTAAGGTTGTCAATCATCTCTTCAACAAGCATGTTCATTTAAATTACTCTAACCCTCGTGAAAAACAACACAAACTAAGTAACTCGTTGATTACCTAATCCATATTAATTTTTCGGCTAATGAGATCAATAATCTAAGTATTGCAATTACATAGGCTACCAATCTTTAAGCACACGAATTTAAAGAACAAGTCAAGAAAACCCTAAAATCAATTTAACACATATTTTGCCGAAAATCCTAATTACTAGTTCATCATGTATTTTCCTTACTCTTTAACATGCAATCCGTATTCTTACATCCAAACACCACATAAAGATAAAGAAAACGCATTGAACATACAAATCATAAAACCAAATTTCAATCCAATTCATACATAGACATAAAAATTGAAACCAAGAATTCATGCTAACTTCATAGACAAAGTTTAACATAACTACACAAAAATTTACAAAGCCAAGAGTAGGGAGTGGATCACACATTAGAAACCTTGGAGACTTCGTCTTGTATGGATCCGGTGGTTGATGGTGTCGGATGGAGCTGCTGCTCGGCAGTGGTGGTGTCGGCAGCAAGGTGCCAAGGTTTCGGCAGAAACTTTGGGTGTGGTGGAGGTGGTTTTGGCTAGGGTTTTTGTGTAGGACTCAAGGGAAATTTAGGTAGAGCTTTGGCTAGATTTTTGCTTTGGAATGTGACAAGTTTTTCTGTAGGAAAACATGGCTATTTATAGAGGCAAATTCGGCAGAAACCCTAGGTAGCAAACCTAATCCAAATCGGCAAAGGCAATCCTTGTGCAACAAGGTTTTGGTTCCTTCCTTTCTTGGTTCTTCTAGGAAACTTCTTTTTCTGATTTTTTTCTTCAATGCCTTAGCTTGGTGTCATCCTCTAACCTTCCTTAAGGTTGGACCATCATCACATATGCATTTGTACACCATTTGGTCCATCAAAAACAGAAAACACAAAAAGGGGGCAGTAGGTTCCTGGAATCGGCAGATTTGATGTTGCTGTAGTAACTCCAGCATATCTCCATCCTCGGAGCTCCGATTGATGCGATTCTAAGTCTCAGATAAACTAGACACATATGGCCATCTCCCCATAAAATATCTCGATCAAATTCCTTGTGAGTCGTCGGGAATGATTTTTCGAAGTTGGGACAAAGTCCTAGGAAAATCCTGGAAGCCCCTGGATTGGAATGCTCGGACTGCCGTTTTGCAGCCAACTTTTGGGTGACTTCCCAAACTCCGATTGATCTGAAATTTTAACACAACATTCCGCAGTATATGAATATTAAGCACACCAAATGTCATTGAATTCGGACAAGGATAGATCATATTTGTACTCGTCACAAAATCGCGAAAAAGACATATTTTACACTATTTTCCAGATTTCTCATACTTAGTCATTTTTCGGACAATTAAGCACATTTCACCAAAACTCTACCAAAATTGACACTAACTATATTATGACTCTATCTTAGACAAATAAGAGTTAAACAAAGCATAAACGAGGGCATAAGCATGTAATATCGTCGCACATTGTGCTCCTATCAACTACTTTCCACGGGTCACCCTTGGCGAGATCATCAAGATAAAACACTTGTTTCACCCATGTGGCTAAAACGAATGGGTCGTCCTCATACCATGATGTACTAGTGTTCACAGAAGTTATGCCGTATTGATCGGTTTTCATGCTCTGCGGCCGTGTGTCAAACCATCTACACTTGAAAAGGTGCACTTTCATGCCTTCCCCATAATGTAGTTCCACAACTGAATGGAGAACACCGTAATAGTCAACTCCATCATCCCCACCATGTGCCATAACCCCTGAATTTTGTGTTTTCAGTCTGAGGTCTCTCTCTTCACATCGAAATAACACACCATTCACCTTGCACGTCGCATAAACTTTTGAATAGACCGGCCTCATCGCTAAAAGTCTGAGTTCGTGCGACCAATTTGGGTGATTATCATTTTTAATAAGGTCCATCTGCAACCATCAGAATCAACTATAAATATGAATAAATATACACAATAATATATAAACACATATAGAATAGTGTTAAAATTACGTACCCAGCGGTCGAAATACTCTGCGAATGTACGGTTGTGGTAATCGAGATCACCTCCTACTTGTTCACAGTGTAGATGTATGTTCTTCCAAAAATGAACTTCTGGACAGTTGATTAGTACCCACCAATGTGCAATGGCTACCTCATAATCTTTCAACTTGTAGGAAACTGGCATGTTTCCACCGAGTACAACATCGTCGGAGAGTATGGAAAGATTGAACTGTGAAGGTACATCTTCCGGTATGCTTTCCTGTAACGCTCCTAAATACAGCTTCATGTAGGTGACGCACTAATGCGCAATATATGCTTCAGCTATACATCCTTCAGGTGCGGATCTGTTTTGGACAAAACCACCGTATTGTCCAAGTTGCCTATAAATCAAGTATATAAAGTGTTATGATAATACATTAACACTATATCACATATATTGATGAGGAAATTAACATAAGGTGTAAAATATGTACTTTTCCATCGGATACATCCAAGTGAAGTGCACAGGACCGGTAAGCAACAACTGCCGAGGAAGATGGATCATGAGGTGAGGCATGATGTCGAAAAAATTTGGAGGAAATATCATTTCAAATTTACACATGATATGAACGATGTCTTGTTGCATTTCCCGGAGGTCAGATTTTCTCACTTCCCGTGTGCATACCTTCTGGAAAAATCTTGCCAACGCTACTAACGGCTCCACAACGTGACGGGGAAGGAACGGTCGAATGAAAACAGGGAAGGGACGTTGTAGCAGGATATGATTGTCATGACTTTTCAACCCGTACAGATTGTTGAATTGTCTGTTCACACACTTGGCTATATTTCCAGCAAAGCCTGAAGGATACTTGGCCCGACTTATCCAATGGAAAATTTCTGGTTTATGCTCAGGCTTGACGGTGTAAGGAGCTTGAGGCATTTTTCTCTTCCCTTGTTTCAACCATAGTTGTTTTCTGATATTCATGTTTTGCATATCAGTGCGAGCCTTAGGACCGTCTTTCGTCTTCCCCTCCAAGTTCAGCGTTGTGCCCACCACACTTTCAGAAACATTTTTTCTATGTGCATAACATCTAGGAAGTGACGGATCAGCAACTCACACCAGTACGGGAGTTCCCACAATATGCTCTTATGTGTCCAGAATTTGTACTCCTCAGGTCTTTCAGGTATTTCCGCTACAATATCGGGATGATTGCTGAGGGGCCCAAAATCGTACTCATTAAGCACTGCTAAAATTTCTCTTCCCGTCCATCTTCTGGGAGGACCACCGTGTTCTTCGGTTCCATCAAATGCGGCGGACTCGTAACGCCAGTGGTGATCCGCCGGAAGGAACACACGATGACCCATTCGGCATATCTTGTTGCAATGAGGGGTGCTCCCATAATCGCTGAGGCACTCTGGACAAGCCTTGTATCCCCTAACAACGCTGCCCGACAACATCCCATAAGCAGGAAAATCACTGATGGTACCAATAACCATGACATGCATCTGGAACGTCTCCTCCTTGTACTTGTCAAAAGTGGGATGACCAACGTCCCACAATACCTTAAGCTCTTCAATCAATGGTCTCATATACACATCGAGACATTTCCCTGGGTAACCAGGCCCCGGAATCAACAACGTCAACATATTATATTCCTTCTTCATGCACATCCACGGAGGAAGGTTGTAAGGTACCAAAACCACCGGCCATATACTGTATGAAAGACTCATGGTGCCGAAAGGGTTGAACCCGTCGGTTGAGAGCCCGAGCCTGACGTTTCTGACATCTGACGCAAAATGAGGAAACTCATTGTTTATATGCTTCCAAGCCGCTCCGTCAGAGATGTGTGTCATGATATCTGCATCTCCTGCGTCCCGCTCACCGTGCCATCTCATAGCTTTTGCGGTGGTTTCTGACATGTACAACCGCTCAAGCCTATCTCTCAACGGAAAATACCGAAGCACTTTCACAGGTTTCCTATTGCCTGCTCCCGTCAACTTATATCGGTCAGATTGACATATCGGACATGCGTCAAGGCTAGCAAGGTCATTCCCTTTTGCATTTTTACCCCAGAAGAGAACGCAGTCAAATGAGCATGCATGGATCTTAATGTAGGAAAGCCCTAGATCTTTGAGGATACTTCGGACCTTACGGTGATTGGTAGGATTACGATGACCCTCCTCCAACAACGAAGAAGTGTACTGTAGATATTCATCCACTTGCCTGATGCTCGATTTTGTCTCGACTTTAATCCTCATTACCTCCATCACACTTTGAAGAACTGTCTTCTCAGAACTTGAAGACACTGCAATCAGTTTGTTGTACTTGTCAAAGGCAGCAGTGTTGACAACTTGTGGAAACGGCTGCACCGGGTCATGCATATATTGTTCCCCACGTACACTGCTTTCAAAAGGAAACACGTCGTTGACGAATGCCATTGTTGGATCGTTGGATGTACTACTACTGCCTGCCTCAAAAAACTGCCCATGACCATGCGATCCATCTAATGATGGCTCACCGTGATATATCCAACGTTTGTACTTCGGCCAAAACCCATTACTCTTTAGGTGCTCCCATACTATCCTAATCGGAAATCGACACATATCACTGCGACACTTACATTTCTTGCACGGGCAATAATGGTATTCACTCCCGTTTGCATTTTCCTCGACGAACTGCAAAAAATCCACAACTCCTGTAGTGTATCGTCGGTCATGCCTTGGAAGCGAAATCCAACTCTTATCTCGATCCATATATAGCCTGATAATAATATATATGTATAACTTTAATTAATAATAAATTAATTAACACATATATATTACAATATATATTATTATCAATATCAACTCATATATATATATATATACCATTAATTAACAACCATTATTTAAGTTCATTACACTATCAACAACCGTTAATTAACATATATATATATATATATTTATATATATATATATATTTTAACACTAATTAAAATAACATCAAATTAAAACACATAATTAAACTCTAACTGAAAATCAACTCAACTACAACTCAAAATCAACATATATACATACATTCTAACACTAAAACAACAACAAAACAAAAAATCACTTACTATATCAAAATCACTAAAACTCAAAATCAACTCAACTAAAACTCAAAATCAACATATATACACATATACGTACCTATATATAGCTCCACAATGTAAGAGAGGACGGATTTCAACAATACCCACATATTTTTCACTCTTTCTCCCGTTTTTTTTGAAATGAGCAGCTTCTGTCCAGATCTGAAAATATAAAGACTTATAGCCGACGAAAATTCCAATTTCGTCGGCCAAACTTTCAAAATTTTTCATCGGCTAATGTTTTAGAGAAAGGCCGACGAAAATCCAAATCGTCGGTCATTCTAGGGGTATAGCCGACGAAAAATATTTTTTAGGGACGAAAGATAAAATCGTCGGCCATTCTGGTGGAATAGCCGACGATTTTTTATTTTTAGCGACGAAATAAAAAATCGTCGGCCATTCTTGGGAATAGCCGACGAAAAAATTATGTCGTCGGCCGTTTTTTTTTTTTCGTCGGTAATGCCCTTTTTTCTGGTAGTGTCTATATATAGAGGGCATTCTCCACAGAAAAGTTTTGTCACATCTTAAGCCAAAACACAAGTCCAAAGCTCTACCAAATTTTCTACCTTAAGTCCTAGATAAATTGCTTGCCGAAACCCACACCTCCACCATCATAATTTCCTGCCGAAACCATCATTCGCCCTCCATCAAGATCAACCGAGCTGCTGCCCTAAGGTGTCTAAATGTGTGATCTACTCCCTTCGGCTTGTAATTTTATCGTTTTATTAAACTATGTCTATGTAGTTTGTATGTTCTTTGGTATTTATTTTTATGTCTATGTAAGAAAAATTTGTTTGTTTGGTTTTGCATGTTTAATATGAAAGTGAAATTTCGTATCTTGGTTTTATTTGTTGATTCTAAGTGTCGAAATTTGTTGTTAAAAAGATAAAAACATGTAAACATAATTTGTAGAAATCGTAGGTTAGTCTTAGGGAAGCATGTTCACAATTTGATTCTTTTCTTGACTTGGTTTGTTCTTTAAAATCCGTGTGCCTTAAAGATTTGTAGTCTATACAATTGCAATGTATGGGGTGCCGATCTCATGTAGCAAAAATAACTTGGGTTAATTCGAATGTGTCATTGCTTTAGCTTCAGTTGTTTTAATAGGTTCGAGTGGTTTAAAAGAACTTACTTGGTAATAAGAAGAGTGACGCCTTGCTTGTTAACTTGTCTCTGACTAAAAAGACTTTGAACTTAATTACTTGGCATGTTTGTTTTCGACTTTGTAAGTGTTCTCGAATTTGCCTAGTATAAATCTTTAGGGTTAGGCTTTAATAGAAAACCCTAAAGTGCTTGAGAAGTCTAAAATCGATTAGTGAAACCTTGTAGGAGCTAATTAGGTCGGAACTAAGTTGAGTCTAGAATATTTTGTTGCATGCTAGTCTTGAGTCTTGCTCATGATTTCCTATTTTTTATGATAGTTTTTGATGAGTGCTTTGTGTGAAAGATGTCGACCAAACTTGTACATAATAGTTTAGAGTTTGAATTTCTGCATTTTAATTTTCGTGTCCTTTAGCTTTAGGGCAGCAAAGCTGCCGATTCCTTTATCCCCCATTCAATGTGACGTTTCAATGTTTATATGTATATAAGTGTGACAATTGTGTGCATATGTGTTGTGAATATTTGTGTTAACATTCTCATGTTTCAGGTACCCTTAATCCCCGGTTAGAACGATCCCTACTTGCTTATAATACTAACGATCTTTTGTAGGGTTATTATTGCTTGATGCTCGCTTAGGCGACTCGTCAATTTTTGGCGCCGTTGCCGGGGATTATAAAAGCTTGTTTTATGATGAATGTTATGTAAATGTGTTGCTGGAAATTTTTGTTGTAAAGTTGTAAAGTTTTAATTTCTAGTTTTAGTTGGGATTTTGTAAAGTAGAAATATGCTTCGGTATGTAGAGTTTAATTTTGAAAGTTGCATGATGTATATTGAATGTATGGTTGTAATAACTTAGTTTAATTTCTAGGGAAGTTAGTAGTTTTGTGTATGTTTGAGTTTATTGTAGTTTCTAAAGTGTAACATGTAGAGAGAAGCCGCTTTTGTTGATCTTAGCCTTAACCCTTCATACGATCGATGCCCTAGCAGACCCGTTTTTATGTAGATTGGGAAACGAGGGGAATGACCCTCCCCACGCATACGAACGATGCTTTGGCAAATCCGTTTTTATGAGGTTGAGGGGGGCTTTGATCAACACTTGTAGACCGCTAGTGACCCGAGTTTGTTTTACAAAGTATGGGGCAAGTTATTTTCGTTGGTACGGTTCTCAGGTTTGTTTAACTGGATCTCATGGCCCACAGACTGATGTTCATTCTCGGTGAGTGAGTCGATAGGGAGTTCGCTCTCCGTGGTGACCAACAACGAGTCCTGCCTGGTTCCTATCGGTGAATCTCAACGACACCGCCTTTGAAAGTAGAACACGCTCGAACTAGTCAATAGCTTGGGCCGTAGCATCACCTCACTTTAGACGCTAGAAAATAACTTGACATATGTGATCTATTTTCTTCAAAATAAACCTAATTGTGTGGTTCGAACTCTTGAGGTATATCGGATAAAGCATGATACTACCAAGGGCTGTATCAGTCCATTGCACGTTATCTCCTCTGATCCACGTACCTTGAGAGTTAGGACAAATCTTAAAAGAAATTAGACTTAGAGATTACATGATCACAACGTTTTAATTTCACACTGTCTTGCCGATTGTGTTTATGTGCAATTGTTTGAAAGATGTTTGTAATTGCCAATGCCGTGGCTTGTAATGATGTATATTCTTGTTTTCTATTTCTTTACGAGGTTCTAACTTTGTCAAATGTTGCAAATTTTCAGAAAAAGTGCATGTCCAATCTTTGGACACGAGATCAACAAGGTCGTTTGCAACGTTTGAATCAAGAGCTTGCTATTGCGTTGTTTGCACCGCTGCCCCCATCCGAGCCTAGCAGTCCGAGTACACCATCTTCTTTTGTTTCGTCGTCGTGTAATCTTGAGGAGCCTGAATATCAAGCCTTTGCCGAGCCTATTATTGAACAAGAAAGAATGACTTCGATCAGAGCACAGAATGGTCATGTAACCGGAGGGGGAGGAGCTGTACCTTCCAATATCACATATCCTCCTTTGGAAGCAAACAAAACTGGTGAGATTGAATTGAAGAGTGGATTCCTCCACAAGTTGAAATCTTTCTATGGAATGCCAAGTGAGGATCCCAATAAGCACTTGCAATAGTTTAACTTCACCACCGAGAGTATGTGTCCGCGAGGTACGGATTTACAACACTTTAAGATGAAGGCTTTTCCGTTTTCATTGGAGGATCAAGTGAAGGAATGGTTGTTTGAAGTGCCAAGTGGTCGGATTAATTCATGGAATACAATGGTGGATCAGTTTTTGCTCAGGTACTTTCCTGCTTCACGGATTACTGATTTGAGGAAGCAAATAACAAGTGTGAAGCAAGCTGGTGATGAGACTTTCTCTGATTACTACAAGAGGTTCAAGTCCCTAGTTTCGTTGTGCCCATCTCATGGCATAAGCGATGGACTCTTATTGCAATATTTCTATGAGGGATTGCGTGTTATGGAGAGGGAGTTTCTTGACTCTGCCGCAAGTGGAAGTTTCTTGGAGTTAAGTGCCGGACCGGCAAGGAATTTATTGGAAGTTCGTGCCTTGAACAACCAACAATTTGGCATGGCACGAAACAATGTGCCAAGGAATGAGAAGGTACACGAGACGTCTTCAAGCTCGAAATTGGAGGAAAAGGTTGATAAGCTTGCCGATTTGGTGAGTTCTATGATGAAGGGGAGACGTGCTAGTGTATGTGGTATTTGCACCGAAAGCCATGAGACCGAACAATGCCCTCAATTTGGATCAAGTGAGGGAGTAGAGGAGTGCAATGCCATAGGTTTTCAAGGAGGCCAACGGTTTGGGAACTTCAATCCATGGTTCAATGATCACCCGAACTTTCGATGGGCAAATAACGATAATGTGTTGAGGGCACCTATGCAACCAACTCAAGGGGCTGCCGCACCCAATGCACCAAGGGCACCATTCGTGTCAAGGCAACCCTACCAGCAGAGAGAACCATTGCCGAGCCAACCACAAGGTGGAGTGAGCAATCCGAACTATGATGCTTTGCTCCAATCTCTTTCAAGTGCTACTCAAGTGTTGCTTGCGGGGCAACAAAATCAACAAAAAGATATTGGTGAGCTCAAGACTCAAATGGGGCAAGTCGTAGACTTTATGGGAAGATTCAATGAACAAGGAAAGTTGCCAAGTAATACAATTCCTAACCCGAGGAACGAGCAAGCCAAGGTAATTCAAACTCGAAGTGGAAGAGAGTTGTTGCCTCCGAGGAGTCCAAAGAAGAAAGGAGTATCACTCGATGTGATCGAGGAAGAAGAAGTGGCTGCCGGACCTGCAATTGCCGGCAGCACCTTAGATAACACATCGGAAGAGAAGAGAACCATGGCCGAGAAGAGTCAAGCCGAGAAGGAGGGAGCCACCGCCGGAAATGCTGCTGCCGAGAAGAGAGATACCAAGAGAGAGGGGCTGCGTTACGAGCTTGAGTGTGATCCCGCAACATCAAAGAATGAGTCACTGCCGAGCCAAGTGAGTAAGGGAGGGGTTCCAAGTTCAAACATTCCATTCCCTTCTCGCTTTGCTAGATCGAAGAAGGATAAGTCCGACGAGGAGGTGTTGGATATTTTCCGGAAGGTTGAAGTAAACATCCCTTTGTTGGAGTGCATTAAGCAAGTACCAAGGTATGCGAAGTTTCTTAAAGAGCTATGCACGGTAAGAAGACATACAAGGAAGACACGTGTGGTGACAATGAGTGAAACGGTATCGGCCGTTATTCAAAGCAGGTTGCCACAAAAGAAGAAGGATCCGGGAAGTTTCAATGTGCCTTGTGTGATTGGCAATACTCGTTTCGAGAATGTGATGTTAGATTTGGGAGCTTCAATCAATGTCATGCCACTCAATGTGTACCAAACGTCGAGTATAGGGCCTCTTAAGAAGGATACTGTCATTATACAACTTGCAGATCGCTCAAGCAAGTATCCGGAAGGCTATGTGGAGTATGTGCTTATCCAAGTGAATCAATTAATCTTCCCCGCAGATTTCTATGTTGTGGAGATGCAGGATTCACCGGTTAATAACACTCAATTGCTACTTGGCCGACCATTCATGAGGACGGCACGCACGAAGATTGATGTAGCCGAGGGCAACTTAACAATGGAGTTTGATGGAGAGGTAATAAAGTTTAATTTTTTTGATGCCATGAAGTACCCCATTGCGGATTTAAAGGAGTGCCATGTTGGTGATGTATTGGAGGAGGTCGAGCAAGTTATGTCGACTTCGCTCGACGCATAGCAATTAGCGATTGAGCAAGGGGTCGGATTTGACAAGAAGGGAGAACGAGTCACGTATGAGCAAGTGGAGAACATCATTGCCGAGCCCTACCAAGAGAAGATGATGCCGAGCCTAAGAGAGGTTTGTGCCGAGCTAGAGGCTCGGCCTTATGCAAAAAGTTTTGACTCATTCTTGTCAATTCCAAGTGCCACAACCAAATTTCGACCAAGTGTGGAAGAAGCCCCAAAGTTAGAACTAAAAGAGCTCCCTAGTCACTTGAAGTATGTTTATCTTGGAGATGAGGACACTCTACCGGTTATTGTGTCTTCAATGCTTAGTGAGAAGTAAGAGGAAGATTTGATAAGTGTGCTTGAGAAGTACAAAACCGCCACAGGTTGGACCTTAGCGGATATCAAGGGAATAAGCCCTACTACTTGTGTTCATCGTATCTTGCTCGAAGAAGGAGTGAAGCCAACGAAGGAGGCACAACGCCGACTTTGATACGTCCCGAACCCTGTCTAAATTTTGAGTAATTTCATTTAAATATTTCGCTCTTAACTATTGTTTCATTTTCGTGGTTGAGCGGAAATTGGTTGAGACGAGTGGGAGAAAAAGTTAAATTAAATCGCTGGGTGAGTTTCGTTTCGTCGAAGAAAATTTAAAAGGTTCTGTCGGAAATTAATTTCTTTCCGAATTGGGCATAGTATAAGTGGAGGAATGTTTCCCTTTTTGGAAACACTTTTTTTTTTCTTTTTTCTTTTTCTTCCTTTTCTCTCTCTTCTTCCCCGTTTTCTTTCTCCTCTTCCTCCCTTCTTTTCCTTCCTTCTACCCCCATCACCACCCTCAGTACGTCCGGCCACCAACCCGACCTCCACCGGCGCCGGACGACCTCCTCCTCCCACCTGCAGCTGCGGCTTGGCGTCGCCGCCGCCGTGCAGCCGAGAGGAACTCCGGCAGCTTCTCACCTGTGGTGATTGAAGTCCCCTTGGCCGGCCATCTCTTGGCCTGAATTGAAGGGGGAAAGCTTGGGCTCGTTGTGGGTAGCAATTCCACCAAAGGAATCAGGCCAATTTGTTTTGGGTAAGGAGATTTCAAGTTTTGAAATTTTAGGGTTTATGAAGTTTTGATGATTTTTGGTTGAGTTGTGTTTTGGGAGGTTGATTTCGGATTTTTGGTGTTCTTAGAAGTTGTTTTGGTGAAATTGGAAGTTAGTTGGGGGTTTTGTTGAATGTTGGTAAGGTGGGAGGAAGGGCCGCCAGGACAGCCACCATGTGCGGCGGCTGCAGCGGAGGAGGGCGGCGGAAAGAGGGGGAAGGAGGCACTTTGGTGCCGGAGGAGGTGGTATGAGCCTTGGCGGAGCTGCTGCTGTGGCAGCGGCAGTGGTGCGGCTGCCGCTGCAGCGGCGGCGGTAGGATTACGAAGGTTGCGTAAAAATAAAAAAGGAGAGTTAGAGTTAGTTTGGATATATGGACTATGTTCATATAAATAATTGAGTGTAATCGGAGGAATCGTACGAGTGAGGGCGATTTGATTTGAGTTCTGAGATATTGAAAATATGTTCTTTGACAGGCCGAGGAGAGGCTCAACGTGAGGAGAACTCGAGCTAGAGATCGACACAGTATTTGTGAGTGGACTTTTGTTTTAAAATTGATGCATGCATGATTAATTGATTTTTGTGGGTTTATATACATTTATATATGTGTGGAAATATTTGGATTTTCGAAGAGCAATAAGTTATTTGAAAGGATGATTTTTCGGTGTCTATTTTCAAAGGGTTATAAATTACATAAATTAACTTGACATTATAGAAATTTTGTGTTTATTTATATGTAATAGGAAATGGGATTTCCGTGGACTATATGATTTTAAATTGTTGGATATTATGGTTTAATAATGGTGTTGATTTTATATTGTTCTTAAGCCCATGCTTTATTTTGATTATATTTATGGGCCTTAGAGATACGGTCGGGGACTGTGCTATTTTGTGATTTTATAGGGGAAATGTATTTTACATTGATTTCGGATTTTTTCACCATATAAGGGTCCGTTTATGATTATTGCTAGCTAGCTTATTAACCTCATCCCACACGAGGTGACGACTTGACCATATAGGTCAAATTCACGCTCGGTGGTCGACGTAGTGTGTAGAGGTTTAGCGTGGGACGCTATAAATAGTCGTGGAGACTCTGACCCTAGCCTTGGAGGCTTATTATGTTTATGGTGGTTAACATTCCCCTATTTTTATTTAATTGGTATTTATGGGTCAATGGGATTGACCTAATTACCCTTTTATATTTTATATTTGGTTTTCGGAACTCTTGATATTTTTATGACTTGATAAATTTTGAACCAGCGGGGCTTGGAAGTTTTATTTTGAGAACGATTAAAGATATGTGGTTTAAAAGCATGCGTCCGTATTTTTATTTACGTAAAATGAGGAAAGTAATAAATTCTCTTTTGTTATATATATATATATATATATATATATATATATATATATATATATATATATATATATATATATATATATATATATATATAAGTACGTATTGATTTTGTCCACTCACACTAACATTTTTGAATTACTTTCCCTGGGCCCTTTGTTTTTGAACTGCCCAGTGTGCAGAGCTGTTCGGCATTAGTAGGAGGCAAGACTTAAAGTTCCTTCCGCTGTCTGAAATCCGTAGGTTATTAGATTAGCCTACCTGTAAATTATTTTCATTGTCTAGTCGCTCTGATACTTGTTTTCGTTGTAAATCTCGAATGTTTAACTTTGGTTGTAACTTGACGTTTGGTTGTGGGTATTAATGCATTTTCTGTGCACCTTTGGGAATTGTGTTATTTTGTTGGTTGTTTTTGAGAAGTTGTTTGATTTGGGGGACCAGGAGGCTCCTTGAGTCAGGTTGGGTGCTTTTAGAAGTGTTTGGTGATTTTGTTACAGGTTTTGGGTTGTCCATTTTTAAAGGAGGTTATGCCGAAATTTTCTCTTTTTCGGTAAAACTCCCCTTAAAGTGGTCCCCGCGGGACTCATCCTGGATAACAGTGTTGTTATCCGGGGCGGGTCCTGTCAGTTTGGTATCAGAGTATTAGGTCCTTTCTTTGAGTCATGCTACCTTGTATACTTGGTAACATCTAATATCATTGAGTTGTGATCCGACCGCGGCGGATCATATATTCTTGGTTATTAGGTGTGCGTTAAGTACATAAGTTAGCTATTCTGGTGTGTTTTTATGCACTATTCTGAGCTATTTGTTTCATCAGGAACCATGTCTCGTGGACGCCGAACACGTGATGAAAACTCCCTAGAAGGCGGGGAGAGTAGTACCATGGGAGGTTTGACTGGTACCTTAGAACGACTGTTGAGTCGAGTGGCAGATTTAATGCCTGCCCCTGATGACCGCCAGATTACTAGGAGAAAAGCTGTTAAGGAAGCCGGAGCAATAGAATTTAAGGGTGGTAAAGAGGCATTAGATGCTCATAATTGGACATCACGGATGGAGAGAGCATTCAGTGATACAGGGATCCCAGAGGACCAAAAGGTGAGTTTGGCGGTGACTTTTCTTGATGAGGCCGCCTACCATTGGTGGCAAAGCGTTGTACCCCAATATGGAGAGGCTAGAGACATGTCTTGGGAGCAGTTCAAGACTCACTTTAATGCTCGTTATTTTACTCCAGCTCACCTCAACAAGTTGCATTGGGATTTCCTGAAATTGAAGAAGGCAGTGAAGAAAGTGTATTAGAGTTTGAGCATAGATTTACTACCATGGCCTACCATGTGCCGCACCTGGTTCCGACTGAATTGAGCAGGATTGGGATGTTTGCTCAGGGACTTGGAGAGCCCTTTTTGGACAAGATGACAGGTGTGATGTATGCCACTTTTGGGGATGCGGTTGGTGCGGCTATTGCCATTGAAAACCACATGGCATTGGGTTCTCGACCTCGGGAATATGGTGGTCCTAGTCAAGGTCCTTCCAAGAAAGCAGCTTCTTCCTCAGGTTCCGGATCATCCTCTGGTAGTAATCGGGGTAGTAATGTGGGCTTTGGTGCCAATTTTAGAGGGAGATGGAGAGGACATTTCCGAGGTAACTCAAGAGGCTCGTTTGGTAGAAGACGGTCTGATCAGTCTAGAAGTGGGGGAAGTAGTCAGAGTGGACGGTTTAGTGGTCAGCCTTTCCAGTATGGACGGAGTCAATTTCAGTCAGGAATGTGCTTCCAGTGTGGTCAGCCAGGTCACTTCAAGAGGGACTGTCCTTATACCACAGATGGTACTACCTCGGGTGTTGGTCAGACATCAGCCGGTCCTTCAAGCAGTGGAGTTCGCCCAGGGACTTTTGCTAGGGGCAGAGGTCGTCCCACTACTCACGCCAGACTCCATGCCATGACGCAGCAGGAGGGTCGTGCTTCACCTGACGTGGTAATTGGTATGTTAACTATTTTTGGTCAACCTGCTTTTACTTTAATTGATCCCGGAGCGACGCATTCGTTTGTGTCTAGTAGATTTGCGCTTTATGCAAATGTGCCATCCTCGCCTCTTCCAGGCGAATGGTGTGTATTATTACCTCCGGGTGGCATGTTTAGAATTGAGTGGGTGTTTAAAGGTTGCGATGTGTTGGTAGGGGGCTATAACTTGGCGGCAGATTTAATTCCTTTGGAATTGGTAGATTTTGATGTGATTTTGGGAATGGATTTCTTGGAAACTCACCATGCCTTGGTGGATTGTTTCTGCAAGACTGTATTGTTCCGCAGTCCCGGACTTCCTGAGATTCTTTTTCAGGGTGAACGAAATATTCTTCCCTCTTGTATAATTTCAGTTGTGAGAGCTGGAAGGCTGTTGAATAAGGGTTGCCAGGCATTCTTAGCTCATGTTATAGACTCTCGAGTGGAGACTCCAGGAATTGAGAATATTCCTGTGGTAAATGAGTTCCCAGATGTCTTTCCCGATGAGTTACCTGGCTTACCTCCAGTACGAGAGATTGATTTTGCTATCGATCTACTCCCCGGTACCGCACCTATCTTTCAAGCACCCTATAGGATGGCCCCAGCTGAGTTAAAAGAGTTAAGGACTCAGTTGCAAGAGTTGGTAGATAAAGGCTTTATTCGACCTAGTGTATCTCCTTGGGGCGCTCCAGTATTGTTTGTTAAGAAGAAAGACGGTACTATGAGGCTCTGTATTGATTACAGGAAGCTGAATCAAGTAACTGTAAAGAATAAATATCCATTACCTCGCATTGATGATTTGTCTGATCAACTACGAGGTGCTTCGGTCTTTTCTAAAATTGACTTGAGGTCTGGATATCATCAGTTGCGGATTAGAGAGCCTGACATACTCAAGACTGCCTTTCGATCACGTTATGGGCATTATGAGTTTTTGGTGATGCCTTTTGGATTGACTAATGCACCTGCAACTTTCATGGATCTTATGAATAGGGTGTTCCGGGCATGCCTTGACCGTTTTGTGATAGTGTTCATTGATGATATCTTGGTGTACTCCAAAAATTTAAGGTTGCATGCTAAGCATTTACGCTATGTCCTGCAAACCTTGAGGAATAATCAGCTGTATCCAAAATTCAGTAAGTGTGAGTTTTGGCTTGATAGTGTGGGATTTTTAGGTCATGTTATTTCAGCTGAGGGGGTTAGTGTGGACCCTCAAAAAGTGATGGCTATCACTCAATGGAGTAGACCTAACAATATATCAGAAATTCGTAGTTTCTTGGGTTTGGCAGGCTACTATAGACGTTTTGTGCAGAACTTTTCGAGAATTGCCGCCCCTCTTACAAGGTTAACTCGGAAGGGGGTTAAATTTGAGTGGTCAGATAAATGTGAAGAGAGTTTTCACGAACTCAAAGTTCGTTTGACTAGTGCTCCAGTCTTGACGTTGCCTGATGACAGTGGAGAGTATGTGAGTTTTAGTGATGCTTCTAAGAAAGGCTTGGGTTGTGTGTTAATGCAGCATGGTAAGGTGATTTCCTATGCGTCTAGACAATTAAAGCCACATGAGTTGAATTACCCCACCCTTGATTTAGAGCTGGCAGCTGTGATTTTGACACTTAAGTTGTGGAGGCATTATCTGTACGAAGCTAAATGTCAGATTTTTACTGACCATAAGAGCTTGCAGTATGTGTTTACTCAAAAGGAGTTGAATTTGAGACAGAGGAGATGGATGGAATTGATTAAAGACTATGATTGTACCATAGAATACCATCCAGGGAAGGCTAATGTGGTAGCTGATGCACTTAGCCGTAAACCCTCCTCTAGTTTGTCTCACCTAAGGGTGATTCGAGTGGCACTTCTTTGTGAATTGCGAACTACAGGTGTGGAATTGGCAGTGGATGAGAGTGGGGCGTTGGTGGCCAGTTTCCATGTGAGACCAATTCTAATTTATAGAGTGCGAGAAGCGCAGTTTGAGGATTCCTCTCTAGAGCCAATGAGAGTTAAGGCTGTGAGTCACTTGCATGAGGATTTTTCCAGTAAAAGCGATGGGACTTTGTTATTTAGAAACATGCTTGTTGTCCCAAATGATCAGATGCTTAAGCAAGGAATCTTGGAAGAAGCACATAGTTCTGCTTATGCCATGCATCCTGGTAGTACGAAAATGTATCGAACTTTGAGAGAATTTTATTGGTGGCCTAATATGAAGAGGGAAATTGCGGCTTTTGTAAGTAGGTGTTTGAGTTGTCAACAAGTGAAAGCTGAGAGACAGAAACCTGCAGGGTTGCAGCAACCTTTACAGATACCGATGTGGAAGTGGGATCATATCACCATGGATTTTGTTTATGGTCTACCTCGTACCAGGAACGGGCATGATGGTATTTGGGTGATTATAGATCGGTTAACTAAATCAGCCCATTTTCTTCCAGTTCGGAAAACCTTTAAGTTGGAAAAATTGGCAGAATTGTACGTGAATGAAATTGTGAGGCTCCATGGTGTACTTGAATCCATTGTATCTGATCGGGAACCCCGTTTTGTTTCTAGGTTTTGGAAAGAGATGCAAGCTGCCTTGGGGACCCGTTTGCATTTTAGTACCGCATTTCATCCTCAAACGGATGGTCAATCGGAGAGAACCATTCAGACCCTGGAAGATATGTTGAGGTCTTGTGTAATGCAATTTCGAGGTAGTTGGGATGAGAAATTATCTCTGATAGAGTTTGCTTATAACAATAGTTATCATTCTAGTATTGGTATGACACCATTTGAAGCGCTGTATGGGAAGCAGTGCCGTACACCCCTTTGCTGGAATGAAGTGGGAGAAAAAGAACTTGCTGCTCCAGATATTATTCACACCACAAATGAGCATATCAAGATTATCAGGGATAAGCTCAAGACTGCCTAGAGTAGACAGAAAAGTTATGCTGATAACCGCAGAAGAGACTTGGAGTTTCAAGTCGGTGATTGGGTATTTTTAAAGCTGTCTCCTTGGAAGGGTGTGGTCCGGTTTGGGAAGCGTGGAAAGCTTAGTCCACGGTATATCAGACCTTTTGCGATTATAGAGCGTGTTGGCCCAGTGGCTTACCGGTTAGAGTTATCTCCCGAGTTGTCGAAGATACATGATGTTTTCCATATTTCCATGCTTCGGAAATATGTGGCCGATCCATCTCATATTTTAGAAGAGCAACCTATCAGTTTAAAGAAAGATTTGTCTTATGAAGAAGAACCTATCGAAATTCTGGATCGGAAAGAGCAAGTGCTTAGAAACAAGGCTATACCACTTGTGAAAGTACTTTGGAGAAGCCATGATATAGAAGAAGCCACTTGGGAACTGGAAGAGCAAATGAGGCAACAGTACCCCTACCTCTTTGATTGACAGGTACGTAAATTTCGGGGACGAAATTTTTTGTAAGGAGGGGAGAATTGATACGTCCCGAACCCTGTCTAAATTTTGAGTAATTTCATTTAAATATTTTGCTCTTAAGTATTGTTTCATTTTCGTGGTTGAGCGGAAATTGGTTGAGACGAGTGGGAGAAAACGTTAAATTAAATCGCTGGGTGAGTTTCGTTTCGTCGAAGAAAATTTAAAAGGTTGTGTCGGAAATTAATTTCTTTCCGAATTGGGCATAGTATAAGTGGAGGAATGTTTCCCTTTTTGGAAACACTCTTTTTTTTTCTTTTTCTTCCTTTTCTCTCTCTTCTTCCCCGTTTTCTTTCTCCTGTTCCTCCCTTCTTTTCCTTCCTTCTGCCGAGCTACCCCCATCAACACCCTCAGTGCGTCCGGCCACCAACCCGACCTCCACCGGCGCCGGACGACCTCCTCCTCCCACCTGCAGCTGCGGCTTGGCGTCGCCGCCGCCGTGCAGCCGAGAGGAACTCCGGCAGCTTCTCCCCTGTGGTGATTGAAGTCTCATTGGCCGGCCATCTCTTGGCCTGAATTGAAGGGGGAAATCTTGGGCTCGTTGTGGGTAGCAATTCCACCAAAGGAATCATGCCAATTTGTTTTGGGTAATGAGATTTCAAGTTTTGAAATTTTAGGGTTTATGAAGTTTTGATGATTTTTGGTTGAGTTGTGTTTTGGGAGGTTGATTTCGGATTTTTGGTGTTCTTAGAAGTTGTTTTGGTGAAATTGGAAGTTAGTTGGGGGTTTTGTTGAATGTTGGTAAGGTGGGAGGAAGGGCCGCCAGGACAGCCGCCATGTGCGGCAGCTGCAGCGGAGGAGGGCGGCGGAAAGAGGGGGAAGGAGGCACTTTGGTGCCGGAGGAGGTGGTATGAGCCTTGGCAGAGCTGCTGCTGTGGCAGCGGCGGTGGTGCGGCTGCCGCTGCGGCGGCGGCGGCGGTAGGATTACGAAGGTTGAGTAAAAATAAAAAAGGAGAGTTAGAGTTAGTTTGGATATATGGACTATGTTCATATAAATAATTGAGTGTAATCGGAGGAATCGTACGAGTGAGGGCGATTTGATTTGAGTTTTGATTTTGTTATCGAGTCTGAGATATTGAAAATATGTTCTTTGACAGGCCGAGGAGAGGCTCAATGTGAGGAGAACTCGAGCTAGAGATCGACATAGTATTTGTGAGTGGACTTTTGTTTTAAAATTGATGCATGCATGATTAATTGATTTTTGTGGGTTTATATACATATATATATATGTGTGGAAATATTTGGATTTTCGAAGAGCAATAAGTTATTTGAAAGGATGATTTTTCGGTGTCGATTTTCAAAGGGTTATAAATTACATAAATTAACTTGACATTATAGAAATGTTGTGTTTATTTATATGTAATAGGAAATGGGATTTCCGTGGACTATATGATTTTAAATTGTTGCATATTATAGTTTAATAATGGTGTTGATTTTATATTGTTCTTAAACCCATGCTTTATTTTGATTATATTTATGGGCCTTAGAGATACGGTCGGGGATTGTGCTATTTTGTGATTTTATAGGGGAAATGTATTTTACATTGATTTCGGATTTTTTCACCATATAAGGGTCCGTTTATGATTATTGCTAGCTAGCTTATTAACCTCATCCCACGCGAGGTGACGACTTGACCATATAGGTCAAATTCACGCTCGGTAGTCGACGGAGTGTGTAGAGGTTTAGCGTGGGACGCTGTAAATAGTCTTGGAGACTCTGACCCTAGCCTTGGAGGCTTATTATGTTTATGGTGGTTAACATTCCCCTATTTTTATTTAATTGGTATTTATGGGTCAATGGGATTGACCTAATTACCCTTTTATATTTTATATTTGGTTTTCGGAACTCTTGATATTTTTATGACTTGATAAATTCTGAACCAGCGGGGCTTGGAAGTTTTATTTTGAGAACGATTAAAGATATGTGGTTTAAAAGCATGCGTCCGTATTTTTATTTACGTAAAATGAGGAAAGTAATAAATTCTCTTTTGTTATATATATATATATATATATATATATATATATATATATATAAGTACGTATTGATTTTGTCCACTCACACTAACATTTTTGAATTACTTTCCCTGGGTCCTTTGTTTTTGAACTGCCTAGTGTGCAGAGCTATTCAGCATTAGTAGGAGGCAAGACTTAAAGTTCCTTCCGCTGTCTGAAATCCGTAGGTTATTAGATTAGCCTACCTGTAAATTATTTTCATTGTCTAGTCGCTCTGATACTTGTTTTCGTTGTAAATCTCGAATGTTTAACTTTGGTTGTAACTTGACTTTTGGTTGTGGATATTAATGCATTTTCTGTGCACCTTTGAGAATTGTGTTATTTTGTTGGTTGTTTTTGAGAAGTTGTTTGATTTGGGGGAGCAGGAGGCTCCTTGAGTCAGGTTGGGTGCTTTTAGAAGTGTTTGGTGATTTTGTTACAGGTTTTGGGTTGTCCATTTTTAAGGGAGATTATGCCGAAATTTTCTCTTTTTCGGTAAAACTCCCTTTAAAGTGGTCCCCGCGGGACTCATCCTGGATAACAGTGTTGTTATCCGGGGCGGGTCCTGTCAGACTTCACCCTCCCATGATGAAGGTAGTCAAAGATGAAATAATTAAGTTACTTGATTGTGGGGTGATCTACCCAATTTCGGATAGTAAGTGGATATTCCCCGTACAAGTGGTTCCAAAGAAGAGTGGTGTAACGGTTGTCAAGAATGAGAAGAATGAGTTAGTGCCACAAAGACTTGTAACCGGTCATCGTATGTGCATCGATTATAGGAAACTAAATGCTACAACAAGGAAGGATCACATGCCTTTGCCGTTTATGGACCAAATGCTAGAGAGGTTAGCCGGCCATTCTTTTTATTTTCTTGATGGGTATAGTAGATACAATCAAATCATGATACACCCGGATGATCAAGAGAAGACCACTTTTACTTGTCCATTTGGCACTTTTTCCTATAGACGTATGTCATTCGGCTTATGCAACGCACCCGGAACGTTTCAAAGATGTATGTATGCTATCTTCTCGGATTTTATTGAAGACATTATCGAAGTTTTAATGGATGATTTTAGTGTTTATGGAAGCAACTTCGAGACTTGTTTGAGGAATTTGGAGAAGATACTTGAGAGGTGTGTAGAGACTAACCTTGTACTCAATTGTGAGAAGTGTCACTTTATGGTTACACAAGGTATTGTCTTAGGCCATATTATTTCGGCAAGAGGCTTAGAGGTTGACAAAGCCAAGGTGGAGCTAATCAAAGCCTTGCCGAGCCCCAATAATGTGAGAGACGTGCGATGTTTTTTTGGACATGCCGGTTTATATCGACGATTTATCAAGGATTTTTCCAAGGAAGCTAAGCCCTTAAGCAACTTGTTACAAAAGGAGGTGATGTTCGAGTGGACGAGTGCTTGTGAGGAAGCATTTTGCCGTTTGAAGAATAAATTGTGTATGGCTCCGGTTTTAGCTTCTCCAAATTGGGAGGAGCCATTTGAGCTCATGTGTGATGCAAGTGATTATGCGCTTGGAGCGGTACTTGGTCAAAGAATAGAGAAGAAGCCGTGTGCCATTTACTATGCTTCAAGAACTCTCAATGATGCTCAACTCAACTATACAACAACGGAGAAAGAGCTCTTAGCGGTAATCTTTACTTTGGAAAAGTTTCGATCATATCTTTTGAATTCCAAAGTCATTGTTTATAGTGATCATGCCGCTTTGAGATACCTTATGACAAAGAAGGATACTAAGCCAAGACTCATTCGATGGATTCTATTGCTTCAAGAGTTCAATATTGAAATCAAAGACAAGAAAGGAGTGGAGAATGTTGTAGCCGACCATTTAAGTCGACTTGTGATAAAGGAGGATCGGCTGCCCATATGTGAAACCTTTCCGGATGAGCAACTCTTTCGACTTGAAGTACATGAGCCTTGGTACTCCGACATGGCCAACTATCTTGCAATTCGGCAACTTCCTCCTACAATGCCGAGACATGCAAGGATCCGGCTAATCAAGCAATCACGCCATTACCTTTGGGATGAGCCTTACTTGTGGAAACAATGTGGTGATCAAATCTTGAGGAGATGTGTTCCGGAAGATGAGCATAAATCCATTCTTACCTTTTGTCATAGTGGGGCATGTGGAGGCCATTTTGGAGCAAAGAAAACCGCTTTGAAGGTACTTGAATGTGGATTCTTTTGGCCTACAATTTTTAAGAATGCTTACATGTTTTGTAAGTCATGTGATCGATGCCAAAGAATGGGGAATATCGGTCCACGAGATCAAATGCCATTACATCCCATTACTTCTATTGAGATACATGATCTTTGGGGGATTGACTTCATGGGACCGTTTCCATCAAGTAAGGGTTTTCTTTACATATTGCTTGCGGTAGATTATGTGTCAAAGTGGATTGAAGCCAAGGCTACACGCACCAACGATGCCAAAGTGGTTGCCGAGTTTCTCAAGACTAACATCTTTTCACGTTTTGGAGTGTCTCAAGAAAAATTCATAAAATTGTTCCACAAAAATAGAGTGTTTCAATTGTTTGTTTCGAGTCTTAGGATGCCCCTAATATGTCAATGATGTTTTTCTCCTCTTTGCATACATAGATGATAGTTGTGCATATTTTAAAAATTGTGAGTTTCATGGATTATGTGCATTGGTAGGAGCATGTAGGACTTGTGGATTAATAAAGCATGCATGTTTTAGCTAGTTTGTTTCCATAATAACCTATGTGAGCTTTAGAGCCAAATTGCTTTCTTCATGAGTGTAAATTTCTGAAAATTTCGAGCATGTTTAAATTTGAACCTCATTATTCTTTGCATATTCAACGATTATGTGCCATAGCTTTTTAATGAACTCTAGTATGCTAGAACTTACTCTTATTGATTTTCAAAATGATTTATCATAAAATACCTTGATTTTGAATATGATTGAATAAAGATCATTTAGGTTTACCACCATTGCAAAATAAAGCTTGTGCCCTATTTGTGCCCGTCGTGGGACACCTTATGATGCATCGCTCACGCGACGCACACAATGATAAACGCTACAATCGTTAGTAGTATAGAAATAAGTAGGGATCGTTCTAGCCGAGGATTAAGGGTACCTGAAACATGAGAATGTTAGACAAACACTACTACAAAAAACTCAATACACAACACAAATCAGACAACACTTTGAAAGTTACATGTTGTGTGAATCACTGAACTGTTTCACACAACCTAAAGTGAATAATTTATGTTGTATGATGGTACACATTTTCCATATTCTGAAAAATATTTTTCCAGATTTTGTCACACAACTCTGACACACATTTTCTGTTGTATGATTAATGAAAATCTTGGCGGCAGAACTCCCTCCGACATTGAAACTCAAATTTGGGTAAGGTCTAGATGGACAGACAACAAAGTTATTTTTTTGTGTTGTGTGATAATGTCACATCCTGCATTAGGTCTCACCAAGTGCAAAGTGACAAATACTTGTACAACAGAATTTCGCAGTTTTGTTGTATGAGTTGGTTTGCTTGTCATTCCCCCACATTCATTTTGGCTCCAATGGCTTGTATTTAAGATGAAAATCTTGGCGGCATAACTCCCTCCGACACTGAAACTTAAATTTGTGCAAGGTCTAGATGGACAGACAACAAAGTTCTTGTTTCGTGTTGTATGATAAGTCATAGCTTGCACTAGGTGTCACTAGTGTAAAATGAAAAATACTTGTACAACATAATTTTACAGTTCTGTTGTACGACTTGTTTTGCTTGTCCTTGTGCCACATTCATTTTGGATCCAATGGCTTAAATGCTACTACCCTTAAAGCGGGAAATTTGCCTCCAATGACTTAAATTCATTCCCTCAAATGTGAAGCGGGAAATTTCCCTCCATTTATTTTAACTTTACACAAACAAACATACAACAGTAGTTCTTTTCTGTTGTATGAGAATATTGCAGTTTATACTAGATGAACCTAGTGCAAAGTGCAAAATAGTTACTATACGTAGACTCTTCAAATGCAAATGTGTCGTGAAATAAGATATGACTGAAATATTGAAATACGTCTACGGTTGAAAAATGAGAAGATTCCGACAAAATCTGTGCACCGAATGTTGCGGTTAACTGTTTTTTACTTCCGTTTTCCTATGGGTAGCCTGACGGTCGGTAAATATTTTGAGGAAAATTTTTATACGATTAGTTGCGTCTCATCGATTTGAAACTATTCTCTGTTGAAGATCAGGCCAAAAAACGTCATTTAGACAGGCCAATTTCCGTTTTAAAGCGTTTAGGGGTTTGACTCACCCGGTTGACCGTCCCGATCGAGCCTTTAACGTTGTCAGATGTAGTTGGATTTTTTTTCATACATGTATTTAATCTTAACGGTGATATCTGACGGTTGGAATAGATTTTCCAAACTTTTAGATTCAAAATCGGAACATATGCACTAATGTTCTTTAACTTGTTTACTAAGTGTTTAAGTGAATGTATAGTTTCAAATAGTTACTATACGTAGACTCTTCAAATGCAAATGTGTCGTGAAATAAGATATGACTGAAATATTGAAATACGTCTACGGTTGAAAAATGAGAAGATTCCGACAAAATCTGTGTGCCGAATGTTGCGGTTAACTGTTTTTTACTTCCGTTTTCCTATGGGTAGCCTGACGGTCGGTAAATATTTTGAGGAAAATTTTTATACGATTAGTTGTGTCTCATCGATTTGAAACTATTCTCTGTTGAAGATCAGGCCAAAAAACATCATTTAGACAGGCCAATTTTCGTTTTAAAGCGTTTAGGGGTTTGACTCACCCGGTTGACCGTCCCGATCGAGCCTTTAACGTTGTCAGATGTAGTTGGATTTTTTTTCATACGTGTATTTAATCTTAACGGTGATATCTGACGGTTGGAATAGATTTTCCAAACTTTTAGATTCAAAATCGGAACATATACACTAATGTTCCTTAACTTGTTTACCAAGTGTTTAAGTGAATGTATAGTTTCAAATAGTTACTATACGTAGACTCTTCAAATGCAAATGTGTCGTGAAATAAGATATGACTAAAATATTGAAATACGTCTACGGTTGAAAAATGAGAAGATTCCGACAAAATCTGTGTGCTGAATGTTGCGGTTAACTGTTTTTTACTTCCGTTTTCCTATGGGTAGCCTGACGGTCGGTAAATATTTTGAGGAAAATTTTTATACGATTAGTTGCGTCTCATCGATTTGAAACTATTCTCTGTTGAAGATCAGGCCAAAAAACGTCATTTAGACAGGCCAATTTCCATTTTAAAGCGTTTAGGGGTTTGACTCACCCGGTTGACCGTCCCGATCGAGCCTTTAACGTTGTCAGATGTAGTTGGATTTTTTTTCATACATGTATTTAATCTTAACGGTGATATCTGACGGTTGGAATAGATTTTCCAAACTTTTAGATTCAAAATCGGAACATATGCACTAATGTTCCTTAACTTGTTTACTAAGTGTTTAAGTGAATGTATAGTTTCAAATAGTTACTATACGTAGACTCTTCAAATGCAAATGTGTCGTGAAATAAGATATGACTGAAATATTGAAATACGTTTACGGTTGAAAAATGAGAAGATTCCGACAAAATCTGTGTGCCGAATGTTGCGGTTAACTGTTTTTTACTTCCGTTTTCCTATGAGTAGCCTGACGTTCGGTAAATATTTTGAGGAAATTTTTTTATACGATCAGTTGCGTCTCATCGATTTGAAACTATTATCTGTTGAAGGTCAGGCAAAAAAACGTCATTTAGACAGGCCAATTACCATTTCTAAACGTTTAAAGGATTGACTCACCCGGTTGAAAAATAATGTGAAAAATGAAAAATGATGTCAAATTTTGAAAAATGATGTGAAATAGTATTTGATCGTTATGATGAAATACGATGATTGTAAAAAAATCACTGATATCCGACAAAATTAAAAGTCCCTATCGATACGGTCAACCATATGCTGTAAATTATTTTTATTATATGTGTGTTATTAGCCATTTAACTTCAATAAAAATCGACCACATCCGTTGGATTTGAGTTGAGAGTGAAAAAACCCTAATGGGTCACCTAAGCCTCACTCTCCTCCTCTCCTCTCTTCATATTTTCCCCCTCCCCTCATCTCCCCCTCCTCCTCCCCTTTCATGCTTCCAGACCCGAACCCGACCAAGCCCTCCTAGCCGAAACGCAGACCTCTTCCCTCTCCCCACTCCAAACCCTCCTCGACCTCATTGTCAACAACCTTAATTCGAAAACCCATACCCTTCACAACTCAGAACTCCCCTCTCTCCTTCTCTCTCCCTTAATCCCAATCCCTTCAATTTCTGAGCGCCCCCACCTCTTCTGCGTGTCTGGCTTCGCTAAAAGAGCAGAAGAAGATTCACGAATCCCAATCCCAATCCTTTACCCGCGAAAAAAACTAAAAGCTCTCCTCTCTATCTCTATCTCTATCTCAGTCAAAACCCTAGGCCATGGCCGGTCAAGGCGGTCAAGCCTCGACGGCGAACGCGTTCTCGTTCATATCGAAGGGGTGGAGAGAAGTGAAGGACTCGGCAGACGCGGATCTCCAGCTCATGAAGGACCGAGCCAACTCGTTCCGCAACCTCGCGACGTCGTTCGACCGCGAGCTCGAGAATCTGTTCAACTCGGCGACCGGAATCGGGCCGTCGACGTCGTCGGAGATCGACTTCGTGAAGAAGCTGCAGCCGAAGCTGGTGGAGATTCGGAGGGCGTACTCGTCGCCGGACTTCAGCAAGAAGGTGCTGGAGAAGTGGACGCCGCGGTCGACGATAAGGATTGATCTGTCGGCAATTAAGAATGCGATAGTGAATGAGGTGGAGGAGAGGGAGGGGACGATGACGGAGTTTGATAGGTTTAGGAGGAGGAGGAGTTTGAAGTTTAGTGAGTTTTGGGGGGAGTGGAGAAGAGACGGTGAGGAGGAGGACAAGGATGGTGGGAGGGATTGGGAGCCGATTAGGGTTTTGAAGACGAGGTTGAAGGAGTTTGAGAAGAGGGAATTTTTGGGTGGGTTTAAGAATAGTGAGTTTGTTGAGAACTGAATCAGCAAACTCCGTTTGGAACTGAATTTTTGGGTGGCCTTGTCTGGGTTTCGCGAACTCGAAGTCATCGACATGGACCGCATTGAGGTCACCAACCTCAACCGTCAGTTTCTCTTCAGGTTAACTTGTATTATTACGAGGTTGAATAGATTGTTATGGTTTTATTAATCAACTGTTTCTAGCGATTCCAGGAGTTTCCGTTGGAATCTTACGTTGTCAGGGGAGAATCTGTTATGTGAGGGATGTTGTGATATAAAGATGATTGCAGGCTAGTCTCAATTTGAGGGTCTAAATGTTTTCCTGCTTCCCAAACTCTAGTGTACTCATATACCCTACATAAGCATTTGGCAGTTTCATCTATGTTGATACTCATTGGTGCTGCTATGTACTACTGTACTGTGTAGTTTGCTTTAGAATTCAGATTTGGGTCGAGCATGCCAAACAAATAGAATGCTTCTTCACGAGGTTATTGGTTGCAGGCTTGAAGATGTGGGCAAGCCAAAGGCTGAGGTTGCTGCCAAACGTGTGATGCAAAGAGTTGCTGGGGTTAACATCGTTCCACACTTCTGTCGCATTGAAGACAAAGAGCTCGACTTTTACAGCGATTTCAGCATTATTGCTCTTGGTCTCGATTCCATTGAAGCTCGCAGCTACATAAACTCTGTTGCTTGTAGCTTTCTCGGTATGTCTCTCCATCCTATCCAATTTGCTTATATTTTAGCCAGTTGGCCAACATATAGTGTTATTATTAAAAGTATGGCATGACTTTAGGTGCTGCTAAGAATCAAGTTTTTAGAACTGAATCAGCTGAATGGCTACGCCATGCTTCTAGAACTGAATCAGCTCCGTTGCTGTCTCTTCGCATTGTTGGTCCAACTGCTCTTAGAGCACTTGTAGAAGAGGTTTGAATCTGATTCTTGTTTGATTTCTTTTGCTGATTATCAGTCATTGTGTTTAATGGTTAAGTTTCTGAAGCATGATTCATAGATTTCATACATAGGCTGGGTACTTAAGTTTCTGTTGCTCTTTTAATTTGGTTAGTGAGTTTCAACTTCCATGTGTTAGAAACCAAAATGTGAGGGACTGGGTACTTTAGTGTAGTGGATTTTACTGATTCTTTCTTTTTAATGTGTGTTTTTCGGTTTGTTTGGTTGTTCTGGGGTGGGTTTTGTCTTTTGATGCCTATGGCTATGCAGTTGTCTTTGTTGCAAACATCTGTACAGCAATATATCTTGCTTCTATAGCTCATATTGGTATTTCTTTTGTTCTTTTGTTGTCTCCTTGCTCATTTATCCATTCTGAGCTATTCTTAGTTATTGTGAACAAAGTGTAATATATGTTCAATTTTGCAGGCAAGTCGAGTGGTCTTAGTACCTTTGGCTTAATGTGGTGCAATGGTGAGATAAGAATCCTATACAAATATATCTGTTGAGTTATGGATCATTTTTGTAATAAGGTAAAATCTTGGCGGTTGAGGTGATTCTTTCATAGTTGGTTGAGGTAGTAGAGTTGCTGCAAATGCTCTTTCATTCGAGGAAAAGCAAATGGGCAACAAGTCCTTTGTCTACGTAGACTTTTAGGTGAAGTTAGAAATTTGTTTTTGGAATCTGTATGCCATGTTTGAAACAATTGTGTACACAGGCTACTTAAATGATATGGAAGTTTTATGCAATGTTTTAATGGTAATGGCTAGCTGATACTATTGTTATGGTAAAGCTTCATGTTTTGATATACAACAGTTTATGTTTTTGTGAATATCATGTGTTGTACAATATGACTAAAAGCCACATCAAACCTGTGTCACAAAATCCTCAAATCTGTTGTTTGATTTGTAGAATCATACAACTCAATAAATATGAAACGAAACCAGTTGTCTGAATCAGACAACAAAATAAGTGGGAGATGAAATCTGTTGTGCGAATGAGACAACAGAATAAAATTGCAATGTTCTGTCGTATGTTTAAAACTTACACAACATAAAAGTATGTATATTCTGTTGTATGAACTAGACATGTCAGTGCAGCGAATGCCAAGCCAGCCATGGCATGGCATATAAGTTGTACAACAGAAATTATAAGTTGGTTGTTGGACGTTTCATCACACAAGCTCGAGATATACAACGGTTTTTTCGAACTTACACAACGGTGCAGCACCGTTGTGTATTGAGTTTTTTGTAGTAGTGAAATATACACATATATATACATTGAAACGTCACTTTGAATGGGGGATAAAGGATCGGCAGCAAAGCTGCCCTAAAGCTAAAGACATGAATTTTAAAACCTAATTTACTATGTACAAGTGATCATCATCTCTCACACCAAATAGTTCACATAAAAGACTCTTTAACATATAGACTTGCATGCAAGAAAGTAAAGAACAAATATCGATGCTATTTAGACTTAACCAATTTCGATCCCAATTAGAGCCTACGAGGTCATCCAATCGTTTGATTACTAGAGTTCTTAAGATTAACCACTGGTATAATCCTAAGGTTATGCTAACCGGTTTTACACGTTTAACATTTAAGCACATGAATCACAAATCGAAGACAAGCGAACAAGTAAGGTTGTCAATCTTCTTATTATCTTGCAAGTTCTAAGGTTATTACTCTAGGTGAGCAAGTGATTAAGAAAACTACGAGTATGACTCAACCAAATTACTCTAGCTCATGAAACCTAGCACTTAGAATTACATGCTTTAAACAACAAATGCTTTAAACAAAACTAGTGCATGTGTCGATTTAATGCCCTAACCTTAGATTACTAATCGAATTAAGTTCTCAAACAAGCATCACATACCTACCGTCCTAATTATCATGCACATGAAATTTACATGCTAAAATCACCAAACTTTAACATAAACATCAATCATGCAATAGGTTTACATAGAAGTTCAATAAAAACCAAGAATCGAATCGAGTTCATACAATACAACCAAACATGAATAAATACAAGAGCCATAGGGGGAGTGGATCACACTTTAGAAACCTTGAAGACTTCCAAATTGTGGTGGAGAAGCTTGCTTGCTGCTCGGCAGAAACACAAGGTGATGGGGACGGATTTTGGATGGTGGTGATGGTGGGTTTTGGCTAAGTATTTGGGTGTTGGTGCTTGTGAGACTTGGTAGAGCTTTTAGGCTAATATTTGTGCTTGAGATGAGATGATGATTTTCTGTTGAAAAGTGATCTTATATATAGGAGAAGGGAGGCCGGCAACCCTAGAGAAACCTAGATACAATAGGCAACACAAAACCTTGTAGAATAAAGTTTTGTAACCTTCCTTTCATGGTTCATTTAGGTCTTTATTTTCTGAATTTACTTTGTGGCTAGGGCTGCACATCTTCATGGACTTCTTGTGTACACTTGACAACTCCATTTGATGAATTTGGTCCATGGAAAAATGCCCCTTGCTGGCACTACTTCAAATTGGCACAAATCTGCCTTTTCCGGCAGAGCTTCTCCTAGTTTGACTAGGAGAACTTCTTTCTTCGTATTTTTCTTCAATGCCTTGGCTCAATGTCTTCCTCTAACCTTCAATAAGCTTGGACAATCTTCAAATATGCAATTGTACACCAAAATGTCCATCGAAAAACAGAAATCAAGGAAAAGAGGCAGAGACTTCTTGGAATCGGCTGGAATGACCTTGCTTCAGTAAATCAGGCATAACTCCCTCCACGGAGCTCCGATTGATGCGATTCCAAGTCCCAGAGAAACTAGACACGTAGAGCTTTCGCCATATAAAACAGTTTCATCAAATTCCTTGTGAAGCGTCCTGAATGAATTTTTGAAGACAGGACACAGTCCCAGGAAAATCCTGCTAGTCCCTGGATCGTTTTGCTCCAGCTGCCAAGTTGCAGCCATCATTTGGGTGACTTCCCGAACTCCGATTGATCTGAAATTTGGATACAACATATATCAGCATACCATAAAAATATAAACCAAATTTCATCATAATTGGAGAAGGCTAGATCAATTTTACACTCGTTTCAGAATCACGAAAAAGACACATTTTTCATTATTTTCCAGATTTCTCAAACTTGGTCATTTTTCGGATTATTAAGCACATATTATCAAAACACTACCAAATTGACACTAAACTAAATTATGACTCTATCTTAGACAAATAAAGTTTAAACGAAGCATAAACGAGGGCATAAACACATTAATATCGTCGCACATTGTGCTCCTATCAACTACCCCACACTTATCATTTGCTAGTCCCGTAGCAAAACTAAATAAAACTAAGACTCCAAACAACCTATTGCCCCTAACAATTTGTCTCAGTCTCGTATGTACACATAGCTTTCAAGTTGATGCATGAGGATACTAAGCACAAAAATTCCAAGTTTCATGAACATGTAACATCAATAAAAACATGTAAGAGCAACATATAAGCATGAAAACATGTAAAGCTAATCCGAATCACCTCACTAGGCATACTCTCTTCTTTTCACTCGAAACATGGCTATTCACACAATAGTATATGCAAGCAAAAGATGATGAATTACAAAGAGTAACTTGCATATATCATGAAACAAAAGCACTTTGTGAATTTTTTATGGAAAAACCTCATATAACAACTATGTACACCAATGAACTAAAACCATAAGCTTACTCTTGAGAAAAATCTCCACAAATCAAGTTTAACCATCTTAAGAATCATGAAAAGATCAATATGAGGCATGTAATGGGGCTTGGCTAAGAGGTATGTGAAATTTATGGGATAAGGAGGCTCAAAACGTCACTATGGCCTTTAGCAAAGCTCAATTCTCCTTATGTCTTCTCGCCAAGGGCCGAATTTCTTCTTGTTGGACCCATACTTCATTCTTTACTTCCCCACAACATAGTGAATATGAACAAAGGTCAAAATATAACAATGCTAGACCTTCACACACATACAAAATTCCAAATTCACAACAATTTTCAAGACTAGACTTAGCAATTTACACTTTGAAACCATGCCTTTACTTTCTTTTTCTCGGACATGATATATTTTTTTCTTTTTCTTCTTTTCTGTCCGATCACATATTTTTCTATTTTTCTCTTTTCTTAGGCACGGCATCATTACAAATTTCATACAATTTTCTAGCTAAGTCTACCCCACACTTGTTCTTCTTCACCACTTCACGTGAAAACTCCTTCAAAAATCAAGCTTTGCCAAAACTTTGATCAAGGGTAAAGGCATAACTATACTAAGCTCATAGAAAGTGTTTAAGGGTAATGAAAGAAAAGTCAAAACGTAGGCTCAAAGGGGTTTACTAAGGTGTCCCACGACGGGCACAAATAGGGCACAAGCTTTATTTGGCTTTGGTGGTAAACCTAAATGATCTTTATTCAATCATATTCAAAATCAAGGTATTTTATGATAAAAAAACGTTTGAAAATCAACAAGAGTAAGTTCTAGCATTCTAGAGTTCATTAAAAAGCTATGGCACATAATCGTTGAATATGCAAAGAATAATGAGGTTCACATAATAGCATGCTTGAAATTTCAGAAATTTAGCACTCTTGAAGAAACCAATTTGGCTCTAAAGCTCACATAGGTTATTATGGAAACAAACTAGCTAAAACATGCATGCTTTATTAATCAACAAGTCCTACATGCTCCTACCAATGCACATAATCCATGAAACTCACAATTTATAATTGTATGCACAACTATCATCTATGTATGCAAAGAGGAGAAAAACATCATTGACAATTTAGGGGCATCCTAAGACTCGAAATAAACAATTTAAACACTCTATTTTTGTGGAACAATTTTTTGAATTTTCTTTTCTATACTAAGCACACAAAAACATAAACGGAATACGTTATCCCACCCCACACTTAGAAAATTACATTGTCCTCAATGTAAGCATAGAAATATAGCAAGTAACTTCCAAAGCATGCAATAGTCCAACATATTCCAACATAGCGTCACAAACCAAAGGAAAAGAGAAGGGTTAGAAATTTCAAACTCTCGGTGATGGCTCCTCCATTTTTTCTTGGTCGTATGGGGTTGCCTCCCCATTAGCGCTCAAATTTTATAGTCTGTAGCCTAGACATTTCACCATGTGTGTGTTGATGTGCATCTCATGTGCTTTGCTCGGCATGTAGGGGCAGCAGCCCCTCTCGGCAGTAGCAGTTCTTGGCAGGCAAGCTTCTCTCGGCAGACGTGTCTGCTTCTGTTGAGGCCTAATTTTGGGTGTGTTCCACTATCCTAATGCAAAAGTGTTCTGAATGAACGTTGTAGTCGACACATAGAGCTTTCCGACGGTATAAAATTCGCCTCAATCGGACCATTGGAAGTACTCTTTGTTTGGCCTTTAATCGGACCTATTGATCTGCCCAGTTCTCTGTTCGCCAGATTAACCTTCGTGCACTCAAATTGAAACGGGGAACGTTTTGTAGTTCCAAATCCACTTCTGTACAATCCTACTGAAATTAGACTCAAAAACCTTTCCAACGCCATATGGCTCACTTTCCCAAATTTTGTGAGCAGAAAACAGCAGCCATCCAAAGTTGAAGGACTGTACTGCCCGATTTCTGTTTGGGCAGAACTTTCGTATTTCCTGCACCCTTTCTTCAAATTCGACATGCACACACACAAATCACATCAAAACGAACAAAAACAACAAACTAAAATGCAAGAATATACAAGCCATGGAATTAGCTAATACAAACAATTTTCAATCAATGGCACACAAGGATCGGCAAAAGAAGAACCATGCCATGCCATCGGCAATAAAGTAAAAGCTTCGAAACGTTTGTATGCATGTAATCTCTAAGTCTAATTTCTTTTAGAATTTGTTCTAACTCTCAAAGTACGTGGAGCAGAGGAGATAACGGTGCAATGGACTGATGCAGCCCCCGGTAGTATCATGCTTTACCCGATATACCTCCAGAGTTTGAACCACATGTGGACTGATGCAGCCCCCACTAGTTCGAGCTTGTTCTACTTTCAGAGGCGGTGTCGTTGAGATTCACCGATAGGAACCAGGCAGGACTCGTTGTTGGTCACCACGGAGAGCGAACTCCCTATCGACTCACTCACCGAGAATGAACATCAGTATGTGGGTCTTGAGATCCAGTTAAACAAACCTGAGAACCGTATCAATGAAAATAACTTGCCCCATACTTTGTAAAACAAACTCGGGTCACTAGCGGTCTACAAGTGTCGATCAAAGCCGCCCTCAACCTCATAAAAACGGATTTGCCAAAGCATCGTTCGTATGCGTGGGGGGGGGGGGGGGGGGGGGGGGGGGGCATTCCCCCCGTTTCCCAATCTACATAAAAACTGGTCTGCTAGGGCATCGATCGTATGAAGGGTTAAGGCTAAGACCAACAAAAGCGGCTTCCCCCTACATGTTACACTTTAGAAACTACAATAAACTCAAACATACACAAAACTACTAACTTCCCTAGAAATTAAACTAAGTTATTACATACATACATTCAAGCAATTTGCGAAAAATAAACTCTCACTACCAGAAAAAAGGCTTTTCCCGACGAAATTAAAAAAAACGGCCGACGAATTAAAATTTTTGTCGGTAATTCTAACGAATAGCCGACGATTTTATTTGTCGTCGGTGAAAAAACAAAATCGTCGGCCATAGTTTAACCATAGCCGACGATACTATTTTTTCGTTGGTATAACCAAAAAAACGTCGGCTATATTCATATTTCAGTCGACGATTTGGATTTTCGTCGGCCTTTCTCTGAAACATTAGCCGACGAAAACTTTTGAAATTTTGGCCGACGAAATTGACATTTTCGTCGGCTATAAGTCTACATATTTTACTTTAGACAGAAAACGACATAAGAATAGCCGACGAGTACGTTGTCTCTCGTCGGGTATGATTTAAAACAAAAACAAAAAATAACCATATTCCATTTTCTATCACTAACGATAAACCATTGCTTCATCCTTCAAACAGAAAAAGTCGTGAAATAAGATTTGACCAAAATGATAAAATACGTCTACGGTTGAAAAATAACAAGATTCCGATAAAATCGGAGTGTTCAAAGATGCGGTCAAATGTTTTATTCCTTCGTTTCCCTAATGGTAGCGTTACCTTCGGTAAATATTTTGAGGAAAATTTTTATACGATTAGTTGCATCTCATCGATTTGAAACTATTATCTGTTGAAGGTCAGGCAAAAAAAGGTCATTTAGACAGTCCAAATACCATTTCTAAGCGTTTAGAGGTTTGACTTACCCAGTTGACCGTTCCGATCGAGCCTTTAACGTTGTCAGCTGAAGTTGGATTTTTTTCCATACATGTATTTAATCTTGACGGTGATATTTGACGGTTGGAATAGATTTTCTAAACTTTTAGATTCAAAATCAGAACATATGCACTAATGTTCCTTAACTTGTTTACTAAGTATTTAAGTGAATGTATAGTTTCAAATAGTTACTATACGTAGACTCTTCAAATGCAAAAAATGTTGTGAAATAAGATATGACCGAAATAATGAAATACGTCTACGGTTGAAAAATGACAAGATTCTGATAAAATATGTGTGCCGAATGTTGCGGTTAACTGTTTTTTACTTTCGTTTTCCTATGGGTAGCCTGACGTTTGGTAAATATTTTGAGGAAAATTTTTATACGATTAGTTGCGTCTCATCGATTTGAAACTATTATCTGTTGAAGGTCAGGCCAAAAAACGTCGTTTAACTAGACTAATTTCCGTTTTTAAGCGTTTAGAGGTTTGACTTAGTGGTTTGACCGATAGTTTAGCCGACGAAAATTATATTTCGTCGGCTAAACTCTTGCGATCCGCGCCTTTTTATTGTCCGCCGTTGGATGGCTCAGATCCGACGGCTGTTGATCTTCCAAAGTATAGCCGACGATGTTCATAGAATAGCCGACGATTTTCAAAGAATAGCCGACGAAATCTTTTAAATCGTCAGCTATTCTTTCTGCTATAAAAGCTGAAACTCGCTTTCAGCCCGACCATTTGTATATAAATTGTTATATTTATGTTAATGGTTAGTATTATTTAAAATTAGTTAAATTATAAATATTAATTTGTTAGTATGTTTTAAAATATGTTAGTATTATTAGTTATTATATTAATTAGAATTTGTTATTTAATGTAATATAATTTAATAATGTATTAATTTATTTGTTTCCAGATGGCGGATGCATTTAGACAGCTATTCGGAGGTCGTCGTTCCAGATCTAGGGGTTCTGGAAGTTCTGGCGGATCCGGAGACTCCGAGCGTACCCCTAGCCAGCCTGAGAGGACCACCAGCCAGCCTCAGAGGATCGATTCATCCCAGCCGCAGAGGAGTGTGAGCAACCGGCACCAGACCTTTTATCGGCGGGGCGGCCGTCGAGCAGTTCACGTCCCCCTCTCCGGCCAGATCCTCCGAGATGTAGTACGCAGCTATTTCAGGACGACATAGCTCCAGACGTTCATCACGTCCGTATGCCTGAGGTTCATCGAGAGCCGATGACGAGTCCTGCGCCGTCTGCTGCTGACTCTACTGAGGGGTCTACTATCCCTAATCAGCTATACCTGCCATACAACATTCCTGCCATACCCGAGGTCGACGAGCGTGGTGTGCCCATATGGCCTGCTAGGCCTCAGTACTTGAGTGTTGCGGAGGCATACCATTATGAGCCATTTGAGAGACCTGAGCTCCTGATTTTGGCGAGATTAAAAGAAAAGTTGACAGAAGGGTCATCGAGTTCAGGTAACATTTGATTTTATTAATTAAATATTTTATTAAAATTAACGCACTAATATTAAATTTTATTTACCAATCGTCGTTTATGTGATAGGGACCGCCGCTAGCAGTTCAAGCAGGAATACGAGAGGTGTCATATGTTTTAGATATGCTCAGGAAAAGTGTTGAGACTAGCGGGAGGATCCAGATCAACGAACCCCCTAATCAAGATGTTAAGGGGAAAAAACGCCGCGATTACGCGGGTTGCGTGAGAGCACTAATTAGGGATAGAGTCCCTATGTTGTGGACACGGTGGGCTGATGTGCCGGAACAGATCAAGAAGGAGGTCAACAACGCGGCGTCGGTGAGTAATTTAAAAAACTTAATTTCTTTATTGTAATATTTAATAATTTTCGGTATTGTTATAATTTTAAAACTAATAAAATATTATCTTTCAGGCATACTTCGAGATTGCCGAACACAAGCAGGCTTGGGCGTACGCGATGCAGAACTCGAGGTACGTTGGGAATTCCTCATCTTATAATTTGAAATATTTTATGATATTAATAATATTTCTAATGCACTTTTGTTTTTTCCATAGGTTCAAAGAGTGGAAGAACGAGCTCCGTACCCACTTTACCGAATACGACAAATATGGTCGTATGGGTACTCTAAAAGAGTTCATGTTCAGGGAGTACGAGTGGCGTTGGTTGAAGACAGTAGACTTCAACAACCCAGTTATGCAGGTGAATACTAAACTTAACTATAAATGTTTATTTTGTTAATATTTTAATTATTAGTTTAATTATTTTATAATTATTACACTAATATTTTTTGATGCATTTTTCTAATATTTTATTATTTGTTTGAAGGACCGGTCTCGGATAAACTCTGCGAACCGCCACCGTAACACAACCCCCCATCATGGTGATTCTAGGCCATTTTCACAATATCAGGAGGAGGCGCTTAGAGATCATCCTTTAAGCAACCCGTACGTAGAGACGTTCAAGAAGGCTTATCCATTAGTGACATAAGACCTTGTAAGTCGTTGATTACGATTTTAAAATTTTAATTATTAATTTTACTTAATTATATATTTGTTAGAATATTAATTATTATTTTTTTTCCCGTTCAATTAGGAGAGGGTGAACCGGGCCGAAGAAGAAGTGTTGCAGGCAGTAGTTCGGGAGACACAACCGAACGTTTCCGAGGAAGATCTGCAAGAAGCCCTGAGCCAGGTCGACCGATCGAATGTCCAAACTGCAGCGAGGATATTCGCCGCAGCCTTCCCAAAACGGTCAAACGACTACTACTGCCGGGGTTTGGGAAGTTCTGGAATAGGGGTCCTGAAGACCACTAAGGGAGCTCAAAAGAGGGGAGGCGGGGACACCCAACAGATGAAGGGAGAAATGCAGAGATTGGCAGAAGAAAATGCAAGATTGGCGGCCCAGTTCCAGAGATCACAGGAGCAACAACGCAGAACACAGTAGTATCAGATGGAAATGGAGCGTTGGCATGCTGAATGCGAGAGAATTCGGCGACAGAACTACGCCGGCCAACAAAACTGGTGGTATGCTATGTTCGCGGCACAACAACAAGACCTTGAACCCCCGCCCCCGTTTGAGCCGTTAGATGAACCTCGAATGCCGAGAGCTCCCCAGTTTATTCAGCAGGATGACGAGCATGATGGACAGCAGGATGGTGGCCAGGATGGAACAAATTAAATAATTAATGAAAAACGTGTTTCTTGTTGGTGTAAATGCATGGATTGTTATTGTGAATTGCAGGTTGCTTGGAATGGTAATTTAGAAATTAATTGAATTTTTTTTCCCCAAAATGACATTATAGCCGACGATTTTGACATTATTTCGTCGGCTATCAATGCTATAGCCGACGATTTTTACCAAATTTCGTCGGCTATAACTGTTATACCCGACGAAAATGACATTATTTTGTCGGTGGTCTATGTTAAATAGTGACGTTTCGTCGGCTATAACTAATTAATGCCTCTTACAATATTAATTTTTTCCGACGAAATCTACTGTTTTGTCGGCTATATTTCAGAACAAATAACCGACGAAACAGAAGATATCGTCGGCTATATTTTACGATATCGTCCGCCATATGTGAAAATATCCGACGAATTTCGTCGGGCATTATGCCAACGTTTGGTCGACAAAAATGTATTTTCGTCGGTGATAACTTTGGAATGGCCGACGATGTCTTTATTTTCGTCGGGTATATTTTTACCGATGCCGTTTTATCGACGAATAATAGCCGACAAAATTTTCGTCGATAGAAGGAATAGCCGACGAAAATTTCGAATAGTAGACGAAATTTTTTTCGTCGGCTAGTCTGTCCGATCTGGTAGTGTGAATCAGTGAACTCTGGCAAGCAATTGATGGATGAATCAGCTAAAGCCAGTGCTCATTTTTCAAATCCTTCGTCCTTGGTGATCAGTCTGAGAAGCTCTATAGTAGAATTAATGTTGGCCAAATCGACGTTGTCCACCTTTCCAATATAGTTTAACCCCATTGTATGTACGAGTAGAACTAAATGTTCTTAACATCTCATTTTTCTGAGAACTTCCATGAGAATTTGTGGTTAATGTTCTGAAATCACATTTTGAGTTGTAACTGGCTCAGTGTTGAATAGCATCAATCATATGGGAGGAGTTGCAAGTGCCTTTCAGTGAAATTTTTTCTTGTCACAGCCTTGTACATGCACGAACAATGATTATAATGGTTCCCATGCTTGTACGTAGCCTCTAGTGGTTTAGATCATCAATGGTTTACTGAAAATGAATATTACAGTTGAGGAACAATGCAAAATAGTTTTTTCCTCCCTCACCATGAATACCAAGGAGCCACGCAGTATTTTTCTGCCTATAACTGTTTGTTTTTTTTTTTTTTGAACTATGGTGTCATAATCCATTAATATTGAAGAAATATTACAATACCAGCATGACTCACCAGGAGGGTCCTAGATACGTCAAAACCGAGCCATGAAAGGTAAATCTAAGCAAAAACCTAGTTTCACCTAAAACAATACAACCTTAGGAAATAAGTCCAAAACCAAGTAACTAAGTAACCAAGTAACCAATGACACTATCAAGATAGACTCCGAAGCGACGTCAAAGACCTATTTCGATTTATCATGAAACCTAAAACCTAAATAGACTTACTACACATGGGGGAGAACCCCAAGCTCACCAGGAACACCTGCTACCTCTGTTCCTTCTGGGACTATCACTTCATCCACCAACTCTGGCACCACATCAGACACAATTGGAAACAACTCCTGATTTCTTGGTGCCCCTCTTCTTACGAACCTTTCTGCCCTCTAATGCAGCATTCAAACTCTTCATGGCCTTAGGGATATTTTTCCGACCCAGAGGATGACATACTTTGCCCTTAGGTTTAGGTGACACCATCAACTGGTCATTGACATTCTTGAGGGCAAGGTCCCCCTCAAAAACAAAAGTTGAAACCAGAGCAGGTGTAGTAGACTTACCACGCTTACAATATATAAGCATAACTGTTTTTATTTCAACTGGTTTAACTTGAATTTATGGTAGAGGCCAAATATTGACCAAGAAAGATGTTGAGGGTAATCTAATGTCATAATGAAGTTTTTGACGATCAAGTAGTCAATAGATTTGCGAAATTGCAAATTATATAGCCTGTGATTCAGAATTTGCTTGTGGATGCTGAATTCGTGAGCCAATTACTTGTTTAATAGGATCATGCATGAGGATAATCTTTCTAGAATGATACAATTTTGCAAATAAGTTATTAAACAAGTTATAGAATAGAAGTAGGCACTTTGTGATCCATAACCCTAAAATCCTAGTGTATTTGATCGGATCAATCGATATGATCATTGTATATAGTTACACATGTAGTAAAAAAATTGTCAAATTTCAGGCTCGTTTGATCATCCATAACTTGGGTCCAATGAAAAAATAAGCGTCTTTACCAAACTGAAACCCTTTAACCGGAGCTGTACGAAATTGTTTTTTCAGATTCTACCGCACACTCTCGCTTGTGAGTATTATGTGGTTGAGGACATGTAAACCTTTTTTGGCCATCACCCCTCAATGATGGATCCACCCATGGGGGCATTACGGGCATATTAATGGTGTTTTTAGTTGACCTGAGTTAAGAACGGTCGAACGAGCCCGAAATCAGAAAATATTTTAATCACGTGCGTAACTATGTACACCAATCTTATCGGCCTGTCCGATTGAGTACGAGACATTTCATCCATAGTCGCTTTATAATGTTGCAAGTTTCGTCAAACCTAGTTTAAGTGTTATACTCTATTAGTAGACAATTTGATGATCATGAATTTAAGTTTTCCAAATTTTTAATCGGGCTGGCCGATATGGTCGTTGTATATGGAAACACATGTGGTTAAAATTTCGTCATATTTAGGACACGTCTGACGGTTCTTAACTCGGTTCAACTAAAAAAATGAGGTTTTTACCAAATTTTTTTTTTACCTTTTATTGGATCGTCGTCCGAATTTTTTTTTCCGGATTCAACCACACACGCTCGCTCATGGGTATTATAAGATTGGGGACATGTAAACCTTTATCAGTCATCGCCCCTCAGTGATGGATCCACCCATAGGGCATATTAATAGTGTTTTTGGTTGAACCGAGTTACGGACGGTCACATGAGCCCGAAAACCGACAAAATTTTGATCATGTGCATAACTATATACACCAATCTTGTCGGCCAGTCCAATTGAGTACGAGACGTTTCTTCTATATAATCGCTTCATAATGTTGCAAGTTTTATAAAACCTAGTTTCGATGTTATACTATGTACATTACCAAACACTTCGGTGATCAAAAACGTCCACATGGGTAGATATGATACATCACCGTGAGAGCGTTGCAATTTTTAAGAGATTCAAGTACCTCAATTATTTACTAAAATTATTGAACGATTTAAAAATTTTAAAAATAATTATTTAGTCACAATTGTGTCATGTGGAGCAATAGTGGATGCGCCTTTGTCTACCTATTTAAGTTGGTAGTTTTTTAAATGAATTAATATATTTTACAACGTGTTCTAATTTTTTATTATACTTTTATGAATAACAAATTCTTCAAACGTTGCTACTTTTCATACTCACATTTTTCTTTATTAGAGTTACAAAATGTCGTCCCCCACCAAACCGAAATATGAGTTCTCCGAAAAAATAATGCCATCACACATTCGGCACTGAGTTATATTTTGCAAGTTATTCTCAATGCAGTTAACTAAAGCCCTTGTAATTGCTTTAGTTTAAAGTGATTGTTTATGGTGCCAATTTTTTTAGAATGATTGTTTAAGGTGCCATTGAGTAATTGAAATTGTATAGTAGTTAACTATAGGATGCGGCTATTGTCACCCAACAGTCTACTCTGTTCACACCACGTTCTCTTTACACCCCAAATTTACTTTTTAAATTTCAGATTTGTAAAAGTAAAATGAGAATTGGTCTACTCATTTCATTGATAATCCCCTTTATATAGAGTGAAGATGTCAGGACCCACCCCGGATTTTCACCTTAAATCCGAAGTGAACCCTGCGGGGTCCACCTTAAGGGAAAATTATACCAGAAAATTTTAGCATAACCTCCTTTAAAAATGGACAACCCTACCTGCAGAAAAATTTCAACTAACACTTCTCACAATAATCCACCACTCTTGGAGCCATCTGCACCCCAGAACACAACTACCATCGCAAAACATAAGAATCTAAAGCTACTAGGTCCATGACACACGTATGTGGTGATAATATAACAGATCAAATCAACTCTTGCAATATACTACTCTTCAAAAACACAACCACCCCCCATTGGAAGTAAGACAGGGGTCACAACTTCCCCAAATTAACCCCACGAATATAATGAGTCATAAAATACTTTTTGTCAAAATAATATGTCTCATAAAATAAAATATTCCCGAAGACCAATTAACAAATATCATAACCCATCTCATTGACTATATAATCATATTGGATAAATCAGGGGAATGTAAGCACCACCAGATAACAGTAAGCCTCCCAAGCTAAGGGTCGGAACCTCCCAGGACTACTGAAACAGTGTGGACAAATATGACGACCTAAGCCTCTCCCAGGCTAAAGGTCGGAACCTCCTAGGGCTACTGAAACAACATCCCACGCTACCGCTAGCTAGCAAACATGACGACCCAGCCTCCCAGGATAACGGTCGGAACCTCCCAGAGCTACTGAAACAGCGTGGACAAATATGACGACCTAAGCATCTCTCAGGCTAAAGATCGGAACCTACCAGGACTACTGAAACAACGTCCCACGCTAATGCTAGCTAGCTCATGACGACCCAGCCTCCCATACTACCATCCCAGGCTTATTAAGGGTCGGAACCTCCCAGGACTACTAAGGTAGCGTCCCACGCTACTGCTAGCTAGCTCATGACGACCCAGCCTCTCAGGTTAAGGGTCGAACCTCCCAAGGCTTCTAAGTAGCGTCTCACGCTACTGCTAGCTAGCTCATGACGACCCTGATATGGTGAATACAAATCCGTATCACGCTTCCCCCAATATATATCCATTAGACCATATCATATAACTATCTGAATCATCAAATAGAACAACTGCCTCACAGAAAAAAAAAAATTTAAAACCGACATTTCAAAATTATATCGGAAGGATATATATGAAAACTATTCTAAAAGATCAAATCATACAATTCAAGAAAATCTCATTTCTGTTATAGGAAAAAATGAATTGGTCTACTCATTTCATTGATAATCCCCTTTATATAGGGTGAGTATTACAACAGTAATAGTAAATACATAAATGACAATAATGACTACATAATTATCTCTCGTTAGTTACATTGACGAAGGCACATAATGTGTTTTTCCTTCAACACCCCCCTTTGTGCCGAGTCAGAGATAAAGTGGTGCACGTGATGTTGCCTCATTAAAAATCTTTCCAAGTAACAAAAACCCAATGGGAGAAAATAAAACTTTAGTCGAAGGAGAAAAAGAGCACAACGCACCTATTATGTGCTAGACTCCCCCTGATGTCTGCACCATTATGAGAGATTAGCTCCTCGTAGTCCATTAAGAGAGAATATTTCCTCGTAGTCGATTCAAGTGCGTTTTTGAGATAAGGTAAGTCTACATACTCTTATTCTCATTACGCATTCTAATAAAGACATATTTGATAGGGTTTATATTTGCGGTGTCCCTGGATTGGTTTGCTCGAACTGCAGATTTGAAGCCATCTTTTGATTGACTTCCCGAACTCCGATTGACCTGAAATTTGGATACAACATACATTAGCATCCCATAAAAATACACATCAAATTTCGTCACAATCGGATAAGGCTAGATCGGTTTTCCACTTATCTAAGAATCACGAAAAAGACACATTTTTCATTATTTTCCAGATTTCTCAAACTTAGTCATTTTTCGGATAATTAAGCACATTTTATCAAAACTCTACCAAAACGACACTAAACTAAATTATGACTCTATCTTAGATAAATAAGGGTTAAACGAAGCATAAATGAGGGCATAAGCGTATTAATATCGTTGCACATTATGCTCCTATCAACTACCCCACACTTATCCTTTGCTAGTCCCTTAGCAAAACAAAATAAAACTAAGACTCATACTACTATTGCCCTTAACAATTTGTCTCATGCTTGTATGTACACATAGCTTTCAAGTTAATGCATGAGAATGCTGAGCACGAAAATTCCAAGTTTCATGAATATGTGACATCAATATGAACATGTAAGAGCAAAAAGTAAGCATGAAAACATGTAAAGCTAGTCCGATCCTCCTCACTAGGCATACTCTCTTCTTTTTACTCAAGACATGGCATTCACTCAATAGTATATGCAAGCAAAAGATAATGAATTACAAAGAGTAACTTGCATATGTCATGAAACAAAAAGCACTTTGTGAATGTTTGTGGAAAAACCTCATATAACAACTATGTGCACCAATGAACCAAAACCATAAGCTTACTCTTGAGAAAAATCTCCACAAATCAAGTTTAACCATCTTAAGAATCATGAAAAAGATCAATAAAAGGGATGTAATGGGGTTTGGCTAAGAGGTATTCGAAATTTAAGATAAGGAGGCTCAAACGTCACCAAGGCCTTTAGCAAAGCTCAAATCTCCTTCTGTCTCCTCACCAAGGGTCGAATTTCTTTATGTTGGACCCTTCCTTCATTTTTAACTCCCAAATACATCACAACAATATTTCCAAGACCCTAGCCATGCTTAAAATTTTCAAAACCGTGCCTTATGTTTCTTTTTATGCTCTCGGATTCACTTTGTTTCTTTTCTTTTGTCCGAGCAAGACTTTTCTCTTTTATTTTCTTTTAGATCACGGCATACATACATATTTCATACATATCATGGCTAGGTCTACCCCACACTTGTTCTTCATCACACACGCGAAAACTCCTTCAAAAATATCAAGCTTTGCCAAAACTTTGAAACAAGGTAAAGGCACAACTATACTAAGATCATGGAAAGTGTTTAAGGGTGATGAAAGAAAAGGCTAAACGTAGGCTCAAAGGGGTTTACTAAGGTGTCCCACGACGGGCACAAATAGGGCATATGCTTTATTTGGCTATGGTGGAAAACCTAAATGATCTTTATTCAATCACATTCAAAATCAAGGTACTTTATGATAAAAACGTTTTGAAAATCAACAAGAGTAAGTTCTAGCATACTAGAGTTCATTAAAAAGCTATGGCACATAACCGTTGAATATGCAAAGAATAATGAGGTTCATATATTAACATGGTCGAAATTTCAGAAATTTAACACTCATGAAGAAAGCAATTCGGCTCCAAAGCTCACAAGGTTATTATGGAAACAAACTAGCTAAAACATGCATGTTTGGTTAATCAACAAGTCTTACATGCTCCTACCAATGCACATAATCCATGAAACTCACAATTTTAATTGTATGCACAACTATCATCTATGTATGCAAAGAGGAGAAAAAACATCATTGACATATTAGGGGCATCCTAAGACTCTAAACAAACAATTAAAACACTCTAATTTTTTTTGGAACAATTTTCTGAATTTTCTTTTTTATACTAAGCACACAAAAACATAAACAGAATACGTTATCCCACCCCACACTTAGAAAATTACATTGTCCTCAATGTAAGCATAGAAATATAGCAAGTAACTTCCTAAGCATGCAATAGTCCAACACATTCCAACATAGCATCACAAACCAAAGAAAAAGAGAAGGTTAAGAAATTTCGAACTCTCGGTGATGGCTCCTTCATTTTTCTTGGTCGTATGGGGTTGCCTCCTCATAAGCGCTTAAGGTCTATAGTCTGTAGCCTAGACTTCTCACCATGTGTGTTGTGTGTTCATCGTGCCATGTGCAGCTCCGCAGTTGGGGCAGCAGACCCTCTCGGCAGTAGCAGTAGTTGGCAGGCAAGCTTCTCTCGGCAGACGTGTCTTCTTCTCTTGAGGCCTGATTTTGGGTATGTTCCACTACCCTAATGAAAAGGTGTTCTGAATGAATCTTGTAGGGGGGCACACAGAGCTTTGCAACGGTAAAAAATTCGCCTCAATCGGACTAGTGGAAGTACTCTTTGTTTGGTCATTAATCGGACCTATTGAGCTGCCCAGTTTTCTGTTCCGTCAGATTGACCTTACTTCACTCCAATTGAAACTGGGAATGACTCGAAACTCCAAATCCAGTTCTGTAAAATCCCACAGAAAATAGACTCAGAGATATTTCAAACGGCGTATGGCTCACTTTCCCAAGCTTTGTGAGCAGAAAACGGCAGCCATCCAAAATTTAAGGACTGCACTGCCCGAATTCTGTTTTGGGCAGAAGTTTGGAATTTCCTGCACCCTTTCAAGTTCGACATGCACACACACAAAACACATCAAAACGAACAAAAATAACAAACTAAAATGCAAGAATATACAAGCATGACATTAGCAAATACAAACAATTTTCAATCAATGGCACACAAGGATCGGCAAAAGAAGAACCATGCCATCGACAATAAAGTAAAAGCTTCGAAACGTTTGTGTGCATGTAATCTCTAAGTCTAATTTCTTTTAAGATTTGTTCTAACTCTCAAGGTACGTGGAGCAGAGGAGATAACGGTGTAATGGACTGATGCAGCCCCCGGTAGTATCATGCTTTACCTGATATACCTCGAGAGTTCGAACCACACAATTAGTTTTGTTTGAAGAAAATAAGTCACATATGTCAAGTTATTTTCTAGCGTCTAAAGTGAGGTGATGCTTCGGCCCAAGCTATTAACTAGTTCGAGCGTGTTATACTTTTCAAAGGCGGTGTTGTTTAGATTCACAGATAGGAACCAGGCAGGACTCGTTGTTGGTCACCACGGAGAGCGAACTCTCTATCGACTCACTCACCGAGAATGAACATCAGTCTGTGGGCCTTGAGATCCAGTTAAACAAACCTAAGAACCATATCTATTAAAATAACTTGCCCTCTACTTTGTAAAACAAACTCGGGTCACTAGCAGTCTACAAGTGTTGATCAAAGCCGCCCTCAACCTCATAAAAACGGATTTGCCAAAGCATCGTTCGTATGCATGGGGGGAACCATTCTCCCCGTTTCCCAATCTACATAAAAACGGGTCTGCTAGGGCATCGATCGTATGAAGGGTTAAGGCTAAGACCAACAAAAGCGGCTTCCCCCTACATGTTACACTTTAGAAACTACAATAAACTCAAACATACACAAAACTACTAACTTCCCTATAAATTAAACTAAGTTATTACACACATACATTCTTTATACATCATGCAACTTGCGAAATTAAACTCTACATGCCGAAGCATATTTCTACTTTACAAAATCCCAACTAAAACTAAAAATTACAACTTTACAACTTTACAACAAAAATTTCCAGCAACTTATATACACAACATTCATCATAAAACAAGCTTCTATAATCCCCGGCAACGGCGGCAAAAATTGATGAGTCACCTAAGCGAGCATCAAGCAATAATAACCCTACAATCGTTAGTAGTATAGACATAAGTAGCGATCGTTCTAGCCGGGGATTAAGGGTACCTGAAACATGAGAATGTTAGACAAATATACACATATATACATTGAAACGTCACTTTGAATGGGGGATAAAGGATCGGCAGCAAGGCTGCCCTAAAGCTAAGGACACGAATTTAAAGCTAATTTACTATGTACAAGTGATCATCATCTCTCACACCAAATAGTTCACACAAAAGACCCTTTAACAAGTAGACTCCCATGTAAGAAAGTAAGGAACAAGTATTTAGCATGTTTTTAAGTTCAAATTAGTTTTGATCCCAATTAGAGCCTACGAGGTCATCTAATCGTTTGATTACTAAAGTTCTTAAGATTAACTACGAGTATAATCCTAAGGTTATGCTAACCGGTTTTACACGTTTAACATTTAAGCATATGAATCACAAATCGAAGACATGTAAACAAGCAATGTTGTTAATTATCTTATTTAACATGCAAGTTCTAAGGGTTTTACTCTAAGCGAGAACACAAATCAAGACAACTACGAGTATGAATTATTCATGTTCTCTAGTTTGATGAAACCTAACATCTAGATTTACATGCTTCTAGCCAATACTAATGCTTCGGTTTTTAAGTCACATCCCTTAGATTACTAACCAATTTAAATCCTAAACATGCTTCTAATACCACTGCCTTAATTATCTAACATACAAATCCACAAGTTAAAATTGCAAAACTACTTTACATAAACATCAATAAAATCGGTTCATACAAAAGTTTAAGAAAAACCAAGAATTGAAACAAGTTCTTACAAACCACACAAACATGAATAAATACATAAGTCATAGGGGGAGTGGATCACACTTTTAGAACCTTGGAAGACTCTTCAAGATGTGGTAGAGTGATGGTCGACTGCTCGGCAGGAACTTAGAACAAGGGGACGAAATTTGGATGGTGGTGGTGATGGTTTTTGGCTAAGTATTTGGTGTTTGGTGATTGTGAGACTTGGTAGAGTTTTTGGCTAGTACTTGAGCTTGAGATGAGACCCCTTTTTCTGTGGAAAAGATGGCTATATATAGAGGAAAAAGCTAGGGTTTGCCGGCCACACAAGGAAAGGAATTTCCTTTTCCTAGTTGTTTTATGTTTCCTTGTGGGATAAATATTGCATTCTTGGACTTCTTTTTCTGAATTTTCTTCAAGGGCATATCTTCATGGACTTCATATGTGCTCTTGACATCTCCAATTGGTGAGCTTGATCCATCGAAAAATACCCCAAAATGCCAAGCATGCAGAACCGGCAGCTTTGCTTGCCGATCGGCTTCTTTTCCTAGCTTGACTAGGAAAGCTTCTTTTCTTCATGATTTCCCTCATTGCCTTAGCTCAATGTCTTCCTCTATCCTTCAATAAACTTGGAAACTCTTCAAATATGCAATCGTACACCAAAATGTCCATCGAAAATAGAAACAAAGGAAAAGAGGCAGAAACTTGGTGGAATCGGCTGGAATGACCTTGCTTCAGTAAATCCGCCATAACTCCCTCCTCGGAGCTCCGATTGATGCGATTGCAAGTCTCAGAGAAACTAGACAGATAGAGATATCTCCATATAAAACAGGTTAATCAAATTCCTTGTGAAATGTCCGGAGTGAATTTTTGAAGTTGGGACACAGTCCCAGGAAAAATCCTGGAAGTCCCTGGATTGGTTTGCTCGAACTGCAGATTTGAAGCCATCTTTTGATTGACTTCCCGAACTCCGATTGATCTAAAATTTGGATACACCATACATTAGCATCCCATAAAAATACACACCAAATTTCGTCACAATCGGACAAGGCTAGATCGGTTTTCCACTTATCTAAGAATCACGAAAAAGACACATTTTTCATTATTTTCCAGATTTCTCAAACTTAGTCATTTTTCAGATAATTAATAACATTTTATCAAAACTCTACCAAAACGACACTAAACTAAATTATGACTCTATCTTAGATAAATAAGGGTTAAACGAAGCATAAATGAGGGCATAAACGTATTAATATCGTCGCACATTATGCTCCTATCACCTATTCAAAGGACATATCTCTTTATTTATACTGGATTGCTTCTTTCCATTTGGCCAATTTACTACGTTGACATTTTTCAACGAAGTATGGTGACTCATTATTCCACGTCCTCATGTACACTAGTGTAATATGTTTATAGAGATCTCTATACTTTCAAGGATTGATTATAACATTTGAGGCGTCTCCCAATGATAACCACAATCCAGAAATATTCTCATGAGTCGAATTTGAGTATCACTGATCAATGGATCAGATTGTTCCGAACTTGCTTTCTTCCTTTTGGCAATTATTTATCGAACCTAAGATGGCATCCCCCTCTTCCTTGGAGAGCCACGGCCTGTGACACCATTTATGCCACTTATGGCATCACCATGCCACCATCCATGATGGCAGTGCAATACCAAATTCCTCTTGGGTGGTACCATGTCCTTTTGATAAAACACAATCCTTGCAGGTATATTTGAAGCAAGTTTATGTGATCTCGTCACTTTAATGTATAATATATCTACACACCTTACTTTGTGTGATTTTGGGGATCAAGATGAGACACAGTGGGGACAAACCACGATAATTCATTTCGTTCCACATGAACATGCTTGTTCTTATCTCCCCCTAACGACTGGAAGACTGTCTCATCACAGTGACACTCCGCTTGTTTAGCGGTAAATAGATCGCCTGTCAAGGATTCGACTTAGCAAACTATTGTTGGAGATTCTTATCCATCATGATTATTTATTCATCCCAAATGACCCATCATTTTGCGCTGTGGTGGCGCAATTTGAGCACATAGAAACATTTAACCGAGCTCAAGGATTGTAGATCTGTGTCAATCTAAAAGAACTCAAAGATTACAAGTTCGTTGGAAATCCTTTAAAATCCTCACACACAATCACTCGATGTGGAGTAATTTAGTTCAATGATGGTGGACATAAATGATTAAGTAACGCTGCATGCAAAATTGCATAACCCAAAACGGAAGTATTCGTGTGCTTTACCAATATCAAGATTATTACTGTAGTCGTTTTCCGTGAGACCAATTGGGTTTTTATATAGGATACCCATTACAGATCCCATATAATAAGCTATAAAAATCAATGCACGTACGGAAATTAACCCAGCCTAGGTGCTTTGACTTTCCAGCATAAGCAGCATAAATATTAAATGTGGATGGTGTCATGACACGTGATCAACATGTCTACAGAACAACCAACACCATAAAATCTCTAAGGTATCCGCAAGTTAGTTGAATAAGTCCACTGAATCCTCTTTAGATTCTATATAAGAACATAATGAGAACACGTATTTCCTTTGCATATGATGGTGTCAATCATAATTTTACGAATAGGTTTTGAATGATGTGCTTTTATTCATAAAATCACGATGGATGTCAGAAGCATAAGAGGGTATAAGTGCATATACTTGTGCATCAAATATATTATAATGCCACCTTAGGGGAGTGGTGGAATTTAGAGATTGAACACACGTCTTCAACCCTACATGGATTATGTCGAAACAATATTTGAGGATAAAATGTTCTTTGGTCGTCCTCAGTTTCGTGTGTAAACCATATTCTTCTGGTATTTACTTCTATTCATCCAAAATATGGGTGTCCATAGTAATTTCTTTAATATACGGATCACCAGATCAAAGCCAATCTATGTCAGAATTCCAAAAGATCATTTTCTTATGACTTTGGATTCAATTAGCGGTTACATATAATCCACTCAGATGACATATAAACTTCTCTGCTTCTCGTTTACTTCCGTAGTCATTAGAGGTAATGCAAAGGAGCTCAAATGAATTCTCACTTGTGTCTTTTTACATGAACATTGTGGCATAAATTTCTTAAAAGTGTGGAACAAATTCAATTTTCTCTTATCGCATAAATTGTCAATTTGACATATGCTCAATATATACATCGAAACGTAACTCAAGTTTTTTAGAGTGACTCGATGGGGATTGTAATAAAATGTATGGTAATCCCAGTTAGGCAGGTGCATTATGAATTCCTAAGGAACAGATATACTAACCCTTATCACTTTTATTATAGTACTACTGTTCTTCAGTACTATTGAGTTATTTTTGTGATATATTAGTACCATTGTCCTTCAGTACTATTATTTTAGGGATTACATGGTGCGTTTCTTTACACACAGTTCTTTGTGTCATGCCTATATTATGATATATTACTTTACTTTATGCAATACTTTGCAAAGTTAGATGCAGAAAATTGAATCAGGTATATCATGAATAAAATTTGAATAATCTCAATTCCCTTAGAGAAAATTCAAAAATTAACATGTCAACGATTACATTTAGTCTTGTCCAATTTAGAGATATAAACTTTAAGTCCAAAAGTCTAATTTAGGCTTAATAGCCTTTATAAGGATATCTTAGAAATTTAAAAATAGACTAATCAAAGTTTATCTTGTAGGGGTGGGCATTTGGTCCCGAAATCCCGATCCCGTCCGGAACGAGATGTGATTCATGTTTGAAAAATAGAGATCCCGTCCCATCCCTTTTAAAATCTCATGGGACGGGACCGGGATCAGCATCCTGAATCCCGTCCCGTTTAATAAATAAAATTAAAATAATTATATTATATATATATATATATATATATTGACTTGATCTCAGCCGTTGAATTAAAAACTAAAAAACATTCTACCGTTAGATTCAATTAAACCCTATCTCACCCTATCTCACTCTCAATTCCTCACTTCCTCAGCAGCTCAGATCACCTCGACTCCTCGAGCCCTCGTCCTCTCCTTCAGTCGACCTCCGTCATCTCTGATACCGTCTCCTCGTCTCCTCGACCAGTCCATCATCTCGAGCCCTCGTCTTCTCCTCCAGTCAACCTCCGTCGTCTCCGAGCCCAAGTCCTCTTCCTCTCCCGCTCGGCGCTCGCCATCTTCTTGCATAAACCGATTTCATCTTCGCGACTGATGGTCGATTTCATCTTCGCCGTTTCATCTTCTCCAACTTATTGAAGGTTTGATTGAAGGTTCGATCCAACTGATTACTTCGTTCGAGTGGAGGTCTAATTCGACTGATTGCTTCGATTATCAGCAGAAGTCCGGTTCAATTGAATTGAAGGTTCGATTCAGAATTGTCCTGAATTGATTGAAATGGAGTAAAATTGCCCTGAATTGCTTTGCTTCGATTATTCTTTTTTTTTTTCTTTTTCTTTTTAAAACCAGCTTTGGTAGTTCAATGGCTCTTCTTAACTTTATTCCTGCTGCAGTCTGCTTACAATGGAAAGGGGGACAGAGCCGATCCTTCGACATGGCCCAAGGTGGAAGGACCACTCACTGTAAGTTTGTAAGAGGACTTTCAATTATCTGGAAATTATTCGTATATTATGTTCAAATTTGTCAAAGGTCTTTTAGGTTATGAATTCAATTGTTTAAATGAAAAGGTAAACCAGGTAGGTTGTTTCAGTATCATGAAAACATATTTCATCTTGCAATGTATATATGCCTTTTGCTGGTTATGTAGGCTGTTCTATTTGAAGGTTGGATCCTTGGCTTCAAACCTGTTCCTGTCGAAGGTTGGACATTAAGTTTATTTGATCTTTGCGTTGGATATTTGCTTTGATTTTTGCGTTGAACATTTGCTTTTTGCTGGATGTTAAATTAATAAGTTGTTAACTTGTTATTGTTGTGTACTTGTGTTGGACATTTGCTTTGTTATGTAATTCAATGTGTTGGACATTTGCTTTGTTATGTAATATACTTATGAATGATTTGGTGAATACTGTGACTATTGTTTGCCATCTTACTTATGGCAAGGGCATGAGTAAGACGAATGATTCTGTATTCCCAATATATTGTTGTGTACTGGACTGCTGGATGTAATCAATATGTAAGTCAATGTAGCTTGATTCTTACATGTAAGCCTTCATGTAAGAACCTTGTATTTTAAACTTCATGTAATTCTGTTTTGGACATCAGGGGATCCCGTTTTGGTCCCGGTCCCGTCGGGATCCAGGGCCTAGCGGGATCACTTTTAAAAAAGTGTAATCCCGTCCCGTCCCGTCCCATGCCCACCCCTACTATCTTGGATAAAGCCAAATCCTTTTGGCTCTTTTAATAGCTGCAATGATGAGATGTGTCATTGACATCATCTTCCCATATGGTATGTGAGATGACCCGGCCTTAGGGTGGATTGTGTGGACCTGACTTGACCTGGCTATGGAAGCTAGCAGGTAGGTAGGTCACAAATTCCACATCGCCTGAGGGAGAGTGGATGCGATGCTTATATGTGCAGGGTTAGCACAATACGAAGAGACGCGTTTTGGGGGTGCAGTGGCTTCGGAGGGGATGGGAATTCCGAAGTTAAGCTTGCTCGCCTCGTAGCAATCTCAGTGATAGGAGCACAATGTGCGAGGATATTAATATGTTTATGCCCTCGTTTATACTTTGTTTAACCCTTATTTGTCTAAGATAGAGTCATAATATAGTTTAGTGTCAATTTGGTGGAGTTTTGGAAAAATGTGCTTAATGATCCGACAAGAAGAAATCTGACCCTTGGTGAGAAGACATAAGGAGAGTTGAGCTTTGCTATGTTAAAGAGACGTCTTTAGCACCACTTTTCCTAAATATTGAATACCTCTTAGCCAAGCCCCATTACATTCCTTTTATTGATCTTTTCATGATTCTTAAGATGGTTAAATTTGATTTGTGGAGTCTATCTCAAGAGTAAGCTTATGGTTTTGGTTCATTGGTGAACATAGTTGCTATATGAGGTTTTTCCATAAAATTTTCACAAAGTGCTTTTGTTTCATGACATATGCAAGTTACTCTTTGTAATTCATTATCTTTTGCTTACATATACTATTGAGTGAATACCATATTCGAGTGAAAAGAAGAGAGTATGCCTAGTGAGGTGGATTGGATTAGCTTAACATGTTTACATGCTTATATGTGCTCTTAAATGTTTTTATTGATGTCACATGTTCATGAAGCTTGGAATTTTCGCGCTTAGCATTCTCATGCATTAACTTGAAAGCTATGTGTACATACGAGCCTGAGACAAATCATTAGGGGCAATAGTTTGTTTAGAGTCTTAGTTTTATTTAGTTTGCTCAGGGACTAGCAAAGGATAAGTGTGGGGTAGTTGATAGGAGCACAATGTGCGATGATATTAATATGTTTATGCCCTCGTTTATACTTTGTTTAACCCATATTTGTCTAAGATAGAGTCATAATATAGTTTAGTGTCAATTTGGTGGAGTTTTGGAAAAATGTGCTTAATGATCCGAAAAACGATTAAGTTTGAGAAATCTGAAAAATAATACAAAATATGTCTTTTTCGTGATTCTGAGACTTGTGGAAATTGATCTAGCCTTCTCCAATTGGGATGAAATTTGGTTTGTATTTTTATGGTATGCTGATATATGTCGTATCCAAATTTCAGGTCAATCGGAGTTCGGGAAGTCACTCAATTGATGGCTGCAACTTGGCAGCTCGAGCAAAACGATCCAGGGACTAACAGGATTTTCCTGGGAATATGTCCTGACTTCAAAAATTTATTCCTGACGCTTCACAAGGAATTTGATCAAACGGTTTTATATGGTGGTATCTCTACGTGTCTATTTTCTCTGAGACTTGGAATCGCATCAATCGGAGCTCCGAAGAGGGAGTTATACCAGACTTACTGAAGTAAGGTCATTCCAGCCGATTCCAGCAAGTTTCTGTCTCGTTTCCTTTGTTTCGATTTTCAATGGACATTTTGGTGTACAATTGCATATTTGAAGATTGTCCAAGCTTATTGAAGGTTAGAGGAAGACACTAAGCCAAGGCATTGAAGAAAAATATGAAGAAAGAAGTTCTCCTAGTCAAACTAGGAGAAGCTGCCGGAAGAGGCAGATTTGTGCCAAATTGAAGAACTGCCGGCAAAGGAATTTTTCCTTGGACCAAGTTCACCATATGGAGATGTCAAGTATACACAAGAAGTCCATGAAGATGTGCAGCCAAGCCTTGAAGAAAAATCAGAAAATAAAAGTCCTAGAAAAATTAATTTAAGAAGGTTTCAAAACCCTATTCTATTAGGTTTTGTTTTACCTAATTGTACCTAAGAACTGCTCTAGGGTTGCCGGCCTCTCCTCTATATATAGAGGGCATTCTCCACAGAAAAAGGTGGTCATATTCCAAAGCAAAAATCTAGCCAAAGCTCTACCTAAATTTCCCAAGCGTCCTACATAAAAACCCTAACCGATACCACCACCACCTCAACTTAAAAAATTCTGCCGACCACACCCACTGCCGAGGAGCCATATCCTCCACCATCCATCGGATCCACACGAGTCGAAGTCATACAAGGTGTCTACAAAAGTGTGATCCACTCCCCCCTTTCGGTTTTGTAATTTTTATGTAGTTATGTTAAACTTTGTCTATGAAGTTAGCATGTATTCTTGGTTTCAAACTCTATGTCTATGTATTGTTTGGATTGAAGTTTGGTTTTATAATTTGTATGTTCAATTCGTTTTCTTTATCTTTAATTGGTGTTTGGATGTAAGAATACGGATTGCATGCTAAAGAGTAAGGAAAATATGTAATGAATTAGTAAGTAGGATAATCGGCAAAAAATGTGTTAATTTGGTTTTAGGGTTTTCTTGACTTGTTCTTTAAATTCGTGTGCTTAAAGATTGGTAGCCTATGTAAATGCAATGCGTAGATTACCGGTCTTATTAGCAGAAAATAATATAGATTAAATAGTTTTTAGAATTATTTGGTTTGTGTTGTTTTCACAAGGGATAGAGTGGTTTAAAGAACATACTTGTTAATAAGATGATTGACAACCTTGCTTCATTAACATGTTTCCAACTAAAAAAAAAAAAGAGACTTTGTGCTTAATTACTTGTCATGTTTGTTTACGTCGATTAGAATATTCAAAGATGACTAGTATAGTTTTTAGGGTTAGGCGATTGTTCACTTAAAACATTTGAGGAGTCTTAATCGATTAGTAATACCGATTAGGAGCTAATTGGGTTGGAGTTAAGTTGAGTCTAGAACACTTTAATACCTTGCCGTGAGTCCTATTTGCTTATTTGTTATGTGTTTTGATTGCTTTCGTGTTAGTGCTTTGTGACGGAATGTCGACCAAACTTGTAAATATTAGCCTTGGATTTTATTTTCAGCAATTTTATTTCGTACCTAGTCTAGGGCTGCCGATGCCATGCTTATTTCTTTTTCTTTATTTTCTTGTTTTCGTATTCTTTAGTTTAGGGGCGGCAAGCTGCTGACGCCATCATTCCCCATATTTTGTGACGATTTTTGATGTAAATATGTATATAAGTGTGACAATTGTGTGCATATGTGTTTGTAAATATTTGTGTTAACATTCTCATGTTTCAGGTTAATCCCCGTCTTAGAACGATCCCTACTTATGTCTATTCTACTAACGATTGTAGGGTTATCATTGTGTGCGAGCTTAGGCTCCCATCACTCAGGATGGGTGACCTACTGGGAAGCTAGCAGACAGGCAGCCCCCGAAGCAAAACCGTGCGGGCGATTTCCAAAGCGGACAATATCTCTAGTGTACGGGACCGGGCTATTACAAATGGTATCAGAACCTGTCCTCGGCCGGAAATGTGCCGACGCGGACGTCGGACCCTAAGGGGGGTGGATTGAGATGACCCGGCCTTAGGGTGGATTGTGTGGACCTGACTTGACCTGGCTATGGAAGCTAGCAGGTAGGTAGGTCACAAATCCCACATCGCCCGAGGGAGAGTGGATGCGATGCTTATATGTGCAGGGTTAGCACAATACGAAGAGACGCGTTTTGGGGGTGCAGTGGCTTCGGAGGGGATGGGAACTCCAAAGTTAAGCTTGCTCGCCTCCTAGCAATCTTAGGATGGGTGACCTACTGGGAAGCTAGCAGGCAGGCAGCTCCCGAAGCAAAACCGTGCGGGCGATTCCCAAAGCGGACAATATCTCTAGTGTACGGGACCGGGATGTTACAAATGGTATTAGAGCCTGTCCTCGGCCGGAAATGTGCCGACGCGGACGTCGGACCCTAAGGGGGGTGGATTGAGATGACCCGGCCTTAGGGTGGATTGTGTGGACCTGACTTGACCTGGCTATGGAAGCTAGCAGGTAGGTAGGTCACAAATCTCACATCGCCCGAGGGAGAATGGATGCGATGCTTATATGTGCAGGGTTAGCACAATACGTAGAGACGCGTTTTGGGGGCTCAATGGCTTCGGAGGGGATGGGAACTCCGAAGTTAAGCTTGCTCGCCTCGTAGAAATCTCAAGATAGGTGACCTACGGGGAAGTTGCTTATGAGCTCCCAGAAACAAAACCGTGAGGGGTGATTCCCAAAGCGGACATTATCTCAAAAGTGTGCCGGGCTGTTACATTTTCACTCATGATATGACAATATTCACTCAAAGTATATGCAAGAGAATAGATTGTAAGGAAATAAATAGCTTGCATATTTTATCAAATAAAAGCACTTTGTGAATAATAATTTTCAGAAAAATCTCATGTAACAATTATGTGCACGATTGGACCAAAACCATATGCCTAGTCTTGAGAAAATCTCCACAATCAAAGTTTACCAGTCTTAAGAATCATGAAAAGATCAAAAAGGTGATAATGAGGTTAGGCATAAGGAATTCGAATTTTAGAATAGTGGTGATAAAAATGTCACCAAGACTTAACAAAGCTCAATTCTCCTTATGACTTCACTCCAAGGGCCAAGTTTCAACTTGTTGGGCTCATTCTTCATTCTTTACATCTCCAAATATTGTGAAAACGAACAAAGGCTAAATAAAATAATGATAAGCCTTCAAATACAGATAAAATCCAAATTCACAACAAGAACTCAATCCAAATACCAATCTTTTCTTTTCTTTTGCTGATTCTTTTTCTTTGTTTTTCTTTGTTTCGGCTCAAATTTTTCTTTTTATTTTCTGTCCGAATTCTCTTTTTGTTTCGGCAACCATTTTTCTTTCATGCTTTTGGATTGGCTCACCCCACACTTGCTTCAAATCATCACTCAAGATCACAATTCCATAATAAATTTAAGCTTTACTAAGTCTTAATAATAAGGGTTAGGATAAAACTATTTTAAGCACAAGGAATGTGATTCATGGTGATGAAAGAAAATGGTTAAATGTAGGCTCAATGAGGTTAAAACTAAAGAGTCCCACGATGGGCACAAATTAGGCACATGCTTTATTTGGCTTTGGTGGTAATCCTAACAAGATCTTTTCAATCATTTTCAAAATCATGACATAGTTATGAATAATAGTCTCAAAAATCATAAAGAACAAGTTCTAGCATTCTAGAGTTCATTAAAAAGCTATAGCACATAGTTATTGAATAATCAAAGAACAATGAGATTTGAAAAATTTCTGCCCATTTATAATAACTCATGAAGAAAGCATATAGACTCTAAAGCTCACATAGGCTGTTATGGAACAAAATCAACTCAAACATGCATGCTTTTCATATATCAATCAAAATCTCACAAATTCATACCGATCCTAATATCCATGAAACTCACAATTTAATTTTTTTATGATCATGCAAAACCATCATCTATATATTCAAAGATATAATCATCATAGACTTTAGGGGCATCCTAAGACTCAAACAAACATGTAACAAACAATATTTTTTTTTTAAATGTTTCTGAATTTTCAAATTTTTCTGAATTTTCTGATTTTTTATTTTCTTTTTCTTTTTATGACTCAAACAAAAGACTCAAAACAAAAACAAACATGTGAAACATGTATTCCCTACCCCACACTTAGAAAATTACATCGTCTTCAATGTAAACCAGAAATAATGTTGTAATTTCTAAGCATATGATAAAATCCACAAGTTCCACATTTATACAATTCAACCAAAAAAGTTTAGGGATTTAGAAAATTCAAACTCTCGTTGATGGCTCCTTCACAATTTTGGTTGAAATGGGTTGCCTCTTATGCAGCGCTTTATTGTTTATAGTCTTTTAGCCTAGATTTTTCTCCATGTTCATTCAGATCTTGGCAGGTCCTCCAATGGTATTTCCTCAAGGTGCTCCTCAAAAGGCTCGTAGTAAGGCTTAATTCGATGTCCATTCACCTTAAAAGTTTTACCTGTTTCAATACTTTGAATCTCAATAGCACCATGAACAAACACATTAGTAACAACATAAGGCCCAACCCAACGAGAACACAATTTTCCAGGAAATAATCTAAGACGAGAATGAAACAACAAATATTTTTGACCAATTTGGAAAGTTTTTCCTCTTATCTGTTTGTCATGATACACTCTCTTCTTCTCCTTGTAAATCCAAGCTGCCTCATATGCATCATTCCTGATTTCCTCTAGTTCGCTCAGTTGCAATTTCCTATGAAGACATGCCTTGTCTAAGTTTATGTTGAACTCCTTAACTGCCCACCACGCCTTGTGTTCCAATTCCACTGGAAGATGGCATGCTTTGCCGTAGGTAAACCTAAAGGGAGACATCCCTATAGGCGTCTTGTAGGCTGTCCGATATACCCACAAAGCATCCTCAAGTCTGTCGCTCCAATCCTTCCTTGTTGGGCCAACAGTTTTCTCCAATATGCTCTTGATCTTCCTATTTGAAACTTCTGTCATTCCACTTGTCTGAGGGTGATATGGTGTGGAAACTTTATGGGTAACTCCATACTTTCTGAGCAAAGCCTCAATTGTTCTGTTGCAGAAATGAGAACCTCCATCGCTTATATTCCAAACCTGGAAAATATGTTAGTCCTCAAGAATCCTGCATCAACGTTTGAATCATTAGTCCTTGTGGCTTTCGCCTCAACCCATTTAGAAATATAATCAACCGCCAATAAGATATACAGAAAGCCTTTGGATGAAGGAAAATGTTCCATAAAATCAATACCCCAAACATCAAATATTTCAACAACAATAATAGGGGTCAAGGGCATTTGATCTTTTGGTCCTATATTACCTGTTCTTTGGCACCTATCACATGTCTTACAAAATATGTAAGCATCTTTGAAAATCGTGGGCCAATAGAGTCCACTATCCAATATCTTAAGGGCTGTCCTTCTCGGTCCAAAGTGTCCTCCACACGCCTCCTTGTGGCAAAATGATAGGATCGGCCTATGCTCTTCAAGTGGGACACATCGTCTGATAATCTGGTCACTACAATGTATGGATCATCCCAAATGTAGTGTGTTGCCCACTTTTTAATCCGTACCTTAGCTGCCTGTGAAACTGTATTAGGAAAAGTCTTAGTAACTAAATAATTCACAATATCAGCATACCAAGGTTCATGTGTCTCCAAACGAAAAAGCTGCTCATCCGAAAAAGACTCATTTAAGGGCAACGTCTCCTCTTCTTGTACTATTCTGCTCAAATGGTCCGGCATAACGTTCTCACTTCCCTTCTTGTCCTTGATTTCGATATCAAACTCTTGGAGTAAGAGAATCCATCGAATCAAACGTGGTTTGGCATATTTCTTTTTCATCAAATACCTAAGGGCTGCATGGTCAGAGTAAATAATCACTTTAGAATTCAATAGATATGAACGGAATTTTTCTAAAGCAAAAATAACAGCCAATAATTCTTTCTCAGTGATGGAATAATTAAGTTGAGCATCATTTAAAGTTCTAGAGGCATAGTATATAGCATTCGGCCTCTTCTCTTTTCTCTGTCCAAGAACTGCTCCAACAGCATAGTCTGATGCATCACACATAAGCTCAAATGGAAACTCCAATCTGGTGGCACCATGATAGGGGCCGACGTCAACTTCTCCTTGAGCTTGACAAATGCATCCTCACACTCTTTGCTCCACACGAACGGTACATCTTTCTGCAATAAGGAACACAAGGGTTTTGCTTCCAAAGAAAAATCCTTGATGAACCTCTTATAGAAACCTACATGGCCAAGAAACGAACGTACCTCCCTCACAGTTGTGGGGGAGGGTAAGTGTAGCATAATATCAATCTTAGCCTTATCAACCTCTATTTCCTTGGCAAAAATTATGTGTCCAAAAACTATTCCTTGATTAACAATAAAATGACATTTTTCCCAATTCAAAACAAGGTTAGTTTCAACACATCTTTCCAAGATTAATTCCAAATTCACTAAGCATGCATCAAAGTCTTTCCCATATATACTAAAATCATCCATAAAGACTTCAATAATGTTCTCAATGTAATTAGAGAATATGGAATACATACAACGTTGAAATGTACCTGGTGCATTGTATAAACCAAAAGGCATGCGTCGATAAGCAAACGTACCAAAGGGACATGTAAACGTCGTCTTCTCTTGGTCATCTGGGTGGATGAAAATTTGATTGTAACCGCTATACCCATCTAAGAAACAATAGTACTCGTGTCCAGCTAATCTCTCCAACATCTGGTCCATGAAAGGTAAAGGCATGTGATCCTTGCGTGTAGTATTATTCAGCTTTCTGTAATCGATACACATCCTATATCCCGTCACTAATCTCTGAGAAACGAGTTCATTCTTGTCATTCTCCACAACTGTAACTCCACTCTTCTTGGGTACCACTTGAACGGGTGAGATTCACTGGCTATCCGAAATGGGATAAATTATGCCACAATGCAAAAGCTTGATCACGTCATCCTTCACAATCTTAGGGATATGGTTGATACACTCCAACAATGCAAAACCGTCTCACTCATCTTCACCACCTGATCCTCCCTTGTATGCCTCCTTGTGGTACACAACTCATTCAGAAATTTTGCATACTTAGGGATCTGCTTGATACACTCCAACAAAGGTATGTTGACTTGCACCTTCCTAAAGATATCGAGCACCTCCTCATCAGACTTGTCATTCTTAGACTTTGCAAACCTGGAGGGAAAAGGTAGAGACGATTTTTGGTTAGCATTAACTAAACCACTTGAGTTTGGATCGTTTACCTTAGGTGCCTTCAGTTTAGAGGTCGCAGGATCCTCCTCAAGGTCCCTCTTTTTCATTGCCTCGAGCTCCTCTTTGCTCGGCTTGTACTCGGCCTCCTTCTTGCCGTGAGCTTCCAACTCGTTCTCCTTATCATCCAAATCAAGCTCAGCTGCCCCCATCTCTAGGGTGTTCCTCTTCTTGACAACCGGTCCTTCAAGAACTTTACCACTCCTTGTTGTAATTGATTGAGCTTGCTCCCTCTTGGGGTTCTTGATCACATTGGAGGGCAGCTTCCCTTGCTCTCCAAATTGTCCCATAGAGTCCACAACTTGCCCCATTTGATTCTTGAGCTCGGCCACATCCTTGTTAGTAGTTGATTGTCCTACCAACAAAGCTTGAGTAGTGGAGTTCAACTGATTGGTAGTTGTGTTTGGTTGGCTTTGTCCAACTGCTAGAGCTTTGATCACATCATCATAGTTGCTTGGAGCTCACCCTTGGTTAGGTGCGGCATAGGTAAGTTGGTATGGTGCTTGTGGCCTATGATAGGGTACGGCTGCTGTAACAGCCCAGCCCATACACTTAGAATATTGTCCGCTTTGGGCCCCACCCTCACGGTTTTGTCTTTGAGAGCTCCAGAACAATTTCCCAGTAGGTCACCCATCTTGTTATTGCTCTGGACTCAACAAGCTTAACTTCGGAGTTCCCATCCCCTCCGAAGGCATTGAGCCCCCAAAAGGCCTCGTATTAGATGGGTGTCTCCAAGTGCACATAAGGCACATCGCCCCCTCCCCGTTGGTCGATGTTGGATATCTCAATCCACACACTCGCACCACACGACAGAGTGGCTCTGATACCAATTGTTACAGCCTAGCCCATACACTTAGGATATTGTCCGCTTTGGGCCCCGGCCTCACAGTTTTGTCTTTGGGAGCTCTAGAGAAATTTCCCAGTAGATCACCCATCCTGGTATTGCTTTGGACTCAGCAAGCTTAACTTCGGAGTTCTCATCCCCTCCGAAGCCATTGAGCCCCCAAAACGCGTCCTTATGTATTGAGCTAGCTTTGCATATATAAGCACAACATCCACTCTCCCCCGGGCGATGTGAGATACGTGACCTACCTACCTGCTAGCTTCCCTAGCCAGGTCAGGTCAGGGTCATCACAATCCACCCCCCTTAGGATCCAACGTCCGCATAGGCACACTTCCGGCCGGGGACAGGCTCTGATACCAATTGTTACAACCCAGCCCATGCACTTAGGATATTGTCCGCTTTGGGCCCCGCCCTCACGGTTTTGTCTTTGGGAGCTCCAGAGCAATTTTCCAATAGGTCACCCATCTTGGTATTGCTCTGGACTCAGCAAGCTTAACTTCAAAGTTCCCATCCCCTCCGAAGCCATTGAGCCCCCAAAACGCGTCCTTATGTATTGAGCTAGCTCGGCATATATAAGCACAACATCTACTCTTCCCCGAGCGATGTGGGATGCGTGACCTACCTACCTGCTAGCTTCCCTAGCCATGCCAGATCAAGTCATCACAGCTGCCCTTGGTTGAAAGGATGGTGCACTAGGTTGATCATTGAGTTTGAGCACATTATCATTGTTAGCCCATCTAAAGTTAGGGTGATCACGATACCTAGGGTTGAAATTAGTGAAGGCATTGGGACGTTGTTGCCCTTGAAAACCAATAGCATTGGCTTCCTCAAAATTTTCATTCGATCCCAATTGAGGACACACGTCAGATGCATATCCTTCCATACTACATACCCCACAGACTTGGGCTTTCTTCTATTTCATCATCTGAGACATCATTGATAGGAGCACAATGTGCGACGATATTAATATGTTTATACCCTCATTTATGCTTCGTTTAACCTTTATTTATCTAAGATAGAGTCATAATTTAGTTTAGTGTCAATTTGGTAGAGTTTGGTAAAATGTGCTTAATAATCCGAAAAATGACTTAGTTTAAGAAATCTGGAAAATAATGTAAAAAATTGTTTTTTTCGTGATTCTGAGACTCGTGGAATTGTGACTTAACCTTTTCCAAATTTTATGAAATTTGGTCTGCATTATTATGGTTAGCTAATGTGTGTTGTTTCAAAAATTCAGATTAATCGGAGCATGGGAAGTCACCCAAAAGATGGCGACAACTTAGCAGCTCGAGCAAACCAAACCAGGGACTAAACAGGATTTTCCTGGGACTGTGTCCTGACTTGCGGAATTTTTGTACGACGCATCGCTTGGAACCAGAGAACGTGCCATATACCGTTGGAAATCTCTACGAATCTAGTTTCTCTGGGACTTTGGAATCGCATCAATTGGAGCACCGAGGAAAGAGTTATGCCGGTTGTAACGTGACAAGGTCACTGCCAGCCGATTCCCGAAAGCTACTGCCTCTTTTCCTTTTTTTTTGTTTTGGATGGACATTTTGGCATCCAAATGCATATTTGAATATTGTCCAACCTTAATGAAGGTTAGAGGATGGCACCATGATCATGCAAAGTGAAGAATAATGAAGAGTGAAGCTTTCCTAGTCAAGCTAGTCAAGCTAGGAGAAGGTTTGCCGGCAAGCAAAGCTGCCGGATGTGCAATAGGCCGGTTGGGACATTTTCGGTGGATCAAAAGTCATTAAATGATGTTGCCAAGTCAGCATAAGAAGTCCAAGAAAATGTGCTGTCCATGCCTTAAAGAAAATTCAGAAAATAAAGTCCTAGATGTACCATGAAAGGAAGGTTACAAACCTTATTCTACTAGGTTTTGTGAAACCTATTTTACCTAGGTTTTCTCTAGAGTTTTCCGGCTTCTTTCTCCTATATATAGGACTGCTTTCATTCAGAAAAACTTGTCACATCTTTTAGCACAATTGCAATGTGTTTTGAGTATCGATCTTGCTTCTGTCAAATAAATTGGTTGAGTCATACGTGAAGTTGCCTCAATTGATGTTATTTTAGGACTAGAGTGATTTAAAACGACTATGCATAGTAATAAGAAGTGGTGACGCCTTACTTGTTAATATGTTTCCAATTAAAACGGATTTCGTGCTTCATTGGTTAATTGATTATTTTATACGCGAAGTGTCTATAATCGGTTAGCTAAAGATTAGGATTCTGCGCGAAGCTAATTCTGAGTAACTATGAGAAGTCTTAAACAACTTAGATAACCGCGAAGGCCCTAGTTGGGTTGGAACTAAGTCGAGTCTAGAATATTTCAAAGCATGCTTCTTGATTTCCTACTTGTTATTTGTTTCAATTTGTGATAGTTTTTGATATGTGTTTTGTGTGAACAATGTCGACCAAACTTGTACATAATAGTTTAGAGTTTAAATTCCTGCAATTTATTTTCTTGTCATTTAAATTTCGTGCCTAAGTAGTTTAGGGCAGCCCTAGGGCTGCTGAACCAATCTTTTTCTCCCCATGATTTTGACGATTTTTGTATATATTTGTGGATATTTGTCTAACATTCTCATATTTCAGGTACCCTTAATCCCCGGCTAGAACGATGCCTACTTGTTTATACTACTAACGATCTTTTGTAGGGTTATTATTGTGTGCGAGCTTAGGCTCACATCAATTTTTGGCGCCGTTGCCGGGGATTATAAAAGCTTGTTTTATGATGAATGTTGTGTATATAAGTTGCTGGAATTTTTTGTTGTAAAGTTGTAAAGTTTGTAATTTTTATTTTATTTGGGATTTTGTAAAGTAGAAATATGCTTCGGCATGTAGAGTTTAAATTTTGCAAGTTGAATGATGTATATTGAATGTATGTGTGTAATAACTTAGTTTAATTTCTAGGAAGTTGATAGTGTTGTGTATGTTTGAGTTTATTGTAGTTTCTAAAGTATAAAATGTAGGGGGAAGCCACTTTTGTTGATCTTAGCCTTAACCCTTCATACGAATGATGCCTTAGCAAATCCGTTTTTATGAGCAATCGGGAGATAGGGAGAATGGTCCCTCCCAACTCATACGAGCGATGCTTTGGCAAATCCATTTTTATGAGGTTGAGGGCGGCTTTGATCAATAATTGTAGACCGCTAGTGACCCGAGTTTGTTTTGCAAAGTATAGGGCAAGTTATTTTCATTGATATGGTTCTCAGGCTTGTTTAACTGGATCTCAAGGTCATTGACTGATTATTCTACTGATGTGAGCCGCGAGGCTCGCACACAAATAATAAACCCTACAAAAGATCGTTAGTAGTATAAGCAAGTAGGGATCGTTCTAGCCGGGGATTAAGGGTACCTGAAACATGAGAATGTTAACACAAATATTCACAAACACATATGCACACAATTGTCACACTTATATACATATATACATATACACACGAAATTAAGGGGGACTGAGAGAGATTCGGCAGCCACAGGGGCTGCCCCTAAACTAGACACGAAATAAAAGCTGGAATTTAAAGTCCTAAATTACTAAATACAAGTTTGGTCGACATTCTTCCACAAAGCACTAGCATGAAAGCAATCAAAACACATAATAAACAAGCAAACAAGACTCACGGCAAGGTATTAAAGTGTTCTAGACTCAACTTAACTCCAACCTAATTAGCTCCCTATAGGTATGACTAACCGATAGATTTCATAAGTATTCAAGATTAACTTTACGTCTAATCCTAAAATTGTACTAAACATATTTGAGAACTCCTATAGATGAAAACAAACATGCATAGTAATTGAGCACGAAATCTTTTGAGTTGGAAACAAGTTAATTAAGTAAGGCATCACTCTTCAGAACAACAAGCATGTTCTAAAAACCACTCTAACCCTTGTGAAAACAACACAAATCAAATAACTCGTTGGTTACTTCACCTATATTCTTTTCGGCTAATGAGATCAATAATCCACACATTGCAATTGCATAGACTACCAATCTTTTGAGCACACGAATTCAAAGAACAAGTCAAGAAAATCCTAAAATCAAATTAATACATGTTTTGCCGATTATCCTACTTACTAATTCATTACATATTTTCCTTACTCTTTAGCATACAATCCGTATTCTTACATCCAAACACCAATTAAAGATAAAGAAAACGAATTGAATATACAAATTATAAAACCAAACTTCAATCCAAACAATACATAGACATAAAGTTTGAAAACAAGAATACATGCTAACTTCATAGACAAAGTTTAACATAACTACACAAAAATTACAAAACCGAAAGAGGGGAGTGGATCACACTTTTGTAGACACCTTTGGATGACTTCGACTCGTGTGGATCCGATGGATGGTGGAGGATATGGCTGCTCGGCAGTGGGTGTGTGTCGGCAGGATTTTAGGGTGAGATGGTGGTTGTTTCGGCTAGGCTTTTTATGTAGGACTCTTGGGAAATTTAGGTAGAGCTTTGGCTAGATTTTTGCTTTGGAATGTGATAAGTTTTTCTGTGTGATAGCAGCCCTATATATAGGAGAAGAGGCCGGCAGACCCTAGAGATTCCTAGGTGCAAATAGGAAAAACAAAACTTGTAGAAGAAAGTTTTGAAACCTTCCTAAATTAATTCTTCTAGGACTTTGTTTTTCTGATTTTTCTTCAAGGCTTGGCCTGCATATCTTCATGGACTTCATGTGTAGACTTGACAACTTCATTTGGTGATTTTGATCCATCGAAAAATGCCCCAACCGGCACTACTTCAAATTGGCACAAATCTGCCTTTTCCGGCAGCTTCTCCTAGTTTGACTAGGAGAACTTCTTTATTCGTATTTTTCTTCACTGCCTTGGCTCAATGTCTTCCTCTATCCTTCAATAAACTTGGACAATCTTAAAATATGCAATTGTACACCAAAATGTCCATCAAAAACAGAAATCAAGGAAAAGAGGCAGAGACTTCTTGGAATCGGCTGGAATGACCTTGCTTCAGTAAATCCGGCATAACTCCCTCCTTGGAGCTCCGATTGATGCAATTCCAAGTCTCAGAGAAACTAGACACGTAGAGCTACTACCATAGAAAACAGTTTGATCAAATTCCTTGTGAAATGTCCGGAATGAATTTTTGAATTCAGGACACATTCTCAGGAAAAATCCTGGAGTCCCTGGATCGTTTTGCTCGAGCTGCCAAGTTGCAGCCATGTTTTGATTGACTTCCCGAACTCAAATTGACCTGAAATTTGGACACAACATAGATTAGTATCCCATAAGAATACACATCAAATGTCATCTCAATTGGACAAGGGTAGATCAGTTTTCCACTTATCATAGTATCACGAAAAAGACATATTTTGCATTATTTTCCAGAATTCTTAAACTTAGTCATTTTTCGGATCAGTAAGCACATATTATTGAAACTCCACCAAAACAACACTAAACTAAATTATAACTCTATCTTAGATAAATAAGGGTTCAACAAAGCATAAATGAGGGCATAAACATATTAATATCGTTGCACATTGTGCTCCTATCATCTACTCGGTGAACGGATCGATAGGGGGCTTGCCCTCCGTGGCCACTAAACGAGTCCTGCCTGGTTCTTGTAGGAGGTTCGCCCTTCGTGAATATTAACGACACCGCCTTAGAAAAGTAAAACATGCTCGAACTAGTCGATAGCTTGGGCCGAAGCATCACCTCACTTTAGACGCTAGAAAATAACTTGGCATATGTAATCTATTTTTCTTCAAAATAAACTTAAGTGTGTGGTTCGAACTCTTGAGGTATATCGGATAAAGCATGATACTACCAAGGGCTGTATCAGTCCGTCGCACGTTATCTCCTCTTCTCCACGTACCTTGAGAGTTAGAGCAAATTTTTAAAAGAAATTAGACTTAGAGATTACATGTACACAAAGTTTCGAAATTTTCTCTCTTCTTTGCCAATTACACTTCTTTGCCTATTCATGTTTGTGTGCTATTGTTTGAAACGTGTTTTGTAATTGCCAATGTCGTGGCTTGTAATGATGTATATTCTTGCTTTCTATTTCTTTATGACGATTCTAACTTGTTTAAATGTTGCAAAATTCAGAAAAGTGCATGTCCAATCTTTGGACACGAGATCATCAAGGTCGTTTGCAACGTTTGAATCAAGAGCTCGTCGTTGCTTTGTTTGTACCGCTGCCCCCATCGGAGCGATCTAGCCCAAGCACACCTAGTTCGGCATCATCCTTGCTGAGCTCCCCATCAATTATCTCGTCAACTTGTGACCTCCAAGATCCTGAATTTGAAGCCTTTGCCGAGCCTATTATTGAGCAAGTAAGAATGACTTCGATTAGAGCACAAAATGGTCATGTCACCGGAGGAGGAGGGGCTGCACCTTCCAACATTACTTACCCTCCTTTGGAAACCGACAAGACCGGTGAAATTGAATTGAGGAGTGGATTCCTCCACAAGTTGAATTATTTTTATGGAATGCCAAGTGAGGATCCTAACAAGCATTTGCAATGGTTTAACTTCACCACTGAGAGTATGTGTCCGCGAGGTACGGATTTGCAACACTTTAAGATGAAGGCTTTTACATTCTCATTGGAAGATCAAGCGAAGGAGTGGTTGTTTGAAGTGCCAAGTGGTCGGATCAATTCATGGAACACAATGGTGGATGAGTTTTTGTTAAGGTACTTTCCTGCTTCACGTATCACTAACTTGAGGAAGCAAATTACAAGTGTGAAGCAAGCCGGAGATGAGACTTTCTCTGACTACTATAAAAGGTTCAAGTCCCTTGTCTCTTTGTGTCCGTCGCATGGCATTAGCGATGGACTCTTATTGCAATATTTCTATGAGGGATTGCGCGTAATGGAGAAGGAGTTTCTTGACTCGGCCGCGGGAGGTAGTTTCTTGGAGTTGAGTGCCGGACCGGCAAGGAATTTATTGAAAGTTCGTGCCTTGAACAACCAACAATTTGGCATGGCATGAAACAATGTGCCAAGGAATGAAAAGGTTCATGAGACGTCCTCTAGCTCGAAGTTGGAGGAGAAAGTGGACAAGCTTGCCGACTTAGTGGGTAGCATGATGAAAGGAAATCGTGCCATTGTGTGTGGCATTTGCACCGAAGGTCATCAAACTGAACAATGCCCTCAATTTGGATCAAGTGAGGGAGTAGAGGAGTGCAATGCAATTGGTTTTCAAGGAGGCCAAAGGTATGGGAATTTTAATCTGAGGTTCAATGATCATCCGAACTTTCGGTGGGCAAACAATGATAATGTGCTTAAGGCACCTATGCAGTAAAATCAAGGGGCTGCCGCACCTTATCAACCGAGGGCACCCTTTGTGCCTCGTCCTCAATTTCAGCCGCACCAAGGGCAGTACCAGTCTATGCAGCCGACCCAAACCATGCCTAATCAAGTACAAGGTGGAGCGAGCAATCCAAACTATGATGCTTTGCTCCAATCTCTTTCGAGTGCTACTCAAGTGTTGCTTGCGGGGCAACAAAACCACACCAAATACATTGGTGAGCTCAAGACTCAAATGGGGCAAGTTGTGGACTTCATGGGAAGATTTACCGAGCAAGGGAAATTGCCAAGCAATACAATTCCTAATTCGAGGAACGAGCAAGCCAAGGTGATTAAAACTCGAAGTGGAAGGGAGTTGTTACCTCCAAAAATCACCACCAAGAAAGGAGTGCCTCTCGGCACTATTGAGGAAGAAAGAGAGGCTGCCGAGAGTAGCCTTGCCGGCAGCAAAGGTGAGGAGGCCGAGAGAGGCCTTGCCGCGAGCAAGAGAGAAGAAGAAAAGAGGGCTGCTGCCCATGCAAGAAAGAACGAGCTTGAGCATGATCCCGCAACGTCAAACAAGGAGTTGCCGAGCCAAGTGAGCAAGGGAGGGGTGTCAAACTCAAGCATTCCATTCCCTTCTCGCTTTGCTAGATCGAAGAAGGATAAATCCGATGAAGAGGTTTTGGAGATTTTCCGAAAAGTGCAAGTCAACATCCTTTTTTTGGAGTGCATTAAGTAAGTGCCGAAGTATGCTGTTGACAGTAGCCACAGAAGGGCTACATAAGCCCACAGACCCGTAGCCAGTCCATCCGGGACCGGCCTAAGGCCCGGAGCAGGATCACCAGCACCTGGACCCGAGGTCCAGTAGTCTACCTTGTGACCAGGGGACCGGGGGCGTCAGCCTGCCAAAGAGGTCACCAGAGCTGCCCTTTTGTGTGCGAACAGAAGGAAGCCAGTCCCACATCGAAGAGTGAGACCAGACCTCACGCCCGGCCACCTATATAAGAGCCTTAACTACCCTCTTTAATAGGTAACTGATCTCTCCAACTGCTTATCATACGTGCTTTAAGTTATCTATTCATCCCATCTATACTAACTTAGGCATCGGAGAGGAGAAGATCGGCCCGCCCGGTATTCCCCTTAGTGAGCAGGTTAAGCAAGAGGAGATCACATCTAGATTCAACCAGGCCTACGGGTTTGTGCAGAAACAATTGGCGCCGTCTGTGGGAACCTCTTACATAAAAACCACGTAAGCATTACCAAAATGGCAGAAAGCTCAGAAGCGGGACAGGAAAGAAATGCAACAGAGGGTCAGCGGGTCGCACCAGAGCAAGCGCTCATCTCCACCCCGGTCGGTGTACGGGAGCAGGGCAGCGACTAGGGCAACCAGGAAGACGGCAGTAGCGCCAGGCCGACCGGCACGCCGGGGGCACACAACTATAGCATGCGCGGGAAAGGCCCGGTGGAGGGAGACCAACCAACCGACCGGGGCTTCTCGCTGATATTCTCGGACGATCCGAGCGACAAAGAGGAGAGTCTGCTCGGTGACAGCGACCGAGACACCACGTACAGCCCCGACCGGCACGATATGGCGGGGGAGATACGGGCGATGAGGGCAGAAGTCGATCGCCTGTGTGCGGAGGGCGACCGGGATTGAGCAAAATCCAATGCCTGGTATGAGGAAATAGAGACGGTAAACGCTGCTCTGGTGGCTGCCCTGGAAAGAGGCCAGCAGCGCAGCGCCGCCATGACAAGGGCAACTGCACCCGCGCCAGGCCGACCTCAGCGCCTTGAGGCAGGGCAATCTTCGGGAGGAAGGTCCAGCGACCCCAGGAGGGCAGAGTCCCCGAGCGGCCCTGTTTTGCCAATGAGCACGCCGGCGCCCCCGCAGTCGCGCGCTTCATTCGAGGATGAAGTCGTGACCCCGACCGAACGGGCATTACAGATACTCACCGACTCTGTGTCGGAACTAAAGGCCCAAATGGAGGCCAATGAGAGAAGGGCGGCGCGGCAGATGGAAGGCGCGCGATTCAACGAGCGCATGGGCCCTTTCTCGCACCGAGTCCTGGAATCGGGGAGGTCTGGTAACCAGAAGTCCCTAAAGCTCACATACTCAGGATCCGACTGTCCATGCCAGCATTTGGACAGTTTCCGGTCCCAAACGTGTGCCAAGGGCTATTCCGACACAGTATGCTGTAACATTTTCCAAGAAACCCTATCTGGAGAGGCGCTCAGCTGGTTCTATGAGCTTCCAGCAAACTCCATCGAGGCGTTAGAGCAACTGGCAGACCGGTTCGTAGGCCGCTTCATCCTCCGGGTCGAGGGGGCCCGGACATCAACCATCCTCTTCAACTGCATGCAGGCACCTGGCGAAGAGCTAAGGACGTTTGTCATCCGCTGGCAAACGGCGACTGCCGAGGTTCGGAACCTCGACAAGGGAATCGCCTAGATGGCGTTCAAACAAGGACTCCGGCTGGGAAAATTTTCATACGCCGTACGGGTGGAACTCCCGCAGGGGTATGACGAGCTAATGGCAATGGCCATCAAGCATGCCCAGGCCGATCATGAGACGTATGGGCTGCACCTGCTGAAGAGAAAGCGGGACGAGCAGCGGGAAGAGCACCCCCGGGAGGAGCACCCCCTTACCGCCCGAGAAAACAAGGCCGGCCAGCGGAGCGAGAATCAGGGCGCCCCACCGGGCAGACCCAGCAGAAATTAGGGGAGTCAACAGCAGCAGAAGCCCTATCATGAAAAACCCCAGGACGAGCACAAACCGGCGCAGTACCGGCAAGAACGCCCCCTGGCAATCATGCCAGTAGCAGAACGTCAAGAGGTCTTCACCACCCTAACCTCTTCATACGAGGACATCTTGCACGAGAATGGGAACATCATTCCCCCACCGCCGAGGAGCAAGTACCCGAAGGTGAAACTTACCCAGGCGCGAACGGGCAAGTACTGCTCCTATCAAGATGAAGCTACCCACCGGACGAACAGTTGCTTCGCCCTCAAGACTGCGGTGGAGGGCTTGATTAATAGCGGTCAGCTCCAGCGGTATATAGTGGACGGAAGAGCAGATCCCGACCGGGAGCAGGGCCAGGGCTGGTAGGCACGCCCAGACCAGCAAAGGGTTGAGTGACCCGAACCTCCAAGCAGTTAGTTTGGCATATCAACGGTTCAACCAACATAACATCATATGTATGCCAACTATTTTGAGAGAAATTCCGTCGGTTCCACCGGTGCAAAAATATGTGTATATCCAAAGAGTAATACAAGCAAAAAACCGTTCCGGCAGATTTTCAAAAAAAAAGAGCAAAAAAAAAATCTTCAAGGAGCTGCGCCTCCCCCCTCAGCGGGCATCCCACCAGCTTCTCCAGATGAAGTCGCCGCATCTTCTCCAGCAGTTCGAGGCCCGTCTTCCCCTTCCGGCTGCTCCTCTTCTACCGACTGCTCCTGGACATCCTCATCAACTCCAACCTTCGGCATTTGAGAGGTATCCAGGTACCCCTTCTCTTCCCACTCCGCATAGGCATCGGCAATACCCGACTCCCTAGCCTTTTCCAGGAGCTTAAGGAACTGATCACTTTCGTGATATTTGAGGACAACCCGCTGGTAAAGCTCCGGGTCCACTTCTCCAGCCGCAGCGGCAGCGGCGGCAAGGACAGCGGCAGCTTCCACTTGGAGCTCGTCCACTCTCTCCTCCAGCTCAGCTCTCTCCTCCTCAGCCCGCTCCTTCTCCTCCTCGAGGCTCCGGACCTGCTCTTCTAGCTTGGCCACCTGCTTCTTAGCCCTCTCCTCCAGCCTGACCTTCTCCCGCTCCAGCCTGGACTTCTCCACTTCCAAGCGCTCACGGGCTTCTGTCAGAGTGGTCACCTGCCTCTTCAGCTCCGGCAGCTCCTCACTCGGGTCCGGCTGGTACAGATTGTACAATAGCTACACACAACAGGGAGCCAATTAAGCAAACAGCAAGAGTAACAAGTTATGAACAGTGCCATGGCACCAAGCAGTTCTTACCCGGAGAACCAACTCCTTGCTCTTCTGGCGGTTCTCCCCCGCCAGGGCTCCAGGCCCATCCAGACCAAGGCCGGCCACGTCCGCCACTAGGCTCCGGACGAAGGGACTCTCCAGACCTCTCCTTTGTTCCTCCGCAGGAGCGGGGCTACTATGCTGACCGGCAAAGTTTGAGGCAGCAGCGGTTTTGTCCCCAGCGGAACTCGCCGCACCGCTGACCACCTTGAGCCGCTTCGCCAAGTTTTCACCTGAGGACCGACCAGTCAGCGTCACCAGTACGGAGGGAGGGACGTCCATAATCCTCCGCCTCTTCTCACCCTGGCCGTCCGGTGAAGAAGATTGTGCGCCTGACCGGGTGACCCTGGTGACGAGCGGGACCGATCCCAGCCGGTGCGGAATTCTCAACACCCCACCAGGAACCTTTGGTGGCCCTCCGGTGGACTTGCCCTTTCCGAGTCCCGCCTTGGGTGCAGCGGGGTGACTCTTCACACGCCTCAGAATATAGGCGTCGTCCCCAACGTCCATGGCCCTCAGTTCGGCATGAACGGTAAGCCGACCGGACTCCTCGTCCACCGAGGTCCGTGAAACGGCCTCCCCTTTCTCCTTCAACTTCGAGATGAGGTCTTCACCATCCATGGATAGCGTATTACCGGGCTTGACGACCGTCCGGGAAGATGCACCTGCAAAACCAACAAAGGGTTAGTATCAACTCGGTCAGCAGAAGTGCCACTGCTTAAACCTTGGTACGCACCGGGATCTCGCCCGAGACCGCAGTACTCCAACACCTCCCGCCGAATGAAGTTGTAGGAGCTTCGCTCCAGATCGTCCCAGCATCCGAGTATAGTCATAATCCTTTCCCACTCCAACTCGGACAGTTCGAACGATTGGTCGCCAAGGGGCTGGAAGGCACCAGGAACCCGGTACATTTTACTCCTCTTCTGCTACTTCCCCCCGCCATCACCACCTTTTTCCTCCAGCTATTGTCCACCCAGGAAGGCAGGTGGGTGATGATAGGCTGGAACTGTCGGGCGCTAAATGTCAAACAACCCCGGGACCCCCTCTTCTTCGAGAATGATATTCTGTACAATGCCCGAAACTCGTTCACCGTTGGCATGCTCATCCCGGACAACTCGTACAGGCAACCGAGGCTCAGCAGCCGCCTCCACTGGTTCCCGGGAAGCTGCGCGGGGGACACTTGCAGAGCGCTAAGCGTATACTGCACGAAGTCCGGCAGCGGGAGGGAGAACCCGTGGCGAAATTGGTCTCAGTGAACAGTTACCCAACCCGCCTCCGGGTTACAGGCCGATTCTCCGGGATTCAGCGGCCGTAACTCCACCTCATCAGGGATACTCCACGTCTCCCGGAAGGCGGCAATCTCTTCGGGGTTCATACTACCCTCCGGTTCATCCCATTCAACCAATTGAAATTCATGATCTTTGGGGGATCGACTTCATGGGACCATTCCCTTCAAGTAAGGGCTTTCTTTACATCTTGCTTGCGGTTGATTATGTGTCAAAATGGATTGAAGTCAAGGCCACACGCACCAATGATTCCAAGGTGGTGGCCAAATTCATCAAGACCAACATTTTCTCACGTTTTGGAGTTCCAAGAGTCTTGATTAGTGATGGAGGATCCCACTTTTGCAACCGCACCATTGAGGCACTTTTGAAGAAGTATGGCGTCACACTCAAGGTCTCTACACCTTATCATCCTCAAACAAGTGGCATGGCCGAGGTAAGCAATCGAGAGATAAAGCAAATTCTAGAGAAAACCGTTGGACCTTCTGATGGGGAGCCTAAGCTCGCACACAATAATAACCCTACAATCGTTAGTAGTATATACATAAGTAGGGATCGTTCTAAGCTGGGGATTAAGGGTACCTGAAACATGAGAATGTTAGACCAAAAATATTCACAAATTTACATTGAAAACGTCACTTTAATGGGGGAGTAAGGGCCGGCAGCCATAGGGCTGCCCTAAGCTAAATACGAAAATAAAAGAACTGAAAATAAATCCTAAAGCTAATATATACAAGTTTGATCATCATCTCTCACACCAAATAGTTCACACAAAAGACTCTTTAACAAGTAGATTCGCATGCAAGAAAGTAAGGGACAAGTATTTAGCATGTTTGAAGAATCAAAATAAGTTTCGATCACAACTAGAACTCTCGCTATGTACTAGTTGTTAGACTTCTAATATTTTTAGGACCAACTCTCGTTCTAAATCCTAAAATTTATGCTAATCCGATTAAGAGTTAACATTTAAGCACAAAAGTCTGAAACTGAAAACATGTAAATAAGTAAGGTTGTCAATCATCTTATTTAGCATGCAAGTTCTAAGATTAATAGCCCTAAGTGAGTAACACAAATCAAAGCGACGATTAAGTATGACTTAGCTTGTAATTACTCTAGCAGATTAAACCCAATACCCAGATCATGTTCAAAGACAACACCAAGTATCGATTTGCAAGCCCTCACCTTAGATTACTAACCAATTTAAATCCTAAACATGCTTCTAATACTACTGTCTTAATTATCCAACATACAAAATCCACAAGTTAAAATTACAAAACTACTTAACATAAACTTCAACAAATCGGTTCATACAAAAGTTTAGCAAAAACCAAGAATCGAAACAAGTTCTTACAAGATAACCAAACAAAATTAAATACAAAAGTCATAGGGGGAGTGGATCACACTTTTAAAACCTTGGAAGACTCTTCAAGACGTGATGGCTCCTTGATCAGCTGCACGGAAGAAACAAAATGCAAGAATCGGTTGGCAGACACCAAGGTGAAGGGACGGATGATGGTGGTGTTGGTGGTGGGTTTTGGCTAAGTATTTGGGTGTTGGTGCTTGAGAGACTTGGTAGAGCTTTAGGCTAGTATTTTATGGTTGAGATGAGATAATTTTTCTGTAGAAAAACAGCCCCTATATATAGAGAAGAGGCCGGCTACCCTAAGGCCATTCCTAGGTACAAATAGGCAAAACAAAACCTTGTAGAATAAGGTTTTGAAACCTTCCTAAATTAATTCTTCTAGGACTTTATTTTCTGATTTTTCTTCAAGGCTTGGGCTGCATATCTTCATGGACTTCATATGTGGTCTTGAAATCTCCATTTGGTGAACTTGGTCCCTGGAAAAATGCCCCAGCCGGCCTAGCACACAACCGGCACAAATCTGCCTTTTCCGGTAGCTTTTCCTAGCTTGATTAGGAGAACTTCTTTCTTCGTATTTTTCTTCAATGCCTTGGCTCAATGTCTTCCTATAACCTTCAATAAGCTTGGAAAATCTTCAAATATGCAATTGTACACCAAAATGTCCATCGAAAACAGAAATCAAGGAAAAGAGGCAGAAACTCGGTGGAATCGGCTGGAATGACCTTGCTTCAGTAAATCTGGCATATCTCCCTCCTTGGAGTTCCGATTGATGCAATTACAAGTCTCAGAGAAACTAGACATGTAGAGCTATCTCCATATAAAACAGTTTGATCAAATTCCTTGTGAAACGTCCCGAGAGAATTTTTGAAGTTGGGACACAGTCCCAGGAAAAATCCTGGAAGTCCCTGGATTGTTTTGCTCGAACTGGTGATTCGAAGCCATCTTTTGGGTGACTTCCCGAACTCCGATTGATCTGCAATTTGGACACAACATACATTAGCATCCCATAAAAATACATACCAAATGTCGTTGTAATTGGACAAGACTAGATCGGTTTTCCACTTATCTCAGAATCACGAAAAAGAGACATTTCACATTATTTTTCAGATTTCTCAAACTTAGTCATTTTTCGGATTCTAAAGCACATATTATCAAAACTCTACCAAATTGACACTAAACTATATTATGACTCGATCTTATATAAATAAGGGTTAAACAAAGCATAAACGAGGGCATAAACATATTAATATCGTCGCACATTGTGCTCCTATCACCTTCAAGGAAGGATTGGAGTGATCGTCTCGATGATGCTTTGTGGGCATATAGGACTGCATACAAAACATCGATAGGTATGTCACATTTTCGGTTAACATATGGCAAGGCATGTCACTTACCGGTTGAGCTAGAATACAAAGTTTGGTGGGCGGTCAAGGCATTTAATATGGACATTGATTCGGCCGGTTATCATAGGAAGCTTCAACTCAACGAACTTAAAGAAATATGTAATGAAGCCTATGATACCACTTGGATCTACAAGGAGAAGACCAAGGCTTATCATGATATGACGCTTCGTGGGAAAGAGTTTGAAGTTGGCCAAAAAGTCCTTTCATTCCATTCACGACTTAAACTTTTTCTGGGGAAGCTTCGTTCTCGTTGGATTGGACCTTTCATAGTGACTAAAGTATTCACTCATGGTGCCGTAGAAATTCAAAGCACTATTTCAAGTGCAGCATTCAAAGTGAGTGGACATCGACTCAAGCCTTATTACGAAGAGTTTCAAGAACACACGGTGGAGGAGACAAACATGCAAGAAGCCATGGCAGCAGCCGAGCTGCTACCTCATGTCGAGCCCAAGTGAAAAGGCTGCCGAGCAGCCTCCTGCCAAGAGAGGAGCTGCTGCTCCTATTAATGCCGAGCAGTACACATGGTGAACACACTACAACACCTGGTGAAGAGTCTAAGCAATGGACTATAAACACAATGCGCTACTTGGGAGGCAACCCAAGTTGATCAAAGAAAAGTGAAGGAGCCATCACCGAGCGTTTGAAATTTCTTAACCCTTCTCTTTTCCTTTGATTTGTGATGATATGTTGGAATGTGTTAGTCGATTGCAGGCTTAGGAAATTCGTTGATATATTTTGTGCTTACATTGAGGGCAATGTAATTTTCTAAGTGTGGGGTGGGATAACATATTCCGTTTATGTTTTTTTGTGCTTAGTTTAGACAAAAATAAATAAAATTCAGAAAATTGTTCCACAAAAATAGAGTGTTTAATTTATTGTTTTGAGTCTTAGGATGCCCCTAATATGTCAATGATTTTCTCCTCTTTGCATACATAGATGATGGTTGTGCATACTTTTAAAATTGTGAGTTTCATGGATTATGTGCATTGGTAGGAGCATGTAAGACTTGTTGATTATTGAAAGCATGCATGTTTTAGCTAGTTTGTTTCCATAATAACCCATGTGAGCTTTAGAGCCAAATTGCTTTCTTCATGAGTGTAAATTTCTGAAAATTTCGAGCATTCTAATATGTGAACCTCATTATTCTTTGCATATTCAACAATTATGTGCCATAGCTTTTTAATGAACTCTAGAATTCTAGAACTTACTCTTGTTGATTTCCAAAAAGTTTTTATCATGAAATACCTTGATTTTGAAAGTGATTGAATAAAGATCTTTTAGGTTTACCACCATTGCCAAATAAACGCATGTGCCTATTTGTGCCCGTCGTGGGACACCTTAGTAAACCCCTTTGAGCCTATGTTTAGCCTTTTCTTTCATCACCCTTAAACACTTTCCATGAGCTTATTATAGTTATGCCTTTACCTTGTTTCAAAGTTTTGGCAAAGCTTGATATTTTTGAAGGGTTTTCGCGTGAAGTGATGAAGAAGAATAAGTGTGGGGTAGACTTAGCCATGAATCTATATGTAAAGTGTATTGGTGCCGTGCCTTTAAAAGAAAAGAGAAAAAAGAAAACAAATGCTCGGATACAAAAGAAAAAGAAAAGAAAAGAAACATGTCCAAGAGCATAAAAATTAAGGCATAGGCACGGTTTCAAAATGTAATTTGCTAAGTTTAGTATTGTTGTGATGTTTTTGGGAGTTAAAAATGAAGGAAGCGTCCAACATGAAGACATTCGGCCCTTGATAAGAAGACATAAGGAGATTTGAGCTTTGCTAAAGGCCACGGTGACGTTTAAGCCTCCTTATCCAAATTTCGAATACCTCTTAGCCTAACCCCATTGCATCCCTTTTATTGATCTTTTCATGATTCTTAAGACTAACTGTTAGGGGCAATAGTTTGTTTTTGAGTTTTAGTTTTATTTAGCTTTGCTAAGGGACTAGCAAAGGATGAGTGTGGGGTAGTTGATAGGACACTACCAGTAAAAAGGCTTTTCCCGACCAAATTAAAAACAACGGCCGACGAATTAAAATTTTCGTCGGTAATTCTAACGAATAGCCGACGATTTTATTTTTCGTCGGTGGAAAAACAAAATCGTCGGCCATAGTTTAACCATAGCCGACGATACTGTTTTTTCGTTGGTATAAACAAAAAAACGTCGGCTATATTCATATTTCAGTCGACGATTTGGATTTTCGTCGGCCTTTCTCTGAAACATTAGCCGGCGAAAACTTTTGAAATTTTGGCCGACGAAATTGACATTTTCGTCGGCTATAAGTCTATATATTTTCAGATCTGGACAGCCGCTGCTCATTTAAAAAAAACGAAAAAAACGAAGAAAAAAAACGGGAGAAAGAGTGAAAAATCTGTGGGTATTGTTGAAATCCGCCCTCTCTTACATTGTGGAGCTATATATAGGTACGTATATGTGTATATATGTTGATTTTGAGTTTTAGTTGAGTTGATTTTGAGTTTTAGTGATTTTTATTTAGTAAGTGATTTTTTGTTTTGTTATTATTTTAGTGTTAGATTGTATGTATATATGTTGATTTTGAGTTGTAGTTGAGTTGATTTTAAGTTAGAGTTTAATTATGTGTTTTAATTTGATGTTATTTTAATTAGTGTTAAAATATATATATATATATATATATATGTGTGTGTGTGTGTGTGTGTGTGTGTGTGTGTGCGCATGTGTGTGTGGAGTTTAATTATATATATGTTAATTAATGGTTGTTGATAGTGTAATTAACTTAAATAATGGTTGATATATAGTGTAACTTAAATAATGGTTGTTAATGGTATATATATATATATATATATATATATATATATATATATATATATATGAGTTGATGTTGATAATAATATATATTGTAATGTAATTAATTATTAAGGATTTATATATATATATATGTATGTGTTAATTAATTTCTTATTAATTAAAATTATATATATATATATATATATATATATATTATTAGGCTATATATGGATCCGGATAAGAGTTGGATTTCGCTTCCAAGGCATGACCGACGATACACTACAGGAGTTGTGAATTTTTTGCAGTTCGTCGAGGAAAATGCAAACGGGAATGAATACCATTATTGCCTGTGCAATAAATGTAAGTGTCGCAGTGATATGTGTCGATTTCCGATTAGGACAGTATGGGAGCACTTAAAGAGTAATGGGTTTTGGCCAAAGTACAAACGTTGGATATATCACGGTGAGCCATCATTAAATGGATCGCATGATCATGGGCAATTTTTTTAGACGGGCAGTAGTAGTACATCCAACGATCCAACAATGGCATTCGTCAACGACTTGTTTCCTTTTGAAAGCGGTGTACCTGGGGAACAATATACGCATGACCCGGTGCAGCCCTTCCCACAAGTTGTCGACACTACTGCCATTGACAAGTACAATAAACGGATTGCATTGCAACAGACCCCTGTGTCATCAAGTTCTGAGAAGACAGTTCTTGAAAGTGTGATGGAGGTAATGAGGATTAAAGTCGAGACAAAATCGACTATCAGACAAGGGGATGAATATCTACAGTACACTTCTTCGTTGTTGGAGGAGGGTCATCGTAATCCTACAAATCACCGTAAGGTCCGAAGTATCCTCAAAGATGTAGGGCTTTCCTACATTAAGATTCATGCGTGCGCATTTGACTGCGTTCTCTTCTGGAGTAAAGATGCAGAAGGGAATGACCTTGCTAGCCTTGGCGCATGTCTGATATGTCATTCGGACCGATATAAGTTGACGGGAGCAAGCAATAGGAAACCTATAAAAGTGCTTCGGTATTTTCCGTTGAGAGATAGGCTTGAGCGGTTGTACATGTCAGAAACCACCGCAAAAGCTATGAGATGGCACGGTGAGCGGGACTTGGGAGACGCAGATATCATGACACACATCTCTGACGGAGCGGCTTGGAAGCATATAAACAATGAGTTTCCTCATTTTGCGTCAGATGTCAGAAACGTCAGGCTCGGGCTCTCAACCGACGGGTTCAACCCTTTCGGCACCATGAGTCTTTCATACAGTATATAGGCGGTGATTTTGGTACCATTTTCTATCACTAACGATAAACCATTACTTCATCCTTCAAACAGAAAAAGTCATGAAATAAGATATGACCGAAATAATGAAATACGTCTACGGTTGAAAAATGACAAGATTCTGATAAAATTTGTGTGCCGAATGTTGCGGTTAACTGTTTTTTACTTTCGTTTTCCTATGAGTAGCTTGACGTTCGGTATATATTTTGAGGAAAATTTTTATACAATTAGTTGCGTCTCATCGATTTGAAACTATTATATGTTGAAGGTCAGGCCAAAAAACGTCGTTTAACTAGACTAATTTCCGTTTCTAAGCGTTTAGAGGTTTGACTTAGTGGTTTGATCGATAGTTTAGCCGACAAAAATTAGTATTTCGTCGGCTAAACTCTTGCGATCCGCGCATTTTTATTGTCCGCCGTTGGATGGCTCAGATCCGACGGCTGTTGATCTTCCAAAGTATAGCCGGCGATGTTCATAGAATAGCCGACGACATTCGAAGAATAGCCGACGAAATCTTTTAAATCGTCGGCTATTCTCTCTGATATAAGCCCGAAAGTCGCGTTCAGCCCGACATTTCTATCCTCCTCTGGAAAAAAAAAACCCTTCGCTCTCCTCCGCCGAATTTCATCGACGTCCTCCTCCTTCTCCGATCTGCAGCGTCCTCCTCCTCCTCCTCCTCCTCCTTCCCCTCCTCCTCTGGCGTCGTCCTCCTCCTCCTCCGATTAAGGTAATTTTTTTTTTTTTGCAATTTATTTTAATTGTATAATTTAAGTATATAATTTAGATATTTAAGTGTGTGTTAAATTGTTATATATATTGGTTATATATATAAATTGTTAGATTAATTATATATATAAATTTGTAGATTAATTATATAAATTGTTATATATTTGTTAATATATACACATATTTGTGTATATATATATATATATGTTAATGTATATTTTAATTGTTATATGGATAAAATTCACCCAAGGTACCCAAACTTACCTCGCTATACAAGAAAGGTACCCGAACTTGAAAAACGATCGTCATGGTACTAAAAGTTTTAAATCCTATTATAGAGGTACCTAGCGTGTTTTGACCGGCTGGCTTTCCGGTTTTTGATGACGTGGCAGTTCGCATTTTGATTCCGAGGGGCAAATGTCCATTATAACCCCGAGAGTACGCCAGTCAACACAACCCTTTAATAGCTGATATTGTTTGGGTACCTCGGGATTCTTTCTGCATCGCTGGTCTGCTGTGATCCACCTATCCCTAAGTGCGCCTCATCATCATCCTCAGCCTCCAGGAAACAAACTGTAGCCTAGTACCACCTCTCTCTTTGTGCCTAAAGACCCCAACTTTGGTTGAGTTTGGGTCTGGATCAAAACCAGATGGGAAATAGCCGACCAAAGGTGCCATCCTCTCTTGGCTTCCTGGGATAATTTTCATGACAGCAGGTTGGGGTTTCTTTGATGACTTACTTAGCAAGTCTTCTAGTGCAACTTCCATCCTCTAATTCTTTTCCTTGCGAGTTGCGAACTGGTGTTAGTCGGCTCTTGTGAGATTTTGGTAATCACAAACAATAGGCTCTTGTAAGAGATCTTGGTGTTCTTCTTTTTCGTCGAGCAATAGGCCAGCGTAAGGTAGGGTTATAAACTTATAATTCCTTTTTAGTTTTTTTTTTACCTTTTCGGCTACTGCCTTATTCATCTTTTAACATCTAAGTAATAACTAATATGTAATGTAATCTTAATATTGATATCACATGAGTCATGAGATCACAATTTTGTTCAATTCATCTTTGTTTTTGACACACGTAGCCAGTATTTCAATTGCATCAAGCTTCATTGGATAATCGGCATCAAATTTAGGTACCGCATCGCTAGCGTCCTTGGTATAGATCAGCTTTTGTTGGAGGCTAATCTCAGTTTGGAATATCATTATCAACCAGTTGACAGCAAGATAAGAATTAGAGTGGTGCCTCCTTTGTTATATTACCAGTGTCATCTACATATATGTATTACTAGCATGATGCCACAAGGAAGTTAGAGCAGTTTGGTGACACTAGCCTAAGGTGTTTCTACATCTTTTGGCATCTGTATTCACTCTGTTTTCCGTTCACAAAAAAATTGAAAATAGGAGCTGCTAGTTGGTTCTTCATCTACAACTACGAGAAATGTTCAGTAATTAAAGCCAATCTCTAGTTTAAAGAATGAAGTGATTCTTGTTGATTTAAGTGGACATCGCAAATATGAAGAACACGGACTCAAGGAGACAGTGGAACAAAGAAACTTGGTTAAAATCATTCAATAAACATTACAATCTTCAGTTGAAAGTTAGATCTCACACAATAGATTTCAGTAATCCCTCACAGCAAAGGCAGAGTAAAACACACCACAAACCTATTTCATGGTAATTTCTAAATGGTTAGAATGACACTGGCGGAATAGCAAGGACCTAATATCAATCCCAAAAGACAACAAACTGTAGAACCTAAACGAACTCAGTTTACACCCTTCATGAGACAATCTTCACACCCTTGTTCCTTTTCACCACATCTTCTTTAGGATCCATCTTCACAGGCAAAGGGGCGAGAACAACAAATGCTCATTCTGACCCTGACCCTGACCATGACCATTGCCTCTTCTCTGAGTCATTCTGGCTCTCGGGATTCTTTCTGCATCGCTGGTCTGCTGTGATCCACCTATCCCTAAGTGCGCCTCATCATCATCCTCAGCCTCCAGAGCAAAGCCCTTGACATCTTCAACTTCATTAAAGTTCCCAACATGCTGTCCATGATCATCACTGGAATCGCTCCCATCCCCACTCGAAACCGTTTCATCACTGTTGCTAAAGACTTTAAACACATTCCCATCCTCTGCAAAGCTCACACTCTTCTTCACCTTAGGCTGAAACCCACTCCTCCTCTTCGCCGCAGCCCCACTTTCATACTGACCCACACTTTCCTCATCATCATCACTAACATGTTCAAACCCCTCCAGCTCCACATCCTCCTCATCAGTCTCCGAAACTCTAGCAAACCTGCGAATCCTCTCAATCCTCTCCTTCAATTTCCCAACCATTTCCCTCTGATCCTTCCCCAAACCTCCACATTTGCTACCTAAACCCCTAGACTTGTCCACATTCTGAACAGACCTCACATTCGACCTCACATTCTTAACCGGTTTCAAACAAATCACCTGCCTTTTCACCACAACCCCTTCGATAAACTCTAAGAACTTAACTAAATCTCTACTTAAACACCTCTTCCCATCTCTAACAATCGGATCACTACACTGTACATACAACAAATGCAAAAAATTTAACACTAGTAAAAAAAGATTCAAACTTTACGAAAAACAATGAAAAAGGCAAATACCCATCAACGTTTTTACCTGAATGGAGTCGAGCTTGATGAGTAAAGACAATGCTTTCTGAGAAACAGAGTGAAAATCGAAGTGGGTCTGGTTGGAAATAGAGGACTTGAGAGAGGCGAAGGAGGACTTGATAAAGGCGAGGTCTTTGAGCTGCCGGAGAGTCCTTGATCGGCGAACAAGGAAGGCCCGGAAATGATTCTGGATAACCCGAGCAGCATAGTCTCGGAGAGTGAACAAGGAAGTCGTTACGGCTGGCAACCACCACTCCCAGGCGGTCGTTACAGCTGGCAACCACCACTCCCACGGCCGCTGAACAGGCTGCTGCGGTTGCTAGGGCGGCGGTTGCTCCGGCTGCAAGCTTGCCAGAGAATCGCGATTCAGCCAACTGCGAAATGGGATTTCAATGTTAGGGTTTCGCAAAAGTATTTTGGGGAAATCAGGTTGGGGTGTTTTCGGATTGGGCTTCGAGGTTATGATCGGTTTAGTGTAAATTTTGGGTTTTACTCTTTGAACTTCCCCTTCTCTCTCCACTCGTAGTTTGTTAGGCGGAGATTACAGATTTACCCCTCGGAATCAAAATGCGAACTGCCACGTCATCAAAAACCGGGAAGCCAGCCGGTCAAAACACGCTAGGTACCTCTATAATAGGATTTAAAACTTTGGGTACCATGGTGATAGTTTTTCAAGTTCGGGTACCTTTCTTGTATAGCGAGGTAAGTTTGGGTACCATGGGTGAATTTTTTTCTTGTTATATATAAATTGTTAAATTAATTATATATATAAATTGGTAGCCTAATTATATAAATGGTTATATTTATGTTAATATATAAATGGTTATTTGTATGTATATATATGTTAATGATGAAATATAGTTATATTTGTATATAAATGGTTATATTTATGTTAATAGTTAGTATTATTTAAAATTAGTTAAATTATAAATATTAATTTGTTAGTATGTTTTAAAATATGTTAGTATTATTGGTTATTATATTAATTAGAATTTGATATTTAATGTAATATAATTTAATATTAATTAATGTATTAATTTATTTGTTTCCAGATGGCCGATGCATTTAGACAGCTATTCGGAGGCCGTCGTTCCAGATCTAGAGGTTCTGGAAGTTCTGGCGGATCCTGAGACTCCGAGCGTACCCCTAGCCAGCCTGAGAGGACCATCATGCCAGCCAACCTCAGAGGATCGATTCATCCCAGCCGCAGAGGAGTGTGAGCAACCGGCACCAGACCCTTTTATCGGCGGGGCGGCCGTCGAGCAATTCACGTCCCCCTATCCGGCCAGATCCTCCGCGATGTAGTACGCAGCTATTTCAGGACGACATAGCTCCAGACGTTGATCAGGTCCGTCTGCCTGAGGTTCATCGGGAGCCGATGACGAGTCCTGCGCCGTCTGCTGGTGACTCTACAGAGGGGCCTACTCTCCCTAATCAGCTATACCTGCCATACAACATTCCTGCCATAACCGAGGTCGACGAGCATGGTGTGCCCATATGGCCTGCTAGGCCTCAGTACGTGAGTATTGCGGAGGCATACTATTTCTGGCTAAACCCGGGGGTCTAGTAGATACTTGATGAATCCAACTCGATCTCCTGCAATCCTGCTTACTAAGGGGAATACCGAGCGGGCCGGCCTTCACCTCTCCGATGCCTAAGTTAGTATAGTTGGAATATATATAACCAGGGCACGTATGTAAGCGGGGAGAGAGACAAGTTACCTAATAAAGAGGGTAGTTGGGGCCCATATATAGGTGGTTGGGGGTAAGGGCTGGCCTTACTCTTCGATGTGGGACTGGTTCCCTTCTGTTTAGACCTTCTGGTGCCCTCTTAGGCAGGCTGGCGCCCCCGGCCCCTGGGTCCCTGGAGGCAGGATAGAGTGCTAGGCCGCCCGGTGCTGGTGATCCGGTCCCGACCCTTGGGCCGGGCCCTGGTGCGCTTGCTGCGGGTCTATGAGCCTGCTGTAGCCTCTCTGCGGCTACTGTCAACAAGTCCCCCAAGTTCCCGGTCAAGTGCAATCTTGAATGGGGACTTAAATCTGTCTTGCTCTTGTCCCGCAGACCCGCAGGGCTACCGACCTACCGGTGCCCAGTCCCTCAAGTCCGCGTTAAAGATTGGGCGTGACCGAGGTGAGTACCTGTTACCGATGGGAAGCAATAGTTTTATAAGCACATTTGCAATATAAGCAGTAATATGCTCAAGTGTTGTGGTGTTATGAGCATGGAGCCGAGTGGAAGCCGGTGAGTGTATGAGATGATGCCATGATGTCATGATGCCATGCAATATATGTGTGCATGGAATGATAATGAGGCGTTGAAATCCGCCATGCAGGAGATTTTGTGCATGGGATGATAATGAGGCGTTGAAATCCGCCATGCAAGAAATGTGCACGGAACCTCTACCGGGCGATCTGCCGAAACGGAATTCACTGAGCCTCTACCGGGCGATCTGCCGAAACGGACGGGGTGAAGTTCATGGGACCTCGACCGGGCGTTCTGCCATATCGAGACGGGTCCCTGGTGAACTTCAGTACTGGACCTCGACCGGGCGACATGCCATATCGAGACGAGTCCAGGAGTATGGAAATTCGACCGGGCGTCCTGCCATATCGAAACGAGTTTCCCATTGCTAGGCTGCAGGGAGATTACCCTGGTGTTGCGGGCTGTTTGAAGCACCGGCGAACACTTGCTAGTTCTTCTCAGCTTGTGTTGAATAAGCGTTGTGGTAAGGGGGTGGCATTGAGGTGACAAAGCTCGCCGTGTAGCCCCATGTTTGATCGCCTTTCAATGCGATGCAGGGTTTTTATCCTGCTGGACAAGCGTGCATGGGTTAGATGCAAACTCACCCGGGGATATAAGCCCGCCGGTCGAATATTCTCGACCGGTGTCAGCCATGGTTCTGGGCGGAACTCGACCGGGCGACATGCCATATCGAGACGAGTCCCCCCAGTGAGATGCCATGGGGCCAGGTGCATTATGTTCCTGGTAGGGGGGTGGCGTTGAGGTGACAAAGCTCACCGTGCAGCCCCCTTTTGCCGCAGCTAGTGCGATGCAGGGTTTTTATCCTGCTGGACAAGCGTACATGGTTTAGATGTAAACTCACCCAGGTGTATGAAGCCCAAGCCGGTCGAATGTTCTCATGACCGGGGTCAGCCATGGTACTGGGTGGAACTCGACCGGGCGTCCTGCCATATCGAAACGAGTCCCCCAGTGAAATGTCATGGTACCGGGTGGATCCTATTCCCGGAATATGCTCTCGAGCCGGTTGGATGCGTCGTAACCAGTGGGCGGAACTCGACCGGGCGTCTGCCATATCGAGACGAGTCCCCCAAGAGAGATGCGACTGGACGGACCTCGACCGGGCGACATGCTATATCGAGACGAGGCCTCCGGTGATGTGCCATGGAGAAGCCATGCAGCCAGTTGAATGATCATAACCGCGAACTGCCATGGTGCCGGGCGGTCCTCGACCGGGTGTCCTGCCGTATCGAGACGAGGCTTCATACCCGGATGGGTGCTCTCCAAGCGGTTGGATGATCATAACCGCGAGAGAGGTCTTCGAGATATGCAGCGAAGAAGCCATACAGCCGGTTGAATGATCATAACCGCGAACTACCATGGTGCCGGGCGGTCCTCGACCGGGCGTCCTGCCGTATCGAGACGAGGCTTCATACCCGGATGGGTGCTCTCCAAGCGGTTGGATGATCATAACCGCGAGAGAAGTCTTCGAGATATGCAGCGAAGAAGCCATACAGCCGGTTGAATGATCATAACCGCGAACTGTCATGGTGCCGGGCGGTCCTCGACCGGGCGACATGCCATATCGAGACGAGGCTTCATACCCGGATGGGTGCTCTCCAAGCGGTTGGATGATCATAACCGCGAGAGAGGTCTTCGAGATATGCAGCGAAGATTGTCGTGCAAGCGTAGAATCTGGGGAAGTGGGAGGGCCTGACTCCTTGATTCCCGCTCCTACCTTCCTGTCGCCAGCGCGTGGGACAAGTGGCTGACATGCATTTAAGGAGGAAGTCCATCAGTCCCGTCAGTTATGATGGCATGGGGAGGTTACCAATGCTGGGACATGTGCCAGCGCGGGGCGGTCTTGAGATGTAGGGCCTGGATTCGCAGGCGTTTGAGTTGCTCTGATTACTTGTTTTGGAGGGATTTCGATTGCCTAGGGCACTGGTCCCCTCTATAAAAAGGCCTCTTCTACTCTTCTTTCTGTTGTTGCTTCTTGCTTTGGAGAAACTAAGAGAAAGAGAGGAATCCGGCGAGCACTGTCAGCCCTTCTTGCCCCACGAGATCCGTGTCTTGAACGCTCCCTACCATTGCGCGCTGCTTTCCCAGGGCCGATTGTCCTCGGTTGAGCATACTAATTGGTAAGTTTGTTTGATTTCTTTGCCCCGGTGTTGTTCTTGTTTTTGGCTTTGTTGTTTTGCGGCGGGGGGGAGGGATCTCTGCCGCTGACGGAACTGCTTCTGCGGCGGACTTGGGGAGAGGCCGTAGGAGGTGCCGTTGTAGCCTGTTGCTGACGAGCGCTAGGGTTTTGTGTTCTTCCCCTAGGTTAAGATGTCGTCTTCAGGTTCCGACCGGGCTTCCGAATCGGCTGCCAGGGGTCCCCTCGTGGATGATGCGGAGAGGCTGGATAACTGGCTCAGTTCGGAATCTCCGGAGACCGAAGTCGCTGACTGCTCCGGGAGCAGGGTATCGACTCCGTCCTCTTCTTCGTCTTCCGGGGCTGAATCCTCAGAGACTGAAATACCGCACGGGGTGCGCCTTGCAGGCGCTCCGGCCGTGAGCTACACCATCGGCAGAGGGAAGTACGCTGTGGTGTGTGATGAACCGGAGGAGAGCATGACCCCTGGAGAGATTGCAGCGTTCCGGGAAACGTGGGGTATCCCAGATAGAGTTCTGCTACGGCCCTTGAATCCTGGAGAGTCAGCCTGCAACCCAGAAGAAGGTTGGGTTGCCGCGCATCAGGATCAGTTCCGGCACGGACTCTCGTTCCCGCTGCCAAATTTCGTGCAGTATATGCTGAGTGCACTGCAAGTGTCGCCCGCACAGCTTCCTGGGCTCCAGTGGAGACGACTACTGAGCCTTGGCTGCTTGTACGAGTTTTCTGGGATGAATATACCCACGGTAAACGAGTTCCGGGCCTTGTACAGGCTGTCGTACTCCAGGAAGCAGGGGTCCCATGGTTGCCTGTCCTTCAACACCCGGAAGCCTCCACCGATTGTCACCAATATGCCTACATGGGTAGACAACAGCTGGAGGAAGAAGGTGGTGATGGTGGGCGGGAAGTGGCAAGCGAGGAGTAAAGAGTACTGGGTTCCTGGTGCCTTCCAACCCATTGGCGACCAGTCGTACGAGCTATCCGATCTGGAGCGTGAGAGGATCTCGACCATAACCGGATGTTGGGACGATCTGGAACGGAGTTCTTACAACTTCATCCGACGCGAAGTGCTGGAATACTGCCAGCTTGGGCGGGGTCCCGGTGCGTAGGAAGCCCTTGAGCGGTCATACTTTGTGCTAGTTTCTGCAAAATACTAACCGTTTGCTTTCCTTGCAGGTGCATCTTCCCGGGCGACTATCAAGCCCGAAACCACTCTCTCTATGGACGGGGAAGACCTCCTCAACAAGCTGAAGGAGAAGGCCGAGATCGTCTCGCGGACGTCGGTGGACGACGTGTCCGGCCGGCTGACGACTCATGCGGAGCCGAGGGCTATGGACGTCGATGACGACGCCTATGTCCTGAAGCGGGTGAAGACCCATCATGCTGTAGGCCTCCTAGCGCCTGGAAAGGGCAAGAGCACCGGGGGGGCAGTGAGGATTCCCGGTGGGATGAACAGGATCCCCAACCGGCCCCGGTAAGCGCACGATCTTCCTCTCCGGAAGGTCGGGGAGAGAAACGGAAGGTCGGGGACGTTCCTTCCGCCGCACTGGTGACGCTTACCGGCGGGTCGGCACGGGAGAACCTGGCCAAACGGTTCAGGATAACCAGCGGTGCGCAAACCAACGCTGCTGGGGAGAATGCTGCTGCTGCTACTCGGCAGAGTAGTCCAGCGCCTGCGGAGGCACCGAGGGGAAGCCCGGATGGTGCAATCGTCCGGCAAGTGGCGGCGGACTTGGCCAGCCTTGGCCTGGACAGTCCCGGGGTTGCTGGAGCCCTGGCGGGCGGAAATCGTCCAAAATGCAAAGAATCCGTCCTTCGGGTGAGTACTGCATGGCACCACTATACTGCATGTGGCTTGTTTCTTTTGCTGCTTGACTAACTCTTTGGTGTTGCGCAGTTGTTGTACAGTCTGTACGAACCGGACGCGAGCGAGGAGTTGTCGGAGCTGCAGAGACAGATAACTGCTTTATCCGAGATCCGACAGCGCCTGGAGGTGGAGAAGTCTCGCTCGGACCGGGAGAAGGCCAGATCGGAGGAGAGGGCCAAGATGCTGGAGGAGCAGAACCGGATCCTGGAGAAGGAGAGGGCCGACCTGGAGGCCAAGGTGGACGAGCTCCAAGTGGGAGCTGCTGCTCTGCGCGCCGCCTCTGCTGCTCCGGCCGGGGAAGATGACCCGGAACTCTACGAGCGGGTCGTTCTCAAATACCGCGAGAGCGATCAGTTCCTGGAGTTTCTGGTGAAGGCCAGGGAAGAGGGCATCTCGGATGCGTACACGGAATGGGCGGGGAAGGGATGGTTAGACACTTCCCTGATGTCGACTGCTGCTGAAGGAGATATCCATGAGCAGTCGGACATCCATCAGGAGGCGGTGGAGGAGCAGCCGGGTGAAGCGATTCGCTCGGACTTGGATTCTTTTACCAACGGTGCCGAGTCTGCCCAAGCCGGAGTCAACACCGGGACTGATGTCGACGACGAGGGTACCGCAGGAGAGGCTGGCGGATTGTCCGCTGAAGGCGGAGTCGTAGCTCCTTAGGATTTTCTTGCCCTTTTCCTTGTAATCTTTCTGGATCGGTTACTGCTTGTGTTTCTGCCTAAACCCGGGGGTCTTGGTAGATACTTGATGAATCCGACTCGATCTCCTGCAATCCTGCTTACTAAGGGGAATACCGGGCGGGCCGGCCTTCACCTCTCCGATGCTTAAGTTAGTATAGTTGGAATATATATAACTCGGGCACGTATGTAAGCAGGGAGGGAGACAAGTTACCTATTTATGGTGGTAGTTGAGGCCCATATATAGGTGGTTGAGGGTGAGGGCTGGCCTTGCCCTTCGATGTGGGACTGGTTCCCTTCTGTTTGGATATTCTGGTGCCCTCTTTGGCAGGCAGGTGCCCCTGGTCCCCGGACCCTTGGAGGCAGGATAGACCGCTGGGCCCCGAGGCCTGGTGCTGGTGCTCCGATCCTGAGTCCTGGGCCGGGCCCTGGTGTACTTGCCGCGGGTCTGTGGGCTTGCTGTAGCCCCTCTGCGGCTACTGTCAACAAGTCCCCCAAGTTCCCGGTCAAGTGCAATCTTGAATGGGGACTTATCTGTCTTGCTCTTGTCCCGCAGACCCGCGGGGTTACCAACCTACAGGTCCCCAGTCCCCCAAGTCCGCGTTAAAGATTGGGCGTGACCGAGGTGAGTACCTGTTACTGATGGCAAGAAATATTTTATAAGCATGTTGGGTAATGTAAAATAGGATTGTGCTCGAGTGTTAGAGCATGGAATGGGGTGGAAACCCGAAGAGTGTATGAGATGATGCCATGCGATAGATGGTGCATGGAATGTTGATGATGAGGCGTTGAAATCCGCCATGCGAGAGATTAATGCATGGAATGATGGTGATGAGGCGTTGAAATCCGCCATGCAAGAGATTAATGCACGGAATTCTGATTGGGTCTGCTGCCCTTCGAAGCTCACTGGTCCCGGACTGGGCATCCTGCCAAATCAGAACGGAGCGGTGCAAACTGGGCCAGAACCGGTTGTTCTGCCAAATCAGAACGGAGCGGTGCCAACTGGGCCAGAACCGGGCGTTCTGCCAAACTAGAACGGAGCGGTGCAAACATTTGCTAATTCTTCTCAGCTTTGTGTTTAAATAAGCGATGAGGTAGATGTGCAGGTTTGTTAGCCTGCGGGGAGACTTGTTCTGTGTTAGAGATACAATCTGCCCTGTGGGATGGTGTAGAGATAACGAGTCTCCCCCATATGTCCCCAAAGGTATCGCAGTTCAGTGCGATGCAGGGTTTTTATCCTGCTGGACAGTATCGCGGTTCAATGCGACGCAGGGTTTTTATCCTGCTGGACAAGGGTACATGTGTTAGATGTAGACTCGCCCGGTTTGTAAAGCCCATGCGTTTGCCATGGGGGCGGACTCGATGGGTGACATGCCTATCGAAACGAGTCCCCCTGTGAAAAAACCATGGGTCCGGATGTTTATGTTTCCGGAAAGTACTCTCAACCTGGTGGGATATGACGGAATCGATGAGGTGGGCCTCGCCCGGGCGTTCTGCCATATCGAGACGAGGTCGTTGGTGTAAATGCGGGGGAAGATGCCATGGAGCCGGTTGAATAATCATAACCGCGGACTACCATGGGACCGGGCGGGACTCGCGCGGGTAACATGCCATATCGGTGCGAGGTCCTGCTCAAACCCGGATAGATGCTCTTGAAGCGGTTGGATCAGCAATACTGGTGAGAGGTCTTCCTAAGCGGTTTTGAATTGCAATGATGATGGCGTGCAACCGTGGAATCTGGGGAAGCGTAGGGGAGCGTGACTCCCTGGCTCCTGCTCCTGCCTTCCTGTCGCCAGCGTGTGGGACAGGTGGCTGACATGCATTTAAGGAGGGAGTCCATCAGTCTCGTCAGTTATGATGGCGTGGGCAGTTTTACCAATGCTGGGACACGTGCCGTCAGGGGACGGTTTTGTGATGGAGGGCCTGGATTCGCAGGCGTTTGAGTTGTTCTGATTGTGTTTTTGGAGGGATTCCTAAATGCCTAGGGCACCGGTCTCTTCTATAAATAGGTCTCTTCTGCTCTTCTTTCTATCTTTGTTGCTTGTACGTTTTTAAGAGACCGAGAGAAAAAAAGGAGGTGGTCCGGCGAGAAGAAAACCCTAAGTTCCTTGCCCCAAGAGATCCGTTGTTTGAAGCGCTCCCAAGCCTCCTTTTACCATTGCTCGTTGCTTTCGCTGGGCGGATTGTCCTCGGCTGAGCATACTAATCGGTAAGTTGTGTTCTTTGCCCCGGTGTGTCTTGGTTTTTTTTGTTGATTTGTTGTTTTGCGGCGGGGGGGGATCTGTGTCGCTGACTGGGTTGCTCAGCGGCAAACTTTTGGGGGGGGGCGTTGAAGGTGGTGTTGTAGTCTGTTGCTGACGAGCGTTAGGGTTTTGCTTTCCTGCCCTTAGATTAAGATGTACACTTCGAGTTCGGAGGAGGCTTCTGAATCTGCCGCAGGAGGTCCTGTGGTGGATGATGTGGAGAGGATGCAGGACTGGCTCGATTCTGAAACCCCGGAGCAAGAAGCCACGGACCGCTCCGGGAGCGGTGCCTCGTCCACGTCCTCGGATTCCGGGTCAGATTCCTCGGAAGCTGAGATACCGCACGGGGTGCGAATGGCCGGTGCGCACGCTGAAAGCTACACGCTTGGCAGGGGAAGAACTGCTGTGGTGTGTGACGAACCGGAGGAGAGCCTGACTCCCGCGGAGATCGCTGTGTTTCGGGAAACGTGGGGTATCCCGGACGATATCTTTTTGCGTCCACTGAACCCTGGAGAGTCGGCCTGTAACCCGGAGGAGGGTTGGGTTGCCGTGCATCCGGACCAGTTCCGGCACGGGATGTCGCTACCGCTGCCTGACTTTGTGCAGTATATTCTGAGTACCCTGCCAGCGTCGCCCGCGCAGCTGCCCAGTCTTCAATGGAGGCGGCTACTAAGCCTAGGTTGCCTGTACGACTTGTCCGGAATGAGTATGCCTACGATCAATGAATTCCGGGCGCTGTATAGGTTGTCCTACTCGAGGAAGGCGGGGTCCAAAGGCTGCTTATCCTTCAATTCCCGCAGCAATCAAGCGGTTATCACCACTATGCCTTCATGGGTAGACAACAGCTGGAGAAAGAAGGTGGTGATGGCTGGCGGGGCTTGGCAGGTGAAGAGGAGGAGGTACCGGGTGCCTGGCGCCTTCCAGCCCATAGGCGACCAGTCGTTCCAGTTGTCCGAGTTGGAGCAGGAGAGGGTCTTGACCATTCTCGGCTGCTGGGACCACCTGGAGCGAAGTTCGTACAACTTCATCCGGCGAGAAGTGCTGGAACACTGTGGGCTTGGGCGGGATCCCGGTGGGTAGCAAACCCTAGCGGTGGGATTTCTTGTGCTAGGTTTTGCTCAATCAATTTTAACGTTTCTCTTTGTCCTGCAGGTGCGTCAACCCGGGCGGTGATCAAGCCCGAAAACACTCTTTCGATGGACGGGGAAGATCTCCTGAAGCAACTTACGGAGAAAGGCGCGAGCGTGGCCCGGTCCTCGGTGGAAGCGGACGGGCGGGTTACGTTGCACGAGGAGCCTCAGGCCCGGGATCTGGACGAATCGTTCTACGTGCCGGAGCGAGTGAAGACCCATCACACTGTGGCAGCAACGGTGCCAGGGAAGGGCAAGAGCACCGGGGGACCGGTGCGGGTTCCTGGGGGAGAAAACAGAGTCCCCAACCGTGCGGCGAGCCTGGGTATCGCTGCTTTTGTTCCTCGTGCAAGCGCACGTGCCGCCGCTCCCGAAGGGCGGGGAGAGAAGCGGAAAGGGCCGGAGGGTCCGTCCCCCTTGTTGGTGACGCTAACTGGCGGATCATCCCGGGAGGTCCTGGCGAAGCGGGTCAGGACAACCAGCAGCGTAGCATCCCATGCTGGGGAGGGAGCCGGAGTGGCCCGCCAGAGCAGTCCTGCGCCTGCGGAGGTGGGTATGGGAAGTCCGGACAATACTCTCGTTCGGCAGATGATGGCGGACCTGGCTAACTTCGGCCTGGACAGGCCCGGGGTTGATGGCGTGCTGGCGGGTGGCAACCGGCCAAAATGCAAGGAATCCATCCTCCGGGTAAGTACCGCATGATACCACCGTATTGCTTATATCCCGCCTTCTTTCTTTGCCACTTGACGGCCTTTACTGTCCTGCAGCTGCTCTACCACCTGTACCAGCCGGATGCAAGTGAGGAGCTCCCGGTGCTGAAGAGGCAGATAGCTGCGCTATCCAGGTCTCAGAAGCTTCTGGAGGTGGAGAAGTCCCGCTCGGATCGGGAGAAGGCCAGGGCGGAGGAGAGAGCCAAGAAGATGGAGGAAAAGGCCAGGAAGATGGAGGAAAGGGCCCGGGAGCTGGAGGAGCAGAACCGGAGCATGGAGAGTGAGCGGGAGCGGGCTGACGCTGAGAGGGCCGAGCTGGAGGCCAAGATAGACGAGCTCCAGGCGCGTGCCGCCGCTGCTGCTGCTGGCGGAGATGATCCGGGACAGTTCGACCGGTTCGTTCTTCAATACGAGGAGAGCAATCGGTTCCTGGACTGCCTGGAGAAGGCCCGGGAGGAAGGCATCTCGGATGCCTACACGGAATGGGCGGCGAAGGGGTGGTTAAATACTTCCCTGATGCCTGGTACCTCTGCCGAAGGAAATGCTCCTGTGGAGCCTATGGAGCCGGTCATCCAGCAGCTGGCGGCGGAGAAACAGTCAGGAGCAGAACATCGCTCGCACTTGGATTCTTTTACCAACAGTGCCGAACCTGCCGGAGCTGAGGTCGACGACGAAGCCACCGGTGGAGATGCGGCTCCATAGGACGTTTTTCTCGCTTTTGCTTGTAAAAGAAAACTCTCCGGAGCGGTTTACTTTTTGGATACTTTAACTATGAATATATATGTCTGAGCTTGCGGGGCCAGAATTTTCAAAAGTAGTTTGCATATATTTGATCTTTACAATCGGTTGAACCGGCGATATGCCAAACTAACCGCCTGGACCCAGCGGGTTTACCAGGCCGGGTTACCCTCCCGGTCGGGGCCTGCTCCTCTCCCCCCTACATATCTCTGGAGCTGGCCGCTGTCAATCAAGCCCTGTACTGCAGTCTTGAGGGCGAAGCACTGGTTCGTCCGATGAGTTGCCTCATCGTGGTACGAGCAGTACTTGCCTGTCTGTGCCGTCGTGAGCTTCCCTTTGGGGTACCTTCTCTGGGGCGGTGGGGCAATGACGTCCGCATTCTCCAGCAGGATGTCCTCATATGATGCGGTGAGAGTGGAGAAGACTTCTTGATTAGCCGGGGGTGCTGGCATAATTGCCAGGGGGCGCTCTTGGTGGTACGGTGCAGGTTTGTTCTCGGTCCGAGGCTGGGGCCTGTCAGAGAAGGGTCTCTGCTGTCGCTGCGGCCAGGTCTTGCCGTTGTTGTTGTTGTTCCGGCCGGGTCGGCGACTCCCGTGCTCGGCTCGCTGGCCGGGTTTGCTCTCGTGACTGCGCGGGGGATCCTCTACCCGAGGATGGTCCAAAGACTGCTCATCCCGCTTCCTCTTCAGCAGGTGGTTCCCGTAGGTCTCATGATCAGCCTGGGCATGCCGGATGGCCATAGCCATCAACTCGTCGTAGCCCTGAGGGAGTTCTACCCTGACGGCGTAGGAAAACTTCCCTGCCCGAAGCCCCTGCTTGAATGCCATCTCGGCGATGCCTTTGTCCAAGTTCCGAACTCCGGCCGTGGCCGTCTGCCACCGGTTGACAAAGGTTCTCAACTCTTCCCCGGGGGCTTGGATGCAGTTGAAGAGGACGGTGGATGTCCGCGCTCCCTCGACTCGGAGGATGAAGCGGCCTACGAACCGGTCAGCCAGCTGTTCGAATGCCTCGATTGAATTCGCAGGAAGCTCGTAGAACCAACTGAGCGCCTCTCCGGACAGGGTCTCCTGGAAGATGTTGCAACAGATTGCATCGGAGTAACCCTTGGCGCAGGTCTGGGATCGGAAGCTGTCCAGATGCTGATACGGGCAACCGGACCCGGAATAGGTGAGCTTGAGGGACTTCTGGTTGCCAGATCTCCCCGACTCTATGACTCGGTGTGAAAAGGGGCCCATGCGCTCGTTGAACCGGGCGCCTTCCAATGGCCGGGCCGCTCTCCTCTCGTTTGCCTCCATCTGGGCCTTCAGATCCGACACGGTGCTGGCTAGCAGTTGCAGCGCCCGGGCGGTTGGAGTATCCACTTCACCCACGGACGAAGTGTGCGGCTGGTGGGAGGCGGGCGTGCTCTTTGGCAGGTCCTCGCCGGCTCGTGACTTCTCCCGCATAGGCTCGCTGGATCGGGCGCCCGAAGATTGTCCAGCCTCTAGCCGCCGGGGTTGGAATAGCAGGGGTGCGGCTTGTGCCTCGGCCATGGCAGCACTGCGCTGCTGCCCCCTCTCTAGGGCGGCTACCAGGGCGGCGTTTACCGCCTCTATCTCTTCATATCGGGCCTGGGACTTGGCTCGGTCCCGGTCGTTCTCCTCTCTGAGACGACTAACTTCCGCGGCCATTGCTCGTACCTTTCCCGCCAAGCCGTCATGGTCGGGGCTGTACGTGGGGTCTTGATCCTGGCTCTCAGACTGATCACTCGAATCATCCGAGAACGTCAGGGATAGGCCACGAAGCACTGGGCTGCCTTCGTCCTCTATCGGGTCTTTCCCGTGCGAGCTCTCGTGGCGGGGCTCTGGATCACCGGAGGGCCCTCCATGGCTCCTTCCCAAATCGCTGCCCTGCTCGCCACGCGTCTCCCGTGTGACGACAGGGGTGGAGGCGAGCGTTTGCACAGCTGCAATACGCCCTTCCTCAGTAGTCCCTTTCTCTCGACTCATTCCCACAATCTCAGCCAGCGGTGTTGCTTGCACGGCTTCTTGTTCAGAGTTCCCACAGACGGCGCCAATTGTTTCTGCCTAAACCCGGGGGTCTTGGTAGATACTTGATGAATCCGACTCGATCTCCTGCAATCCTGCTTACTAAGGGGAATACCGGGCGGGCCGGCCTTCACCTCTCCGATGCTTAAGTTAGTATAGTTGGAATATATATAACTCGGGCACGTATGTAAGCAGGGAGGGAGACAAGTTACCTATTTATGGTGGTAGTTGAGGCCCATATATAGGTGGTTGAGGGTGAGGGCTGGCCTTGCCCTTCGATGTGGGACTGGTTCCCTTCTGTTTGGATATTCTGGTGCCCTCTTTGGCAGGCAGGTGCCCCTGGTCCCCGGACCCTTGGAGGCAGGATAGACCGCTGGGCCCCGAGGCCTGGTGCTGGTGCTCCGATCCTGAGTCCTGGGCCGGGCCCTGGTGTACTTGCCGCGGGTCTGTGGGCTTGCTGTAGCCCCTCTGCGGCTACTGTCAACAGCTTGTATACTTGCTTGAATATGAATATACTGGAACTGGCAGAGCCGGTGAAATTTTCTCAAAAGTAGTTTGCATATATTTTTGTTTTTACAACGGTTGAACCGCGAACTATGCCAAACTAACCGCTCGGTGCCAGCGGGTTTTACCAGGACTGGTCACGTTCTTGATCGGGGTCTGTTCTTCTTTTCCCCACATACCGCTGGAGCTGGCCGTTATCAATCAAAACCTGCACCGCTGACTTGAGAGCGTAGCACTGGTTTGTTCGATGAGTAGCCTCATCATGGTAAGAGCAGTACTTGCCCGTCTGCGCCGTTGTAAGTTTCCCCTTGGGGAACCTTCTCTGGGGCGGTGGGGGAATGACGCTCCCGTTCTCAAGTAGGATATCCTCGTAGGAAGTGGTGAGAGCAGTAAAGACTTCTTGATTGACCGGTGGTGGTGCTGGCATGATTGCTAGGGGGCGCTCCTGGCGGAACGGCGCCAGCTTGTGCTCGTTCTGGGGCTTATCAGAATAGGACCTCTGCTGCCGCTGTGGCCAGTTTCTGCTGTTGGCGTTCCGGCAAGGCCGAGCGATGCGGTTATCGGTCCGCTGATTGGGCTTGGCTTCCTGGGTGGGTGGGGGGTTCTCTTCCCGAGGATGGTCTTCCTGCTGCTCATCCCGCTTCCTCTTCTGCAGGTGGTGCCCGTAGGTCTCATGATCGGCCATAGCCATCAACTCGTCGTACCCCTGCGGGAGTTCTACCCGGACGGCATAGGAAAACTTGCCCGCTCGGAGCCCTTGTTTAAACGCCATCTCGGCGATGCCCTTGTTCAGGTTCCGAACTCCGACCGTAGCCGTCTGCCAGCAGTTGACAAAGGTTCTCAGCTCCTCTCCGGGGGCTTGTCTGCAATTGAAGAGGATGGTCGACGTCCGGGCTCCCTCGACTCGGAGAATGAAGCGGCCTACGAACCGGTCGGCTAACTGCTCGAATGCCTCGATCGAGTTTGCCGGAAGCTTGTAAAACCAGCTGAGTGCTTCTCTGGACAAAGTTTCCTGGAAGATGTTGCAGCAGACTGCATCGGAGTATCCCTTGGTGCAGGTTTGGGACCGGAAGCTGTCCAGATGCTGGTACGGGTAACCGAATCCTGAGTAGGTGAGCTTGAGGGACTTCTGGTTGCCAGATCTTCCCGACTCCATGACCCGGTGTGAAAAGGGACCCATGCTCTCATTAAACCGGGCGCCCTCCATTGGACGCGCGGCTCTTCTCTCGTTGGCCTCCATTTGGGCCTTTAAGCTCGACACGGTGTTGGCCAGCATCTGCAGCGCTCGCGCGGTCGGAGTCTCAGCTTCATCCACTGACGAAGCGCCAGGCTGGCGGGAGGTTGTTGCGCTCTTTGGCGGGCCTGCGCCTGCTGGCGACTTCTGCCGTACGAGGTCACCGGGTCGTCCGCCCGAAGAGTGCCCTGCTTCGGTGTGTTGAGGTTGGACCGGCGGGAGTGTCGCCTGTGCCTCGGCCATGGCGTTACTGCGCTGCTGTCCCCTTTCCAGGGCAGCCACGAGGGCAGTATTCACCGCCTCCATCTCTTCGTACCGAGCGTTGGACTTGGCTCTGTCCCTGTCGCTCTCCTCTTTCAGACGACTGACCTCCGCGGCCATCGCCCGTAGTTCTCCCGCCATACTACTATGGCCGGGGCTGTACGTGGGGTCCCGGTCCGGGCTCTCAGATCGATCGCTTGAATCATCTGAGAACGTTAAGGCGAAGCCCCGTCGCTCTGGGCTGTCTTCCTCCTCTGCCGGGCCTTTGCCTCGCGAGCTGTCGCGGGGGGGATCCGGCACGCCGGATGGTCCCCCACAGCTCTCTCCATGCTGACCGTTGCCCCAGTCGCCGCGCGGCTGCCGCGTGACGGCTGGGGTGGAAGTGAGCGTCTGCACTACTGCAAGGCGTCCCCCCTCGGTGGTCTCTCTCTCTTAACTCATCTCCGATCTCTTTCCCAACGGTGTTGCTTACACGGCTTTTCGTTCAAGATTCCCACAGACGGCGCCAATTGTTTCTGCCTAAACCCGGGGGTCTAGTAGATACTTGATGAATCCAACTCGATCTCCTGCAATCCTGCTTACTAAGGGGAATACCGGGTGGGCCGGCCTTCACATCTCCGATGCCTAAGTTAGTATAGTTGGAATATATATAACCAGGGCACGTATATAAGCGGGGAGAGAGACAAGTTACCTAATAAAGAGGGTAGTTGGGGCCCATATATAGGTGGTTGGGGGTAAGGGCTGGCCTTACTCTTCGATGTGGGACTGGTTCCCTTCTGTTTAGACCTTCTGGTGCCCTCTTAGGCAGGCTGGCGCCCCCGGCCCCTAGGTCCCTGGAGGCAGGATAGAGTGTTAGGCCCCGAGGCCGGGTGCTGGTGATCCGGTCCCGACCCTTGGGCCGGGCCCTGGTGCGCTTGCTGCGGGTCTGTGGGCCTGCTGTAGCCTCTCTGCGGCTACTGTCAACACATACCGTTATGAGCCATTTGAGAGACCTGAGCTCCTGATTTCGGCGAGATTAAAAGGAAAGTCGACAGAAGGGTCATCGAGTTCAGGTAACATTTGATTTTATTAATTAAATGTTTTATTAAAATTAACGCACTAATATTTAATTTTATTAACCAATCGTCGTTTATGTGATAGGGACCGCCGCTAGCAGTTCAAGCCGAAATACTAGAGGTGTCATATGTTTTGATACGCTCAGGAAAAGTGTTGAGACCAGCGGGAGGATCCAGATCAACGAACCCCCTAATCAGGATGTTAAGGGGGAAAAAACGCCGCGATTACGCGGGTTGCGTGGGAGCACTAATTAGGGATAGAGTCCCTATGTTGTGGACACGGTGGGCTGATGTGCCGGAAGAGATCAAGAGGGAGGTCAACAACTCGGCGTCGGTGAGTAATTTAAAAAACTTAATTTCTTTATCGTAATATTTAATAAGTTTTGGTATTGTTATAATTTTAAAACTAATAAAATATTATCTTTCAGACATACTTCGAGATTGCCGAACACAAGCAGGCTTGGACGTACGGGATGCAGAATTCGAGGTACGTTGGGAATTCCTCATCTTATATTTTGAAATATTTTATGATATTAATAATATTTCTAATGCACTTTTGTTTTTTCCGTAGGTTCAAAGAGTGGAAGAACGAGCTCCGTACCCACTTCACCGGATACGACAAATATGGTCGTATGGGTACTCCAAGAGAGTTCATGTTCAGGGAGTACGAGTGGCGTTGGTTGAAGACAGTAGACTTCAACAACCCAGTTATGCAGGTAAATACTAAACTTAACTATAAATGTTTATTTATTTAATATTTTAATTATTAGTTTAATTATTTTATAATTATTACACTAATATTTTTTTATGCATTTTTCTAATATTTTATTATTTGTTTGAAGGAACGGTCTCGGATAAACTCTGTGAACCGCCGCCGTAACACAACCCCCCATCATGGTGGTTCTAGGCCATTTTCACAATATCAGGAGGAGGCGCTTAAAGATCATCCGTACGTAGAGACGTTCAAGAAGGCTTATCCATTAGCGACAGAAGACCTTGTAAGTCGTTGATTACGATTTTAAAATTTTTATTATTAATTTTACTTAATTATATATTTGTTATAATATTAATATTTTTTTTTTCCCGTTCAATTAGGAGAGGGTGAACCGGGCCGAAGAAGAAATGTTGCAGGCAGTAGTTCGGGAGACACAACCGAACATTTCAGAGGAACATCTGCAAGAAGCCCTGAGCCAGGTCGACCGATCGAATGTCCAAACTGTAGCGAGGATATTCGACGCAGCCTTCCCAAAACGGTCAAATGACTACTACTGCCGGGGTTTAGGAAGTTCTGGAATAGGGGTCCTGAAGACCACTAAGGGAGCTCAAAAGAGGGGACACCCAACAGATGAAGGGGGAAATGCAGAGATTGACAGAAGAAAATGCAAGCTTGGCGGCCCAGTTCCAGGAGCAACAACGCAGAACACAGCAGTATCAGATGGAAATGGAGCGTTGGCATGCTGAATGCGAGAGAATTCGGCGACAGAACTACGCCGGCCAACAAAACTGGTGGTATGCTATGTTCGCGGCACAACAACAAGGCCTTGAACCCCCGCCCCCGTTTGAGCCGTTAGATGAACCTCGAATGCCGAGACCTCCCGAGTTCATTCAGCAGGATGACGAGCATGATGGACAGTAGGATGGTGGCCAGGATGGAACAAATTAAACAATTAATGAAAAACGTGTTTCTTGTTGGTGTAAATGCATGGATTGTCATTGTGAATTGCAAGTTGCTTGGAATGGTAATTTATAAATTAATTTAATTTTTTTTCCCCAAAATGACATTATAGCCGACGATTTTGACATTATTTCGTCGGCTATCAATGCTATAGCCGACGATTTTTACCAAATTTCGTCGGCTATAACTGTTATACCCGACGAAAATGACATTATTTTGTCGGTGGTCTATGTTAAATAGTGACGTTTCGTCGGCTATAACTAATTAATGCCTCTTAAAATATTAATTTTTTCCGACGAAATCTGCTGTTTTGTCGGCTATATTTCAGAACAAATAACCGACGAAACAGAAGATATCATCGGCTATATTTTACGATATCGTCGGCCATATGTGAAAATATCCGAGGAATTTCGTCGGGCATTATGCCAACTTTTGGTCAACAAAAATATATTTACGTCGGTGATAACTTTGGAATGGCCGACGATGTCTTTATTTTCGTCGGGTATATTTTTACCGACGCCGTTTTATCGACGAATAATAGCCGACGAAATTTTCGTCAATAGAATGAATAGCCGACGAAAATTTTGAATAGTAGACGCAATTTTTTTCGTCGGCTATTCTGTCCGATCTGGTAGTGGGAGCACAATGTGCGACGATATTAATATGTGTATACCCTCATTTATGCTTCGTTTAACCTTATTTGTCTAAGATAGAGTTTGGTGTCAATTTGGTAGATTTTGGTAAAATGTGCTTAATAATCCGAAAAATAACTAAGTTTAAGAAATCTGGAAAATAATGTAAAAAATTGTCTTTTTCGTGATTCTGAGACTCGTGGAATTGTGACTTAACCTTTTCCAAATTTTATGAAATTTGGTCTGCATTATTATGGTTAGCTAATGTGTGTTGTTTCAAAAATTCAGATTAATCGGAGCATGGGAAGTCACCCAAAAGATGGCTGCAGCTTAGCAGCTCGAGCAAACCAATCCAGAGACTAAACATGATTTTCCTGGGACTGTGTTCTGACTTCCGGAATTTTTGTACGACGCATCGCTTGGAACCAGAGAACGTGCCATACACCGTTGGAAAGCTATACGAATCTAGTTTCTTTGGGACTATGGAATCACATCAATTGGAGCACCGAGGAAAGAGTTATGCTGGTTGCAACACGACAAGGTCACTGCCAGGCGATTCCAGAAAGCTACTGCCTCTTTTCCTTCTTTTCTGTTTTGGATGGACATTTTGGCATCCAAATGCATATTTAAAGATTGTCCAAGCTTAATGAAGGTTAGAGGATGGCACCATGATCATGCAAAGTGAAGAATAATGAAGAGTGAAGCTTTCCTAGTCAAGCTAGGAGAAGGTTTGCCGGCAAGCAAAGCTGCCGGATGTGCAATAGGCCGGTTGGGACATTTTCGGTGGATCAAAAGTCATTAAATGATGTTGCCAAGTCAGCATAAGAAGTTCAAGAAAATGTGCTGTCCATGCCTTAAAGAAAATTCAGAAAATAAAGTCCTAGATGTACCATGAAAGGAAGGTTACAAACCTTATTCTACTAGGTTTTGTGAAACCTATTTTACCTAGGTTTTCTCTAGGGTTTGCCGGCCTCTTTCTCCTATATATAGGACCGCTTTCATTCAGAAAAACTTGTCACATCTTTTAGCCAAAACTCTTGTCATAAACTCTACCAAAAAATTCTACCTCAAGTCCTACATAAAACCCCAGCCGTCACCCTCACCTTCACCAAGTTTCTGCCGAAACTTGAATTTCCTGCCGAGCCTATAGCTACTGCCCGTGCAGCCTCCTCCATCATTCATCACCAAGATCAACACGAGTTGCTGCCCTAAGGTGTCTAAATGTGTGATCTACTCCCCTCGGCTTGTAATTTTATGGTTTTATGCTTTTATGTCTATGTAAAACATATGTTCTTTTGGTATTTGTTCTTATGTCTATGTATGAACAATTTGTTTGATTGGATTTGTATGTTTAATTCAAAGCATGATTTTGATTCTTTGTGTGTGATCAACTCTAAAGTTTTGATTTCATGGTTTTATGAAAGATAGCATGTGAACATACACTATAAATAAGTAATCGGTTAGAACTTAGGATGCATGCAATGACTTAATTTTGAATTCGATATTGGTTTAGTCTTTTAAATCTGTGTGCATAAAGGTTGCTGCTTAGCACAATTGCAATGTGTTTTGAGTATCAATCTTGTTTCTGTCAAATAAATAGGTAGAGTCATACGCGAAGTTGTCTGAATTGATGTTATTTTAGGACTAGAGTGATTTAAAACGACTATGCATAGTAATAAGAAGTGGTGACGCCTTACTTGTTAATATGTTTCCAATTAAAACGGATTTCGTGCTTCATTGGTTAATTGATTATTTTCTACGCGAAGTGTCTATAATCGGTTAGCTAAAGATTAGGATTATGCGCGAAGCTAATTCTGAGTAACTATGAGAAGTCTTAAACAACTTAGATAACCGCGAAGGCCCTAGTTGGGTTGGAACTAAGTCGAGTCTAGAATATTTCAAAACATGCTTCTTGATTTCCTACTTGTTATTTGTTTCAATTTGTGATAGTTTTTTACATGTGTTTTGTGTGAACGATGTCGACCAAACTTGTACATAGTAGTTTAGAGTTTAAATTCCTGCAATTTATTTTCTTGTCATTTAAATTTCGTGCCTAAGTAGTTTAGGGCAGCCCGAACCAATCTTTTTCTCCCCCATGATTTTGACGATTTTTGTATATATTTGTGGATAGTTGTCTAACATTCTCATGTTTCAGGTACCCTTAATCCCCGGCTAGAACGATCCCTACTTACTTATACTACTAACGATATTTTGTAGGGTTATTATTGTGTGCGAGCTTAGGCTCACATCAATTTTTCCGGGGACAGAAAAGGCACAGAAAAGCTGCCTGGGTTTTTCATCTTAGGTGGAAGCTTCCTCTGTAAAACGGCAAAAACCGTCTCACTCATCTTCACCACCTGTTCCTCCCTTGTATGCCTCCTTGTGGTACACAACTCCTTCAGAAATTTTGCATACTTAGGGATCTGTTTGATACACTCCAACAAAGGTATGTTGACTTGCACCTTCCTAAAGATATCGAGCACCTCCTCATCAGAATTGTCCTTCTTAAACTTTGCAAACCTGGAGGGAAAAGGTAGAGACGATTTTTGGTTAGCATTAACTAAACCACTTGAGTTTGGATCATTTACCTTAGGTGCCTCAAGTTTAGAGGTCGCAGGATCCTCCTCAAGGTCCCTCTTTTTCATTGCCTCGAGCTCCTCATTGCTCGGCTTGTACTCGGCCTCCTTCTTGCCGTGAGCTTCCAACTTGTTCTCCTTATCATCCAAATCAAGCTCGGCTGCCCCCATCTCTCCTAGGGTGTTCCTCTTCTTCACAACCGGTCCTTCAAGAACTTTACCACTCCTTGTTGTAATTGATTGAGCTTGCTCCCTCTTGGGGTTCTTGATCACATTGGAGGGCAACTTTCCTTGCTCTCCAAACTGTCCCATGAAGTCCACAACTTGCCCCATTTGATTCTTGAGCTCGGCCACATCCTTGTTAGTAGTTGATTGTCCTACCAACAAAGCTTGAGTAGTGGAGTTCAACTGATTGGTAGTTGTATTTAGTTGGCTTTGTCCAACTGCTAGAGCTTTGATCACATCATCATAGTTTCTTGGAGCTCCCCTTTGGTTAGGTGAGGCATAGGTAAGTTGGTATGGTGCTTGTGGCCTCTGATAGGGTACGTGTGATGACCCGACCTTAGGGTAGATTGTGTGGACCCAGACCTGACCTGGCTAGGGAAGCTAGCAGGTAGGTAGGTCACAAATCCCACATCGCCCGAGGGAGTGTGGATGCGATGCTTATATGTGCAGGGTTAGCACAATACGTAGAGATGCGTTCTAGGAGAAAAGTCCCTAGGAATAAATCTGTGCGGACCTGTGGGGTGCTCGAGTGGCATGTGGGCCCAGAGCGGACAATATCTAGCTGGGAGTGGGCGGGTGCTTGGAGGGCACTGGCAGCTACTCCAGAGAGACGCGTTCTAGGGGGAAGTCCCTAGGAACAAATCCGTGCGGACTTGTCGGGTGCCCGAGTGGCATGTGGCCCCAGAGCGGACAATATCTAGTTGGGAGTGGGCGGGTGCTTGGAGGGCGCTGGCAGCTACTCCAGAGAGACGCGTTTTGGGGGCGCAGTGGCTTCGGAGGGGATGGGAACTCTGAAGTTAAGCTTGCTGAGTCCAGAGCAATCCCAAGATGGGTGACCTACGGGGAAGTTGCTTGTGAGCTTGCAAAGACAAAACCGTGAGGGGTGATTCCCAAAGCGGACAATATCTCAAAGTGTCGGGCTGTTACAGTACGGGAGCTCACAAAACCGTGAGGGGTGATTCCCAAAGCAAACAATATCTCAAAGTGCCGGGCTGTTACAGTACGGCTGCTGTAACAGCCCAGCCCATACACTTAGGATATTGTCCGCTTTGGGCCCCACCCTCACGGTTTTGTTTCTGGGAGCTCACAAGCAATTTCCCAGTAGGTTACCCATCTTGGGATTGCTACGGGACGAGCAAGCTTAACTTCGGAGTTCTCATCCCCTCCGAAGCCATTGCGCCCCCAAAAGGCCTCGTATTAGATAGGTGTCTCCAAGTGCACATAAGGCACATCGCCCCCTCCCCATACCAATTGTAACAGCCCAGCCCATACACTTAGGATATTGTCCGCTTTGGGACCCGCCCTCACGGTTTTGTCTTTAGGAGCTCCAGAGCAATTTCCCAGTAGGTCACCCATCCTGGTATTGCTCTGGACTCAGCAAGCTTAACTTTGGAGTTCTCATCCCCTCCGAAGTCATTGAGCCCCCAAAACGCGTCCTTATGTATTGAGCTAGCTCTGCATATATAAGCACAGCATCCACTCTCCCCCGGGCAATGTGGGATGCGTGACCAACCTACCTGCTAGGTTCTCTAGCCAGGTCAGGTCTGGGTCATCACAATCCACCCCCCTTAGGATCCGACGTCCGCATCGGCACACTTCCGGCATGGGACAAGCTCTGATACCAATTGTAACAGCCCAGCCCATACACTTAGGATATTGTCCGCTTTGGGCCCCGCCCTCACGGTTTTGTCTTTGGGAGCTCCAGAGCAATTTCCTAGTAGGTCACCTATCTTAGTAGCTTAACTTCGGATTAGGCGCGCAATCTTCTTCGCTTGACGGCCAGGGTGAGAAGAGGCGGAGGATCATGGACGTTCCTCCCTCCACGCTGGTGACGCTGACCGGTGGGTCGTCCGGTGAGAATCTGGCCAAACGGCTCAAGGTAACCAGCGGTGCATCGAGTTCCGCTGGGGAGAAGGCTGCCTGGCAGAGTAGCCCCGCGCCTGCGGAGGCACGGAGGGGAAGCCCAGAGAGTGCACTCGCCCGGCAGCTGGCGGCAGACTTGGCCGGCCTTGGCCTGGACAGAGCTGAGGTCACCGGAGCCTTAGCGGGCGGGAAGCGCCAAAAGTTCAAGGAGTCGGTCCTGCAGGTAAGAATTGCCCAGTGCCATTGTACCGATCGTAACTTATTTCCTTTGCTGCTTGCTTAATTGGCTCTGTTGTTATGCAGCTGCTGTACAATCTGTACCAGCCCGATCCGAGCGAGGAGCGGAAGAGGCAGGTGGCCGAGCTGACAGAAGCCCGAGAGCGGCTAGAAGCAGAGAGGTCCCGGCTGGAGCGGGAGAAGGCCAGATTGGAGGAGAGGGCCAAGAAGCAGGTGGACAAGCTGGAGGAGCAGGTCCGGAGCCTGGAGAAGGAGAAGGAGCTGGCTGAGGAGGAGAAGGCCGAACTGGAGGCCAAGGTGGACGAGCTCCAGGTGGGAGCTGCCGCTGTGCGCGCCGCCTCTGCCGCTGCGGCCAGGGAAGAGGACCCGGAACTGTACGAGCGGGTTGTTCTCAAATACCATGGGAGCGATCAGTTCCTTCAGTTCCTGGAGAAGGCAAGGGAATCGGGCATCGCGGATGCGTACACGGAATGGGAGCAGAAGGGGTACCTGGATACTTCCCGGATGTCGAGGGCTGCTGATGAAGATATTCATGAGCAGTCGGATATCCATGAGCAGTCGGCGGAAGAGCAACCGGAAAGGGAGGGTGGACCTCAGATTGCTGAAGGCGCGGCTGCTTCATCCGGAAAGGCTGGTGGATTGCCCGCTGAGGGTGGAGGCGTAGCTCCTTAGGATTTTGCCCTTGCTCTTTTTTGTAAACTTACCGGAACGGCCTCTGCTTGTATTATCCCTCGACTATGAATGTACTTGAATTGGTGGAACTGGTTGAATTTTTCTTGAAAGTAGTTTGTATATACATTTTAATGTTACAGCGGTCGAACCGGTGATATGTCAAACTAACCGCTTGGAGGCTCGGCGAGTCTACCAGCCTCGGTCTTGCTCCCGGTCGGGATCTGCTCTCCTTTCCCCTATATACCGTTGGAGCTGGCCGTTACTAATCAAACCCTCCACCGCTGTTTTGAGAGCACAGCACTGGCTCGTTCGATGAGTAGCCTCATCATGATAGGAGCAGTACTTGCCCGTTTGCGCCGTGGTAAGCTTCCCCTTTGGGTACTTTCTCCTGGGCGGTGGTGGAATGATGTTCCCGTTCTCGAGCAAAATGTCCTCGTATGAAGAGGTGAGAGCGGTGAAGACCTCTTGACCGGCCGGTTGTGCTGGCATGATTGCCAGGGGGCGTTCTTGCCGGTACTGCGCCGGCTTGTGCTCGTTCTGGGGTCTGTCATGATAGGGCTTCTGCTGCCGTTGCCCCCAATTTCTGTTGGGCCGGCTTGGCCGGGCGGGTCGGTTCTCGGTCCGCTGGCTAGTCTTGTCTTCTTGTCGGTGTGGGAGGTGCTCTTCCCGGGGGTGGTCTTCCTGCTACTCTTCCCGCTTCCTCTTCAGCAGGTGCTGCCCGTACGTCTCGTGGTCGGCCTGGGCGTGCCGGATGGCCATTGCCATCAACTCGTCATGCCCGTGCGGGAGTTCCACCCGCACGGCATATGAAAACTTTCCTGGCCGGAGCCCTTGCTTGAACGCCATCTCGGCGATACCTTTGTCAAGGTTCCGGACCCCGGCCGTCGCCGTCTGCTAACGGTTGACGAAAGTCCTCAATTCCTCGCCGGGCGCTTGCATACAGTTGAAGAGGATGGTCGATGTGCGGGCTCCCTCAACCCGGAGGATGAAGCGGCCTACAAACCGGTCGGCCAACTGCTCGAAGGCCTCGATTGAATTTGCCGGAAGCTCATAAAACCAGCTGAGCGCCTCCCCAGACAGAGTTTCCTATAAAATGTTGCAGCATACTGCATCAGAGTAGCCTTTGGCGCACGTCTGGAACCGGAAACTATCCAGGTGTTGGTACGGGCAGCCGGACCCCGAGTAGGTGAGCTTGAGGGACTTCTGGTTACCGGACCTCCCCGATTCCATAACCCGGTACGAGAAGGGGCCCATGCGCTCGTTGAACCGTGTGCCTTCCATCGGCCGTGCCGCTCTTCTCTCGTTGGCCTCCATTTGGGCCTTGAAATCTGATACAGTGTCGGCGAGCGTCTGCAATGCCCGTGCAGTCGGAGTCACGGCTTCATTCTCGAACGAAGTGTGGGGCTGGCGAGGCGTCGGCATGCTCTTTGGCAGGGCCGTGCCGGCCGGTGAATCCGTTTGCCCGGGATCACTGGGCCTATCGCCCGATGACTGCCCCGCTTCAAACCGCTGAGATCGAACTGGCGGGGGTGCCTGTGCCTTGACCATAGCGTCGTTGCGCTGTTGTCCTCTCTCCAGGGCGGCTACCAAGGCAGCGTTCACCGCCTCCATTTCTTCATACCGGGCGTTGGACTTGGCTTTATCCCGGTCGCCCTCCTCACGCAGGCGACTAACCTCTGCGGCCATTACCCGTATCTCTCCCGCCATACTGCTCTGGTCGGGGCTGTACGTGGTGTCTCGGTCACTGTTGCAGCGCGGGGTCTCCTCTCGGTCACTCGGATCATCCGAGAACGTCAGAGAAAAGCCCCGGTGCACAGGCCTGTCTTCAGATGCCGGGCCTTTGCCGCGCGAGCTGTCGTGGTTTGGCCCCGGCGTGCCGGTCGGCCTCCCACAGCTCCCACCTCCCTGATCACCCTGGTCGCCGCGCTGCTTCCGCATAACGACCGAGGTGGAGACAAGCGTTTGCACTGGTGCAACATGCTGCTCCTTGGTGGTATTTCTTTCCTGTCTTGCTTCCAAACTCTCTGCCATCGATAGTGCTTACGTGGTTTCTTGCCCAAACTTCCCACAGACGACGCCAATTATTTCTGCACAAACCCTGGGGCCTGGTAGAGACAAGTGAATCTTCGTGCTATCTCCTGCAAACCTGCTTATTAAGGGGAATACCAGACGGGCCGGTCTTCTCATCTCCGATGCCTAAGTTAGTATAGTTGGACTAGATATAACTTAAGCACGTATATAAGCGGTAGGAAGGATCAGTTACCTATTAATGAGGGTAGTTGGGGCCCTTATATAGGTGGCCAGGAGTGAGGTCTGGCCTTACCCTTCGATGTGGGACTGGTTCCCTTCTGTTTGCACACCAAATGGCAGCTTTGGTGACCTCTTAGGCAGGCAGGCGCCCCCGGACCCCTGGCCCCTGGTAGTAGGATGGGCTGCTGGACCCCGAGGGCGGGTTCTGGTGATCCAGTCCCGGGCCCTGGGCCGGCCCCTGGTGCACTAGCTGCGGGTCTGCGGGCCTGCTGTAGCCCTTCTGTGGCTACATTCCCAGATTTAGTAAGTGATTTTTTGTTTTGTTGTTGTTTTAGTGTTAGAATGTATGTATATATGTTGATTTTGAGTTGTAGTTGAGTTGATTTTAAGTTAGAGTTTAATTATGTGTTTTAATTTGATGTTATTTTAATTAGTGTTAAAATATATATATATATATATATATATATATATATATATATATGTGTGTGTGTGTGTGTGTGTGTGTGTGTGTGGAGTTTAATTATAAATATATATATGTTAATTAATGGTTGTTGATAGTGTAATTAACTTAAATAATGGTTGATATATAGTGTAACTTAAATAATGGTTGTTAATGGTATATATATATATGAGTTGATGTTGATCATAATAATATATATTGTAGTGTAATTAATTATTAAGGATTAATTTATATATATATATATATATGTGTTAATTAATGTCTCGATGTGTATATGAGACCATTGATTGAAGAGCTTAAGGTATTGTGGGACGTTGGTCATCCCACTTTTGACAAGTACAAGCAGGAGACGTTCCAGATGCATGCCATGATTATTGGTACCATCAGTGATTTTCCTGCTTATGGGATGTTGTCGGGCAGCGTTGTTAGGGGATACAAGGCTTGTCGAGAGTGCCTCAGCGATTATGGGAGCTCCCCTCATCGCAACAAGATATGCAGAATGGATCATCGTGTGTTCCTTCCGGCGGATCACCACTGGCGTTATGAGTCCGCCGCATTTGATGGAACCGAAGAACACGGTGATCCTCCCAGAAGATGTGCCATAACCCCTGAATTTTGTGTTTTCAGTCTGATGTCTCTCTCTTCACATCGAAATAACGCACCATTCACCTTGCACATCGCATAAACTTTTGAATAGACCGGCTTCATCGCTAGAAGTCTGAGTTCGTGCGACCAATTTGGGTGATTATCATTTTTAATAAGGTCCATCTGCAACCATCAGAATCAACTATAAATATGAATAAAATTTCTGGTAGTGTTTTCGGTCTGGGAAGGGCTGCACCGGGTCATGCGTATATTGTTCCCCACGTACACCGCTTTCCAAAAGAAACACGTCATTGACGAATGCCATTGTTGGATCGTTGGATGTACTACTACTGCCCGCCTCAAAAAACTGCCCATGATCATGCGATCCATCTAATGATGGCTCACCGTGATATATCCAACGTCTGTACTTCGGCCAAAACCCATTATTCTTTAGGTGCTCCCATACTGTCCTAATCGGAAATCGACACATATCACTGCGACACCTACATTTATTGCACGGGCAATAATGGTATTCATTCCCGTTTGCATTTTCCTCGACGAACTGCAAAAATTCACAACTCCTGTAGTGTATCGTCGGTCATGCCTTGGAAGCGAAATCCAACTCTTATCCGGATCCATATATAGCCTGATAATAATATATATATATATATAACTTTAATTAATAAGAAATTAATTAACACATACATATATATATATATATAAATCCTTAATAATTAATTACATTACAATATATATTATTATCAACATCAACTCATATATATATATATATATATATATATATATATCATTAACAACCATTATTTAAGTTAATTACACTATCAACAACCATTAATTAACATATATATATATATATATAATTAAACTCCACACACACACACACACACACATATATATATATATATATATATATATTAACACTAATTAAAATAACATCAAATTAAAACAAATAATTAAACTCTAACTTAAAATCAACTCAACTACAACTCAAAATCAACTCAACTACAACTCAAAATCAATATATATACATACATTCTAACACTAAAACAACAACAATACAAAAAATCACTTACTAAATCAAAATCACTAAAACTCAAAATCAACAGACACACACACACACACACACACACACACACACACATATATATATATATATATATATATATATATTAACATTAATGAAAATAACATCAAATTAAAGCACATAATTAAACTCTAACTCAAAATCAACTCAACGACAACTCAAAATCAACATATATACATACATTCTAACACTAAAACAACAACAAAACAAAAAATCACTTACTAAATCAAAATCACTAAAACTCAAAATCAACATATATACACATATACGTACCTATATATAGCTCCATAATGTAAGAGAGGACGGATTTCAACAATACCCACAGATTTTTCACTCTTTCTCCCGTTTTTCCTGTTTTTTCCCGTTTTTTTTTAAATGAGCAGCTGTTGTCCAGATCTGAAAATATATAGACTTATAGCTGACGAAAATGTCAATTTCGTCGGCCAAAATTTCAAAAGTTTTCGTCGGCTAATGTTTCAGAGAAAGGCCGACGAAAATCCAAATCGTCGACTAAAATATGAATATAGCCGACGATTATATGTTTATACCAACGAAAAAACAGTTTTGTCGGCTATGGTTAAACTATGGCCGACGATTTTATTTTTTTACCGACGAAAAAGAAAATCGTCGGCTATTCCTTACAATTACCGACGAAAATTTTAATCCGTCGGCCGTTTTTTTTTAATTTCGTCGGGAAAACTGTTTCTGCACAAACCCGTAGGCCTGGCAGAAGCACAATAATAAAGATAGAACATGAACACAGGCAAGTATAGTGGTTCACCGTGCCATCGGAGGGCACGGCTACGTCCACTTGGAATACTCTATAGCTGGCTAATAAGCCATCGGTGGTACAAGGGTGGAATGTCTTGGAACCCAGATCAAGATCCTTAACACTAAGGGGGAAGCCTCCTATTTATAGGGAAGGAAGGCTCCCTCCTTTACAACTTCTCCAATGTGGGACACAAACCCACACTACTACACATTTCCCTACTCACGAAGCTACTTCGGGAGCCCGGTGGCACGCCCTCCGGGTGCGGCACCGGTGATCTCTGACAATGGGAATGTAGCCGGGGTTGCGGTCTACCCGCCGGATGCCGGAAGTAGGACCTATGACGCCGGTTGCATGGTCTACGAGGTCGCCGAACATGCTTGGCAGTGCACCATATATACTGTCAACAAGTCCCCCAAGTTCCCGAGTAAGAGTGCAATCTTACTTCGGGAGTTAATCATCATGTGCTGCCAAGCATAGGTGGTGACCGAGTCACCCCTACTACCACCAGTCCCCCAAGTCCCTAAGTGAGATTGGGCTCTTGTCGGGCGTTCGAATGTCGAGTTCCCCAGGTTTCCCGGTGGACCGCCTTTTGCCACTGGATGATATGTACCTTAGAAAACAAATAAGAATGAACAAGTGATCAGAATTTAAGCCACTTACAACAAGCACCGGGTTGTTATTCGTTACCGCTCGGTGATACGAATACTGCCCGGGGATACCAATGAGATATCAATGGAACACATAAATCATGATCATGTATAGATTGAAGGCATGTGTAGCTTGAAGATGTCATGCATAGTCTTTCGTTGGTGTTGGCTTAGCCGTTGGAATGCCCCAAAGCCGGTTGAATGGTACATAACCGGTGGAATGCCTCAGCCGTTGTTACTGGCTTACCGTTTCCCGGAGGAAAAGATCCCGGAGGATAGAACTCGGCCAGTCACACATGAAAGACTATATGCTATGCACCACAAAGCTAAAAATTACTGATGTAGTAGGTAATCATGCACATTCATTATCATGCGGGAAAACAATTCACATGCTTGCCAAATATATAGCACTGTATTCGCATAAGGATGGAGTAAATATAACTGTAAGAATTAAAGACTTAGCTTTGCTGGAAGCTGCTGTAGTTTGGTTTGCTGTTTGGAGCAGTGGGTGTCCAGAGAAGATTTCTGGGTGCCAAGAGAAGATATTGCTCTGCCCAAACTGCTGGAAACTGTCTCAGTCCGGCCCAAGATGCTGAACCATTGCTGCCCGACGTGTTGCAATGTTGCCCGGCCCGGCCCGTCTTGCATGGGATGATGACATGTTGACCGGACCATGCAGCTTTTGAATTTCTCTTCATTTCCCGCCAATTTCTCTCTTCTTCTTCTGCTCTCTGGTTTCTCTCTCGGTCGGTGGCTCTCTCGGCCGGCATCCTCCTCGGCCGGCGTCGCCTCTCCCGCTCGGGGTTTCCTCCCTCTCTCCGTCCGGGGACTCTCGTCCGGCTGACTCGTCCGGGGTTCTCCTCCCGTCCGGTGGCTCTCTCGGTCGAGGACTCTCTCCCTCCTCGTCCGGTTCGGTCCATGCCCGGAGACGAACGGAGAAGATACTGGGGCCCGTGCCCTGCTAGCCTGCTGGACCGGACGGAGACTACACCGGAGCTCACCGTGCACGGAGCCTCGCACGGGTTGACCACGCCCGGCTGGGCTGTATGGGCCGCTGACCGGGCTGCATGTTGGGCCGTCGTTGATGGCAACAGGTGACCAGGGAGAGGGCTGACCGGGTGGTGCTGGCCGGCAGACTTGCTGCACCGGAGATACTGTCCGGCGATGCTGACTTGCGGGCGGGGAAATGCTGGCCGGGAGAGATGAGATGGAGATGCTGGCTGGGAGAGATGCTCGGGAGAGATGGAGACTGGCTGATGGGTGAAACAATTGGCGCAACTGGACTGCCTACACAATTGAAACAATTCCTCCTCTTTTTTTTTTTTTTTTTCTCTGGCCGGGCTGCCCACACGGATTAATCGATCTCTGCCCACTGGTAGAGCAACACAACTTTTTGAACTGATTCCCACAGACGACGCCAATTGTTTCTGCACAAACCCGTAGACCTGGCAGAAGCACAATAATAAAGATAGAACATGAACACAAGCAAGTATAGTGGTTCACCGTGCCATCGGAGGGCACGGCTACGTCCACTTGAAATACTCTATAGCCGGCTAATAAGCCATAGGTGGTACAAGGGTGGAATGCCTTGGAACCCAGATCAAGATCCTTAACACTAAAGGGGAAGCCTCCTATTTATAGGGAAGGAAGGCTCCCTCCTTTACAACTTCTCCAATGTGGGACACAAACCCACACTACTACACATTTCCCTACTCACGAAGCTACTTCGGGAGCCCGGTGGCACGCCCTCCGGGTGCGGCACCGGTGATCTCTGACATTGGAAATGTAGCCGGGGTTGCAGTCTACCCGCCGGATGCCGGAAGTAGGACCTATGACGCCGGTTGCACGGTCCACGAGGTCGCCGAACATGCTTGGCGGTGCACCATATATACTGTCAACAAAAACCTTTTTTTCTGGTAGTGATATGCCAATTTATCGTTCGTATGTGTGGGGGGGACCATTCTCCCCGTTTCCCAATCTACATAAAAACGGGTCTAAAATGACATCATCCGTATGAAGGGTTAAGGCTAATATAAACAGAAGTGACCTTACCAATTCCTCTTCCCCTCAAAACTCAAAACAAACTCAACATAAATAAACTTCTAAACTCCCTAGTAATTTAACTAAGTTATCCACAAAACATACATCACATGTTACACACATATAATGGATTCGGCAATAAAAATAAAAACCAAAACAAAAACCTATTTAACTATTACAATTTTGGAAAATCCTATTATACAAAACCGGAAACTATAGAGAAATTATACAATCTGAAAATTTACAAAGTTACAAAGTAACACTTCATGAATCAAAACATTATAATTTCCCCGGCAACGGCGCCAAAAATTGATGGAGATTATTTCCAATCATAAATACCTGCAAAACAAATTCATACACATATTACCCTATTTGTGTCAATTGTAGTAAAGACAAGTAGGGATCGTTCTATCCGGAGAAATCTAGGGCTTTCAATCACATGAAGCATTACAAATTATAAAGGGGAGTTTAATTTTGATCTAAATACCTACTGAATTTTACGAAAATAAAAGAAATAAAAATCTAGACTATTATTTACACATGATCTTCACCTTTCACACAACACAAGTTACACAAAACTCTCAAAACATGTAAAAATTTCACACAAGCTAACAACATAGCAATCGGCATGTACTTCAAGATTGGTTTTAGTTCCAATTTAATTAGAGCCATTTGTGGTTCATCTAATTATCATAACTCAATTATTTAGAATCAGCTTCGTGCGTAATCCTAAACATAGTGCTAATCAGTTTAAAGACACTTCGTGTAGAAATTAAACCAAGAAACACATAAGCACAATGAGTTGAATTGGAAACAAGTAACAAGTATAGCGTCACCTCACCGCATTAACATGCATATTTTCAGAATTACTCTCCGCCCTAGGAACTAATATAAAGTGAACCAGCTTCGTGTATAATCCACCTCATACTATATTCGGTATGTGAAGCTTACACCCAAGGTTCAGCCATGGCCAAGGCTGCCCTCAAGCATGAAACTTTTGTGCACACGAATTCAGAAAATAAACCAAAACACAATCAAGAACACATGCGATTCAACTATATCAAAATCCTGATTAAAAATCAAAACATGTTATGTACATAATTCGGCAACATTAAAAATCGAAGTAGCAAATTCGGAAATCCAAAGTAGAATTATTACAACCAATTCGGCAAACATAAAACCTTATAATCTTTATAGACAAAGTATTATAAAAATACATAAAATATAAAGCCATGGGAGAAAAGGGTGAATCACACTTTCATGAACCTTCAAAGAAGCTTTCGGCAAGGATGATCCAATGGAGATGGGATGGTGCGATTGTAGGGTAAACATGATGGTTCGGCTTGTGTATTTTTTGTATGGATTTTGTGGTGGGAATTTAGTAGAGTTTCGGCAAGCTTGAAGGTGGCAGATGAGATAATTTTTCTGTGTTAAAACCGTGCTATTTATATATAGAAGAACAAAGGAGGAAGAGGTTTGGCAGCAACTAGGGTTTACAAAACCTAGTTTTTCTCAAACTTATCCTGCTAGAAGATTTGACTTTCAGGTGAAGATTATGGAATATCTTTCTCTAGAAAACAGATATTGACGTGATTTCAATTGTATTAGAAACTAGACTCTCGTAGCTTTTCATTCATATATGGCACATCATCTGGTTCAAAGTGAGCTGTCCAGGAGAGTCCGTGGACATTGGATGACATGCACATGAATTTTGCCGAATTTAATCAGGATTTGTTGCGATTTTCTTCCTCTATTTTCTACTGAAAATTCCAGAAGATAATGGCTGAATATTTGAACAATATCTCCTTAGCTTTATCATGAATTAATTCAGCTAAATCTCTTGCACAAGGGATGGAATTAAGTCCACATTCAGAAGTAGTGTAGTCCTCAAGTAATTCGGTTTTAGGATTTGTTGAATTCCTTGCCGATAAAGTCTTGGTTCTCTTCAATTGATCAGCCCGAATTCTTCATGGACATATCCAACTTATTTTAGTACATTATAGCAACCGGTCCAAATTGTAAAAAGTCCAAAGGAAAACTTTCCTAATGCAACTGGGAAAATATGGCTTTCTCGGCAGAATTGACCTTGCTCTAGTAAATCCGGCATAACTCCCTCCTCAGAGCTCCGATTGATGCGATTCCAAGTACTGGAGAAACTACTCATAGTGATTTCTCCATATAAAAGGGTTTTCTCAAATTCCCAGTTAAACTTCCGTAATAAATTTTGGAAGTTGGGACACAGTCCCTGGAAAATCCTGTTAGTCCCTGGTGATCTTTGTTCAAACTGCCAAGTTGCAGCCATCTTTTAGGTGACTTCCCAAGCTCCAATTGATCTGAATTTTTGACACAATAAACTTCAACTTGCCAGTTATATGCATTACAATTCATCAAATTTGGAAAAAACTAAGTCAGTCAAACACAGGCCTCAAAATCACGAAAACAACATATTTTGCACTTTTTCCTCAAATTTCTATACATAGTCGTTTTTCTGACAATTAAGCATATTTTCTCCAAAACTCTACCAAAGCGACACTAAACTATATTAATACTCTATCTTACTCTAAATAGACTTAACAAAGCACAATTAAGGGATAATAACACATTAATATCGTCGCACATTGTGCTTCTATCATTCCCCTAGCTAGACGAGGAACACTTCTCCTAAAACCGGCAACTTTTCCTGCTTGGACTAGGTAAGCTCTTCTTTCTTCATTCCTCATATGCTTTTGGCTTGGCTGACTCTCACATGCTTCATTTGACTCAAGAACTCTTGATTAATGCATTTGTAGAAGTCTTTAGTGTAGAAACACAGAAAATCCTCAAAATGGGCAGTAGCTTCTTTCTCTCAGCAGACAGAGACCTTCTGGCATTGTGACTGACATAACTTTCTCCTCAGGACAGCTTTTGATGCGATTCTATATTCTGTAGAAACTAGACTCATAGAGCTTTCCGAGCATATATGGTAAACGCATTCTAGTTCCTTGTGGATCGTCCTGGAAAAATTCTAAAAATTGAGTGATGTGCTCAGGAAATTACTGGAACTTGCTGGATTTGCAATAAAGCCTTCCTTGTAATTCCTGGCACACTAGACCAAAAACCTCAATAGACAATGGTTTTTTGGCATTGTCTGATGAGAGGCCGTTACCATTGTCTACCCAGCGATTGTCTGATACACGCTTCAGACAATGGCAAATTATAATTGTCTGATTATAACTATGGACAATGATAGGGAAAAAACAGTCATTGTCTGACATCCAATAACGACAATGCTACTTTGTTATAAATCATTGTGTCATGTTATTTTGTACAATATCAAATTTTTGGGAAATATTATCGTTGTCATTGTAAGAAGACACTTATTTATATGAAGTATTGTCTTTATTAGTTTTGTACAACTTAATTTTATCTTTATGTATTGTCCGTATTTGATTTAAACTGCAGTGATTTCTGGATTTTCCAATTTGTGTTTGATATTTGTTATCTGCTATAGACAATACTTTTAGTTTCGTTTCTATTGTGATTATGAGTTACAGACGATGATATCGTTTTCCCTTCCATTGTAATTCTTAGATACACACAATTGTTTCGTTATGGCTTCCATTGTGATTCTGAGTTTTAGACAATGGTTTTGTTTTGGTTTGTAATACACACAATGGTTTCGTTTTGGTTTGTAAAGTGATTCTGAGAATCAGATAATACTTTTCTGCTTCCGATTTACAAACCATTGTTTGGTTGGTTACAGTGTCACAGTGATATACAACACATTTCTTAAAACCAATAAATTAAAACATATCCATCCAATATTGAAATTAACTAATTCAAAATCCATTCATTCATAATATAGAGACAACCAGATATTCATCATCCCTACTAGCTGAGCCAATATAAACAAAATAGTCTACTCGGCTACATAAGGTTGTCGAAATTAGCCTAAAACCTGCATATGTCTAATCTAAAGTAAATTTGCCATAAAATGTACATTACAGTAGCCAACATATGCAACAAAAATAGTTATGGCTAACCAAACTACCAAAAATGAAAAACCTACCTATGCTACGACAATACCACTAGAAACCTACTTGGAATGAAGCAGTTCCAAACTCATCACCAAGCATCTTAATTAGTAACATGGGATCTGATCACAGGGAGCATGATGAGAGAAATCATGCTGGTGCCATTACCCCGACATTTTGAAGAATTACAGCAACAGCTGAAACCACAGTAGATGCATGCAATCCAACATACATATAAGTCCAAATTTTATCATCAGGAGAACAATCGTAAATATAAAAAATTAAACTGCAAGCAAACCTATAAGATCAAAACCGATACGGGAATACAATTAGGGATGAAAACTGTTCTGTGCCAAAAGTTTATTAGAACAATAATGCAGTACTTGCAAAACTTGAATGTAAGACTAGTTAAACCATTGATAGGATTCCATCTTCCAATTATAAAACAAATACACACACACACAAAGATCAATGCAATCATAACGAAAATGAGCCAAATAAGCCTCTGTCCCTCATATTTTATCTTGGGAATTTCAGGGAAAAATTCCCCTTTCCATTCCCCAGAACCACTGCAATCACTCTCAAGATCTGCAGGGCACGTCTGCGGACCTGCAGTCTGCGTTGAAAATAAAGCATATCATATTCCAGCAGAAAACAAAGTCCAAATTACGTCTATATGTGACTTAGCTTTCCATATAAAAGAAGGTCATTCAGTATTTACCACCCCAAAATTAAATATGCTGACACAAACAAGCAGCAACAGTATCCTCTCCGGCTTCATATGCATGGTCTATTGCAAATCCTCTGCAATACATAACAAGACACTAATCAATTATATTTCATCTATATCAAAACATTACCTAAAGAATAGCTCATAGCTCAGCCACCGCCGATCACCACCCATCAATTAATGAACTCACACAGATTAAATGACCAATACCTAGATTCACATAGAGAAACCATTTATTCAATTTACTGATACCCATCACCACACGAGAAAAAGGTTCAAGCTTTATGTCATCAAACCAGAGAAAGGTTCAAACTTTCAATCATCAAAGCAGATAAAGGTCCAAACTTTAAGGAACCCAAATTCCATACTAGTTTATACTGATCGCTTTCTAAAAGGGTTCATCCATACGATCGAAATTTACAAGTACAAAACAAAACCATCAGAGAAGCTGTTGATATTAAAACCAGACAAAGATGAAAGTACACTTACAGAAAAATAAGGTGGCGTCCTCCTCTATCCTCGAGAAAAACAAATGGAGCCCAGCATGAATATATACTACAGAAAAACCCAAAAGCAGAATCAAGGAAAATCATCTCAAAATTTCAAGCAAGTTCCACGAATGTAATCGATTACACACTTATCTGATCGAAGCGAGCTCGATTTGAGCAAATTGAGAATCAAGTCCTCTGAGATTTGTATGTGAATCTGGAGATAGCAGGGGCTCCAAAATTGGAAGCTAGGCTCTCCGGGTTGGGTGCCAACACCAGCTTCCAGGACAAGAGAACTTGGAGAGTTGGGATCTCCGGTAGAGCCATCAAGACTCGGAAAAGATCTCTGTTGGGCTGGAGAGTGGAGAGGAGGTTGGGGAGGAGAGTGTAGAGGAGACGGAGACGGAGACGGAGACGGAGGAGATGGAGGTGTGGAGGGAGATGAGGTTGGGGAGGAGAGTGTAGAGGAGGGGGTTCTGGGCCCAGTGAGGGGAGTCGGAGACGGAAGAGATGGAGGTGTGGAGGTAGAGGAGGTTGGAGCGGAGGGGCTGCCAGCGGGAGTAGAAGGAGCGGAGAGAAAAGGAAAGAAAGAAAAAGGGTTGTGCAATAACGAAGCCCTAGAAGAAAAATTTTATTTATTCTTCAATTTTTCGACGCAAAAAACTTCAATTGGTCATAATTTCTTCATACGACCTTCAAATTACACGTGCCGCATGTTCACGAATTACACTCGCCGAGCACTACAATTTTTGTTAAGAAAGTTTCTCGATAAACCAAATGAATAAAATGTCAACTCTTCGAACCTCTTAAAAACGCTTTTAAGTAATAAAAATGTACAACTTTTCGAAACAACTATATAAAACAATTCAAATTTTGAAAACGCTGTGAAATAGAATTTGATCGTTATGATGACATAACGTGATGGTAAAAAAATCACTTAAATTCTACAAAGTTAAAGCCCCGATTGATGGAGATCAACCTTATGTAAACTTATCTCTCTCTATGGGGAGCCATAGTATCGGGAGGTAAACGTTCTCAAATTTTTACATGGCTGATTACGTCTCATTTATTAGAGAGTTTAATGTTTGGAAGAGTCGACGAAACAAGGTCATCTAAAGGTGCCTAATAGCGTTTTCGTGTGATAAGTTTTATGAAAATATGTATAGTTTCAAATAGTTACTATACGTAGACTCTTCAAATGCAAATGTGTTGTGAAATAAGATATGACCGAAATATTAAAATACGTCTACGGCTGAAAAATGAGAAGATTCCGACAAAATCTGTGTGCCGAATGTTGCGGTTAACTGGTTTTAACTTCCGTTTTCCTATGGGTAGCCTGACGGTCGGTAAATATTTTGAGGAAAATTTTTATACGATTAGTTGCGTCTCATCGATCTGAAACTATTCTCTGTTGAAGATCAGGCAAAAAAACGTCATTTAGACGGGCCAATTTCCGTTTTAAAGCGTTTAGAGGTTTGACTCACCCGGTTGACCGTCCCGATCGAGCCTTTAACGTTGTCAGATGTAGTTGGATTTTTTTTTCATACATGTATTTAATCTTAACGGTGATATCTGAAGGTTGGAATAGATTTTCCAAACTTTTAGATTCAAAATCGGAACATATGCCCTAATGTTCTTTAACTTGTTTACTAAGTGTTTCAATGAATGTATAGTTTCAAATAGTTACTATACGTAGACTCTTCAAATGCAAATGTGTAGTGAAATAAGATATGACCGAATCGAAATATTGAAATACGTCTACGGTTGAAAAAGGAAAATTTTTTTCGTCGGCTATTCACTCCGATCTGGTAGTGCAAACTTATTTAAACTTATCTCTCTCTATGGGGAGTCATAGTATCGGGAGGTAAACGTTCCCAAGTTTTTACATGGCTGATTACGTCTCATTTATTAGAGAGTTTAATGTTTGGATGAGTCGACGAAACAAGGTCGTCTAAAGGTACCTAATAGCGTTTTCGTGTGATACGTTTTATGAAAATGTGGTTGACCGTTTCGATCGAGCATCGAACGTTCACGAAACGAGTTGATTTTTCTACTCTACTCATATTTAACTATGACGATCACATCAGACGGTCAAAATTTTCATTTTGTAAATTTAGCTATTACAATCACAACATGCTTACTAATGCGGTATAACTTGATTAGTAGATTATACTCAAGTGTAACACATTTCGAAAGAACTATATAAAAGAAGTTAAATTTTGAAAAATTCTATGAAATGTAATTTAATCATAATGGTGAAATACGGTGATGGTAAAAAAATCACTTCAATCCGACAAAGTTAAAGACTCGATCGATGCTGTCAACCTTATTTAAACTTATCTCTCTCTATGGGGAACCATAGTATCGGGAGGTAAACGTTTCCAAATTTTTACACGGCTGATTACCTCTCATTTATTAGAGAGTTTAATGTTTCAAAGAGTCGACGAAACAAGGTCATTTAAAAGACGTAATAGCGTTTTCGTGTGATAAGTTATGATGAAAATATTGCATAATAATGAACATTGTCTAAAGCAATTATTGTCTGAGAAAAATATAGACAATGCACAATAATTGACTAAAAGCATTGTGTGACGGGTACCAATCAGACAACATATAAAGTTAAAGGTATTGTCTGCCACTGGTTTTCACACAATGGTTAAATAAAAACTATTGTCTGAAGTCCCATGCAGCGCAATGTTAAAACACCACAGTAAACTGAAATTGTCTAAAGCAATTGTCTTAAAACAATATAGACAATGCACAAAAATTGACTAAAAACATTGTGTGACGGGTACCAATCAGACAACATATAAATGTAAACAATTGTCTGCCGCTGGTTTTCACACAATGGTTAAATAAAAAATTTTGTCTGAAGTCCCAGGCAGCGCAATGTTAAAACACCACAGTAAACTGAAATTGTCTGTAATAGACTCACACAATGGTAACATAAAATCTATTGTCTGAATAGCAACTTCAGACAATATTTATTTTCTTACCATTGTCTGATTTTTTCAAACAATGGTTTTTATCAATAGCATTGTCTGATGAATATTGTCTATTGAGGTTTTTGGCTTAGTGGCAGCTTCTTTGGCTCCGATTTCTCTAACTTCTTCAATTACTCAATCATCAACATAAATACTGCATATGAGAGAAGAAGAATTCATCAAAAGCAAAGTCGAGGTTATACAGAACCAACGAAATATCTCTAAGACTCATAAATCGGCTTTTGACAAATTTCTGCCTTTTTCTCTATACTTTGCACATTTTCATTGTAACTCTACCAAATATTCAAGACTCTACCATATGACTGGATTCTACAACAATAAGGGTTAAAGCAAAGTACAAACGAGGATAAAATACATCAAGAACGTCGCATTTATGCTTCTATCAACACACGACAACATGCTTTAAACAAGACACAAAACTTTATACAATGCTTCATGACACACTCAAAAATTTCACTAGCTAGGTAATGTAGCATGCGTATCTAAAACTTAAGATTTAGACAACAAAGGTAGCGTCCTATCTTTAAAGTCTAATTGCTTTTATTATGCCCTAACTTTCCAGGTACGTGGAGTAGAGGGGTAAACTGTGCAATGGACTTGTGCAGCCCAAGGTAAGGTCATGTTTTATCCGATATACCTAAAAAAGTAGAGACACGTTTTAAGTTTCTAGCAATTTAACTAAGTCACAAACATGCATATCACAAACAAAACTCACAAATTTCAAAGCACCATGCCGAAGCACATTTTTGTAAAAAACCGAAACTAAAACAAAGCGAACGAAAATTTACAAAGCACATGCATATTCACACGAAAATTATTCACAAATAACATTCAAATATATCAAGCTTTTATAATCCCCGGCAACGGTGCCAAAAATTGACGAGTCGCCGAAGGGCGTCTGTAATAATAACCCTACAAGAAACGTTAGTAGTATAGCAATAATTAGGGATCGTTCTAGCCAGGGATTAAGAGTACCTGATATATAAGAATGTTAGACAAATATTCACACATATATATACATATTCACACGAAATCATGAGGGAAGGTGAGGTTCGGCAGCAAGCTGCCCTATTTACCTAGACATGAATTTAAACCTAAAACTACTATATACAAGTGATCATCATCTTTCACACAAAGCATTTAGCACAAAGACTCTTTAACATGTAAGACGCACATGCAAGAAAGTAAGGAACAAGTATTGAAACAAGTTAGACCTAATTCAGTTTCGACCATAACTAGAATGGTTTCCCCATTACCTAGATGTGAAACTTCTCAAGCTTCCTAAGACACACTTACGTTTTTATCTTAGAAATTATGCTAATCCGATTAAGACTTAACATTAAAACTTATGAAGCAAATCGAAAACAAGTAAACAAGTAAGGTTGTCAATCTTCTTATTTAACATGCAAGTTCTAAGGTATTAAACTCTAAGTTTGCAACACAAATTAAAGCAATAGTTTCCTCACTCTTAGTTCGTTATTACTCTTGTCGATTAAATCTAGCACCTAGATTATGTTCAAGACAAAACTAAGTACCGATTTTCATGCCCAATCCTTAGATTACTAACCGATTTTAAGTCTATAACATGCACCATATACCTACTGTCCTAATTATCATCACACACGAAAATTGCAAATCAAAATCACAAATTACTTTACATAAACAAGTAGAGCTGGGCGCGGGCCGGGCCGATCCCAAAATTTGCAAAGCCCGACCGAAAGCCCGACACCCTCGGTCCGAGCCGAGCCGAGCTTTTTCGAAAATGAGAATCGGCCCGCGAGCCGGGCTTTTGGGCCTTTTCGGGCCCAAACTCCAACCCCCACTCCAACACCGGTCACCACCCTCTGTGACACCTCCAAGCCCTTCCGCCACCTCCTCTCCTCACTCTCTCCAACTGCTCCGATGACGTCGCTCTCTCCTTCATCGCCCTCAATTCCCTCTCTACTCTCCAATCCCTCCACTTCCTCAACTGCCCCATCGCCCCCATTCTCCTCCCTTCTGATCTCGTCTCCTCCCTCTGTCTCCTCTGTCATCATGAACAATCCACAAATCGAAAAAACAATCAGACTTTGTTCCAAAAACTACCTCAATTGCCTCACAGATCAAATCAAACCAAACAACCATGATAACTAACATGGGTTTTAACGACTATGGTTAATTATCCAGAACACAAACAAACCGGGAGGAGGCAGAGACGGAGATGGAGACGGATGCGCAGGGAGGCTGGAGGAGGCGCAACGGAGCTGGAGCCGGAGCTGGAGTCTAGGGCTGGTAGTGGTCAACTTGGGACCTGGTGAAGAGTCGTCAAAGCGAGCATCAAGCAATAATAACCCTACAATCGTTAGTAGTATAGACATAAGTAGAGATCGTTCTAAGCCCGGGATTAAGGGTACCTGAAACATGAGAATGTTAGACAAAAATATATACATATATACATATAAACACATCACAATGGGGAATGATAGGATCGGCAGCCATAGGGCTGCCCTATAACTAGACACGAAAATTAAATCCTAATTTACTATATACAAGGTTGGTCGACATTCCATTACAAAGCACTAGCATGAAAGCAATCAAAACACATAAAATACAGGCAAACAAGACTCACGGCAAAGTATTAAAGCGTTCTAGACTCAGCTTAACTCCAACCTAATTAGCTCCCTACAGGTATTACTAACCGATTTAGATTTCATAAGTTTTCAAGATTAACTTTACGTCTAATCCTAAAATTGTACTAAACATATTTGAGAACTCCTAGAGATGAAAACAAACATGCATAGTAATTGAGCACGAAATCTTTTGAGTTGGAAACAAGTTAATTAAATAAGGCGTCACTCTTCTTAACAACAAGCATGTTCTAAAAACCACTCTAACCCTTGTGAAAACAACACAAATCAAATAACTCGTTGGTTACTTCACCTATATTCTTTTCGGCTAATGAGATCAATAATCTACACATTCTAATTGCATAGACTACCAATCTTTTAAGCACACGAATTCAAAGAACAAGTCAAGAAAATCCTAAAATCAAATTAATACATGTTTTGCCGATTGCCCTATTTACTAATTCATTACATATTTTCCTTACTCTTTAACATGCAATTCGATTCTCTACCCTCACAAGGCAATTGAAAATAAAGAACACAAATTGAACATGCAAATCACAAAACCAAATTTCCATCCAAACAATACATAGACATAAAATTTGAAACAAAGAATTCATGCTATCTTCATAGACAAAGTTTAACATAACTACATAAAAATTACAAAACCGAAAGAGAGGAGTGGATCACACTTTTGTAGACACATTGATGACTTCGACTTGTGTGGATCCGATGGATGTTGGAGGGAACGGCTGCTCGGCAATGGCTAGGTGTCGGCAGAAAAGTGAGGTGAGATGGTGGTGATTTTCGGCTAGGGTTTTATGTAGGATTCTTGGAGAAATTTAGGTAGAGCTTTGGCTAGATTTTTTTGCTTTAGAATGTGACAACCTTTTCTGTGTGATAGCAGCCCTATATATAGGAGAAGAGGCCGGCAACCCTAGAGGCAATTCCTAGGTACAAATAGGCAAAATAAAACCTTGTAAAATAAGGTTTTGAAACCTTCCTAAATTAATTCTTCTAGGACTTTGTTTTCTGATTTTTCTTCAAGGCTTAGGCTGCACATCTTCATGGACTTCATATGTGCTCTTGACATCTTCATTTAGTAAACTTGGTCCATCGAAAAATGCCCTTGCCGGCACTACTTCAAATTGGCACAAATCTGCCTTTTCCGGCAGCTTCTCCTAGTTTGACTAGGAGAACTTCTTTCTTCGTATTTTTCTTCAATGCCTTGACTCAGTGTCTTCCTCTAACCTTCAATAAGCTTGGAAAATCTTCATTTGTGCAATTGTACCCCAAAATGTCCATCGAAATCAGAAATCAAGGAAAAGAGGCAGAGACTTCTTGGAATCGGCTGGAATGACCTTGCTTCAGTAAATCCGGCATAACTCCCTCCTTGGAGCTCCGATTGATGCGATTCTAAGTCTCAGCGAAACTAGACACATAGCGATATGTCCATATAAAACAGTTTGATCAAATTCCTTGTGAAGTGTCCGGAATAAATTTTTGAAGTCAGGACACATTCTCAGGAAAATCCTGTTAGTCCCTGGATCGTTTTGCTCGAGCTGCCAAGTTGCAGCCATCATTTGAGTGACTTCCCAAACTCCGATTGATCTGAAATTTGGATACAACATATATCAGCATACCATAAAAATATAAACCAAATTTCATCCCAATTGGACAAGGCTAGATCAATTTTCCACTACTCTCAAAATCACGAAAAAGACAATTTTTTACATTATTTTCCAGATTTCTCAAACTTAGTCATTTTTCGGATTATTAAGCACATATTTCCAAAACTCCACCAAAATGACACTAAACTATATTATGACTCGATCTTATATAAATAAGGGTTAAACAAAGCATAAACGAGGGCAAATACATATTAATATCGTCGCACATTGTGCTCCTATCAACTACCCCGCACTTATCCTTTGCTAGTCCCTTAGCAAACTAAATTAAACTAAGACTCAAACTACTATTGCCCCTAACAATTTGTCTCAGGCTCGTATGTCCACATAGCTTTCAAGTTAATGCATGAGAATGCTAAGCACGAAAATTCCAAGCTTCATGAACATGTGACATCAATATGAACATATGAGAACAAAATATAAGCATGTAGACATGTTAAGCTAATCTGAATCACCTCACTAGGCATACTGTCTTGTTTTCACTCAAGACATGGCATTCACTCAATAGTATATGCAAGCACAAGATAATGAATTACAAAGAGTAACTTGCATATGTCATGAAACAAAAGCACTTTGTGAATTTTTATGGAAAAACCTCATATAACAACTATGTGCACCAATGAACCAAAACCATAAGCTTACTCTTGAGATAGACTCCACATATCAAATTTAACCATCTTAAGAATCATGAAAAGATCAATAAAAGGAATGTAATGGGGCTTGGCTAAGAGGTATTCGATATTTAGGATAAGGAGGTTCAAAACGTCGCCGTGCGCTTCAACAAAGCTCAAAACTCCTTATGTCTTCTCGCCAAGGGCCGAATGTCTTCTTGCTGGACCCATACTTCATTCTTTTCTTCCCAAAAACATCACAATAATATTTTCAATACTCAAACCATGATGAATTCTTTTTCTTTCAAGATCGTGCCCTTTTCTATTCTCCTTGCTCTAGGCTCTTTTCTTCTTTTTTTTCTTTTGGTCCAAGCAATAACTTTTCTTTTATTTTTCTTTTTGGCATACGGCATACAAGATTCATACATATCATGGCTAAGTCTAACCCACACTTGTTTTTCTTCATCACTTCACGCGAAAACTCTTTCAAAAATCAATCTTTGCCAAAACTTTGAAACAAGGTAAAGACACAACTATACTAATCTCATGGAAAGTGTTTAAGGGTGATGAAAGAAAAGGCTAAACGTAGGCTCAAAGGGGTTTATTAAGGTGTCCCACGACGGGCTCCAATAGACACATGCTTTCTTTTGGCAATGGTGGTAAACCTAAGAGATCTTTTCAATCACTTTCAAAATCAAGGTATTTTATGATAAAAACGTTTTGAAAATCAACAAGAGTAAGTTCTAGCATTCTAGAGTTCATTAAAAAGCTATGGCACATAATCGTTGAATATGCAAAGAATAATGAGGTTCACATACTAACATGCTCGAAATTTTCAGAAATTTAGCACTCATGAAGAAAGCAATTTGGCTCTAAAGCTCACAAGGTTTAATTCAAACAAACTAGCTAAAAACATACATGCTTGGTTAATCAACAAGTCCTACATGCTCCTACCAATGCACATAATCCATGAAACTCACAATTTAAAATTGTATGCACAACTATCATTTATGTATGCAAAGAGGAGAAAAACATCATTGACATATTAGGGGCATCCTAAGACTCGAAACAAATAATTTAAACACTCTATTTTTGTGGAACAATTTTCTGAATTTTTATTTTTTTTTATACTAAGCACACAAAAACATAAACGGAATACATTATCCCAACCCACACTTAGAAAATTACATTGTCCTCAATGTAAGCACAAATCTATATCAATGAATTTCCTAAGCATGCAATTGACTAACATATTCCAACATATCATCACAAACCAAAAAAAAAGAGAAGGGTTAGAAATTTCAAACGCTCGGTGATGGCTCCTTCACTTTTCTTTGATCAAATTGGGTTGCCTCCCAAGTAGCGCTTTGTGTTTATAGTCTATAGCCTAGACTTCTCACCATGTGTATGTTGTGTTCATCGTGCCATATGCCTGGAGCTCGGCAACAAGTAACTCAATATGATGTTGATGGTACGTTGCCTCCGTATCTTTATGGACATTTGTATCGGCAGCAAAGTTGGGAGCATCCATGTGTAATGGCGTGTCCGTGCCATCATGGGGCGACGTAACTTTGAACGGGTGCAGCTGCAAGGGTATCTCGGCAGCAGCCATAACCGGTGGAAGGTTAGGGCAGATTGTGAAGGTTGCGGCTGCGGCAGTATTTGTTGGAACAACATGGATAAATGTTTCATCATGGAGAGGCTTGAATGGCTCATAATATGGCTTGAGACGATGACCATTGACTTTGAATATGTTTCCCGTAGCTTCATTTCGAATTTCAATGGCACCTTGATGAAATACTTGAGTAACGATGAAAGGTCCCATCCATTTTGAGCGAAGCTTACCGGGAAAGAGTCTAAGTCGAGCACTAAATAAAAGAACTTGTTGGCCAACTTCAAACTTTTTCCCACAAATCATCTTATCATGGTAAAACTTGGTCTTCTCCTTGTATATCCAAGCGGTATCATAGGCTTCATTGCGTATTTCCTCAAGTTCGTTGAGTTGAAACTTCCTATGAAGACCGGCTGAGTCAATTTCCATGTTGAATGCTTTAACGGCCCACCAAGCCTTGTGCTCAAGCTCCACCGGTAAGTGACATGCTTTGCCATATGTTAACCGAAAAGGTGACATACCAATCGGAGTCTTGTACGCAGTCCTATAAGCCCATAAAGCATCATCGAGACGATCACTCCAATCCTTCCTTGAAGGTCCAACGGTTTTCTCTAGTATTTGCTTGATCTCTCGATTGCTTACCTCGGCCATGCCACTTGTTTGGGGATGATAAGAGGTAGATACCTTGTGTGTGACCCCATACTTCTTCAATAATGCTTCAATGGTGCAGTTGCAAAAGTGGGATCCTCCATCACTAATCAAGACCCTTAGAACTCCAAAACGTGAAAAGATGTTGGTCTTGAGAAATTTGGCAACTACTTTGACATCGTTGGTGCGTGTAGCCTTTGCCTTTTGACACATAATCAACCGCTAATAGGATGTAGAGGAAGCCCTTACTTGAAGGAAAAGGCCCCATGAAGTCAATCCCCCAAAGATCATGAATTTCAATAGAAGTGATGGGATTGACTGGCATTTGAACTCTTGCACTGATATTCCCCATTCTTTGGCAACAATCACATGACTTACAAAACATGTAAGCATCCTTAAAAATTGTAGGCCAAAAGAATCCACATTCAAGTACCTTTAAGGCGGTCTTCTTTGCTCCAAAATAGCCTCCACACGCCTCACTATGACAAAACTTTAAAATCGGTTGATGCTCATGCTCGGCAACACATCTTCGAAGCACTTGATCACTACATTGCTTCCATAAGTATGGCTCGTCCCAAAGATAGTGACGAGCTTGCTTGATGATCCGAAGTCTTGCTTGTTTCGGCATGGTGCTAGGAAGTTGCCGAGTGGCTAGATAATTGGCCAATTCGGCATACCAAGGCTCTTGTGCTTCAAGTCGAAAGAGTTGCTCATCCGGAAAGGTCTCACAAAGGGGCAGCCGATCCTCCTCCTTAACAAGTCGACTTAAATGGTCGACTACAACATTCTCCACTCCTTTCTTGTCTTTTATCTCAATATCGAACTCTTGAAGCAAAAGAATCCATCGAATGAGCCTTGGCTTGGCATCCTTCTTTGTCATAAGGTATCTTAAAGCGGCATGATCACTATAAACAATGACTTTGGAATTCAAAAGATATGTTCGAAACTTTTCCAAAGCAAAAATTACCGCTAAGAGTTCTTTTTCCGTTGTGGTGTAGTTAATTTGAGCATCATTGAGAGTTCTTGAGGCATAGTAAATAGCACACGGCTTCTTCTCTATACGTTGACCAAGTACCGCTCCAAGCGCATAATCACTTGCATCACACATGAGCTCAAAAGGCTCCTCCCAATTTGGAGAAACCAAAACCGGAGCCGAACATAGGGTGCTTTTTAATCGGCAAAAGGCCTCCTCACATGCATCCGTCCATTCGAACGTCACCTCCTTTTGTAACAAGTTGCTCAATGGCTTTGCAGTTGAAGAGAAGTCTTTGATGAATCTTCGATAAAACCCGGCATGGCCAAGAAAACTCCTCACGTCTAGCACATTCTTTGGGCTCGGCAAGGCTTGGATAAACTCCACCTTGGCTTTGTCAACCTCTAAGCCTCTTGCCGAAATTACATGCCCTAGGACGATTCCTTGTGTAACCATGAAGTGACACTTCTCCCAATTGAGCACAAGGTTAGTCACTACACACCTCTTAAGTATCTTCTCCAAGTTCCTCAAACAAGTATCGAAGTTTCTTCCATAAACGCTAAAGTCATCCATAAAAACTTCGATAATGTCTTCAATAAAATCTGAGAAGATAGCATACATACATCGTTGAAAAGTTCCGGGTGCGTTGCATAGGCCGAATGGCATTCTTCTATATGCAAAAGTGCCAAAAGGACAAGTAAAGTGGTCTTCTCTTGATCATCCGGGTGTATCATGATTTGGTTGTATCCACTATAGCCATCAAGAAAGCAATAAAATTTATGTCCGGCTAACCTTTCGAGCATTTGATCCATAAACAGCAAAGGCATGTGATCCTTCCTTGTTGTAGCATTGAGCTTCCTATAATCGATGCACATACGATGGCCGGTTACAAGTCTTTGTGGTACTAGCTCGTTCTTCTTATTCTTGACAACCGTTACACCACTCTTCTTTGGAACTACTTGCACGGGAGATGTCCACTTACTATCCGAAATTAGGTAAATCACCCCACAATCAAGCAACTTGATGATTTCATCTTTCACTACCTTCATCATTGGTGGGTGAAGTCGGCGTTGAGCCTCCTTGGTTGGCTTTGCTCCTTCTTCTAGTAATATACGATGAACACAAGTAGTAGGGCTTATTCCCTTGATATCTGCTAAGGTCCAACTTATGGCGGTTTTGTACTTCTTAAGCACACTTATTAATTCCACTTCTTGCTTCTCACTAAGCATTGAAGACACAATAACCGGTAGAGTGTCTTCATCTCCAAGATAAACATACTTCAAATGACGAGGGAGCTCTTTTAGTTCTGTTGAAAGTACATATAGTACACCGCCAAGCACATCTGGCGACCTCGTGGACCGTGCAACCGGCGTCATAGGTCCCACTTCTGGCATCCAGCGGGTAGACCGCAACCCCGGCTACATCTCCATTGTTCCACATTACCGGTGCCGCACTCGGAAGCAGTGCCACCGGGCGCCTGAAGTGGCTTCGTGAGTAGGGAATTATGTAATAGTGTAGTAAGCATCCCACATTGGAAACATTGTAGAGGAGGGAGCCTTCCTTCCCTATAAATAGGAGGCTTCCCCCTTAGTACAAAGGATCTTGGATCCAAGGTACTCCATCCTTGTAACCCGATGGCTTATTGGCTATTCCTACTGGATTCCAAGTGGACATAGCCGTGCCCTCCGATGGCACGGTGAACCACTATACTCGCTGTGTTCTTTATAGCTTTATTATTATGCTTCTGCCAGGCCTACGGGTTTGTACAGAAACAAGTTCTAACTTTGGGGCCTCTTCCACACTTGGTCGAAATTTAATTGTGGCATTAGGAATTGACAAGAACGGACTAGCTTTTGTGAACCTTGGGGCAGCCTCTAACTCAGCAACCACTTCTCTTAAGCTTGGCTCCAACGTTTCTAACTTTTCTTCACTCGTCCGTGCTCCCTCTTTGTCAAAACCGACCCCAAGCTCTATGGCTAATTGCTATGCGTCAAGTGAGGTCGACATAACTTGCTCGACCTCCTCCAAAACATCACCAATATGGCAATCCTTTAAATCGGCAATGGGGTACTTCATGGCATCAAACACATTGAACTTTATCACCTCACCATCAAACTCCATTGTCAAATTGCCTTCGGCAACATCAATCTTTGTACGTGCGGTCCTCATAAATGGTCGGCCAAGTAGCAATTGAGTGTTATTAACCGGTGAGTCCTCCATCTCCACAACATAGAAATCGGCGGGAAAGATAAGTTGGTTTACTTGCACAAGCACGTCTTCTACATACCCCTCCGGATACTTGCTTGAGCGATCCGCAAGTTGAATAATGACATTGTCCTTCTTAAGAGGCCCTATACTCAACGTTTGGTACACATTAAGTGGCATGACATTTATTGAAGCTCCTAAATCCAACATCACATCCTCAAATCGAGTATTGCCTATCACACAAGGCACATTAAAGCTTCCCGGATCCTTCATCTTTTGTGGCAACCTTATTTGAATAACGGCCGATACCGTCTCACTCATTGTAACCACACGAGTCTCCTGTGTATGCCTCCTTGCCGTACACAGCTCTTTGAGAAACTTAGCATACTTAGGCACTTGCTTAATGCATTCCAACAAAGGGATGTTGACTTGCACTTTCCGGAAAATCTCCAATACCTCTTCATCGGACTTGTCTTTCTTTGATCTAGCAAAACGAGAAGGGAAAGGAATGTTTGAGTTTGGAATCCCTCCCTTACTCACTTGGCTTGGCAACTCCTCATTCTTAGATGTTGCGGGATCACGCTCAAGCTCGTTACGCAACATTCTTTTCTCAGCTTCCTTTCTCTCGGCAAAGCTGCCGGCAGTAGTACCTCTCTTGGCAGCAGCCTTGCTTGGCTCGGCTGCCCTTGTTCCGTCCACATTGCTGCCGGCAATGACAGGTCCGGCAGCAGCTTCCTCCTCCTCGATCACATCAAGCAAAATAGTTTTCTTCTTAGGGCTTTTCGGAGGTAACAACTCTCTCCCACTTCGAGTTTGGATTACCTTGGCTTGCTCGTTCCTTGGATTGGGAATTGTATTGCTTGGCAATTTCCCTTGCTCATTAAATCTTCCCATGAAATCCACAACTTGCCCCATTTGAGTCTTGAGCTCACCAATATCCTTTTGTTGATTTTGTTGACCCGCAAGCAACACTTGAGTAGCACTTGAAAGAGATTGGAGCAAAGCATCGTAGTTTGGATTGCTCGCTCCACCTTGTACTTGGTTTGGAACGGCTTGGCTCGGCTGCATTGCTTGGTACTGCCCTTGTGCCGGCTGATAGTAGGGACGAGGCACAAAGGGTGCCCTTGGTGCATAAGGTGCGGCAGCCCCTTGATTTGGTTGCATAGGTGCCCTCAACACATTATCATTGTTCGCCCATCGAAAGTTCGGATGATCATTGAACCTTGGATTAAAGTTCCCATACCTTTGACCTCCTTGAAAACCAATAGCATTGCACTCTTCTACTCCCTTATTTGATTCAAATTGAGGGCATTGTTCAGTTACATGACTCTCGGTGCATATTCCACAAACAATGGCACGATTCTTCATCAAACTACTCACCAAGTCGGCAAGCTTATCAACCTTTTCCTCCAACTTTGAACTTGAAGACGTCTCATTCACTTTCTCATTCCTTGGCACATTGTTTCGTGCCATGCCAAATTGTTGGTTGTTCAAGGCATGAACTTCCAATAAATTTCTTGCCGGTCCGGCACTTAACTCCAAGAAACTTCCACTTGCAGCAGAGTCGAGAAACTCCCTCTCCATTACACGCAATCCCTCATAGAAATATTGCAATAAAAGTCCATCGCTTATGCCATGAGATGGGCACAACGAAACAAGGGACTTAAACCTCTTATAGTAGTCAGAGAAAGTCTCATCTCCGGCTTGCTTCACACTTGTTATTTGCTTTCTTAAATCAGCGATCCGTGAAGCAGGAAAATATCTGAGCAAAAACTCATCCACCATTGTGTTCCATGAATTAATCCGACCACTTGGCACTTCAAACAACCACTCATTTGCTTGATCTTCTAATGAGAAAGGAAAAGCCTTCATCTTAAAGTGTTGCAAATCCGTACCTCGTGGACACATACTCTCAGTGGTGAAGTTAAACCATTGCAAGTGCTTGTTGGGATTCTCACTTGGCATTCCATAGAAAGATTTCAACTTGTGGAGGAATCCACTCTTCAATTCAATCTCACCAGTCTTGTTTTCTTCCAAAGGAGGATATGTGATATTGGAAGGTACAGCTCCTCCTCCTCTGGTTACATGACCATTCTGTGCTCTAATCGAAGTCATTCTCACTTTCTCAATACTAGGCTCAGCAAAAGACTCAAATTCAGGATTCTCTAAATCACACGACGATGAAACAAAAGAAGGGGAGCTTGACAATGAAGTAGCCGAACTAGGTGGGGACGATGATGGTGATGATGTAGATGGCGATGGATAGTTTGGTTCAGACGGAGGCAATGGTTTAAACAATGCAATAGCGAGCTCTTGGTTCAAACGTTCCAAACGACCTTGATGATCTCGTGTCCAAAGATTGGACATGCACTATTCTGAAATTTGTAATATTTGACTAAGTTAGAACCTCGTAAAGAAATAGAATGCAAGAATATATATCATTACAAGCCACGGCATTGGCAATTACAAAACAAGTTTCAAACAATGACACATACACATCTATTCGGCAAAGAAGAAGAAAATATCGGCAAAAAGATGAAATTGTGTACATGTAATCTCTAAGTCTAAATCCTTTTAAGATTTTTTCTAACTCTGAAGGTACGTGGAGCAGAGGAGATAACGTGCGATGGACTGATACAGCCCTTGGTAGTATCATGCTTTATCTGATATACCTCAAGAGTTTGAACCATACAATTTGGTTTATTTTGAAGAAAATAGATCACATATGTCAAGTTATTTTCTAGCGTCTAAAGTGAGGTGATGCTTCGGCCCAAGCTATTGACTAGTTCGAGCGTGTTCTACTTTTCAAAGGCGATGTCGTTAAGATTCACGGAGGGCGACCCCCTATAGGAACCAGGCAGGACTCGTTTAGTGGTCACGGAGGGCAAGCCCCCTATCGATCCCTTCACCGAGAAGAATAATCAGTCAATGACCTTGAGATCCAGTTAAACAAACCTGAGAACCATATCTATGAAAATAACTTGCCCCATACTTTGTAAAACAAACTCGGGTCACTAGCGGTCTACAAGTGTTGATCAAAGCCGCCCTCAACCTCATAAAAACGGATTTGCCAAAGCATCGTTTGTATGCGTTGGGGGGGTGGCATTCCCCCCGTTTCCCAATCTACATAAAAACGGGTCTGCTAGGGCATCGATCGTATGAAGGGTTAAGACTAAGACCAGCAAAAGCCGCTTCTCCCTACATGTTACACTTTAGAAACTACAATAAACTCAAACATACACAAACCTACTAACTTCCCTAGAAATTAAACTAAGTTATTACATACATACATTCAATATACATCAAGAAATTTTGCGAAAATTTAAACTCTACATGCCGAAGCATATTTCTACTTTACAAAATCCCAACGAAAACTAAAACTAAAAATTACAACTTTACAACTTTACAACTTTACACAAAAATTTCCAGCAACTTATATACACAACATTCACATAATTCAAGCTTTTATAATCCCCGGCAACGAAGTTAAAAATTGATGAGTCGCCAAAGCGAGCATCAAGCAATAATAACCCTACAATCGTTAGTAGAATAGACATAAGTAGGGATCGTTCTAAGCCGGGGATTAAGGGTACCTGAAACATGAGAATGTTAGACAAAAATATATACATATATACATATAAACACGTCACAATGGGGAATGATAGGATCAGCAGCAGCCATAAGGCTGCCCTATAACTAGACACGAAAATTAAATCCTAATTTACTATATACAAGGTTGGTCGACATTCCATCACAAAGCCCTAGCATGAAAGCAATCAAAACACATAAAATACAGGCAAACAAGACTCACGGCAAAGTATTAAAGCGTTCTAGACTCAACTTAACTCCAACCTAATTAGCTCCCTACAGGTATTACTAACCGATTTAGATTTCATAAGTTTTCAAGATTAACTTTCCGTCTAATCCTAAAATTGTACTAAACATATTTGAGAACTTCTACAGATAAAAACAAACATGCATAGTAATTGAGCACGAAATCTTTTGAGTTGGAAACAAGTTAATTAAGTAAGGCGTCGCTCTTCTTAACAACAAGCATGTTCTAAAAACCACTCTAACCCTTGTGAAAACAACACAAATCAAATAACTCGTTGGTTACTTCACCTATATTCTTTTCGGCTAATGAGATCAATAATCCACACATTGTAATTGCATAGACTACCAATCTTTTAAGCACACGAATTCAAAGAACAAGTCAAGAAAATCCTAAAATCAAATTAATACATGTTTTGCCGATTGCCCTATTTACTAATTCATTACATATTTTCCTTACTCTTTAACATGCAATTCGATTCTCTACCCTCACAAGGCAATTGAAAATAAAGAACACAAATTGAACATGCAAATCATAAAACCAAATTTCCATCCAAACAATACATAGACATAATATTTGAAACCAAGAATTCATGCTATCTTCATAGACAAAGTTTAACATAACTACATAAAAATTATAAAACCGAAAGAGGGGAGTGGATCACACTTTTGTAGACACCTTGATGACTTCGACTTGTGTGGATCCGATGGATGTTGGAGGGAACGGCTGCTCGGCAATGGCTAGGTGTCGGCAGAAAAGTGAGGTGAGATGGTGGTGATTTTCGGCTAGGGTTTTATGTAGGATTCTTGGGGAAATTTAGGTAGAGCTTTGGCTAGATTTTTTTGTTTTGGCATGTGACAACCTTTTCTGTGTGATAGCAGCCCTATATATAGGAGAAGAGACCGGCAACCCTAGAGGCAATTCCTAGGTACAAATAGGCAAAACAAAACCTTGTAAAATAAGGTTTTGAAACCTTCCTAAATTAATTCTTCTAGGACTTTGTTTTCTGATTTTTCTTCAAGGCTTAGGCTGCACATCTTCATGGACTTCATATGTGGTCTTGACATCTTCATTTAGTGAACTTGGTCCATCGAAAAATGCCCTTACCGGCACTACTTCAAATTGGCACAAATCTGCCTTTTCCGGCAGCTTCTCCTAGTTTGACTAGGAGAACTTCTTTCTTCGTATTTTTCTTCAATGACTTGGCTCAGTGTCTTCCTCTAACCTTCAATAAGCTTGGACAATCTTCATTTGTGAAATTGTACCCCAAAATGTCCATCGAAAACAGAAATCAAGGAAAAGAGGCAGAGACTTCTTGAAATCGGCTGGAATGACCTTGCTTCAGTAAATCCGGCATAACTCCCTCCTTGGAGCTCCGATTGATGCGATTCCAAGTTTCAGAGAAACTAGACACATAGAGATATCTCCATATAAAACATTTTGATCAAATTCTTTGTGAAGTGTCCCGAATGAATTTTTGAAGTCAGGACACATTCCCAGGAAAATCCTGTTAGTCCCTGGATCGTTTTGCTCGAGCTGCCAAGTTGCAGCCATCATTTGAGTGCCTTCCCGAACTCTGATTGATCTAAAATTTAGATACAACATATATCAGCATACCATAAAAATATAAACCAAATTTCATCCCAATTGGACAAGGCTAGATCAATTTTCCACGAGTCTCAAAATCACGAAAAAGACAATTTTTACATTATTTTCCAGATTTCTCAAACTTAGTCATTTTTCGGATTATTAAGCACATATTTCTAAAACTCCACCAAAATGACACTAAACTATATTATGACTCGATCTTATATAAATAAGGGTTAAACAAAGCATAAACGAGGGCAAATACATATTAATATCGTCGCACATTGTACGTCAATTCCATGGAGAGAATTGACCCGATTCAGCCAAGGTAAGAGGAAATTAGGATTTGAAATTTTAGGGTTTTTGTGAATTTTGGTGGAGGTTGTGTTTTGGATGTTTTTGATGTAATTGGAGGTTAGGATCGTGTTTGAAATATTGTTTGGAGTAGATTGATTGTAATTTGGGGTTTGATGGTTGAATTTTAATAGAGATTGAAGGTGTGGTGATTCCGCCGCCGTGCCGGCCACCTTGGGCGGCAGCTGCATTGTTGTTTGGCGGCGGATGTGATGAGATCAGGGTTCCGAGGTAGTGGAGATGGTTTTGGGTTGTTTTGGAGTGAAATGTAGGTGTTTTTTGGCCTCCAGGGCAGAGCTGCCGCTGGCTGCGGTGGCGGCGCTACTGTTCCAGCAGCATGATGTAGAAGAAAGGGTAAAAGGTGAAAAAGAAAAACGGTAAAATGGTAAATAGTAAACGGTAAAACAGTAATTTAGTAAATAGTAACACAGTAAAAGGGTGAATAGTAATTCTGACTTTGACAAATTTACTGTTGACTTCCCGAAAAAGGTAAAAACTGGTTATAAAGAGAATCAAACGATCCTTGTTCCCAGTGGGTGGGTGGTTGCGGTATGGGAGCAAAGGGACGTTTAGTAGGTTTTGGGTTACTTTTCGGACCTGTTTAGGATTGTTGGAATTTGGTGAATTGTAGGTTTGGGGGATTTGGGCCGCCGTGTCGGCCGCCGCGAAAGGCTTGGTGCGGCTGAGGCAGTGGGGGTGACCCCTGGTGGTGGTGGCGAGTGTTTTAGGCGAATTGGGGATAGTTTTGGCCTGTGGGGGAGCTACAGTAGCGGCGGCAGCGGTGCTACTGCTGTGGCGGCGGCGGAGGAGTAAAATGGTGAAAGTTAACAGGTTAAATAGTAAGTGGTAAATAATGAATTGTAAACAGTAAACAGTAACTCAGTAATTAGTAAGTGGTAAAAAAATAAGACAGTAAAAGTGAAAAGGTAAATTGTAAATTCGAAAATTACTGTTTGACTAATTTACTCACTATCGGACCTGCGGTAAAAGATGATTAATTGCGAGTAAATAGAATTTTCGACGAAAAGACCAATAAAGGATTATATAGTCTAGAATGGGGTGTACTGAGTAATTTCAGTTGTAAACTGGGTTGAGTTGACGCGTAAATTTTAACTGGGAGATTCACACGAGTGAGGACCCCTGTAAATTAAGTTTTTATAAAACAATTTCCCAGTTTGGATTTTTCTAAATATATCTCTTTACAGGCTGATGGGAGACTCGACTTGAGGAGAACTTGGATCGGCGACATGCTTAGTTACAATGAGTGGACTTTTATTTTAAATTGATGCATGAATAAATATTTAAACATTGTGGGGTTTATATTTAGTATTTTTATTTCGAGAATGATGTGGATTAATTATCGAGGGTCGATAATATGTTTTATTTGATGATTTCTTGCCTGATTGATTTGTTAATGGTTTACAAATTAAGTCAATTAATTTGATTTATTTATATCTCTATATATATATATTGATATTAAACTGGAAATGAGATTTCTGAGAATTTAACGATTTTGCTTTTTACAAATATTATGACATGTGGGACATGTTGATTTCATTTATTTCTTTACGAGGCTATTCATTGTGTTTATGTATATTTATAAGCCTCGGAAGTGCGGTCGGGGACCGTACTGATTTATGATTTATTAGGAGAAATGTGCTTTGATTTCGTTTTCGGATTTTTCACCATACCAGGGTCCATATATGTTTATTGCTAGCTAGCTTATTCACCTGAGTCCATCCGAGGTGACGACTTGACCATATAGGTCAGATTCACGCTCGGTGGCCGACGTGTACAGGTTTAGCGTGGGACGCTAGAGTCTTGGAGACTCTGACCCTTAGCCTTGGAGGCTCATTATTATATGGTGGTTGACATTCTCCTATTTTTATTTGATTTTATTGAACGGCTAATGGGATTGGCCCAGTTGTAAATATATATACATAGCATTCAGGAATGTTTTCTCCTATAAGATTTCTGTTATTTTATGAATTCCCGAACCAGCGGGGATAGGGTTTTTACATTAAGAGTATATGGAAATAAATGTTTCATTATTGCATGCATCATGGTTTTATTCATAAAAAATGAGGAAAGTAATAAATTACTTTTCATTAAAATGATATGTTGCTATATATTGATTTGTGTCCACTCACGTTAACGTTTTAAATTACTTTCCCTGGGCTCTTTGTTTTAAACTACCCAGGTTGCAGAGTTGTTCGGTACTAGTAGGAGGCAAGACATATAGTTCCCCTTCCGCTGTCAGAAATTGTAGGTTACTTAACCTACTTGTACTATATTTCCTTTGTATAGTCACTCTGATACGTTTGAGAGTTGTAGTAAACTAAAACTTGTTTACTTATGGGTTGTGACCCGAAGTTGTTAATCGTATGTTGTTTATTTCCACTGTATCTTACAAAAGTTGAGTTTCTTATTCTTGTACTGGGAGTTGTTTGATTTTGGGGGAGCAGGTGGCTCCTGGAGTCAGGTTGGTTATTTTTGAAGTGTTTGGTTGTTTCTTACAGGTTTGGGTTGTCCATTTTAAGAGAGGTCATGCCGATTTTTTTATAGAACCCCTCTTAAGGTGGTCCTCGCAGGATCCACCCTGGATAGCAGTTTTGTATCCGAGGCGGGTCCTGTCACGCTGTCCGTGCTTGCTCTGTGGCGATCTGTCCACGGCGCTGTACTGATGGCTATGGCAGCGCGCTACCCTTTGGTGGTTGGGGTCGCCAAGGATTGTTGTCGGGCTTCCAAGGTCCAGACGACAAAGGTTCGAAAGAGGCGGCAAAGGTTCCTGGACAAGGAAGGGTTTCGGGTTCGAGTTGTGGTGGTGGACGTCGGGGCTCTAATGCCGGCGTCGGGGACGTCTTTGGGTATACCCTCAGGATGGACTCAGGCTCGGCCTCGGAGGTCGGCAATGGGACAAATGTGGTTTGAGTTGGTGTAGTCTACGCCAATATCCCATCAAGAGAGGAGGGAGGGGAGCTCTATTTTTTCCTACAAGGTACACCGGATGGTATTAGACCCGATGGATTAAGTGGAGTTCTCATTTTCTCTCTTGATGGTTAATTGCTTTCTTAGTTAATGTTCGCTTGTTTTGGACGTATTTTGTTTTCAGTCGAACTTGGTTTCGTTTTATTTTCTTGCATTGCGTTTACTTTTGAACTGTTTTACTTTGCAGTGGAGTTTCGACTCCTGCTTGATCAAGCATAATTTGGTTGAATGGCTCATGGCCTCTAAATTTATACATTTGCCTAAAAAAAAAAAGTGAAAAAGAATGAGTTTTTTTTTTTCCCTAATTTTCAATGGTAGATAGTCATTTTTTCTAAAATGTGCACTTTTTTATCAAGTGGAAAAGAATGGCTTTTTTTTTTTATCATTTTCAAAATGAGATGGCCCTTTTTAATAATATATTTTGAATTATAAACTGTATGGACAGAAAAAAATATGTAATACAAAATTACTTCATATTAAATCATATAAGAGTAGTACAAATGTAATAGTATATTTACAGTTATGGATGTCTTATATCTTACATTACATAGATCAATTGGAATATCATTACAGTTCTCACTATTCAGTCAAACTCAGACATCTTACTTAGACCATAAGACCTCCCAATTGAAGAAATAACAAAATTCACTAAAGTTAGAAGACTCAGTTACACCCAAACCCCTAGAAGTCACATTACCATCCATGCCAACAAAAATGGCTACCATCAATTTACCTGCAATCGCTTCTACGCCTTCTACAACATCTCCTCTGCCAAGGGCACCACCCATTACATGTAATCTTGCACCAACAAAAACCTGATGCAAACAACATAAACTGAGTATTAAAATAAGGTTCTACTCAGAAGACATGGTTTCTTCAGTATGACAACCATGCTTTTAAAACACATACCGTATGTCCCGCAGCAACAGGAAGATAGGCAACTCTAAATCTGTTGTCAATATATTATGACTTACAACAGCATGTTGATATATTGAGCAATAGACAATAGTAAAACCTCATCTCAAAGTTTCCAACTTGTCTCTCTTTCTCAATATTGTTTATTTTTCTCTGTTCTTCTGTAAGAATAGTAATGGGAGGTGAAGATTCTTGGAGAACCACCACAGCTCTGGTACCTCCAATGACAGCCCCGGTTAGTCAAATGTGGAGAAAGAAGCTGAGCAATGGAGTAGTAATTTCAACAACCCTGTCTATGCTTTGTACATGGGTTTGTAGTTACTGCCATCCTCATATCAATGTTTATTGTTATAGGCGAAATTTGAGAGATTCTTCAGGCGGCTCAGAACAACATCCCAGTTCAATGATACTACTCGGACACATTTTGGCTACGATTACAATCCCAGGCTTGATCACAACTCTTCCAAAGTAACATTACATATTGTGCTAAAAGTAGGCCTGCAAAAGATATTTTCATATTTGATGATCTGAAGTCACTAACTCCACATTTGAGGGAATTTAATTCCACTAAATGACGTCTTTCATTGGTACTCTCTTCTATATGGTTGGGTCTGCATACAAAAGTTCTACAGAAGTTGCTTCAATTTGGCCAAAATGGCTGCAGTTTACACTGGGAGCAGTTACGAAGTATTTCCACAAAAATGTAAACCCGGTTTGATTAGTACTGTTCAATAAGATCTAGAAGTGTGGATATAATAGATCACATTAGCTGCTGGCAATTAATAAAAGATTGCAAGCAAACAAAAAAACTATATTACCTTTTGCAGTGATTCACACAGCCTGAATTTCCTCTAAAAATCCTTTTGCAACCTGTGCATTACCACAAAGTCTAAATCATCTTCAATTGTTGATAACCATTGATGAAACAAAGAAAGAAAAATGAGTAGATGGCATATAACAAATTGTTCCAGCTTACACATTCAGCATCAGATAAGATCTTACTACAAAATACAGTTGTTCATTTGACAACAAATCCAATATATACTATGCTTAAAGTACAGAAGAAAACATGGGTACATCCCAACACATAAAACAAAGTCCAACTACAAATCAAGAGAAACAGATCTAAGAAAAATCGTTTTTGATTAGCTGTAAAGCAGACAAAACACTAAACTGACATAGCAAACCAGACAAATGCAATCAGAAGAGAATGAACAGGAAAACAAGCCTAGCTAAATAAGAGATTGCAAACATCACTTCATGTAAAGAATAACATCAAAGACCCAATATTTCCAGGACCAAGTTTTTTGAATCCATTAGATCATGAGAGTAAAATGAAAGAAGGTTTTACCGAGTGATGGAGATTATTTCCAAGCATAAATACCTGCAAAACAACTTCATACACATATTACCGTTCTTGTGTCAATTGTAGTAAGGACAAGTAGAGATTGTTCTAGCCGGGAAAATCAAGGGCTTTCAATCACACAAAGCATTGCAAATCAATAAGGGGTATCGAAATTTATATTAATATCCTACTGAAAATTACGAAAATAAAAACCTAAATTAATATATACATATGATCAACATCTTTCACACAATACTTATCACTCAAACCTCACATAACATGTAACAGTCGCATATTGAAAACATGGCAGTAATAACATCACCGATTTCATGCTACCTTAGTTCCAATTTAATTAGAGCCCTTCGCGATTCATCTAATCATTCAAAACTCCACAAGTATTTAGAATTAACTTCGCGTATAATCCTAAACATAGTGCTAATCAGTTTAAAGACACTTTCCGTAGAAATTAAACCAAGAAACACATAAGCACAATGAGTCGAATTGGAAACAAGCAACAAGTATGGCGTCACCTCACCTTGCTTCAACCTGCATATTCTCTGAATTACTCTACCCTTGGAACCAACACAAGATAAATCAACTTCGCGTATAACTTACCCCATATCATGTTCGGCAACATGAAGCATACACCTAAAGATCGGCCTAGGCCTAGGCCACCCTTAAACATACAACTTGTTGTACACACGAATTCAGAAAATAAACCAAACATATTCATGAAACCATGCGATTAACTACTGCCCTATTAACATACATACAAATTGTCACATGCTATGATCATCAATCAAACAAATAGAAAACCAAAACACATAACAGAATTTCAGAAGTCCAAAGTTAAATTAATAAAACCAAACAAACATCCACAAATTCTTACAAACTTCATAGACGAAGTTAAGTAATTGTACAGAAAATTACAAGCCATGAGAGAAGAGTGAATCACACTTTAAAGGAATCTTGAAGATTCGACAAGAGTTGATTCGGTGGAGGATGGATGATGCGATCTCGGGTTGATGGTGAGTAGGGATTCGGCTTGTATTTTTCTTTGGATGTTGTGGTGCTATTTTGACAGGGTTTTGGCTAAGTAAAAGTGAGAGAGAAGAGATGATTTTTCTATACAAAAGAGAGCTATATATAGGAGAATAAATGAGTTTAGGGTTTTCCATCGGGTTGGAAACTAGACTCCCGTAGCTTTCCATCCATCTAAGACTCACCATCTGGTTCAAAGTCAGCTGTCAAGGAGAGTCTGTGGAAGTTGGATGACGTGCACATGAATTCTACCGAATTTAATCAGGATTTGTTGCGATTTTGGTTCCTATATTTTCTGCCGAAAATCATCAAGATAATGACTGAATAATTGAACAATATCTCCTTAGGTTTTCCATGAATTAATTCAGCCAATTATCTTGCATAAAGGATGGAATTCAGTCCACATTCGTAAGCCAAATCCATGTAGAACTCGGTTTAGGTTTTCTTTTTTTCCATTCCGATCTCTTCTTTCTTTTCTTCATTAATTCTGCCGATTTCTCCATGGATCAATGCATCATGGACTTGTTGATGGACTGGACTCAATCTTTGTTGAACAAAATATCAAAGAGGCAGCCGAAAGCTTCCCTAGATAGACTGGGAAAGCACAAACCTTCTTTAGCCGATTCCATGCTTCTCCTAATTGACACTACTACAAAAAACTCAATACACAACACATATCAGACAATACTTTGAAAGTTACATGTTGTATGAATGACTGAACTGTTTCACACAACTTAAAGTGAATAATTTGTGTTGTATGAGGGTACACATTTTCCATATTCTGAAAAATGTTTTTCCAGATTTTGTCATACAACGCTGACACACATTTTCTGTTGTATGATTAATGAAAATCTTGACGGCAGAACTCCCTCCGACATTGAAACTCAAATTTGGGCAAGGTTTAGATGGACATACAACAAAATTCTTGCTTTGTGTTGTATGATAATGTCACATCCCCCATTAGGTGTCACCAAGTGTAAGGTGACAAATACTTGTACACCAGAATTTTGTAGTTTTGTTGTATGACTTGATTTGCTTGTCATTCTCCCACATTCATTTTGGCTCCAATGACATGGGGGTAGCATTTCTAAAAGCGGAAAAGTTGCCTCCATAATTTTTTGGTTTTGAAAACCTACATGTGTTACAATTCTCACAACAACTATTTTCTATTCTGTTGTACAATTATGTTGAAGCATCTACAAGGAAACACATAGTGGAATACCATGAGAAGAAAATTGGTACAACAGTTTAAATTTATTTAGTTGTATGAAGGAAAAACCTAATGTCATGCCAAACTTTCAAAATTTGAGGCGGGCGGCAATTTTCCAAGTTTGAGCCAAAATGAAAAATGTCGTAGACCATTTTCTATATTTTCTGTTGTTTCTTTAACTCGTAATATATTTAAGCCAAATTTGTCACACTTCGTCTCTTCATAGTCTTCTTTCATAGTCTCACTTCTCTCTCTCTCTCTCTCTCTCTCTCGTGAAACCTCGCTCAGTCCCCTCAGCTCTCAGTCTCTTCCCGTCACCCTAAAACTCTATGAAACACCAACCATCTCTCCACAAATTATCTCTCCTCTTCTCTCTCTCGATTGGTCTCCAACCATCTCTCCCAAATTCCCCCATTTTGAAACCCTAATATCCCAACTGTTGAATTCTCAGTCCATGGCCGACATATCCGAGGTTCGCCGCCGTATCCCTCACCGTCAAACCGAGAGAGTTTATCCAACTAGATCTCCGCGTCTCCCTTCTTCTTCTCCGGTAGGTTACCCGTCTCTCTCTCTCTCTCTCCGAATTTATTCTTCTCTGTTTTAGGTTTACCCGTCATTCAATTTCTGATCTTGGTCATCATTGTTGTTTGGCTCCACGGAGGTTTACCTCGGCCGAACTCGCGTATTGGCATTTGTCACTGCCCAACTCGTCCAGCTCAATGCCGTCATTGCCTCTCTCTCTCTCTCTCTCTCTCTCTCTCCTTCTGATTCAGTCTTCTATGTTTCTACAGGCTTTAAGCATAGGAAGGGGTGGAGATGACGGTGTGGGTGTGGTCTTGTGCCAGAAATGTTTGGGGTAAGGGTTGTGGGTGGCGGCAGAAATGTTGAGTTCGGTGGTGAAGGGGGTTGGAAAGTGAAGGAGTTTAGAGAAGGGAGAGGTAACGCAGAGGAGCCGGATCTGAGGGGTAGAGGTGAAGACATCTGATTCTACTGCTCTCTTTGCCGTCGCCGACAGACTCTCTAAGCTCTACGACGGCGGTAAGGTCGTTATCGGCCTCCGCATCCCCGACGTTGATACCACCAAGGTCTTCTCTCTCTCTCAGTAACAAAAAATACTCTTGTAGGAATGATGTCGATTTGCCATGTCGGTGACTGAGCTTCTTCTGGTAATTGATATATTTGAGTGCCTCATGGTCAGAGAATACAACGCAATAGGATACCCTTGTTCACTCAGTACACCTCCAATTCTTTGCTGTTGTTAGGTAAACATAAAAATTGAAGCTTTGGTGTTCTTGTTTTCTGAGATTAGGTAAAGAACATAGCTATAATTTGGATAAACATATGTTCTCTGGGATATTGGCAGCATTACTATTTATGTCTAGATTTCCCTGTCTTTACGGCATACAAACCACTATGTTACTATGTTTGATTCCATGTGATTTACTTGTGTTTTGTTGACCATTTTGTGTCATTGTTTTGCTTAAGGGCTGATGTTAATCTTTAACCTTTTTCAGCGTTTAGCATGGATGGGACCTTCTGTAACTGGAGTTGATGCTGTTGAGAAAAATATCAAGATAGCTCGCCTTCATCATTGTTTTGCTTAAGGGCTGATGTTAATCTTTAACCTTTTTCAGCGTTTAGCATGGATGGGACCTTCTGTAACTGGAGTTGATGCTGTTGAGAAAAATATCAAGATAGCTCGCCTTCATGCTGTAGGTTCATTCTCTTCATTTTATAGTTTGAGGAATCCTGATGTTCAAGTGACAATTTTGTACATTAGTGTAGTTCTAAACGTTGATCATTCACACAGGACTTAAATCCGGTGACCTCAAGCATTGAATATCACTGCACAACAGCTGGTACATCCTAATCTAGTCCATAGTATGTTGGCAAAGTTTCTGGTTATGTCAAATCTAGTGTGCCTATGTTGTACTTTATGTCTTGCATAGATGCATAGCTATCCCCTAATAATGAACATAACTAGTGCCTCATTTGGATATGCATAAGTTGTTATCTATATTGTAGTCAAATCTGTTTGATATTTCCATATGATATAACCGCTATTGTGATTCCTTATGGTCTCCTATTTGGTACCAAGTTTTACTTTGTGGGTTCCAATGCTTGTGATATCTAAATATATACTTATCTTGTTTTAGTGATTGTACCTGATTGGTAATTATATTTCTATTCATTTAGTAAGTATTCTTTAGTTTCAGTACTTTCTCTTTTATCAAACTCAAGGCTTGTGTTTTTGAATCATGCACAGAAAAATTAGTTGAGGAGCAGAGGAGTTTTGATGCTATGTTTGCTTTAGAGGTATGTTCTTGAATGTACACGCAATTCTGTTATTCTTTTTATATTCAGTCCATCTTGGATTTTTAACCAATATGTGCTTAAATTGATTATTACTTTAGGTAATTGAGCATGTGGCAAATCCTGCTGAGTTCTGCAAATCTCTGTCTGCCTTAACTGTTAGTGATGGAGCTACCTTGATTTCAACTATTAACCGTTCAGAGATAAGTTATTGGTATGCTGCATTGGCTTTATGAACATAAGATCCATTTTATAGCTTGTTTTATTTTTTCCAGGTTTATGTGCACAGCTTGGTTACGGAACAAAGTTTGGTTAATCGCTCATCTGAATTTGAAAGTGCAATACACAAAGCTGACCCCCATCCCGATCCTGTCACTCATCCTCTCTTCTTTTTTCCTTATTTATCAATTTGAAGGTTTTCTGGTGAAAAGTTGGTATTTTTGAGTAGTATTGGAGTTTAAAATATGAGTATGTTATGAGGATTTGGGGTGTTATTGAGTTGGTTTTGTGACTTGTTTAGGTGGAATTCCGAGCATAAAATGGTCGAGGATAGACGATGAGGACAATGTGATGGTTCTTGACTTGTTGGGACGGAGTGGACAATGTGATGGTTCTTGACGATGAGGACGATGAGGACTTGTTTGTGTATTGCAGGAGAAAGTTCTCACAGGAACTGCTGATCAAATTGTTAACCTTTGCCTCATACAGGGAGAAAAAAACCTTGACAGGAACTGCTAGTTATGCTAGTTGCAAGAGGAGAAAAGGAGGGAACCATCAGCCCAATTGTAGTTGAGAGAAAAAGTGGAGTTGATCAAAATCATGTATCAAAAGGAGAGGCTGTAGAGTTAAAGTAGTGCTTGCTAGTAGCTAGGAATGATGGTAGCTAGCTAGTATTGGCATGCTACCAACTTTTGGTATTAGCTAGGAATGCTTCAGTCTACAAGTATATTACCTTTTCTATGAGTTTTTGTGCTTTTGAGTTGAATATTTGGAAGCTTTGGTATTTGAATGCACAATTGATTTGAAATTATGGATTTTTTTGGTTTAATCAGAGCTAGCTTTTGGATCTTTTGATACCAAATGCTTAATCTTTCTATGTGATACAACATTATACAACAAGATAACAAACAAATGAAATTATGTGTTGTGTAATATAACCAAATGTTATACTAAAACAATAGCCCCAAATACTTAATTCTGTTGTTTGAATCATATAACTCATTAAGTAGGAAATAAAATATGTTGTTTGAATCAGACAATTCAAATAACAGAATAAAAATGCAATATTTTGTTATATGTATAAAAATCACACAACAGAAAAATATATATGTTTTGTTGTATAAACTAGATATGTCAGTGCCGCGCATGCCAAGCCAGTCATGGCATGGCATATAAGTTGTACAACAGAAACTAAAACTGACTTGTCTGACATTTCATCACACAAGCTCGAGATATACAACGGAAAATCCGAACTCACACAACTCATTTCCACCGTTGTGCATTGACTTTTTTGTAGTAGTGTGACTTGAAAGAACTTCTTTTCCTTTGTTCTTCGACTTGGCCCTTGGTAAGATGACTTCTTAATGCATTATTATATACAATAGCTCCTCAATGATAGTCTTGGACAAGCTTTTAATGTAGAAAAAACAGAAAACACTAAAAACGGGCAGAGGTTTTCTCTCTCGGCAGACTTAACCTTGGTCCATTCAAACTGGCATAACTCCCTCCTCAGTGCTCCGATTGATGTGATTCCAAGTCCTGGAGAAACTAGACTCATAGGGATTTTTCTATATAAAAGGGCTTCCTCAAATTCCAAGTGAAAAGTCCGGAATAAATTATGGAAGTCAAGACACAGTCCCAGTAAAATCTTGTTAGTCCCTCGTGACTTTTGTTCAAACTGCCAAGTTGTAGCCATCGTTTGGGTGACTTCCCGAGCTCCAATTGATCTGAATGTTTGATACAATACGCTCCAGCTTGCCAATTATATGCCTGCCAAATTTCATCAAATTAGGAAAATAATAAGTCAGTCAAACACAGGCCTCAAAATCACGAAAACAACATATTTTCCACTTTTTCCTCAGATTTCTATATTTAATCGTTTTTCTGACAATTAAGCACATTTTCTCCAAAACTCTACCAAAACGATACTAAACTATATTATGACTCTATCTTACTCTAAATAGACTTAACAAAGCACAAATAAGGGATAATAACACATTAATATCGTCGCACATTGTGCTCCTATCAACTACCCCACACTTATTCTTTGCTAGTCTCTAGCAAAACAAATTACAAGACTCAACTAAAAACTACTGCTGCCCCTAAATAATTGTCTCAGGATCTTTTAAACACATAGCTTTCAAGTTAAGCATTCAAATGCAAGCACATAAATCCCAAACATCATGGATATGATTCACGATATGAACAAGTCAGACATGAGAAAAATAAGCATGTAAACATGTCAAATCGATTCAATCCTCCTCACTAGGCATACTCTCTTCTTTTCACTCATGATATGACAATATTCACTCAAAATATATGCAAGAGAATAGATTGTAAGGCAACAAATAGCTTGCATATTTCATCAAATAAAAAGCACTTTGTGAATAATATTTTCTGGAAAATCTCATGTAACAATTATGTGCACGAATGGACCAAAATCATATTCTTACTCTTGAGAAAATCTCCACAATCAAAGTTTACCAATCTTAAGAATCATAAAAAGATCAAAAGAAATGTGATAATGAGGTTAGGCATAAGGAATTCGCATATAAAATAGTGGTGATAAATGTCACCAAGACTTAGCAAAGCTCAATACTCCTTATGACTTCATTCCAAGGGCCAAATTTCATCATGTTGGACCCAAACTTCATTCTTTTCTTCCCCATAACAAAGTGGACATGAACAAAGGTCAAATATAACAATGTTAGACCTTCAATTATCAAACAATCTCCAAATCTACAACAAGAATTCAATCCAAACCTTTTCTTTTCTTTTCTTTTACTTTGCCGAAACCCTCTTTCTTTTTATTTCAGATCAGATTTTTGTGTTATTTTTCTGTCTGATTTCTCTTTTTGTTTTGGCAATCATATTTCTTTCATGCTTTTGGATTGGCTCACCCCACACTTGCTTAAAATCATCACTCCAAATCACAATTCCACAATAAAATTAAGCTTTACCAAGTCTTGATAACAAGGGTTAGGATAAAACTATTCTAAGCACAAGGATTGTGTATCATGGTGATGAAATAAAATGGCTGAATTTCGGCTCAAAGGGGTTAAAACTAAGGAGTCCCACGACGGGACAAATTAGGCACATGCTTTATTTGGCTTTGGTGGTAATCCTAACAAAATCTTTTCAATCACATTTAGAATCATGGCATAATCATGAATAATAGTCTCAAAAATCATTAAGAGCAAGTTCTAGCATTCTAGAGTCCATCAAAAGGCTATAGCACATAGTCATTGATTAATTGAGTAATAATGAGATTTGAAAAATTTCTGCCCTTTTATAATAACTCATGAAGAAAGCATATAGACTCAAGAGCTCACATAGAATGTTATGAAATAAAATCAACTCAAACATGCATGCTTTTCATGTATCAATCAAAATCTCACATGTTCATACCAATCACAATATCCATGAAACTCACAATTCAATTTTATGATCATGCAAAACCATCATCTATGCATTCAAAGATATAATCATCATAGACTTTACGGGCATTCTAAGACTCAAACGGAAACCTAAAAACTGAAAACCAACAATTTTTTTTTTCTGAATTTTTTTGATTTTTTATTTTATTTTCTTTTTATGACTTAAAACAAACAAACAAATATGTGAAACATGCAATCCCTACCCCACACATAGAAAATTACATGTCCTCAATGTAAAACAGAAATTATGTTGTAATTTCTAAGCATATGATAATTCACACAAGTCCCACATTTATACAATTCAACCAAAAAGAGTTTAGGGATTTAGAAAATGCAAACTCTCGTTGATGGCTCCTTCACAATGTTGGTTGAAATGGGTTGCCTTGCATGCAGTGCTTAATTGTTTATAGTCCTTTCAGCCTAGACTCTTCTCCATGTTCATTCAGATCTTGGTGCGTCTTCTACTTGTATTTCCTCAACCATGTGCTCCTCAAAAGGTTCATAATAAAGCTTAAGTCGATGACCATTCACCTTAAATGCTTTTCGTGTTTCAACACTTTGAATTTCAATAGCATCATCTGTAAATACGTTAGAAACAATATAAGGACCAACCCAATGAGAACGCAATTCTTCAGGAAATAATTAAAGACGAGAATGAAATAACAAAACTTTCTGCCCAATTTGAAATGTCTTTCTCCTTAGCATTTTGTCGTGATGTTTCTTCATCTTCTCCTTATAAATCCAAGTGACATCATTCATTCCTGATTTCTTCAAGCTCACATAATTGTAATTTCCTGTGAAGTGCTGCCAAATCTATGTTCATGTTGAACTCCTTAACTGCCCACCACGCCTTGTGTTCCAATGCCACTGGGAGATGGCATGCTTTGCCGTAGGTAAGCCTAAGGGGAGACCATCCCTATAGGCGTCTTGGAGGCTGTTCTATATGCCCACAAAGCATCATCAAGTATGTCGCTCCAATCCTTCCTTGTTGGGCCAACAGTTTTCTCCAAAATCTTCTTAATCTCCCTATTTGATACTTATGTCATTCCACTTGTCTGAGGGTGATATGGGGTGCAAACTTTATGGGTAACTCCATACTTTCTGAGCAAAGCCTATATAGTTTTGTTGCAAAAGTGAGAATCACCATCGCTTATAAGCACACGTGGTACTCCAAACCTGGAAAATATGTTAGTTCTCAATAATCCTGCAACAACTTTAGAATCATTAGTCCTTGTGGCTTTCGCCTCCACCCATTTTGAAACATAATCAATGATAGGAGCACAATGTGCGACGATATTAATATGTTTATACCCTCGTTTATACTTTGTTTAACCTTTATTTATCTAAGATAGAGTCAGAATTTAGTTTAGTGTCGATTTGGTTGAGTTTTGGTATAATGTGTTTATTAATCCGAAAATGACTAAGTATAAGAAATCTGGAAAATAATGTGAAAATTGTCTTTTTCGTGATTCTGAGACTCATGGAATTGTGTCTTATCCTTTTCCAAATTTGATAAAATTTGGTTTGCATTTTTTTGGTAAGCAAATGTGTGTTTTTCAAAAATTCAGATCAATCGGAGTTTGGGAAGTCATCCAAATGATGGCTGCAACTTGGCAGTTTGAGCAAAACGATCCAGGGACTATCAGGATTTTTCCTGGGACTGTGTTCTGACTTCCAGAATTTTTGTACGACGCATCGCTTGGAACCAGAAGACGTGCCATACACCGTTAGAAAGCTCTACGATTCTAGTTTCTCTAGGGTTTGGAATCACATCAATCGGAGCACTATGGAAAATGTTAGGCCCGTTGCAACGTGACAAGGTCACACTACCAGAAAAATGAGTTTTGCCGACGAAAAAAAAAAAAATGGCCGACGAAATGATTTTTCGTCGCTAAAAAAAAAAAATCGTCGGCCATTCCCATAGAATGGCCGACGATTTTTATTTCGTCGCTAAAAAGTAAAAATCGTCGGCTATTCTACAAGAATGGCCGACGATTTTTATTTTCGTCGGCTATACTCCAATAATGGCCGACGAATTAATATTTTCGTCGGCTATACAACTTTTGGAGTATGGCCGACGAATTTTACAATTTCGTCGGCTATAAGTCTTTATATTTTCAGATCTGGACAGAAGCTGCTCATTTAAAAAAAAAACGGGAGAAAGAGTGAAAAATCTGTGGGTATTATTGAAATCCGTCCTCTCTTACATTGTGGAGCTATATATAGGTATGTATATATATATATATATGTATATATATATGTTGATTTTGAGTTTTAGTGATTTTGATATAGTAAGTGATTTTTTGTTTTGTTGTTGTTTTAGTGTTAGAATGTATGTATATATGTTGATTTTGAGTTGTAGTTGAGTTGATTTTCAGTTAGAGTATAATTATGTGTTTTAATTTAATAATGTTATTTTAATTAGTGTTAAAATATATATAAATATGTTAATTAATGGTTGTTGATAGTGTAATGAACTTAAATAATGGTTGTTAATTAATGGTATATATATATATGAGTTGATGTTGATAATAATATATATTGTAATATATATGTGTTAATTAATTTATTATTAATTAAAGTTATACATATATATTATTATCAGGCTATATATGGATCGAGATAAGAGTTGGATTTCACTTCCAAGGCATGACCGACGATACACTACAGGAGTTGTGGATTTTATGCAGTTCGTCGAGGAAAATGCAAAAGGACCGTACCATTATTGCCCGTGCAAGAAATGTAAGTGTCGCAGTGATATGTGTCGATTTCCGATTAGGACAGTATGGGAGCACCTAAAGAGTAATGGGTTTTGGCCGAAGTACACACGTTGGATATATCACGGTGAGCCATCATTAGATGGATCGCATGATCATGGGCAGTATTTTGAGGCGGGCAGTAGTAGTACATCCAACGATCCAACAATGGCATTCGTCAACGACGTGTTTCCTTTTGAAAGCGGTGTACGTGGGGAACAATATATGCAGGACCCGGTGCAGCCGTTCCCACAAGTTGTCAACACTGCTGCCTTTGACAAGAACAACAAACTGATTGCATTGCAACAGACCCCTGTGTCTTCAAGTTCTGAGAAGACAGTTCTTCAAAGTGTGATGGAGGTAATAAGGATTAAAGTCGAGACAAAAGGGAGCACCAGGCAAGTGGATGAATATCTACAGTACACTTCTTCGTTGTTGGAGGAGGGTCATCGTAATCCTACCAATCACCGTCAGGTCCGAAGTATCCTCAAAGATTTAGGGCTTTCCTACATTAAGATCCATGCATGCGCATTTGACTGCGTTCTCTTCTGGGGTGAAGATGCAGAAGGGAATGACCTTGCTAGCCTTGACGCATGTCCGATATGTCAGTCTGACCGATATAAGTTGACGGGAGCAGGCAATAGGAAACCTGTGAAAGTACTTCGGTATTTTCCGTTGAGAGATAGGCTTGAGCGGTTGTACATGTCAGAAACCACCGCAAAAGCTATGAGGTGGCACGGTGAGCGGGACGCGGGAGACGCAGATATCATGACACACATCTCTGATGGAGCGGCTTGGAAGCATATAAACAATGAGTTTCCTCATTTTGCGTCAGATGTCAGAAACGTCAGGCTCGGGCTCTCAACCGACGGGTTCAACCCTTTCGGCACCATGAGTCTTTCATACAGTATATGGCCGGTGGTTTTGGTACCTTACAACCTTCCTCCGTGGATGTGCATGAAGAAGGAATATAATATGTTGACGTTGTTGATTCCGGGGCCTGGTTACCCAGGGAAATGTCTCGATGTGTATATGAGACCATTGATTGAAGAGCTTAAGGTATTGTGGGACGTTGGTCATCCCACTTTTGACAAGTACAAGCAGGAGACGTTCCAGATGCATGCCATGGTTATTGGTACCATCAGTGATTTTCCTGCTTATGGGATGTTGTCGGGCAGCGTTGTTAGGGGATACAAGGCTTGTCCAGAGTGCCTCAGCGATTATGGGAGCACCCCTCATTGCAACAAGATATGCCGAATGGGTCATCGTGTGTTCCTTCCGGCGGATCACCACTGACGTTACGAGTCCGCCGCATTTGATGGAACCGAAGAACACGGCCGTGCTCCCAGAAGATGGACAGGAAGAGAAATTTTAGCAAGACTTAATCAGTACGATTTTGGGCCCCTCAGCAATCATCCCGATATTGTAGCGGAAATACCTGAAAGGCCTGAGGAGTACAAATTCTGGACACATAGGAGCATATTGTGGGAACTCCCGTACTGGTGTGAGTTGCTGATCCGTCACTTTCTAGACGTTATGCACATAGAAAAAAATGTTTCTGAAAGTGTGGTGGGCACAACGCTGAACTTGGAGGGGAAGACGAAAGACGGTCCTAAGGCTCGCACTGATCTGCAAAACATGAATATCAGAAAACCACTATGGTTGAAACAAGGGAAGAGAAAAATGCCTCAAGCTCCTTACACCGTCAAGCCTGAGCATAAATCAGAAATTTTGCATTGGATAAGTGAGGCCAAGTATCCTTCAGGCTTTGCTGGAAATATAGCCAAGTGTGTCAACAGACAATGCAACAATCTGTACGGGTTGAAAAGTCATGACAATCATATCCTGCTACAACGTCTCTTCCCTGTTTTCATTCGACCGTTCCTTCCCCGTCACGTTGTGCAGCCGTTAGTAGCGTTGGCAAGATTTTTCCAGAAGGTATGCACACAGGAAGTGAGAAAATCTGACCTCCGGGAAATGCAACAAGACATCGTTCATATCATGTGTAAATTTGAGATGATATTTCCTCCAAATTTTTTCGACATCATGCCTCACCTCATGATCCATCTTCCTCGGCAGTTGTTGCTTACCGGTCCTGTGCACTTCACTTGGATGTATCCGATGGAAAGGTACGTATTTTACACCTTATGTTAATTTCCTCATCAATATATGTGATATAGTGTTAATGTATTATCATAACACTTTAAAAACTTGATTTATAGGCAACTTGGACAATACGGTGGTTTTGTCCAAAACAGATCCGCACCTGAAGGATGTATAGCTGAAGCATATATTGCGCACGAGTGCGTTACCTACATGAAGCTGTATTTCGGAGCGTTACAGGAAAGCATACCGGAAGATGTACCTTCACAGTTCAATCTTTCCATACTCTCCGACGATGTTGTACTCGGTGGAAACATGCCAGTTTCCTATAAGTTGAAAGATTATGAGGTAGCCATTGCACATTGGTGGGTACTAATCAACTGTCCAGAAGTTCAGTTTTGGAAGGACATACATCTACACTGTGAAGGAGTAGCAAGTGATCGCGATTACCACAACCAGACATTCGCAGAGTATTTCGGCCGCTGGGTACGTACCTTTAACACTATTTTATACGTGTTCATATATTATTGTGTATATTTATTCATATTTATAGTTGATTCTGATGGTTGCAGATGGACCTTATTGCAAATGATAATCACCCAAATTGGTCGCACGAACTCAGACTTTTAGCGAGGAGGCCGGTCTATTCAAAAGTTTATGCGACGTGCAAGGTGAATGGTGTGTTATTTCGATGTGAAGACAGAGACCTCAGACTGAAAACACAAAATTCAGGGGTTATGGCACATGGTGGGGAAGGTGGAGTTGACTATTACGGTGTTCTCCATTCAGTTGTGGAACTGCATTACGGGGAAGGCATGAAAGTGCACCTTTTCAAGTGTAGATGGTTTGACACACGGCCGCAGAGCATGAAAACCGATCAATACGGCGTAAGTTCTGTGAACACTAGTACATCATGGTATGAGGACGACCCGTTTGTTTTATCCACATGGGTGAAACAAGTGTTTTATCTTGATGATCTCGCCAAGGGTGACCCGTGGAAAGTAGTCAACACTATCCACCATCGCAACATTTACCGGGCGTCTACACTTGGAGTGGCTGAAGAGAACGAGGAAGGGGGCACCGCGTATCAAGAGCCCAACTCAAACGGTATTCCTGACTCCTCTTTTATTCGTCTAGACACGCCGGTGCGAATTCGACGTGAAGAGCCACTGCTTGTTGATGTTGATCCAATTGAAGAAACTAACGAGGACTCTAGTGGTGAGGAAAGACATAGATTACCCCTATCGAGCAATTCAGAAACCGAAGAAGACTCATCCGATGATTCCGATTACAATCCGACGGATTAAGTAATTTAAATGATGTAATCCTTTCATTTGTAATCAACTCATTTCTAATGAACGGGCGTGGGGATGAGCCTCCCAGCTAGGCTGGGTTCCAAACCCCTTAAACAAAAATTTGAAATATGTTGACTGTTGGGTTTCTGATTTTTTATGTTCAATTTTGGTTATATGTGAACAGGACATCGGAATAGAAGAGGTGTAAAACCACTGATTTTTTTGGTTTTTTTTTCAGAGAATGGCCGACGAAAAATGCATTATTTCGTCGGCTAAACGGAGAATGGCCGACGAACATTAATTATTTCGTCGGCCATAAGTTATTTAAAAAAAATATTTTACGAACAATGGCCGACGAAAACTAATTATTTCGTCGGCCATAAGTTATTTAAAAATAATTATTTACGAACAATGGCCGACGAAAAATAACTATTTCGTCGGCCATAAGTTTTTTAAAAAATAATAATATTACGAACAATGGCCGACGAACATTAAATATTTCGTCGGCCATAAGTTTTTAAAAAAATAATAATATTACGAACAATGGCCGACGAACATTAAATATTTCGTCGGCCATAAGTTTTTAAAAAAATAATAATATTACGAACAATGGCCGACGAACATTAAATATTTCGTCGGCCATAAGTTTTTAACAGAAAACGACAAAATAATAGCCGACGAATACTAGGTTTGATTTCGTCGGCTATGATTAAAAAAAAACAAAAAAAGAGCAGTTTCCATTTTCTATCACTATCGACAAACCATTGCTTCATCCTTCAAATGCAAATGTGTCGTGAAATAAGACATGACCGAAATATTGAAATACGGCTACGGTTGAAAAATGGGAAGATTCCGACAAAATCTGTGTGCCGAATGTTGCGGTTAGGCGGTTTTTACTCCCGTTTTCCTATGTGTAGCCTGACGGTCGGTAAATATTTGGAGGGAAATTTTTATACGATTAGTCGCGTCTCATCGATCTGAAACTATTCTCTGTTGAAGGTCAGGCCAAAAAACGTAATTTAGACGGGCCAATTTCCGTTTTAAAGCGTTTAGAGGTTTGACTTTGCGGTTTGACCTTCCCGATCGAGCCTTCAACGTTGTCAGATGTAGTTGGATTTTTTTTCATACATGTATTTAATCTTAACGGTGATATCTGACGGTTGGAATAGATTTTCCAAACTTTGAGATTCAAAATCGGAATATATGCACTAATGTTCCTTAACTTGTTTACTAAGTGTTTAAGTGAATGTATAGTTTCAAATACCTACTATACGTAGACCCTTCAAATGCAAATGTGTCGTGAAATAAGATATGACCGAAATATTGAAATACGGCTACGGTTGAAAAATGGGAAGATTCCGACAAAATCTGTGTGCCGAATGTTGCGGTTTGCTGTTTTTTACTCCCGTTTTCCTATGGGTAGCCTGACGGTCGGTAAATATTTGGAGGGAAATTTTTATACGATTAGTCGCGTCTCATCGATCTGAAACTATTCTCTGTTGAAGGTCAGGCCAAAAAACGTAATTTAGATGGGCCAATTTCCGTTTTAAAGCGTTTAGAGGTTTGACTTTGCGGTTTGACCTTCCCGATCGAGCCTTCAACGTTGTCAGATGTAGTTGGATTTTTTTTCATACATGTATTTAATCTTAACGGTGATATCTGACGGTTGGAATAGATTTTCCAAACTTTGAGATTCAAAATCGGAATATATGCACTAATGTTCCTTAACTTGTTTACTAAGTGTTTAAGTGAATGTATAGTTTCAAATACCTACTATACGTAGACCCTTCAAATGCAAATGTGTCGTGAAATAAGATATGACCGAAATATTGAAATACGGCTACGGTTGAAAAATGGGAAGATTCCGACAAAATCTGTGTGCCGAATGTTGCGGTTTGCTGTTTTTTACTCCCGTTTTCCTATGGGTAGCCTGACGGTCGGTAAATATTTGGAGGGAAATTTTTATACGATTAGTCGCGTCTCATCGATCTGAAACTATTCTCTGTTGAAGGTCAGGCCAAAAAACGTAATTTAGACGGGCCAATTTCCGTTTTAAAGCGTTTAGAGGTTTGACTTTGTAGTTTGACCAAAAGTATAGCCGACGAAGTTATATTTCGTCGGCTAAAGACTGGTGATCTGCGCCTTCCCATTATCCACCGTTGGATGGGGGAGATCGGACGGATTCTGAGGGACGAAGACTATAGCCGACGAATTATGTAATTTCGTCGGCTATGCCATAGCATGGCCGACGAAAAATGAATTATGTAATTTCGTCGGCTATGCCATAGTATGGCCGACGAAATTGCTTTATTTCGTCGGCTATACTATATCATGGCCGACGAAATCGCTTTATTTCGTCGGCTATACTATCGGGTATAAGTAAAATGCAGCCGAACCCTAGCCTCCATTTGCCCGATTTTCCCTAAACAATCTTCCTCCTCGAATCCGGCCCTCCTTCATCCGTCGATCCTCCTCCCTATTCCGGCAGCCCGGCGCCTCCTCCTCCTCCTCCTTGGTTCGGCAGCCCGGCGACTCCTCCTCCCTGTTCCGGCAGCCCCGGCCGACCCTCCTCCTCCTCCTCCCTGTTCCGGCCGCCCCTCCTCCTCCCTGTTCCGGCCGCCCCTCCTCCTCCCTGTTCCGGCCGCCTCCCCCTCCTCCTCCTCCCCGATTCGGTACCCGGCCTCCCTTTTTTTTTTTTTTTTTGTTATTTAATTGTTAATAAATTAAATTATGGTTAATAAATTATATATAATTATTAATTTAGATATAATTGTTAATTTAGGTATAATTTATGTATTTATATGTTAATTTGTGTATAATTTATGTATTTATGTTAATTTATGTATTTATGTTAATTTAGGTATAATTTATGTATTTATATTAATTTAGATATAATTTATGTATTTATGTTAATTTAGTTATAATTTATGTATTTATGTTAATTTAGGTAGAATTTATGTATTTATGTTAATTTAGTTATAATTTAGGTTTTTATGTTAATGTATGTAATTTTTAGGTTTTTATGTTAATTTAGGTAATTTTTGTAAAATTTATTTTAATTGTATAATTTAGGTGTAATTGTATAATTTATATGTATAAATTGGTTATTATATAAATCGGTAAATATTAAAATATGTTAGTATTATTGGGTATTATATTAATTAGAATTTGTTATTTAATATAATATAATTTAATATTAATTAATGTATTAATGCGTCTGGCTTTAGATGGCCGATGCATTTAGGCAGTTCTTCGGAGGTCGTCGTTCTAGATCTAGAGGTTCTGGAAATGCCGCCGGTTCTGGAAATGCCGCCGGTTCCCCAGACTCCGAGAGGACGGCTAGCCAGCCTGAGAGGACCACCAGCCAGCCGCGGAGGAGTGTGGATGCAGCCCAGCCGCGGCGGAGTGTGAGTGCTCGGCACCAGACCCTTCTCCAGGCGGGGCGGCCGTCGAGCACTTCACTTCCGCACCTCGGTCCCTCTGTGGCGCCGAGGTTTAGTCGGCAGCTGTTTCACGAGGAGATAGCTGCCGACGTTCCTCAGGTTCGTATGCCTGAGGTTCATCGGGAGCCGATGCCGAGTCCGACTCAGTCTGCTGGTGACTCGACTGAGGGGCCTACTCTCCCAAACCAGCTCTTCCTCCCCTACAACATTCCTGCGATACCCGAGGTCGACTATCAGGGTCGGCCCCAGTGGCCTGATATGCCTCAGTTTGTGAGTGCTGCGGAGGCATACCAGCAGCAGCCATGGGAGAGCCCTGACCTCCTGATTTCGGCGAGGAGAAAAGGAAAGTCGACGGCAACCGAATCATCGGGTTCAGGTAACATTCGATTTTATTAATTAAATGTTTTATTAAAATTAACGCACTAATATTTAATTTTATTAACCAATCGTCGTTTATGTGATAGGGACAGGCGCTAGCAGTTCAACCCAGAGGAATACCAGAGGTGTCATTAGTTTTGAGACGCTCAGGAGAACGGTTGAACGGAGCGGGAGGATCCAGATTGACGAAGCTCCTAATCAGGAGGTTGGGGCGAAAAAGAAACGCGACTACTCGGGTTGCGTGGGTGCACTCATTAGGGACAGAGTCCCTATATTGTGGGCTCGGTGGGCTGATGTGCCCGAAGAAATCAAGATGGAGTTGAACAACGCCGCGTCGGTGAGTAAATAAAAAAATTTAATTTAGTTATCGTAATATTTAAAAATTTTCGGTATTTTTATAATTATAAAACTAATAAAATATTATCTTTCAGACATACTTTGTGGTTGCGGAACACAAGCGGGGTTGGGCGGACTCCCAACAGAGCTCGAGGTACGTTGGGAATGTCTTATTTGATAATTAGAAATATTTTATGATATTAATCATATTTCTAATGCACTTTTGTTTTTTTTGTAGATTCAAAGAGTGGAAGAACGAGCTCCGTTCCCACTATAACGAGTACGGCAACCGTGGTCGTATGGGTACTCCCAGAGAGTTCATGTTCAGGGAGTACGAGTGGCGTTGGTTGAAGACCGTAGTCTTCGACAACCCGGCTATGATGGTAAATACTAAACTTCACTATAAATGTTTATTTTATTAAAATTTTAATTATTAGTTTAAATATTTTATAATTATTTCAGTTATATTTTTTGATGCATTTTTCTAATATTTTATTATTTGTTTGAAGGAACGGTCTCGGATAAACTCGGAGAACCGCCGCCGTAACACAATCCTCCATCACGGCGGTTCAAGGCCGTTTGCACAATATCAGGAGGAGGCGCTCAGAGATCATCCTGATTGCAACCCCTACGTGGAGACGTTCAAGATCGCTTATCCACAAGCGACAGAAGATCTCGTAAGTCGTTCATTATGATTTTAAAATTTAAATTATTAATTTTACTTAACTATCCATTTGTTAGAATATTAATTTTTTTTCCCCGTCCAATTAGGAGCGGGTGACCCAGGCCGAACAAGAGGTGCTCCAGCAAATAGTTCGGGAGACACAACCGGACATCTCAGAGGCAGATATGGAAGAAGCCGTGCGCCGGGTCGACCGCACCAATATCCAAATGGCGGCGAGGATGTTCAACGCAGCCTTCCCACAGCAGTCCAACGAGTACTACTGCCGGGGTTTGGGAGGTTCTGGACAAGGGCTCCTGAAGACCACTAAGGGAGGTCAAAAGAAGGGAGGCGGGGAGACCCAACATATGAGGGGGGAAGTGCAGCGATTGGCCGCAGAATTGGCGACCTCGTCCCAGACAGTAGAAGAGCTGCGCCGCAGACAACAGCAGTACCAGCAGTATCAGTTGGATATGGTCCGTTGGAATGCTGAGTGCGCCAGAATTCGGCAATACAACTACGACGGCCAGCAACAGTGGGTTTATGAGATGTTCGCGGCACAACAAGAAGGCCGTCCACCCCCGCTCCCGTTTCAGCAGTTAGTGGAGCCTCCAATGCCTGAACCTCTCGAGTTCGGTCAGCAGGCGGATGATGCGCCTGATGCTGTAGATGACATCCTAGACTTTAGTAGTTTAGGAGATAATTAGGGTTATATTTTATGTATATTGGAACGAATTTAATAAAAATGGTATTTAGACGTGTTTCTTGTTGGTGCAAATGCATGAATTGTTTTTGTGATTTGCAGCTTGCTTGGAATGGTAATTTAGAAAATAATTTAATTTTTTTTTTCCCAAATGAAAGAATAGCCGACGATTTTTGCATTATTTCGTCGGCTATAACAAGTATAGCCGACGAATTTTACCTATTTTCGTCGGCTATAACTTGTATAGCCGACGAAAATTGCCTTATTTCGTCGGCTATAACTAATTAATACCTATTAAAATAGTAATATATTTCGAGGAAATAGCCGACGAAGTTTTATTAAATCGTCGGCTATAGTTAAAACAGAATAGCCGACGAAATTTTATTAAATCGTCGGCTATAGTTAAAACACCATAGCCGACAAAATGTTATTAAATCGTCGGCTATAGTTAAAACACCATAGCCGACGAAATTTTATTAAATCGTCGGCTATAGTTAAAACACCATAGCCGACGAAATGTTATTAAATCGTCGGCTATAGTTAAAACACCATAGCCGACGAAATTTTATTAAATCGTCGGCTATAGTTAAAACACCATAGCCGACGAAATTTTATTAAATCGTCGGCCATACTTATTGGATTTCGTCGGCCATACTCAAAAATACCCGACGAAATTCGTCGGCTATTTCACCCACGTTTGCCCGACGAATTTTTTGACTCGTCGGCCATACTTAACTATAGCCGACGAAATTTTTTTTTTCGTCGGCCATTGGTATTACCGACGGCGTATTACCGACGACTTATGGCCGACGAAATTTTCGTCGGCAGAGGGTATAGCCGACGAAAAAATGGAATGGCCGACAAAAAAATTTTCGTCGGCTATTCGGCCGTATCTGGTAGTGTCACTGCCTGCCGATTCCACCAAGCTTATGTTATGTATGTTTGAGTTTATCGTAGTTTCTAAAGTGTAAAATGTAGGGGGAAGCCGCTTTTGTTGGTCTTAGCTTTAACCCTTCATACGAATGATGTCTTAGCAAATCCGCTTTTATGAACAACCGGGAAACAGGGTAGTGCCCTCCCAACTCATACGAGCGATGCTTTGGCAAATCTATTTTTATGAGGTTGAGGGCGGCTTTGATCAACAATTGTAGACCGCTAGTGACCCGAATTTGTTTTACAAAGTATGGGAAAAGTTACTTTCATTGATATGATTCTCAGGTTTGTTTAACTGGATCTCAAGGCCCACTGACTGACGTTCATTCTCAGTGAGTGAGTCGATAGGGAGTTAGCTCTCCGTAGTAACTAACAACGAGTCCTGCCTGGTTCCTGTCGGGGGTTCGCCCTCCGTGAATCTTAACCACATGGCCTTTGAAAAGTAAAACACGCTCGAACTAGTCGATAGCTTGGGCCGAAGCATCACCTCACTTTAGACGCTAGAAAATAACTTGGCATATGTGATCTATTTTCTTCAAAAATAAGCCAAATTGTGTGGTTCAAACTCTTGAGGTATATCAGATAAAGCATGATACTACCGGGGGCTGCATCAGTCCATTGCACCATTATCTCCTCTGCTCCACGTACCTTGAGAGTTAGAACAAATTTTAAAAGAAATTTGACTTGGAGATTACATGTACACAAAAGTTTCAAATTTTTACTCTCGTTGCCGATGCTTAATTCTTCTTTGCCGATTTCATATGTATATGTGTGCCATTGTTTGAAATTTGTTTTGCAATTGCCAATGCCGTGGCTTGTAATGATGTATATTCTTGCTTTTTATTTCTTTACGATTGTTCTAACTTGTTCAAATATTGCAAATTTCAGAAAAGTGCATGTCCAATCTTTGGACACGAGATCATCAAGGCCGTTTGCAATGTTTGAATCAAGAGCTCGCCATCGCTTTGTTTGTACCACTGCCCCCATCTGAGCCATCCAGTCTGAGCACAGTTTCATCGCCACCATCATCCCCACCTAGTTCGGCACCATCTTTGCCGAGCTCCCCATCAGTTTTTTCATCATCAAGTGATCTTCAGAGTCCTGAATTTGAAGCCTTTGCCGAGCCTGTAGTTGAGCAAGTAATAATGACTTTGATTAGAGCACAAAATGATCATGTCACCGGAAGAGGAGGAGCTGCACCTTCCAACATTACTTACCCTCCTTTGGAAGCCGACAAAACCGGTGAGATTGAATTGAGGGGTGGATTCCTCCACAAGTTGAAATCTTTGTATGGAATGCCAAGTGAGGGTCCTAACAAGCACTTCCAATGGTTCAACTTCACCACCGAAAGTATGTGTTCGCGGAGTACGGATTTGCAACACTTTAAGATGAAGGCTTTTCCGTTTTCATTGGAAGATCAAGCGAAGGAGTGGTTGTTTGATGTGCCTAGTGGTCAGATCAATTCATGGAACACTATGGTGGATGAGTTTTTGCTCAAGTACGTTCCCGCTTCACGGATCACAGATTTGAGGAAGCAAATAACAAGTGTGAAGCAAGCCAGAGATGAAACTTTCTCTGACTACTGTAAAAGGTTCAGGTCCCTTGTCTCTTTGTGTCCGTCGCATGGCATTAGCGATGGACTCTTATTGCAATATTTCTATGAGGGATTGCGCGTAATGGAGAGGGAGTTTCTTGACTCCGCCGCGGGAGGTAGTTTCTTGGAGATGACTGCCGGACCGGCAAGGAATTTATTAGAAGTTCGCGCCTTGAACAACCAACAATTTGGCATGGCACGAAACAATGTTCCAAGGAATGACAAGGTTCATGAGACGACTTCAAGCTCGAAATTGGAGGAGAAGGTTGATAAGCTTGCCGATTTGGTGAGTAGTATGATGAAGGGAAAGCGTGCCATTGTGTGTGGCATTTGCACCGAGAGCCATGCAACCAAACAATGCCCTCAATTTGGATCAAGTGAGGGCGTAGAGGAGTGCAATGCTATTGGTTTCAAGGAATCCGAGGTTCAATGATCATCCGAACTTTCGGTGGGTGAATAATGACAATGAATAAGGCACCTATGCAGCAAAACCAAGGGGCTGCCGCACCCTATGCACTAAGGGCACCCTTTGTGCCTCGTTCTCAATTTCAGCAAAACCAAGGGCAGTATCAAGCCATGCAGCCAAACCAAGCCGTGCCCACCCAAGTGCAAGGTGGAGCGAGCAATCCAAATTATGATGCTTTGCTCCAATCTCTTTTGAGTGCTACTCAAGTGTTGCTTGCGGGGCAACAAACTCACACGAAGGACATTGGTGAGCTCAAGACTCAAATGGGGCAAGTTGTGGACTTCATGGGAAGATTTACCGAGCAAGGGAAGTTGCCAAGCAATATAATTCCTAATCTAAGGAACGAGCAAGCCAAGGTGATAAACACTCGAAGTGGAAGGGAATTGTTACCTCCAAAGAGTCCAAAGAAGTCGAGTATATCACTCGATGTAATTGAATAAGAGGAGATTGCTGCCGGCAGCATGCCTACTGCCGTGCAGCCTTCCTTGCCAAGTGATGCAGCCGAGCCAAGCAGAGGAGGAGCAGCCGAGAAGAAGAAACTAGCCGAGAAAGAGGGGCTGCGCTATGAGCTCGAGCATGATCCCGCAACATCAAACAAAGAGTTGTTTCCAAGCCAAACAAGAAAAGGAGGGGTGCCAAACTCAAGCATTCCTTTCCCTTCTCGCTTTGCTAGATCAAAGAAGGATAAGTCCGATGAAGAGGTATTGGAGATTTTCCGAAAAGTGAAAGTCAACATCCCTTTGTTGGAATGCATTAAGCAAGTGCCAAAGTATGCTAAGTTTCTTAAGGAGCTATGCACGGCAAGGAGGCATACGAGGGAGACTCGTGTGGTGACTATGAGCGAGACGGTATCGGCCGTTATTCAAAGGAAGTTACCACCAAAGATGAAGGATCCGGGAAGCTTCAACGTGCCGTGTGTGATAGGCAATACTCGGTTTGAGGATGTGATGTTGGACTTGGGAGCATCGATTAATGTCATGCCACTCAATGTGTATCAAACGTTGAGTATAGGGCCTCTCCAGAAGGATAATGTTATCATTCAACTTACGGATCGCTCAAGCAAGTATCCGGAGGGCTATGTTGAAGATGTGCTTGTGCAAGTGAACCAACTCATATTCCCTGCCGATTTCTTTGTAGTTGAGATGGAAGACTCGCCGGTTAATAGCACGCAATTGCTACTTGGCCGGCCATTCACGAGGACGGCACGCACAAAGATTGATGTGGCGAGGGCAATTTGATAATGGAGTTTGATGGTGAGGTCATTAAGTTCAATGTTTTTGATGCCATGAAATACCCCATTGCCGATTTAAAGGAGTGTTGAGCTCATGATGTTTTGGAGGAGGTTGAGCAAGTTATGTCAACCTCGCTCGAGGCATAGCAACTAGCGATCGAGCAAGGGGTCGGATTTGACAAGGAGGGAGAACGAGCAAGTGAAGATGCCATAAAGAAGTATGAGCCGAGCCTCCAAGAAGTGTATGCCGAGCTAGAGGCTCGGCCCTATTCCAAGCATAGCTCGTTCTTGTCAATTCCCAATGCCACAAAAAAATTTCGTCCAAATGTGGAAGAGTCTCCAAAGTTAGAACTAAGAGAACTCCCTAGTCACTTGAAGTATTTGTATCTTGGACATGAGGACACTTTACCAGTTATTGTGTCTTCAATGCTTAGTGAGAAACAAGAAATTGATTTGATAAGAGTGATAAAGAAGTACAAGTCTGCTATAGGTTGGACCTTGGCGGATATCAAGGGAATAAGCCCTACAATGTGTGTTCATCGTATCTTGCTTGAAGAAGGTGCGAAGCCAACAAGGGAAGGGCAAAAACGTCTCACCCGCCAATGATGAAAGTCATCAAAGACGAATTATCAAGTTGCTTGATTGTGGTGTTATTTACCCCATCTCGGATAGCAAGTGGATATCACCCGTGCAAGTAGTTCCCAAAAAGAGCGGTGTAACGGTTGTGAAGAATGAAAAAAATGAACTTGTACCACAAAGGCTAGTGACCGGTCATCGCATGTGTATCGATTATAGGAAGCTCAATGCAACAACGAGGAAGTATCACATGCCTTTGCCATTCATGGATCAAATGCTAGAGAGGCTAGCCGGCCACAAGTTTTATTGTTTTCTTGATGGCTATAGTGGATACAACCAAATCGCCATACACCCGGATGATCAAGAGAAGACTACTTTCACATGCCCATTAGGTACTTTTACTTATAGAAGGGTGTCATTCGGCCTATGCAATGCACCCGGTACGTTTCAACGTTGCATGTACAACATCTTCTCCGACTTTATTGAATGTAAGATCGAAGTTTTCATGGATGACTTTAGCGTATATGGACGCAACTTCGACTCATGTTTGGAGAACTTGGAGGAGATACTTGAGAGGTGTGTAGAGACTAACCTTGTACTTAATTGGGAGAAGTGTCACTTTATGGTGAATCAAGGTATAGTTCTCAGCCATATCATATCCGAGAAGGGCATTGAAGTTGACAAAGCAAAGGTGGAATTGATACAAAGCTTGCCGAGCCCTAGGTGCATTAAAGACGTGCGGAGCTTCCTTGGACATGCCGGTTTCTATCGACGATTCATCAAAGACTTTTCCAAGGATGCTAAACCTATGAGTGAGCTATTACAAAAAGATGTGCCGTTTGTATGGAGTGATGCATGCGAGAAAGCCTTCATTCGGCTAAAGGAGAAGTTATGCTCGGCACCAATACTTGTTTCACCAAATTGGGAGTTGCCATTTGAGTTGATGTGTGATGCAAGTGATTATGCTATGGGAGCCGTGCTTGGCCAACGAGTGGACAAGAAGCCACATGCCATTTACTATGCCTCACGGACTTTCAACGATGCTCAACCACTACAAGAAAAAAAGGCTTTGCCGACGAAAAAAAAAAAAAACGGCCGACGAAACACTTTTTTCGTCGGCTATTCCCAAGAATGGCCGACGAAAATTTTTGTCGTCGGCAAAAAAAAAATTTTGTCGGCCATTCCCATAGAATGGCCGACGATTTTTTTTTTCGTCGGTAAAAATGAAAAATCGTCGGCTATACTCCTATAATGGCCGACGATTTAAAGTTTTCGTCGGCTATAAACTTTTGGAAGAATGGCCGACGAAACTTTTTTATTTCGTCGGCCATAAGTTTTTTTAAAAATAATTATTTTACGAATAATGGCCGACGAAAATTAATTATTTCGTCGGCCATAAATTATTTAAAAATAATTATTTTACGAACAATGGCCGACGAAAATTAATTATTTCGTCGGCCATACTTTTTTTAAAAATAATTATTTACGAACAATGGCCGACGAAAATTAAGTATTTCGTCGGCCATAAGTTTTAAAAAAAATAATTATACGATTATTTTTGACAGAAAACGACAAAAGAATAGCATAGCCGACGAATACTAGGTTTGATTTCGTCGGCTATGATTAAAAAAAAAAACAAAAAAAGAGCAGTTTCCATTTTCTATCACTATCGACAAACCATTGCTTCATCCTTCAAATGCAAATGTGTCGTGAAATAAGACATGACCAAAATATTGAAATACGGCTACGGTTGAAAAATGGGAAGATTCCGACAAAATCTGTGTGCCGAATGTTGCGGTTAACTGTTTTTTACTCCCGTTTTCCTATGGGTAGCCTGACGGTCGGTAAATATTTTGAGGAAAATTTTTATACGATTAGTCGCGTCTCATCAATCTGAAACTATTCTCTATTGAAGATCAGGCAAAAAAACGTCATTTAGACGGGCCAATTTCCGTTTTAAAGCGTTTAGAGGTTTGACTCACCCGGTTGACCGTCCCGATCGAGCCTTTAACGTTGTCAGATGTAGTTGGATTTTTTTTCATACATGTATTTAATCTTAACGGTGATATCTGACGGTTGGAATAGATTTTCCAAACTTTTAGATTCAAAATCGGAACATATGCACTAATGTTCCTTAACTTGTTTACTAAGTGTTTAAGTGAATGTATAGTTTCAAATAGTTACTATACGTACACTCTTCAAATGCAAATATGTCGTCAAATAAGATATGACCGAAATAATGAAATACGTCTACGGTTGAAAAATGACAAGATTCCGATAAAATCCGCGTGCCGAAAGAATGAAATCAGTCAAAACCCGGTTTACTGTAGATTTGGCGTCCGGCGTCCGAATGATGATTGTGATACCATTCCGGAAAGGGAACGACGCCAGGAACAAAACTCGTTGCTTTGCCACGACGTGTGGGCTTTTTCGGGCTTTCGAGTTCGTTTAGGGCCTCAAAACGGCATTTTAGTATGTTTTCATAGAATAGCCGACGAAACATTCAAATTTCGTCGGCTATTCTCTAAGTATAGCCGACGAATTCAATTATTTCGTTAGCTAAACTCTTGATCCGCGCCTTTTTATTGTCCGCCGTTGGATGGCTCAGATCCGACGGCTGTTGATTTTCCAAAGTATAGCCGACGAAATAAAAGATTTCGTCGGCTATACTTAGAGAATAGCCGACGAAATATTTTAATTTCGTCGGCTATTCTCTAAGTATAGCCGACGAAATATTTTTATTTCGTCGGCTATACTCCTTCTAAATCTTTTAAATCCTCCCGCCTTTTTTCTCTCCTCCTTCCCCCCCTCCTCTGGCCTCCTCCTCTTCCTCCTTCCCCTCCTCCTCCTCCTCCTCCTCCCCCTCCTTCCCCTCCTCCTCCTCCTCCTCCTCCTCCTCCTTCCCCTCCTCCGGCCTCCTCTTCCTTCCCCTCCTCCGGCCTCCTCCTCCTCCTCCTTCCCCTCCTCCTCCTCCGGCCTCCTCCTGCTCCTCCTTCCCCTCCTCCTTCTCCTCCTCCTCCTCCTCCTCCTTCTCCTTCTCCTCCTCCTCCGGCCTCCTCCTTCCCCTCCTCCGGCCTCCTCCTTCCCCTCCTCCTTCTCCTCCTCCTCCGACCTCCTCCTCCGGCCTCCTCCTCCTCCTTCCCCTCCTCATTCCCCTCCTCCATCCAAAGCATAATTTAATTTTTTTTTGCCTAAAATTTAAGAATAGCCGACGAATTTTACCAATTTTCGTCGGCTATAAGTTGTATAGCCGACGAAAATTCTAGTATTTCGTCGGCTATAACTAATTATGCCTATTAAAATATTAATATATTTCGAGGAAATAGCCGACGAAATTTTATTAAATCGTCGGCTATAGTTAAAACACAATAGCCGACGAAATTCGTCGGCCATACTTAATGGATTTCGTCGGCCATACTCAAAAATACCCGACGAAATTCGTCGGCTATTTCTCCCACGTTTGCCCGACGAATTTTTGGATTCGTCGGCCATATTTAACTATAGCCGACGAAATTTTTTTTTTCGTCGGCCATTGGTATTACCGACGGCGTATTACCGACGACTTATGGCCGACGAAATTTTCGTCGGCAGAGGGTATAGCCGACGAAAAATGGAATGGCCGACGAAAAAATTTTCGTCGGCTATTCCCCCGTATCTGGTAGTGAACTCAACTACACCACAAAGAAGAAAGAACTCTTGGCGGTAATTTTTGCTTTGGAAAAGTTTCGATCATATCTTTTGAATTCCAAAGTCATTGTTTATAGTGATCATGCCGCCTTGAGATACCTTATGACAAAGAAGGATGCCAAGCCAAGACTTATTCGATGGATTCTTCTACTTCAAGAGTTTGATATTGAGATCAAAGATAAGAAGGGAGTAGAGAATGTGGTTGCCGATCACTTAAGTAGGATCCTCAAGGAAGAGGATCGGCTGCCCCTATTGGAGAGTTTTCCGGATGAGCAAGTTTTTCGGATCAATGCAATAAGTGAACCTTGGTTTGCCGACATTGCCAATTACCTTGCATGCCGACATCTTCCCCAAGACATGCCGAGCCACCTTAAGAAGAGAATAAAGAAACAAGCTCGAGACTTCTTGTGGGATGATCCATACGTTTGGCGGCAATGTGGTGACCAAGTTATCTGACGATGTGTTCCGGAAGATGAGCATAAATCCATCCTTGCCTTTTGTCATAATGAAGCTTGTGGTGGGCACTTTGGTCCAAAGAAGACGACATTGAAGGTTTTAAATTGTGGATTCTTTTGGCCTACAATTTTCAAGGATGCATAAATGTTTTGTAGAGCATGCAATCGGTGCCAAAGAGTAGGGAACATAAGCAAGCGTGATCAAATGCCTCTTACCCCTGTTATAGTTGTTGAGATTTTTGATGTACGTGGTATTGACTTCATGGGGCCGTTTCCATCAAGTAAGGGCTTTCTCTACATCTTGCTTGCGGTTGATTATGTGTCAAAGTGGATTGAAGCAAGGGCTACACGCACCACTGATTCAAAGGTGGTTGCCGAATTCCTCAAGACCAACATCTTTTCACGTTTTGGAGTTCCAAGAGTCTTGATTAGTGATGGAGGCTCCCATTTTTGCAACCGCACCATTGAGGCTTTATTAAAGAAGTATGGCATCACACACAAGGTATCTACACCTTATCATCCTCAAACAAGTGGCATGGCCGAAGTAAGCAATCGAGAGATCAAGCAAGTATTAGAAAAATCGGTTGGACCTTCAAGGAAGGATTGGAGTGATCGTCTCGATGATGTTTTGTGGGCATATAGGACTGCATTCAAGACACCGATAGGTATGTCACCCTTTCGGTTGGTTTATGGCAAAGCATGTCACTTACCGGTAGAGCTTGACCACAAAGCATGGTGGGCCGTTAAAGCCTTCAATATGGCCATTGATGTGGCCGGCCTTCATAGGAAGCTTCAACTCAACGAACTCGAGGAGATACGCAATGAAGCCTACCGGTAAGTGAAAAAGCTTCAACTTGACAAGGCTGCTGCCCAAAAGACTGCCGAGCAGTACACATGGTGAACACACTTCAACACATGGTGAAGAGTCTAAGCAATGGACTATAAATACAAAGCGCTACTTAGGAGGCAACCCAATTTGATCAAAGAAAAGTGAAGGAGCCATCACCGAGCGTTTGAAATTTCTAACCCTTCTCTTTTCCTTTGATTTGTGATGATATGTTGGAATATATTAATCAATTGCATGCTTAGGAAATTCGTTGATATAGTTTTGTGCTTACATTGAGGACAATGTAATTTTCTAAGTGTGGGGTGGGATAACGTATTCTGTTTATGTTTTCGTGTGCTTAGTATAAAATAGAAAATTCAGAAAATTGTTCCACAAAAATAGAGTGTTTAAATTGTTTGTTTCGAGTCTTAGGATGCCCCTAATATGTCAATGATGTATTTCTCCTCTTTGCATATATAGATGATGGTTGTGCATTCTTTAAAAATTGTGAGTTTCAAGGATTATGTGCATTGTGATAGGAGCACAATGTGCGACAATATTAATATGTTTATGCCCTCGTTTATGCTTTGTTTAACCCTTATTTGTCTAAGATCGAGTCATAATATAGTTTAGTGTCATTTTGGTAGAGTTTTGAAAAAATATGCTTAATGATCCGAAAAATGACTAAGTTTGAAAAATCTGGAAAATAATGTAAAAATTGTCTTTTTCGTGATTTTGAGACTCGTGGAAAATTAATCTAGCCTTGTCCAATTGGGATGCAATTTGGTTTATATTTTTATGGTATACTGATATATGTTATATCCAAATTTCAGATCAACCGGAGTTCTGGAAGTCACTCAAATGATGGCTGCAACTTGGCAGCTCGAGCAAAACGATCCAGGGACTAACAAGATTTTCCTGGGATTATGTCCTGACTTCAAAAATTCATTCCGGACGCTTCACAAGGAATTTGATCAAACTGTTTTATATCGAGAAAGCTCTACGTGTCTAGTTTCTCTGAGACTTGGAATCGCATCAATCAGAGCTCCGAGGAGGGAGTTATGCCGGACTTACTGAAGCAAGGTCATTCCAGCCGATTCCGCCAAGTTTCTGCCTCTTTTCCTTAATTTCTGTTTTCGATGGACATTTTGGTGTACAACTGCATATTTGAAGATTGTCCAAGCTTATTGAAGGTTAGAGGAAGACACTGAGCCAAGGCATTGAAGAAAAATATGAAGAAAGAAGTTCTCCTAGTCAAACTAGGAGAAGCTGCCGGAATAGGCAGATTTATGCCAATGTGAAGAACTGCCGGCAAGGGCATTTTTCGATGGACCAAGTTCACTAAATGAAGATGTCAAGACCACATATGAAGTCCATGAAGATGTGCAGCCTAAGCCTTGAAAAAAAATCAGAAAACAAAGTCCTAGAAGAATTAATTTAGGAAGGTTTCAAAACCTTATTCTACAAGTTTTGTTTTTCCTATTTGTACCTAGGAAGTTTCCCTAGGGTTGTGGCCGGCCTCTCCTCTATATATAGAGGGCATTCTCCACAGAAAATATCATCTCATCTCTTACAAAGCACTAGCCTAAACTCTGCCAAATATCTCCAAAGTTCTAAGCCAAAAGCAAACACATAAGCCATCCCAACATCACCACCTTTCATCAAAAATCCGCACCCTTACCTACTGCCCCTGCCGTGCATCATCCACCACACCAAGACGAAGCTCTCCAAGGTTTCTAAACTGTGATCCATCCCTATGGCTTGTATCTTTACTTTTTGTTTAGTCACAATTGTTGTTATAAAAATACTTTGTTTTCGTTTGGTGTTGTATGATGAGCATGAGTTGCCATTTCAATTGGAATTTATGTGATGAATTTTACAAACAATTACATGCTTGAATTCGTGCATTAGTTTAGGGCAGTAGCTTGTTCATGTGTTTTTAGTTTTTATTCGATTAGTTTCATGAATTCGTGCACAAAAATCAATGTTTACATGAAGCCACAGCCATGGCTCTTGTGTAGGTTGCGATTTCATTCGCCATAATAACATAGGATTAAGTTAGGCGTTGAGCAAACTTAATTATGGGTTGTTTAAAAAGGGTTACCATAATTCATAGAAACTTGCATGTTAATAGGATGAGTGACGCCATGCCTAAAGATATGTTTCCAATTTAAAAGACTTTTGTGCTCAATTACTCTTTCTGTTTGTCTTCGACGTTGAGTGTTTTCAAACATGATTAATATAATTTTAGGATTCGACGTTGAGTGTTTTCTAAATACTTGAGAAGTCTAGTAACGATTAGATAACCGTTGAGGCCTAATTGAAATTGGAATTGAGTAGAGTCTAAGAAACTTGAGTATAGCTGCCGATTCTTGCATGAATTCTATTGTGTTTTTGTGCTATGTGTTGCGTGAGAGATGATGATCAACATGTAAATAGTAGCTTTAGGATTTATTTTCATGTCTTTTATTTTCATGCCATAGTTTTTAGGGCAGCCCCATGGCTGCCGAACCAATCTTCCCCAATATGTGACGTTTTTGATGTATATATGTGTATATATTTGTCTAACATTCTCATGTTTCAGGTACCATTAATCCCCGGCTTAGAACGATCTCTACTTATGTCTATACTACTAACGATTGTAGGGTTATTATTGTTTGATGCTCGCTTTGGCGACTCACCAATTTTTGGCGTCGTTGCCGGGGATTATAAAAGCTTGTTTTATGATGAATGTTGTGTATATAATGTTGCTGGAAATTTTTGTTGTAAAGTTGTAAAGTTTTAATTTTTAGTTTTAGTTGGGATTTTGTAAAGTAGAAATATGCTTCGGCATGTAGAGTTTATTTTTCGCAATTTGCTTAAATGTATGTGTGTAATAACTTAGTTTAATTTCTAGGGAAGTTAGTAGTTTTGTGTATGTCTGAGTTTATTGTAGTTTCTAAAGTGTAACATGTAGGGAGAAGCCGCTTTTGTTGGTCTTAGCCTTAACCCTTCATACGATCGATGCCCTAGCAGACCTGTTTTTATGTAGTTGGGAAATGAGGGGAATGGTCCTCCCCACGCATACGAACGATGCTTTGGCAAATCCGTTTTTATGAGGTTGAGGGCGGCTTTGATCAACACTTGTAGACCGCTAGTGACCCGAGTTTGTTTTACAAAGTATGGGGCAAGTTATTTTCATTGGTACGGTTCTCAGGTTTGTTTAACTGGATCTCAAGGCCCACAGACTGTTCATTCTCGGTGAGTGAGTCGATAGGGAGTTCGCTCTCCGTAGTGACCAACAACGAGTCCTTCCTGGTTCCTATCGGTGAATCTCAACGTGGCTTGAATGACCTTGCTTCAGTAAGTCCTGCATAACTCCCTTCTTGGAGCTCCGATTGATGCGATTCTAAGTCTCAGAGAAACTAGACACGTAGACCTACCACCATATAAAACAGTTTGATCAAATTCCTTGTAAAACGTCCGGAGTGAATTTTTGAAGTTGGGTCACAGTCTCAGGAAAAATCCTGGAGTCCTTGGATTGGTTTGCTCGAGCTGCCAAGTTGCAGCCATCATTTGGGTCACCTCCCGAACTCCGATTGATCTGAAATTTGGATAAAAAATATATAAGCATACCATAAAAATATAAACCAAATTTCATCACAATTGGACAAGGCTAGATCAATTTTCCACGAGTCTCAGCATCACGAAAAAGACATATTTTGCGTTATTTTCCAGATTTCTCAAACTTAGTCATTTTTTGGATTATTAAGCACATTTTGTCAAAACTCTACCAAAATGACACTAAACTATATTATGACTCAATCTTAGATAAATAAGGGTTAAGTGAAGCATAAACGAGGGCATAAACATATTAATATGTGTCATAAACATATTATGAAACTAAACAGTAAACTATATTACTGTTTTACCGTTTACTATTCACTTTTCACCGTTTTACTTTTTACCGGTTTACTGTTCATCTTCTTCCTCACGCCGCAGTGCCGCCGCCCGCCGCTAGCGGCTCCGCCACCGAAGGTCAAAACACCTCCAATTTATTTCCAAAACGATCCCAAACCATCTCAGAACCTTAATCTCATCGTCTCCGCCGCCAAACACCATTGCAGCCGCCACCCAGGGCGGCCGACACGGCGGCGTAATCGCCCCGCCATCAATTTCTCCCAAAATTCAACCATCAAACCCCAAATTTCACTCAATCGACTCCTTTCAAAGCTCTGAACACAATTCCAACCTCCAAATCCACAAAAACATCAAAAATTCACAACCTCCAACAAAAATCACAAAAACCCTAAAATTTTCAATTTCTAATTTCTCCTTACCTGGTGCAATTCGGTTCAATTCCTTTGGTGGAGTGGTTGTGCGGGTCGAGCCCTTGCTTTTCTTCCCAAAATCGGGTCACGAGGTAGCCGGAAAGAGGAGCTCGGCTTCGCACGGCCAAGCGGCGGCGTTTCACGCCGCGCCGATGCCAAAGAGTTGACGAGGAGGAGGAGAGGAAGCAGACGAGACCAGCGGCGGGCCAAGGGGTGGCCAGACGACGGAGCTAGGTGGAGGTCGGTGGGGGTCGGGGTCGCGCGCAGGGAGAGGGGAGAAAAGAGGAAAGAAAAAGAAAGAAAGAAAAGAAAAAGGAAACTTGCCATTTTCGGAAATTAAACCCGGCTATTTATACTCGTCCAAAAACGGTAAATTACCAATTTTACATCGTAACTTTTTCACACGACCTCCAAATTAGACGTGCCACATGCTCATAAACTCGTTTCAACGTCTTCTATCTCGTCGAGAAATAAAATTCTTCATCGGGTCAACTTAAATAAAATTCAACATTTAGAACTTTCCAATCGTAACAATGCCTCGTATCATAAAAATAAAAGACAAAACTGTTAAAAAGTTTGTTCGAGGTTCAGGTCGTATCAGCATTTGTCCTAGATCGTCTTATTTCGGACAATACCTTAGTGGCTACAGAACTAGCTCATTATATGCATCAGCTTCGCCGAGGTAATGAACGTCTTATGGCCCTTAAATTGGATATAAGTAAAGCTTATGATCGGTTGGAATGGGAATTCTTGAAACAGGTCATGTTGTGGATATGTTTTAATCAAGATTGGGTTGCTCTAATCATGTGTTGTCTCTCTACAGTTCGATACTCTTTCTTAGTGAATGGTAACCCATGTGGCTCCATCACTCCCCAGAGTGGGCTTCGTCAAGGTCTCCATATCTATTTATCCTCTGTGCCAAAGGCCTCTCGGCTTTGATTACTGACTCTATTTATAAGGGACCCTGGAAGGGACTTCAAGTTTGCCAGCAAGCTCCCACTATCAGTTACCTTTTATTTGCTGATGTAAGTATCATGTATGCTAAAGCCTCGATTACAGATTGCTTGCTACTGAGGGAGATCCTGAGGACTTATGAACAAGCGTCTGGCCAACATGTTAGTTTGGAAAAAAGTAATGTCGTGCTCAGCAGTAATGTCCTCCCTCCCTTTAGACAGTCTCTGGCTAGTTGTTTGGGGGTTCAGATGGTGGAAAAGCATGACAAATATTTGGGAATCCCGAAATCTAGGCAGGACACCTTTGCTTTTTATAAGATTCGACTCAGTAAAAAATTAACAGGATGGAGATCAAAGTTACTCAGTGCAGCAGGAAGAGAGATTCTTATCAAGGTGGTTGCACAGGCTATGCCACTCTACACCATGAATAATAATCTGCTGCCCCAGAATCTAATTCAGGATCTTCACCAGCTTTGTGCCCGCTTCTGGTGGGGTGGAACGGATGAGAAGTGAGGTATGCATTAGAAGGCTTGGGATGAGTTGTGTCGGCCTAAATCGAGGTATGAGATTTCGTCACCTTTTTGCGTTTAATCTGACTATGTTGGCTAAACAAGGATGGAGATTAATTCAGAACCCAGACTCTTTACCAGGTAAACTGCTCAAAGCCATTTATTTTCCGAACTGTAATTTTTGGGAGGCTCATTTGGGGAAATCACCTTCATATACATGGAGACTCATCTTGGATGGGAGGGATGTCCTTAGGTGTGGGGTCTGGCGTTAGATTGGGGATGGCACTCACACGAGTATCTAGGATGATCTTTGGTTGTAGGGAGTTAGTCTTAGAGATTATTTTGTTTCTCGAGTTCATTGGGTTTCTGATTTATTGGATAATTCAGGCACTTGGAATGTTACATTATTACATGAACTATTTCTGGCTCATATTGTTCTGCAGATAGGTGCTCTTCTTTTGAGTAGTCGTAGACACGATGATAGATGGAGATGGGGTGAGGATAAGAAGGGGGTCTTCTCTGTCAAGACAGCTTATCACCTAGCTCGTCGTCGGGTTCTTCAGGTGGTAGGGGGCAGCCCTTGATAGGCCCCGAACTTGGTTCAGTTTCTTGGTAACTTTATTTAAATTTTACGCTCATGAGAATTGTTTTTCTTCAATTTGGTTGAGCGAAAATCTTTTGCTATATAAGATAGAACACGTTAAAATGAATTCGTGAACACGGCACGTTAAATTCGGAGTTCAAATTAAAAAGTTACGATGTAAAACCCGTAACTTTCCAAGTTTGGTTGAGTATAAATAGTCGGAAAAGAAATTTCCCAAAACGGAAAAATTTTCTTTTCTTTCCTTTTCTTCCTCCCCGACCCGAGACCCCCACAGACATCGCCACCGCCTCCACCCAACTCCGTCGTCCGGGGACGATTTTGAAGGAGACCCACTGAGTTGAGCTCGTCTCTTCCTCTTCTACCTCCCTATACATGCTTTTCAACACGTCGTGGCCCAACGAGAAAGCAGTGTGCCATTTTCAGTCGAGCCTTAGACTGATCGGAGCACCACTTTTCGGCCTCGAGCTGGTGTAATCCGTATGTCTTCTTGAGGCTTGAGAGACGTATGATAAACCCTCCAAAGGATTGTACCCAATTTGGAACAGGTAAGGAGAAATTCAAATTGGAATTTCTAGGGTTTTGGGATTTTCTGTATTGGGTGATTGAAATGGTGAAATTGGAGTAATTGGAGGTTGGAATTGGATTTAAAACGTTGTTTAGAGTCGAATTAGTGTAAATTGAAGTTTGGATTGTTGGAATTTAGAGAATTTCATATTTGGGGATTTTTGGCCGCCCGTTGTGTTAGATAAATTGGGGGTGGTTTTGGCCTTGTGGCAGAGCTGCAGCGGCAGTGGTGCTGCTGCTATGGCGGCGGCGGAGGGTTAAAAAGGTAAAGTTTAAAAGGTAAAAAGATTAAATGGTAAATGGTAATTAGTAAACGGTAACTTAGTAATTAGTAAATGGCAAAAGTGAGACAGTAAAAGTGAAAAGGTAAATTGTAAATCCGAAAGTTACTGTCAGACTTATGAGTTACTGTTTAACTAATTTATTTACTATTTGACTTGTACTAAAAGAAGAGTAAATGCGAATAAATAGAATTTACGACGAAATGACCAGTAAATGAATAATTAGTCTTGAACTGAGTGTACTGAGTAATTGCAGTCGTAAACTAGTTTGAGTTTACGCGTAAATGTTAACTGAGAGTTTCGTACGAGTGAGGACCACTGTAAATTAAGTTTTTATAATTAAATTTTCGAGTTCGGAATTTTCTATATATATATATCTCTTTACAGACCGAGAGGAGACTCGACTTGAGGAGAGCTCAGATCAACGGCAACCCTAGTCGTACAGTGAGTGGACTTTTATTTTAAATTGATGCATGCATAAATATTTAAATGCTGTGAAATTTATATTCAGTATTTTTATTTCGAGAATGATGTGGATTATCGAGGGTCGATAATCTATTCTATTTTGATGATTTCTTTTCGGATCGATTTTTAAAGGATTTCCAATTAAGTCAATTAATGTGACTTATCTATATCTATATGTATATTGATATTAAACCGGAAATGAGATTCCGAGAATAGGATGATTTCATTTTGCTTGGATATTATGACATGTGAAACATGCTGATTCCATTTATTTCTCTATAAGGCTATAATTGTGTTTAATTATATTTATAACCCTCAGAAGTGCGGTCGGGGACCGTACTGAATTACGATTTATTAGGGGAAATGTACTTTGATTTTGTTTTCGGATTTTTCACCATACCAGGGTCCATATATGTTCATTGCTAGCTAGCTTAGTCACCTGAGCCCATGTGAGGTGACGGCTTGACTATATAGGTCAGATTCACCTCGGTGGTCGACGTATACAGGTTTAGCGTGAGACGCTATAGAGTCTTAGAGACTGACCCTTAGCCTTAGAGGCTCATTATAATATGGTGGTTGACATTCCCCTATTTTTATGTGATTTCTCTAAACAGCCAATGGGATTGGCTCAGTGATATATATTTTTCTATATTTGGTGTTCGGGAATATTTTATCCTGTGAGATTTTCTCTTATTGTATATGTTCCTGAACCAGCGGGGCTGGGGTTTTTATATATGGGTATATGGAATTAATTGTTTTCATTAATGCATGCATCATGGTTTTATTCATGAAAAATGAGGAAAGTAATATAAATTATTTTTCATTAAAATGATATGTAATTATATATATATTGATTTTTGTTCACTCACGCTAATGTTTTAAATTACTTTCCCTGGGCTCTTCGTTTTAAACTGCCCAGTTTGCAGAGTTGTTCGGTACTAGAAGGAGGCAAGACATATAGTTCCCCTTCCGCTGTCAGAAATCTTAGGTTACTTGATTAACCTACTTGTAGTATATTTCCTTTGTATAGTCGCTCTGATACGTTTGAGAGTTGTAGTAAACTAAAACTTGTTTACTTATGGGTTGTGACCCAAATTTGTTAATCGTATGTTGTTTTATTTCCACTGTATCTTTTAGAAGTTGAATTTCTTATTCTTGTACTAGGAGTTGTGATGATTTGGGGAGCAGATGGCTCCAAGCGTTAAGGTTGGAAGTTGAATTAGAAGTGTTTTTATTTGATACAGGTTTTAGGGTTGTCCATCTTAAGATTTGCTTATCGATTTATCGATAGAGTTAGTCTTAAGGTGGTCCCCGCAGGACCTTATCCGGGTTTTAGGATGAAAATCTGGTTCAGGTCTTGTCAGCCCTAATCCCAGTTCCCAATTATGGTAAAAAAATCTGGAAGGCCTCTGTTCCGACAAAGGTTAAAGTATGTGCTTGGAAAGCTATCTCCAATGTTCTGCCTACGCGAAGCAGATTGAATCAACGTGGAATTGATATTGACACTCAGTGTCCTTTTTATGAGGAAGAGGTGGAGTCTCCTCTCCATGCCTTACGTGATTGTCCCAATGCTGCCTCAATACTGCTCTTGGCCAGGATTCCATCAGCCAGTTCGGTATCCACTATAGTTGATTGGTTACTTCAGTCTTATGCTCAAAACCCAACTTCCTTTGAAGCTTTACTGATGTTTGTCTGGGTAATTTGGAAAAACAAGAATGCCAAAGTATGGCGTAATGATGTTAAGCTGGCAACTGAGATTGTGCCGATTACCCTGGGATGGTGGGAGGAGTATCGTTCTGCCCATCCGAAGGGGAGTGGAAGGAATCCTAGGGATTCGGCCAGGTGGAAGAAACCCTCTCAGGGGTATATCAAGCTGAATGTGGATGCTGCCTTTAGATCTCCTTCTGGAGTTACAGGGCCGGGAGGCATTTTTCGAGATTCGGCAGGGGTATGCTTAGGTTCTTTTCATCGCCATATATCGGCTTCCAGTTCGGCTAGACATGGGGAACTCTTGGCTCTCTTAGAAGGGGTAAAACTGACATTGCAGGTGGGTTTTTCGCCTCTTATTATTGAAACGGATTGCTAGGTCTTAGCGGATGCTTTGGGGAACAGGGCTCTAGATTGGTCAGATCTAGGTTTTCTAATGGATGATCTTAGAGAGATGTTACTGTATGTTACATCAATATGGGTTTTATATGTCCACCGGGAAGTTAATAGAGTTGTCATAGTTTGGCAACTGATGCCTTGAATTCAGGGCTTAGTGAGTTTACTTTATTCCCTCCTCCTTTTGTTCTGGAGTTGATAAATGCTGATTGTAATGACGTTTAGTCAATGAAGTTATTCATTCCCCTAAAAAAAAATTATCACTAACTAATTACTATTTCGTGAATAATTTATTATCAGTGGACAATTGCACCATCGAAAATTATAACATCATTTCCTTTTAAAATATAAACCTTCTACAATAGGCGCTATGTATGGGTATTAGTTAAATAGTCTTTATTAGAAATTAATTCTAGCATCAATAGTTTCTTTAACTAAATATAATTCTATCTACATACATTTTACAACAACTACAATAATTAGGGTATAAAATAGATAATATTTATTTTAGATGTAGTAACTACTTTACGTACAACCTGTAATTACTATTCTTTGAACTAATTTATACATGTTAGCACAATAAGTTATCAAATTGGTAAACTATTATGTTTTGACTAAAAAATAGGTAATGTCTTAGTTACTGTCATGAAGTTATCCCTTATGTAAATAAGTGTTGTAGGAGAAACAAAGGATAAGCAACGCGTAGTTTTATTGATTGATAAGGAGGGATGTATATAGGCATTACATCAAGTATCTCGGTAAATCTGAGATTCTCTATCTACTAAAGTTCTAGATATCTAGTCTAATTAGGTCAAAACACATCACGAAAGTTACGGAATTAAGATTCCTGAAACATTCTCCCTTATGTCGCGTACCTAATGGTGCTTACGGTGTTGCCTCACTAAAACCTTGCTAACAAAACAAAAACCTCTTGGGCAAAAATAAAAGCATTGTTGAAAGAAAAAGAGCACAACGCACCAACTACAAGTGCGTAAGACATGCGTAAGTAGACTCCCCCTAAAGTCTACATGAGCACTCCCTCTGATGAATAAATCAGTCTTTGAGTTCGGATAAGTGACACATACCAATGCGCTTCACATGCTTCACAGATGTAGATTTGGGTAGAGACTTGGTGAAGAGATTAGCGACATTATCTTCTAAGTTGATTTTCTTCACTTGAATATTCAAAGTCTCTTGTTGTTGCTGATTGTAGAAGAACTTAGGCGAAATGTGCTTAGTATTGTCACCCTTGATGTATCCCAATTTCATTTTCTCAATGCATGCTGCATTATCTTCATATATGCAAGTTGGTCCCATCATAGTACACTAGACTCTCGAATGTAAGATATAACTGAGCGAAGCCAAACACATTCTTTGACTCCTTCATGTAGTGCAATGATCTCAGCATGATTCGAGGAACTATCAACAGGGGTTTGCTTAGTTGATCTCCAACAAATCATCGTAATCCCCATGGTAAAAACATAACTAGTTTGAGAACGTCATTTGTGTGGATCAGACAAATATCCAGCATCAGTGAATCCTACCATCACATCATTTGGTAAATCTTGGTAGGAAGGAGTATTACAGAAACAATATCGTGACCACGCTTTGGCATCCTCGTGATCAGAATCGGTGTCAGCAGCAGCGGCGTTGCGGCAAGAGGCCGAGCTGGCTGCTGAGGTGGCGACGGTGCAGCAGGCAGCCGAACCGGGGCCGGGCTGGACAGCTTACCTGTGGTAATCCGAGCCTCGGTTGCCGTCGTGGGTTACAAGGTTTCGGCCAATGGTCGAATCCTGACGAGTGTATCAATAGAACAAGTTTTAGGTATCAGATGATACCTGGTTTCTTTCAAGTATCAGATGATAGTCTTGATCCCAGTCCAATGGCGTTGTATTGGCGCAGAGCTAAATCTAGCTAACAAGTTCACCGAGAATGCAATGTATGGTCTAGTGCATTGAGCTAAGTAGCAAAACTCCAATAGCACTAAGATACATATATAGGGAACGTTTGAGCTTGATAGCAAACGCACTTCGTGGTTTCTGCTCACTTGATTTGGGTAACGAAAGTCCATCAGGTACTTTCATATACATGTCAGTATCTAGATCCCCAAAAAGATACGCTGTAACAACCACTACAAGAAAAAAAAACTTTAGGGCACGAAATCTAAGAAAATTCGCCACCTAAGTAGTTCTTAAGCAACGAAAACAAATTCGTCCTCTAAATAAAATATTTTGTCGTCTAAGTGGTCACTTAGACGACGAAAGTCAGTTTCTTGGTCTAAATGAACCTTCTTAGGCCACGAATTAAAATTTCGTGGTCTAAGTGGTCACTTAGACCACAAAATTTTTGACTTAGGTGACGAATGAGAATGAAAAAAAAAAAAACAAAATCAAGTTGAAACGAATTCAAGTATAATTAAGATTAGTTTATGTATTATGTTATTTCATAACATTGAATTTCAAAGATAATTAAAATTAATTACGATATATCTACAATCGATATCGAGAAATTCAATTTTACTTTTCTTTCCGTGAAGGTTTATACCTAAGTATTTTTCATTTAATAGGAAAACTTTGAAAAGATTCTGATATGCACGTATGTATGTATTAAAAGCGACGTCAATCTTATTTTACTTATTTATTTTTTTTACAATTGTTATTTCCTTCCATTTAAGTTCATCGAAAATTAAAACTAATTATAACATATAAATTTCTGTTAAACTTTTAAACTAGCTATATATTACTAATTAAGGAACGATATTGATCGAGAAAGTCAATATTATTTATTTTTATTAAGGTCATAGATAATTAACACTAATCTTGAAATGAATCAAAAAGAAAATAATAATCCATTATACTGATGAAGAGATTACAAATTTAATCATTCTACTGTCTTGCGCACAGAGGGGAGATAAGAACAAGCGACTCACCTAAAAACAATAATATCAAAAATCAATTCCGCGCTCAATTATTCAAAATAAAAAGTGAGCTTATAAACTATGGAATTTAGATATAGGATATAGGCAATATTTATGAAAAACAAAGACAAACTAGAAAATCTCATTACCCTTAACACTAGGGCAAGGAGGTGCCGAGTGGTAGAGCGCTCAATGGTTTTGGAGACTAGGGTTTTGGAGGCTACGGTTTTATAGACGTTTCTCACAATAAGATCAACTAATATAACTAGAACAAAGTGTTGATAACGTACTGAAAAAAAATATATTTAGCCTCGATTTAGCATATATATTAACAATAAGTCCAATATCGATCAATAATAATGACATTTTGGAATAAATTTGTATAATATTATTCAGATGTATGTACGTTGTTTCTGCCTAAACCCGGGGGTCTAGTAGATACTTGATGAATCCAACTCGATCTCCTGCAATCCTGCTTACTAAGGGGAATACCGGGCGGGCCGGCCTTCACCTCTCCGATGCCTAAGTTAGTATAGTTGGAATGTATGTAACTAAGGCACGTATGTAAGCAGGGAGAGAGACAAGTTACCTCATAAAGAAGGTAGTTGGGGCCCATATATAGGTGGTTGGGGGTAAGGGCTGGCCTTACTCTTCGATGTGGGACTGGTTCCCTTCTGTTTATACTTTCTGGTGCCTTCTTAGGCAGGCTGGCGCCCCCGGCCCCTGGGTCCCTGGAGGCAGGACAGAGTGCCAGGCCCCGAGGTCGGGTGCTGGTGATCCGGTTCCGACCCTTGGGCCGGGCCCTGGTGCCTTTGCTGCGGGTCTGTGGGCCTGCTGTAGCCTCTCTGGCTACTGTCAACAAGTCCCCCAAGTTCCCGGTCAAGTGCAATCTTGAATGGGGACTTAAATCTGTCTTGCTCTTGTCCCGCAGACCCGCGGGGCTACCAACCTACCGGTGCCCAGTCCCCCAAGTCCGCGTTAAAGATTGGGCGTGACCGAGGTGAGTACCTGTTACCGATGGGAAGCAATAGTTTATAAGCACACTTGCAATATAAGCAGTAATATGGCTAAGTGTTGTGGTGTTATGAGCATGGAGCCAAGATGATAATGATGATGCCATGATGTTATGATGCCATGATGCCATGCAACAGATGTGTGCATGGAATGATAATGAGGCGTTGAAATCCGCCATGCAAGAGATTTGTGCATGGGATGACAATGAGGCGTTGAAATCCGCCATGCAAGGAATGTGCACGGAATTTTGGCCGGGCACTCTGCCCTCTCGGTACGAAGCGGAGCTTCACTGGGCCTCAACTGGGCGATCTGCCGAATCAAAGCGGAGCGGAGTTCACTGAGCCTCTACCGGGGGATCTGCCAAAACGGGATTCACTGAGCCTCTACCGGGCGATCTACCAAGACGGGATTCACTGAGCCCTTACCGGGCGATCTGCCAAAACGGGACTAGTTTCATTGCTAGGCTGCAGGGAGATTACCCTGGTGTTGCGGCCTTTTTGAAGCACCGGCGAACACTTGCTAGTTCTTCTCAGCTTGTATTGAATAAGCGTTGAGGTAAGGGGTGGCATTGAGGTGACAAAGCTCGCCATGTAGCCCCATGTTTGATCGCCTTTCAATGCGATGCAGGGTTTTTATCCTGCTGGACAAGCGTGCATGGGTTAGATGCAGACTCACCCGGGTGTATAAAGCCCGCTGGTCGAATATTCTCGACCGGTGTCAGCCATGGTATTGGGCGGAACTTGACCGGTGCCCGGACATCATGCCATCTCCGGACGAGTCCTCCAGTGAAGTGCCATGGGGCCAGGTGCATTATGTTCCTAGTAGGGGGGTGGCGTTGAGGTGACAAAGCTCGCCCTGCGTCCCCCTGTTGCCGCAGCTAGTGCGATGCAGGGTTTTTATCCTGCTGGACAAGCGTGCATGGGTTAGATGCAAACTCACCCGGGTGTATAAAGCCCAAGCCGGTCGAATGTTCTCATGACCGGGGTCAGCCATGGTACTGGGCGGAACTTGACCGGTGCCCAGACATCATGCCATCTCCGGACGAGTCCCCCAGTGAAGTGTCATGGAGCCGGGTGGAGCCTATTCCCGCAATATATTCTGGAGCCGGTTGAATGCGTCGTAACCGGTGGGCGGAACTCGACCGGGCGTCCTGCCATATCGAGACGAGTCCCCCAAAAGAGATGCGACTGGGCAGACCTCGCCCGTTGTCCGGACGCAATGCCATATCCAGACGAGGTCTCCAGTAATATGCGATGAAGAAGCCATGCAGCCGGTTGAATGATCATAACCGCGAACTGCCGTGGTGCCGGGCGGGACTCGACCGGGCGTCCAGCCATAGCGAGACGAGGCTTCATACCCGGATGGGTGCTCTCCAAGCGGTTGGATGATCATAACCGTGAGAGAGGTCTTCGAGAAATGCAGCGAAGAAGCCATGCAGCCGGTTGGATGATCATAACCGCGAACTGCCATGGTGCCGGGCGGGACTCGACCGGGCGTTCAGCCATAGCGAGACGAGGCTTCATACCCGGATGGGTGCTCTCCAAGCGGTTGGATGATCATAACCGTGAGAGAGGTCTTCGAGAAATGCAGCGAAGATTGCTGTGCAAGCGTGGAATCTGGGGAAGTGGGAGGGCCTGACTCCTTGATTCCCGCTCCTACCTTCCTGTCGCCAGCGTGTGGGACAAGTGGCTAACATGCATTTAAGGAGGAAGTCCATCAGTCCCGTCAGTTATGATGGCATGGGGAGGTTACCAATGCTGGGACACGTGCCATCGCGGGGCGGTCTTGAGATGTAGGGCCTGGATTCGCAGGCTTTTGAGTTGCTCTGATTACTTGTTTTTGGAGGGATTTCGATTACCTAGGGCACTGGTCCCCTCTATAAAAAGGCCTCTTCTGCTCTTCTTTCTGCTGTTGCTTCTTGCTTTGGAGAAACTAAGAGAAAGAGAGAAATCCGGCGAGCACTCTGAGCCCTTCTTGCCCTACGAGATCTGCTTTCTTGAACGCTCCCTACCATTGCGCGCTGCTTTCCCAGAGCCGATTGTCCTCGGTTGAGCATACTAATCGGTAAGTTTGTTTGATTTCTTTGCCCCGGCGTTATTCTTGTTTTTAGCTTTGCTGTTTTGCGGCGGGGGGGGGGGGGAATCTCTGCCGCTGACGGAACTGCTTTGTGGCGAACTTGGGGAGAGGCCGTAGAAGACGTTGTTGTAGCCTGTTGCTGACGAGCACTAGGGTTTTGTGTTCTTCCCCTAGGTTAAGATGTCGTCCTCAGGTTCTGACCGGGCTTCCGAATTGGCTGCCAGAGGTCCCCTCATTGACGATGCGCAGAGGCTGGATAACTGGCTCAGTTCGGAATCTCCGGCGACCGAAGCCGCTCACTGCTCCGGGAGCAGGGTTTCGACTCCGTCCCCTTCTTCGTCTTCCAGGGATGAATCCTCGGAGACTGAAATACCGCACGGGGTGCGTCTTGCGGATGCTTCGGTTGCGAGCTACACCATCGGCAGCGGGAAGCACGCTGTGGTGTGCGATGAACCGGAGGAGAGCATGACCCCTGAAGAGATTGAGGCGCTGCGGGAAGCGTGGGGTATCCCGGATAGAGTGCTGCTACGGCCCTTGAATCCTGGAGAGTCAGCCTGCAACCCGGAAAAAGGTTGGGTTGCTGCACATCAGGATCAGTTCCTGCATGGACTGTCGTTCCCGCTGCCGCATTACGTGCAGTACATGCTCAGTGCGCTGCAAGTGTCACCCGCGCAGCTTCCTGGGCTCCAATGGAGACCACTACTGAGCCTCGGCTGCTTGTACGAGTTCTCCGGGATGAACATCCCCACGGTGAACGAGTTCCGGGCCTTGTACAGGCTGTCGTACTCCCGGAAGCAGGGGTCCCGTGGTTGCCTGTCCTTCAACACCCGGAAGCCTCCACCGATTGTTACCAATATGCCTTCATGGGTAGACAACAGCTGGAGGAAGAAAGTGGTGATGGTGGGCGGGAAGTGGCAGGCGAGGAATAGGATGTACTGTGTTCCTGGCGCCTTCCAACCCATTGGCGACCAGTCGTACGAGCTGTCTGATCTGGAGCGTGAGAGGATCTCGACCATAACCGGATGCTGGGACGATCTGGAACAGAGTTCTTACAACTTCATCCGAAGAGAAGTGCTGGAATACTGCCAGTTTGGGCGGGGTCCCGGTGCGTAGGAAGCGCTTGAGCGGTGATACCTTGTGCTAGCTTTGCGAAATACTAACCGTTTGCCTTCCTTGCAGGTGCATCTTCTCGGGCGACTATCAAGCCCGAAACCACTCTCTCCATGGACGGGGAAGACCTCCTCAACCAGCTGAAGGAGAAAGCGGAGATCGTCTCGCGGACGTCGGTGAACGACGGGTCCGGTCGACTTACGACTCTGGCGGAGCCGAGGGCCATGGACGTCGATGAGGATGCCTATGTCCTGAAGCGGGTGAAGACTCATCATGCCGCAGGCCTTCTGGCGCCCGGAAAGGGCAAGAGTACCGGGGGGGCCTTAAAGATTCCCGGTGGAGTGAATAGGATCCCCAACCGCTCGGTGTCTGTGCCGCGCGTGGCTCGCGCTGCCCCCGTAAGCGCACGATCTTCTTCTCCGGAGGGCCGGGGAGAGAAACGGAAGGTCGGGGATGTTCCTTCCTCCGCGCTGGTGACGCTGACCGGTGGGTCGGCACGGGAGAACCTGGCCAAACGGTTCAGGATCACCAGCGGTGCGCAGACCAACGCTGCTGGGGAGAATGCTGCTGCTGCTGCTCGGCAGAGTAGCCCAGCGCCTGCGGATGCATCAAGGGGAAGCCCGGATGGTGCAATCGCTCGGCAAGTGGCGGCGGACCTGGCTGGCCTTGGCCTGGACAGACCCGGGGTTGCTAGAGCCTTGGCGGGCGGGAATCGTCCAAAATGCAAGGAATTCGTCCTCCGGGTAAGTACTGCACGGTCCCACTGTACTGCTTGTAACTTGCTTTCTTTTGCTGCTTGACCAACTCTTTGGTGTTGCGCAGTTGCTGTACAGTCTGTACGAACCGGACGCGAGCGAGGGGCTGTCGGAGCTGCAGAGACAGATAACTGCTTTATTCGAGACCCGGCAGCGCCTGGAGGTGGAGAAGTCTCGCTCGGACCGGGAGAAGGCCAGATCGGAGGAGAGGGCCAAGAAGCTGGAGGAGCAGAACCGGATCCTGGATAAGGAGAGGGCCGAACTGAAAGAGCAGAATCGGCTCCTGGAGGAGGAGAGGGCCGCACTGGAGTCTAAAGTGGACGAGCTCCAAGTGGGAGCCGTTGCTCTGCGCGCCGCTTCTGCTGCTCCGGCCGGGGAAGATGACCCGGAACTCTTCAAGCGGGTCGCTCTCAAATACCGTGAGAGCGATCAGTTCCTGGAGTTTCTGGTGAAGGCCAAGGAAGAGGGCATCTCGGATGCGTACACGGAATGGGCGGGGAAGGGATGGCTAGACACTTCTCTGATGTCGACTGCTACTGAAGGAGATATCCATGAGCAGTCGGACATCCATCAGGAGGCGGTGGAGGAGCATCCGGGTGAAGTGATTTGCTCGGACTTGGATTCTTTTACCAACGGTGCCGAGTCTGCCCGGGCCGAAGTCCACACCGGAACTGACGTCGACGACGAGGGTTCCGCAGGAGAGGCTGGCGGATTGCCTGCCGAAGGCGGAGTCGTAGCTCCTTAGGATTTTCTTGCTCTTTTTCTTGTAATCTTTCCGAATCGGTTACTGCTTGAATATGAATATACTGGAGCCAGTGAAAATTTTCTCAAGTAGTTTGCATATATATTTGTTTTTACAGCGGTTGAACCGCGAACTATGCCAAACTAACCGCTCAGACTAGCGGGTTTCACCAGGACTGGTCATGCTCCCGGTCGGGGTCTGTCCCTCTTTTTCCCACGTACCGCTGGAGCTGGCCGTTATCAATCAACACCTGCATCGCTTGCCTGAGAGCGTGGCACTTGCTTGTTCGATGAGTAGCCTCATCATGGTACGAGCAGTACTTGCCCGTCTGCGCCGTTGTAAGTTTCCCCTTCGGGAACCTTCTCGGGGGCGGTGGGGGAATGACGCTCCCATTCTCAAGTAGGATATCCTCGTAGGATGTGGTGAGAGCGGTGAAGACTTCTTGGTTGACCGGTGGTGCTGACATGATTGCTAGGGGCGCTCTTGGCGGTACGGCGCTAGCTTGTGCTCATTCTGAGGCTTATCAGAATAGGACCTTTGCTGCCGCTGCGGCCAGTTTCTGTTGTTGGCGTTCCGGCTGGGCCGAGCAGTGCGGTTATCGGTCCGCTAATTGGGCTTGGCTTCCTGGGCGGGTGGGGGGTTCTCTTCCCGGGGATGGTCCTCCTGATCCTCATCCCGCTTCCTCTTCTGCAGGTGGTGCCCATAGGTCTCATGATCGGCCTGAGCATGCCTGATGGCCATAGCCATCAACTCGTCGTACCCCTGCGGGAGTTCTACCCGGACGGCGTAGGAAAACTTGCCCGCTCGGAGCCCTTGCTTAAACGCCATCTCGGCGATGCCCTTGTCCAGGTTTCGAACTCCGGCCGTAGCCGTCTGCCAGCGGTTGACAAAGGTTCTCAGCTCCTTTCCGGGGGCTTGCCTGCAATTGAAGAGGATGGTCGACGTCCGGGCTCCCTCGACTCGGAGGATGAAGCGGCCCACGAACCGGTCGGCCAACTGCTCGAACGCCTCGATCGAGTTTGCCGGAAGCTCGTAGAACCAGCCGAGTGCCTCTCCGGACAAAGTCTCCTGGAAGATGTTGCAGCAAACGGCATCGGAGTATCCCTTGGCGCAGGTTTGGGACCGGAAGCTGTCGAGATGCTGGTATGGGCAGCCGGATCCTGAGTAGGTGAGCTTGAGGGATTTCTGGTGGCCAGATCTTCCCGACTCCATGACCCGGTGCGAAAAGGGACCCATGCGCTCATTAAACCGGGCGCCCTCCATCGACCGCGCGGCTCTTCTCTCGTTTGCCTCCATCTGGGCTTTCAAGCTCGACACAGTGTCGGCCAGCGCCTGCAGTGCTCGCGCGGTTGGCGTCTCAGCTCCATCTACTGACGAAGCGTCGGGCTGGCGGGAGGTCGTCGCGCTCTTTGGCGGGCCTGCGCCTAATGGCGACTTCTGCTGTACGGGGTCACCGGACCGACCGCCCTAAGATTGCCCTCTATCGGTGCGTTGAGGTAGGACCAGCGGGATTGCCTCCTGTGCCCCGGCCATGGCGTCATTACGCTGCTATCCCCCCTCCAGGGCGGCCACTAGGGCAGTATTCACCGCCTCCATCTCTTCGTACCGAGCGTTGGACTTAGCTCTGTCCCGGTCGCTCTCCTCTTTCAGACGACTGACCTCTGCGGCCATCGCCCGTAATTCTCCCGCCATACCGCTATGGCCGGGGCTGTACGTGAGGTCCTGGTCCGGGCTCTCAGATCGATCGCTTGAATCATCTGAGAATGTCAAGGCGAAGCCCCGTCGCTCCGGACTGTCTTCCTCTTCTGCCGGGCCTTTGCCTCGCGAGCTGTCGTGATGGGGATCCGGCACGCCGGATGGTCCCCCATGGCTCTCTCCATCCAGATCGTTGCCCCGGTCGCCGCGCGGCTCCCGCGTGACGGCTGGGGTGGAGGTGAGCGTCTGTGCTACTGCGGGGTGCCCCCCCTCGGTGGTTCCGTTCTCTTGACTCATCTCCGATCTCTCTTCTTCTTCTTCCTTTTTCTACCTGTTGGTAGAGCAACACAGCCTTTTGAACTGATTCCCACAGACGGCGCCAATTGTTTCTGCCTAAACCCGGGGGTCTAGTAGATACTTGATGAATCCAACTCGATCTCCTGCAATCCTGCTTACTAAGGGGAATATCGTGCGGGCCGGCCTTCACCTCTCCGATGCCTAAGTTAGTATAGTTGGAATGTATGTAACTAAGGCACGTATGTAAGCAGGGAGAGAGATAAGTTACCTCATAAAGAAGGTAGTTGGGGCCCATATATAGGTGGTTGGGGGTAAGGGCTGGCCTTACTCTTCGATGTGGGACTGGTTCCCTTCTGTTTATACTTTCTGGTGTCTTCTTAGGCAGGCTGGCGCCCCCGGCCCCTGGGTCCCTGGAGGCAGGACAGAGTGCCAGGCCCCGAGGCCGGGTGCTGGTGATCCGGTCCCGACCCTTGGGCCGGGCCCTGGTGCCTTTGCTGCAGGTCTGTGGGCCTGCTGTAGCCTCTCTGGCTACTGTCAACATACGTATAGTGTATTAATAGCGTAAATCTTATTTCATTCAATTCGATCAAAAGCTCAAAGGTTTTGGTGGCTTAATTTTGCGTGAATAGATTTGTATTTGACTTAGGAGACGAAACAAGTGCCATTCGTCGTGTTATATTTGACTTAGGAGACGAAACATTATTTTTCGTCTCGTAGGTAATTTTACTTAGGAGACGAATTAAACTCATTTCATCGCCTAGGTTAATATATATATAGGACAATATACATATATGTGTATAGTAAGAAAAACAAAGTAAAATCTAAATCACATACAAATATTGCTTTTGTCTTGATGCAGTGGAACTATCACATTGAATCCACCACTAACAGTGTTATATTTACAAAATAAGAGTTTCTTAAATCCACGATCAGTCACTACCAGATCGGACAGAATAGCCGACGAAAAAAATTTCGTCGACTATGCCGAATTTTCGTCGGCTATTCCTTCTGCCGACGAAATTTTCGTCGGCTATACGTCGTCGGAAAAACGGCGTCGGTAATACCAATGGCCGACGAAAATAACGAAATCGTCGGCTATTCTCGGGTATGGCCGACGACAGTGCCGACGAAAATTAATTTTGTCGACCAAACCTGGGAAAAATATCCGACGAAATTTGTCGGCTATGCTCGAGCATGGCCGACGATATCGTAAACTATAGCCGACGAAATTCGTCGGCTATTTGTTCTGAAATATAGCCGACGATTTCATCTATTTCGTCTGTTATTTCGTCGGAATATATTAATATTTTAATATGCATTAATTAGTTATAGCCTACGAAATAATGTCATTTTCGTCGGCTATAGAAGTTATAGCCGACGAAAATTGGTAAAAATCGTCGGCTATAGTGCTTATAGCCGACGAAATAATGCCAATATCGTCGGCTATTCTTACATTTGGGGGAAAAAAAATTAAATTAATTTCTAAATTACCATTCCAAGCAACCTGCAAATCACAAAGACAATCCATGCATTTGCACCAACAAGAAACACGTCTAAATGATTTATTATTTAATTTGTTCCAATATACATAAAATATAACCCTAATCATCACCTAAAGCACTAAAGTCCACCACGTCATCCCCAGCATCCTGCTCGTCATCATCGGGAGGTTGAGGCATTGGAGGTTCAACTAACGGCTGAAACAGGTTCAAGGGCTTGTTGTTGTGCCGCGAACATATCACACCACCAGTTTTGTTGGGCGGCGTAGTTGTGTTGTCGAACTCTGTCGCATTCAGCATGCCAACTGGCCAAATCCAAATGATACTGCTGTGTTCTGCGGCGTAGCTCCTGTGATCTCTAGGACTCGGCCGCCAATCTTGCGGCCAATCTCTGCACTTCCCCCCTCATCTGTTGGCTGTCCCCGCCTCCCTTCTTTTGACCTCCCTTAGTGGTCTTCAGGAGCCCTATTCCAGAACTTCCCAAACCCCGGCAGTAGTATTGGTTTGACCGGTGTGGGAAGGCTGCGACGAACATCCTCGCTGCCGTTTGGACATTCGATCGGTCGACCTGGCGCAGGGCTTCTTCCAGATCTGCCTCTGAAATGTTCAGTTGTGTCTCCCGAACTACATGCTGGAACACCTCTTCTTCGGCCCGGTTCACCCTCTCCTAATTGAACGGGAAAAAAAAAATAATTAATATTCTAACAAATATATAATTAAGTAAAATTAATAATTAAAATTTTAAAATCTTAATCAACGACTTACGAGCTGTTCTGTCGCTTGTGGATAAGCGATCTTGAACGTCTCCACGTACGGGTTGTTATCAGGATGATCTCTAAGCGCCTCCTCCTGATATTGTGCAAACGGCCTAGAACCACCATGATGGGGGGTTGTGTTACGGCGGCGGTTCGCAGAGTTTACCCGAGACCGTTGCTTCAAACAAATAATAAAATATTAGAAAAATGCATCAAAAAATTTTAGTGTAATAATTATAAAATAATTAAACTAATAATTAAAATTTTAACAAAATAAACATTTATAGTTAAGTTTAGTATTTACCTGCATAAGTGGGTTGTTGAAGTCTACTGTCTTCAACCAACGCCACTCGTACTCCCTGAACATGAACTCTCTGGGAGTACCCATACGACCACGGTTGTCGTATTGGTTAAAGTGGGAACGGAGCTCGTTCTTCCACTCTTTGAACCTACGGAAAAAATAAAAGTGCATTAGAAATATTATTAATATCATAAAATATTTCAAATTATAAGATAAGGAATTCCCAACGTACCTCAACGACTGCATCGCGTCCACCCAATGCTGCTTATGTTCTGCAATCTCGAAGTATGTCTGAAAGATAATATTTTATTAGTTTTACAATTATAACAATACCGAAAATTATTAAATATTACGTAAAATAAATTAAATTTTTTAAATTACTCATCGACGCGGCGTTGTTCACCTCCCTCTTGATCTCTTCGGGCACATCAGCCCACTGGGTCCACAACATAGGGACTCTGTCCCTAATCAGTGCCCACACGCAACCCGTGTAGTCGCGGCGTTTTTTTCCCCTGAACCTCCTGATTAGGAGGTTCGTTGATCCGGATCCTCCCGCTGCTCTCAACAGTTCTCCTGAGAATGTCAAAACATATGACACCTCTCGTATTCCTCATTAAACTGCTAGCGGCTGTCCCTATCACATAAACGACGATTGGTTAATAAAATTAAATATTAGTGCGTTAATTTTAATAAAACATTTAATTAATAAAATCAAATGTTACCTGAACTGGATGACTCGTCTGTCGACTTTCCTTTTCTCCTCGCCGAAATCAGGAGGTCAGGGTTCTCAAATGGCTGCTGTCGGTATGCCTCCGCAGCAGTCACGTACTGAGGCATAGCAGGCCATAAGGGCACACCTCAAAAGTCGACCTCGGGTATCGCAGGAATGTTGTACGGGAGGTAGAGCTGATTTGAGAGAGTAGGCAGCAGACGTCGTCGGACTCGTCATCGGCTCCCGATGAACCTCAGGCATACAGACCTGAGGAACGTCTGTAGCTATCTCGTCCTGAAATAGCTGCCTACTGAACCTCGGAGCATCTGGCCCGACAGAGGGACGTGAACTGCTCGACGGCCGCCCCGCCTGGAGAAGGGTCTGGTGGCGAGAACTCACACTCCTCCGCGGTTGGGATGAATCCACAGGCCTCCGCGGCTGGGATGAATTCACACTCCTCCGCGGCTGGGTGGTGGTCCTCTCAGGTTGGCTAAGGGTCCTGTCGGACTCTGCGAAACCGGCGGAACTTCCAGAACCCCTGGATCTGGAACGACGGCCTCCGAAGAACTGTCTGAATGCATCGGCCATCTGCAACTTGAGGCATTAATACATTAATTAATATTAAATTATATTACATTAAATAACAAATTCTAATTAATATAATAACCAATAATACTAACATATTTCAAAACATACTAACAAATTAATATTTAAATTTGTACTAATTTTAAATAATACTAACCATTAACCTAAATATAACTATTTATATACAAATATAACTATATTTCATTATTAACATATATATAAATACAAATAACCATTTATATATAACAAAAATATATAACAATTTATATAATTAAAATTAAATATATAACAAATATATAACAATTTATTATATAACAATTTATATAATTACAATTAAATATTTAACAATTTCTATACCTAAATTATAACAAATATATAACAATTTATATAATTAAAATTAAATATATAACAATTTATTATATAACAATTTATATAATTAAAATAAAATATATAACAATTTGTTAAAATTAAATTTATTAACAAATATATAACAATTTATATAATTAAAATTAAATATATAACAATTTATAAAATTAAACTAAATTAAAAAAAATATTTAACCGGATCGGAGGAGGAGGCCGGAGGAGGAGGGGAAGGAGGAGGCCGGCGGCTTGGAGGAGGATTTGAATAAGGAGGAGGATCGGAGGAGGAGGAGGCCGAAATTGGAGGAAGAGAGGAAAAGCCGATTTGAGGAGGAGGAGGGCGCGGCGGAAACGAACGGGAGAGGGCCGGTTTGGAGCAGCAGCAGGAGGAGGAGGAGGAAGAGAAGAAAAAGTCGGCTAGGGTTCGACAGTTTCTGATTCGAAAGAATAGCCGACGATTAAAAAATATTTCGTTGGCTATTCTTAACTATAGCCGACGAAAACTTTAACATCGTCGGCTATTCTTTGAATGTCGTCGTCTATACTTTAGGAGATCAGCAGCCGTTTGATCTGAGCCATCCAACGGCGGACAATGAAAAGGCGCGGATCGCAAGAGTTTAGCCGACGAATTCAAATATTTCGTCGGCTATACTTTGGAAAATCAGCAGCCGTTGGATCTGAGTCATCCAACGGCGGACAATAAGCGGATTGTAAGAGTTTAGCCGACGACATATAATTTTCGTCGGCTAAACTGTTGGTCAAACCACTAAGTCAAACCTCTAAACGCTTTAAAACGGAAATTAGTCTAGTTAGACGACGGTTTTTGGCCTGACCTTCAACAGATAATAGTTTCAAATCGATGAGACGCAACTAATCGTTTAAAAATTTTCCTCAAAATATTTACCAAACGTCAGGCTACCCATAGGAAAACGGAAGTAAAAAACAGTTAACCGCAACATTCGGCACACAGATTTTGTCGGAATCTTGTCATTTTTCAACCGTAGACGTATTTCATTATTTCGGTCATATCTTATTTGACAACATATTTGCATTTGAAGAGTGTACGTATAGTAACTATTTGAAACTATACATTCACTAAAACACTTAGTAAACAAGTTAAGCAACATTAGTGCATATGTTCCGTAATAGTCAACTCCACCATCCCCACCATGTGCCATGGATTTTATCGGAATCTTGTCATTTTTCAACCGTAGACGTATTTCATTATTTCGGTCATATCTTATTTGACGACATATTTGCATTTGAAGAGTGTACGTATAGTAACTATTTAAAACTATACATTCACTAAAACACTTAGTAAACAAGTTAAGCAACATTAGTGCATATGTTCCGATTTTGAATGTAAAAGTTTGGAAAATCTATTCCAACCGTCAGATATCACCATTAAGATTAAATACATGTATGAAAAAAAATCCAACTACATCTGACAACGTTAAAGGCTCGATCGGGACGGTCAACCGGGTGAGTCAACCCTTTAAACGCTTAGAAATGGTAATTGGCCTGTCTAAATGACGTTTTTTGGCCTGACCTTCAACAGATAATAGTTTCAAATCGATGAGACGCAACTAATCGTATAAAAATTTTCCTCAAAATATTTACCGAACGTCAGGCTACCCATAGGAAAACGGAAGTAAAACACAGTTAACCGCAACATTCAGCACACAGATTTTGTCGGAATCTTGTCATTTTTCAACCATAGACGTATTTCATTATTTCGGTCATATCTTATTTGACGACATATTTGCATTTGAAGGATGAAGCAATGGTTTGTCGATAGTGATAGAAAATGGAAGGTGGTCTTTTTTTGTTTTTTTTGTTTTTAAATCATAGCCGACGAAATCAAACATAGTACTCGTCGGCTATTCTTTTGTCGTTTTCTGTCTAAAATAAAATATGTATTTTTCAATATAGTTTTGGCCGACGAAATCACGCATTTTTCGTCGGCTATAATTAGTATAGCCGACGAAAGAATGCATTTTTCGTCGGCTATTCTTTGAAAAAAATAAAAAAATCAGTGGTGTTACACATCTCATATTCCTATGTCCTGTTCATATATAACCAAAATTGAACATAAAAAAAAAAACAGAAACCCAACAGTCAACATATTTCAAATTTTTTTTAAGGGGTTTGGAACCCAGCCTATGCTGGGAGGCTCATCCCCACGCCCGTTCATTAGAAAAGAGTGGATTACAAATGAAAGGATTACATCATCTAAATTACTTAATCCGTCGGATTGTAATCGGAATCATCGGATGAGTCTTCTTCGGTTTCCGAATTGCTCGATAGGGGTAATCTATGTCGTTCCTCACCACTAGAGTCCTCGTTAGTTTCTTCATTTGGATCAACATCAACAAGCAGTGGCTCTTCACGTCGAATTCGCACCGGCGTGTTTAGGCGAATAAAAGAGGAGTCAGGAATACCGTTTGAGTTGGGCTCTTGATACGCGGTGCCCCCTTCCTTGTTCTGTTCAGCCACTCCAAGTGTAGACGCCCGGTAAATGTTGCGATGGTGGATAGTGTTGACTACTTTCCACGGGTCACCCTTGGCGAGATCATCAAGATAAAACACTTGTTTCACCCATGTGGCTAAAACGAACGGGTCGTCCGCATACCATGATGTACTAGTGTTCACAGAAGTTATGCCGTATTGATCGGTTTTCATGCTCTGCGGCCGTGTGTCAAACCATCTACACTTGAAAATGTGCACTTTCATGCCTTCCCCGTAATGCAGTTCCACAACTGAATGGAGAACACCGTAATAGTCAACTCCACCATCCCCACCATGTGCCATGAATTTTGTGTTTTCAGTCTGAGGTCTCTCTCTTCACATCGAAATAACACACCATTCACCTTGCACGTCGCATAAACTTTTGAATAGACCGGCCTCATCGCTAAAAGTCTGAGTTCGTGCGACCAATTTGGGTGATTATCATTTTGAATAAGGTCCATCTGCAACCATCAGAATCAACTATAAATATGAATAAATATACACAATAATATATAAACACGTATAGAATAGTGTTAAAGTTACGTACCCAGCGGCCGAAATACTCTGCGAATGTCCGGTTGTGGTAATCGAGATCACCTCCTACTTGGTCACAGTTTAGATGCATGTTCTTCCAAAATTGAACTTCTGGACAGTTAATTAGTACCCACCAATGTGTAATGGCTACCTCATAATCTTTCAACTTGTAGGAAACTGGCATGTTTCCACCGAGTACAACATCGTCGGAGAGTATGGAAAGATTGAACTGTGAAGGTACATCTTCCGGTATGCTTTCCTGTAACGCTCCTAAATACAGCTTCATGTAGGTGACGCACTTGTGCACAATATATGCTTCAGCTATACATCCTTCAGGTGCGGATCTGTTTTGGACAAAATCACCGTATTGTCCAAATTGCCTATAAATCAAGTTTTTAAAGTGTTATGATAAGAAGTTAATACTATATCACATATATTGATGAGGAAATTAACATAAGGTGTAAAATACGTACCTTTCCATCGGATACATCCAAGTGAAGTGCACAGGATCGGTAAGTAACAACTGCCGAGGAAGATGGATCATTGGGTGAGGCATGATGTCGAAAAAATTTGGAGGAAATATCATCTCAAATTTACACATGATATGAACGATGTCTTGTTGCATTTCCCGGAGGTCAGATTTTCTCACTTCCCGTGTGCATACCTTCTGGAAAAATCTTGCCAACGCTACTAACGGCTCCACAACGTGACGGGGAAGGAACGGTCGAATGAAAACAGGGAAGAGACGTTGTAGCAGGATATGATTGTCATGACTTTTCAACCCGTAAAGATTGTTGAATTGTCTGTTCATACACTTGGCTATATTTCCAGCAAAGCCTGAAGGATACTTGACCCGACTTATCCAATGGAAAATTTCTGATTTATGCTCAAGCTTGACGGTGTAAGGAGCTTGAGGCATTTTTCTCTTCCCTTGTTTCAACCATAGTTGTTTTCTGATATTCATGTTTTGCAGATCAGTGCGAGCCTTAGGACTTTCTTTCGTCTTCCCCTCCAAGTTCAGCGTTGTGCCCACCACACTTTCAGAAACATTTTTTTCTATGTGCATAACGTCTAGGAAGTGACGGATCAGCAACTCACACCAGTACGGGAGTTCCCACAATATGCTCTTATGTGTCCAGAATTTGTACTCCTCAGGCCTTTCAGGTATTTCCGCTACAATGTCGGGATGATTGCTGAGGGGCCCAAAATCGTACTCATTAAGCACTACTAAAATTTCTCTTCCCGTCCATCTTCTGGGGGGACCACCGTGTTCTTCGGTTCCATCAAATGCGGCAGACTCATAACGCCAGTGGTGATCCGCCGGAAGGAACACACGATGACCCATTCTGCATATCTTGTTGCAATGAGGGGTGCTCCCATAATTGCTGAGGCACTCTGGACAAGCATTGTATCACCTAACAACGCTGTCCGACAACATCCCATAAGCAGGAAAATCACTGATGGTACCAATAACCATGGCATGCATCTGGAACGTCTCCTCCTTGTACATGTCAAAAGTGGGATGACCAACGTCCCACAATACCTTAAGCTCTTCAATCAATGGTCTCATATACACATCGAGACATTTTCCTGGGTAACCAGGCCCCGGAATCAACAACGTCAACATATTATATTCCTTTTTCACGCACATCCACGGAGGAAGGTTGTAAGGTACCAAAACCACCGGCCATATACTGTATGAAAGACTCATGGTGCCGAAATGGTTGAACCCGTCGGTTGAGAGCCCAAGCCTGACGTTTCTGACATCTGACGCAAAATGAGGAAACTCATTGTTTATATGCTTCCAAGCCGCTCCGTCAGAGATGTGTGTCATGATATCCGCGTCTCATGCGTCCCGCTCACCGTGCCATCTCATAGCTTTTGCGGTGGTTTCTGACATGTACAACCGCTCAAGCCTATCTCTCAACGGAAAATACCGAAGCACTTTCACAGGTTTCGTATTGCCTGCTCCCGTCAACTTATATCGGTCAGACTGACATAGCGGACATGCGTCAAGGCTAGCAAGCTCATTCCCTTCTGCATCTTTACCCCAGAAGAGAACGCAGTCAAATGCGCATGCATGGATCTTAATGTAGGAAAGCCCTAGATCTTTGAGGATACTTCGGACCTTACGGTGATTGGTAGGATTACGATGACCCTCCTCCAACAATGAAGAAGTGTACTGTAGATATTCATCCACTTGCCTGATAGTCGATTTTGTCTCGACTTTAATCCTCATTACCTCCATCACACTTTGAAGAACTGTCTTCTCAGAACCTGAAGACACAGGGGTCTGTTGCAATGCAATCAGTTTGTTGTACTTGTCAAAGGCAGCAGTGTTGACAACTTGTGGGAAGGGCAGCACCGGGTCATGCATATATTGTTCCCCACGTACACCGCTTTCAAAAGGAAACACGTCGTTGACGAATGCCATTGTTGGATCGTTGGATGTACTACTACTGCCCGCCTCAAAAAACTGCCCATGATCATGCTATCCATCTAATGATGGCTCACCGTGATATATCCAACGTTTGTACTTCGGCCAAAACTCATTACTCTTTAGGTGCTCCCATACTGTCCTAATCGGAAATCGACACATATCACTGCGACACTTACATTTCTTGCACGGGCAATAATGGTAATCATTCCCGTTTGCATTTTCCTCGACGAACTGCAAAAAAATCACAACTCCTGTAGTGTATCGTCGGTCATGCCTTGGAAGCGAAATCCAACTCTTATCCAGATCCATATATAACTTGATAATAATATATATGTATAACTTTAATTAATAAAAAATTAATTAACACATACATATATATATATATATATATATAAATCCTTAATAATTAATTACATTACAATATATATTATTATCAACATCAACTCATATATATATACCATTAATTAACAACCATTATTTAAGTTACACTATATATCAACCATTATTTAAGTTAATTAATTACACTATATATCAACAACTATTAATTAACATATATATATATATATATATATATATATTAACACTAATTAAAATAACATCAAATTAAAACACATATATAATTAAACTAAAACTAAAACTCAAAATCAACTCAACTAAAACTCAAAATCAACATATATACATAAATTTTAACACTAAAAAAACAACAAATTAAACAAAAAATCACTTAATAAATCAAAATCACTAAAACTCAAAATCAACTCAACTAAAACTCAAAATCAACATATATACATACATTGTAACACTAAAACAACAACAAAACAAAAAATCACTTACTAAATCAAAATCACTAAAACTCAAAATCAACTCAACAAAAACTCAAAATCAACATATATACACATGTACGTACCTATATATAGCTCCACAATGTAAGAGAGGACGGATTTCAACAATACCCACAGATTTTTCACTCTTTCTCCCGTTTTTCCCCTTTTTTTTGAAATGAGCAGCTGCTGCCCAGATCTGAAAATATATAGACTTATAGCCGACGAAAATGTCAACTTCGTCGGCCATATTTCCAAAAATTTTCGTCGGCTAATGTTTCGGAGAAAGGCCGACGAAAATACAAATCGTCGGCTGAAATATGAATATAGCCGACGATTTTTTGAAAATACCAACGGAAAAAAGGTTTCGTCGGCTATGGTTAAACTATGGCCGACGATTTTTTTTTTTTTTTACCGATGAAAAATAAAATCGTCAGTTATTCATTAGAATTACCGACGAAAATTTTAATTCGTCGGCCGTTTTTTTTTTTTCGTCGGGAAAACCCTTTTTTCTGGTAGTGATTTCTAGGAAAGGACTAGTCATGAAGCCCTTTCCTATAGGGAAATTTGATAAGAATTTCAAATTTTTGTAAATATATATGCAGCATAGTTTGATTCTGTTTATATATGCCAATCATAATTTGTAAATCACAATAGTAAAATTACTATTTCACTAAAAAATCGAACAAACATGACTCAAAATCATGTAAAGAAAACGTTAATCTCTGTATTAATGAAATGTTCCAAATGTTCCTGTAACTTCTTGCTCCCATTGGACCATTTGTACCTATATGCATTAGGATCCCGATTCATGGATCTCTCGGTTCGAGAAATAAAAATAAGAGGATCGAACCATTTCTTCTGACTCTTTTTCAAATTTGATAACTGTTGGTTGATCGTATATTTCTCGATATCGTTACCTCCTAGTACGAGTCTCCATGCTACGAGTGGTTCAACCAGAAAGAGGCCAGAGGTAATTGTCGCTCGAAATGGTGCTGTTGCAACTGATGATGGCCGATGAAAGCTTGTATTTTGTTTTTGAAAAATAACAAAAACAATTTTTGTTTTCTCTCTCTCCCCCCCCCCCCCCCCCCCCCCAGCGCTCTCAAATTTATATGAGTTTGGGACCGAATTTCGGTTGTGGTTCAGGTATGGTTTGGTCTACTAGTGTGATTCAAAGCTTTCATTTGCCTATTTGGTTGCTCAGAAAACGTTATAGAATTGAACGAACTTGAAATTTGAGATGCTGATTGTTTATAGTTGAGAATCACCTCTGATTGTTTATAGTTAGTAGAATGTTTTGTGCTTGGTGAAGTTATTTGCATTGTGGTATGAATTGTTCTGTTGTATTTGTTACCTAAACTATTGAATTTCGAAGTTGAAACTACATCTTGGAGTGATGAATAGTTTTGCTGAATTTCTGTAAACTGCTGACATGCTCACTTTGTGCTTTCCTTTGCCCTACTTCCAGAACTTCAAATTTTCTGAATTTTTGAAACGTCGTTCATCTATTAGCTATGTATGGGCCTGGAAATTTTCAATAGATTTCAGTGAAAAATGAATGCTCAGTGTTTTTTTTTTAAATCAGTCTGCCTTTGAGACAGTTTCCAGAATTTTCAGTGTACCTCTTTAGTTTCTGCTCAGTTTTGAGTTCTCACTTGATCAATTTAACCTCTGTTCTTTTTATTTAAGTATTTAGACTCCCTAAAAGACATTCTAGAACTGATTTCAAGTCATTTGGATTTAAATTGAATATTTGGTGGATTTTCTAAGTTGTCCTTGCTCTGCTCAGTTTTTCACAAGGCAGTTTGCCATTGTACAACACAAGGCTACCTTTAAATTGAATATTGGGTGAATACTGGGCAACACAAGGCTACCTTTCTTTATTGTATGGATATCTTTAGTAGATTTTTACAATATATTTTGTTCAACACTTAAGATTTCTACAGAAATTAAAAGTAGTAGGAAAAGTAAAAGGTTTAGGCAGTTTTACTCTAGGATCTTTTTGGAAATAGCAGTAGTAAACTGTTATTAGTTTCTTATACTGCCTTGATTTTTAAATCATTGTTTTATATTGATATTGATCCTCATATCCCTTAATTATTAGTAAAAAAAAAAGACAGTAGATTAATAGAGTGACAATATGCCATTGAATGGAGCTGGTTTGCTTGCAATTCAGTAATTTGATGTTGTTTTTTGGAAATGCTATCTTTCTGTATATATTGCTTACAGTTGCCTTCCATCTGAATGTCTTCTAGGCCAACCATCCCGATCCCAAGACATTTCCGTTTATATCGCTTGGAAACAAGATTGATGGTGGGAATAGGCATGTGGTAAGGTTACACTGTATTAGTATTGGCTAATTAGTTTTCTTCAATGATGCATTACACTAATTGTTAGCTTTTCAGGTTTCTGAGAAGAAAGCAAAGGACTGGTGCGCATCAAAGGGGAACATACCTTACTTTGAGATGTCAGCAAAAGAAGATTACAATGGTGATGCTGCATTCCTTTGTATTGCCAAGACTGCTCTTGCAAATGAACATGAGCAGGTTATGCAAGTTTATATCGAGGATCACTTACTCTTTATAATTTCATTTATGAACAAATTTTGTTTGAATAATTTTTTAATACATTAATTATATTTTGTCTCAATTTTCCAATTTTTGTTTTTAAAAAATTAAACTACTTAGGAGACGAAGATATAAAATTTGTCGCCTCAGTCTTCCAATAAGGTGATGAAAATAAGGATATTCGTCGCCTAAGAGGAAGACTTAGACGAAAATAGGGATATTCGTCGCCTAAGAGGAAGAATTAGGCGATGAAAATAGGGATATTCGTCTCCTAAGTGGACAATTTAGGTGACGAAATTCTATTTTTCGTCACCTAAGTCTTCCTCTTAGGCAACGAAAATAGGCATATTCGTCTCCTAAGTGTACAACTTAGGTGACGAAATTCTATTTTTTCGTCTCCTAAGTGAGACTTAGGTGACAAAAATTTTTTGTCACCATCGTACTTAGACTACGAAATTTATTTTCGTCTTCTAAGTAATATCTTAAGCGACAAAATTTATTATGTTTCGTCGCCTATTTACTTAGACCACAAACTTTAGACGACGAAACTTAGGCGACAAAATTTCCGTCACCTAAGTCCTTAGGCGACGAAAACTCTCTTAGGTGACGGAAATTTTTCGTCGCCTAAGATTTCCAGTGTTGTAGTGAACATCCATAAGCTGCATACTGAGTCTCTCTGAGACTACCAAACTGATTAGATAACGGAATGTAATAATGTCCATGACCGGAGAATACGTCTCCTCATAATCAATTCCTGGGCGTTAAGAAAAACCTTGCGCCACAAAGACTCATTTATGTCCAACTAGTTTCACTTTCGTCGGTGTAGGCACAACCGGTCCGAATACTTGCCTTTTCTTTAGAGAGTCTAGTTCAGCCTAGATTGCTTCTTCCCACTTCGGCCGATCCGCCCTTCGTTGGCACTTTCCAACAGAGCAGGGTTCCATCTCATCGTCATCAATGATTTGTTGAGAAACAACGTAAGCGAATGCATCATCGATATACATGGAAGACATTTCCATAAGATTGTATATGCATAAGAAGTTTAGTGAGATTTCCTTGTTCTCCAACATCAACGGTTAGTCTAAGGCATCTCCCAGGAAATTCAGAGTTGATTCTTAGACATAGGTATAGTCGAAGACAATCTCGTGTAACGACGTCACAATTTCGATGATGAGCGGATCGATTTGTGCCAGAACACATGTCTTCTTCCTAGGTACAATGTCCTTGGAACCGAATCGTTTCCCCCTCTTTCTCGGGGGATCCAAAGTCGACGTCAGCTCTCCACTTGAGGAGGCCAAGCTTAGGTTGTTGACGGCACCCAAGGCACGGGTCTCGAGACCGGCGGCGCGTGGTAGTCGTCCATGTCGAGGGACGTTGAGCCTGGCAGGTATATTTACAGTATGTATGGTTGATCTTGTCACTTTCACGATATCGGTAAAGGAGTCGGGCATCGAATCCGCAACCTTTTGTAGTTCCAATATGCGTTGTACTTCCGTCTCACATTGAGACGTGCAGAGATAATAATGAGACATAGTGGGAGAGAACCATGTCAATTTCTGGCGTTCCTTTGGGAATGATGCGTTCTCATCTCTCCCTAACGTCGGGAAGGATGTCTCATTGAAGTGACAAGCTGTAAATCTTGCAGTAAACAGATCATTTGTCAAAGGCTCTATGTAGCGGATAATCGTTAGTGCTTTATATCCAACTTAAATAGCTAATCGTCGTTAAAGTCCTATTTTGGTATGCAGTGGAGGCGTAATTGGCACATATACGGCACAACCAAAGGTATGCAGATGCGCAATGTCAGGCTGGTAACCAGTTACCAGCTAGTACACACAAAATAGTTGGCTATCTATGGGTAGTAAGCGAAGAAGCATAGCTGCATGTAGTATTGCATATCCCCATGCCGAAACCGGCAAGTTAGTGGCCATAACGAGGGACCGAACAACAAGCTAAAGTCTCTTGATGGCTGCTTCTGCAAGACCATTCTGAGAATGAACGTGGGGAACGGGATGTTCAACTTCAATCCCAACTGACATGCAATAGTCGTCAACGTAAACTCCCCAACATTATCCAGTCTGATTGACTTAATAGGATTGTTGGGGTGGTGAGCCCGAAGCTTTATAATCTCAGCTAGGAGTTTAGCAAATGCTGCATTCCTCGTGGATAATAATGCGACGTGTGACCAACTTGAATTTGTTGTAAATGGTTCGCACTCTAGTGTTATAAGTCCGCACTCCAGCGTTATAAGTCCACATATATCACATTGGATTCGTTGTAAAAATGAAATATTCTCTTTCTTGTCAATAACAAAAGATGGTCTTGCTTGTAGTTTTGCTAGTGAAAAAGCTTTACAAAATGAGAGATGGGCGTTAGACATCGCCACGGAAGCATGAGAAGAAGGGGTCGACCGGTCCTCTCCTTAGAGCTGAGAGGTTGTCAGCATCTTTGCCAAGGCCGAGCCATGGTCGAGGTGCCTTGGCACGGCGTCGGCAGCATGTTCTTCATAGTGCTGAACTCTCTTTTATTTCTGTGATTTGAAAAACGGATGACTGTGGGAGCATTTCAGAATACGAATCATCAGATCGCGACCCCGGTGGCTGAGTCTATCATGCCCAAAGTTTGTAAGTGTCGGTATCACATAGGATAAATACATTGGATTCAATGGCTCGAATGGTTGTGAAATACATTCTATTTCGAACACACTTACACTTCTCCAATGTGGGAGTATGCAGATTTTGAGTGGAGGTTATCAACAGATATTCAGTTCCATCTTCAACATAAGTGTTGAGGTGGTAGTCGTTATCACGCACATCCTTGAAAGCGAGCAAGTTTCAGGGCACCTTCGGTGCATACAGAGCGTCATATACTCTAATTTCAGTGCCGTTAGGCAAGAGGAATTGGACAGGACCTCGACCTTTTACAATCGGTCTCGTTCCAATTATCGTTGTTAGCGATGATCCGTGAGGAATAAAATCCGTAAACAATTACCGATTCCGGATAATGGTGTGAGTTGTTGCACAGTCCAACAAACTCTCGACCTCTCCAAGAAACATCTATAAAATCAATGTAAATTGACTCAAACGTCTATATAAGACATGGCGAACACTCATGAATATAATCAAAACTCGATCTCTTTGAGGGTGTGGGGGCAATATATCATCACAAAACGAGGTGTCTTAAGGGCCAACGATGTATGTATTTATAGCTCACATAAAAGATGTTGGCGAAAATTTGATATGGCACCAGGGAAACAGCAAATTTTTTTTTCTTCATTTTTACTTATCAAGTCTGATACTAAGGTTGAGCTATGTCCAAGGCATATCAAGTCTGAAGACGAGGCGATACCGTGGCTAAAAATATTTTTTTTCGATGTCGGATAAATTTTTTTTTTGATGTTGGAGATGTCGGTCGGCTGCGCATGGGTGCGTGCCGAGGGCTGTCGAGGCAGCTTGTAAGGCATGCTGCCAGGCTGCCGCATAGCTGTTGAGGAGCTGTCGATGGTGTTGTCGACAGGCTGCCGAGAGCTGCTGCCAGGCTACCGAGCAGCTGCCAAGAAGGCCTGCCCCGCCTGCCAGGGGCTGTTTTCTCGTGATTTTCGCGATTTTCTCTTTTTGTATTGTGATTTTTTTTCAATATGAGTTAACATCACCAACTTCGTGGTGAACTCAAAGTGCTTATGCCATTGAAAATTTGACGCATTGAACTATGAAAATTCTTTCATATGGGAATGTATAGATCTCGTTTCATTCATTTAATAAGAGAAATAATATTGATGACAACTTTAAAAAGTGCAGCGAGGATGTTCTAAAATAACGACTTATCGAACAAAGTCGTGAGCTATGACTAAAAACAAGCCAAAAATAACAATGTACTCAAACTTGAACATGAATCATAAGTCTAAAAACTTATTCATAATTCAGAGTATCATACTCTTTGGTCCTACATTTCTTGGTAGGTTGGAAGTCATCGATGGTGAGTTGAGTATCTTCCTCATCATTTTCTTCCTCGAAGTCTCCATAGTTGGCTTCCTGAACCATATATTGTTTGTGTTTCTTATAGGCGGCTTGGACATCTCTACTAACTTTGTGATCGCGCTAAATATGATTCATGCAGCCACATTTGAAGTAAGGAGCCAAAGCTTGATTGGATGCGTGGCCACCACGCTTGAAGCCGAAACTGGGACGGTTTCCTCCACCAAAGAGCAGTGGTGGCGCCGCCATCCCTCTTCCAAGTGAGGTTCTGGCTAGGGCCGGCACCTCCTGTTCCTCCTCGGCCGCCGCGTGTTGCCTTTGGCGCATGTGTTGGCGGTGCTTGACGTTCACGAGATTGATTCCTTTGTTTGAGAGCTTTACCACTGGCTTGGTGAGTTTCCATAATGAATTTCGAACCTCTTGGCCTCTTGTTGATAATAAGGATTAACTCATGGTACCTCTCTTTTCGTTGGAGCACATTCATCAAGTCACTGAATGTCTTGATGGTGCCCTTTTCAAGGAGATTATGGTACTTATGCGACAACATGGACGCGGATTCTGGACACATTATGAACGTGTTCTCCATCATTTCATTGTCGGTTTTCTAACACCACAAAAGCTCAGATAAGATTGTAAGTTCAGCATATTTTGATGATATTCCTGGACTGTATCAAAGTCCAATAAGCAGATTTGCTCCCAATCTGACAATAAGACAGGAAGTTGTGCATCAGGCACATTATCGAAGCGATCCTTGAGAATGTCCCATACCTCTTTGGGATATGTTTTCCTCATATATTGCTTCTTGAGCGCTGGATAGATGTGGCGCCTGAGAAATATCAAGGCTTGAGCCTTTTGTTTAGGAGAAGTTTGTAGATTTTCATCATCTGGAGGGAATATGGTGGCGTGAATCTCTTTCTGATGAATGTATTCTCAACATCAGAGACCCACCTCTTGTATTCCTTGATTTGGACATCCAAGATGTTAAATTTTAGACGCTGAGTGTCAGTCATCTACAAAACACAAATAGGGAGACGTTAGTATCGATCATAACGAGTACTAAGCAAGTTTAATTATTTTTAGAACAGTGCCAAGATGTATTTTGGTCACATAAATTGATGCAATTCATGACTTCAAGTCACTATCGATATCTTCCCTTTTGTTCTCTTTTGAAAAAAAAAAGTGAAGTTGTGGTTCACAGAACATCACAATTACAAGCACAACGATGGACGGTAACGTCACAGTTACCCCAAAAACTTTGGTACTGGGGGAGTCAAGTCTCCATTTACCGTCCCAAGAAGCGAAAGAATCAAGATGATGTAGCAGGGACACAAGAAGGTTCCGGACAAAAGACAAAATTCCCAAGAAATTAAAATTCGGAAAGCGGGAACGTTTAACAAATTTTACCTTATTGATTGATTCTTGATCGAAAGAAACTTGAGATTTGGGGAAGCTTGTTTTCTTCGATTCGAAGCAACGATGAAGGCCTTTAAGAACGTTTGATCGGCTTCCTAGCAATCTTGATCGTCGGGGGATGTGTGCGCTTGATGGGCTAGCGAGTTGTGCGGCAGGCAGGAAGCTGCCGAGATTTCTTTCAGAATGGACGAGGGGCTGCCGAGAATTCTGTCGACAGGGCTTGCGGGTTGCTGAGCGGGACTATCGGCAGGGTCTAGGGCTGTCGATATAGAGGATGTATGCAGAAAATCGGCTGGGCAGCAGGCAACAGGGGAAAAAAAATTATGTTTTTTTTTTTTTTTTGTAAGAATCAGGGTGTTTTTTTAGGGCTATTAGACAACAAGCTAAGAGGAACGTGTTTGATAACGTGTTGTAGGAGAAACAAAGGATAATAAAAGCGTAGTTTTATTAATTGATAAGGAGACCTTTATATAGACATTAAATCAAGTATCCCGGTAAATCTGGGATTCCCTATATACTAAAGATTCTAGATATCTAGTCTAATTAGGTCAAGACACATTACGGAAGTTACAGAATTAACCTTCCTTAAACAATAAGTAATATTTTGTGTAATTTTCATTGTCAATGTAGTAATTACATTTAATCAACAAAATTTACCGAAAATTATAACAACTGAAGTAAAAAATGATATTTTTGTTCTAATCTTATTAATTACTCCACCTAGAACCTATTTACTAATAAATGCACAATTTACAAATGTTACAATATATTTGTTATCAAAGTGGTAAATCATTATGTTTTTATTATTAATCAAATGCTTACTATAATGACTAGATATTTTACCACAACCCACAATAATTGATACTAAAATGGTAAATCTTGTTCTAGTCGTAGTAACTAAGTATTCCACCTATACTAATGTATTAGTTTATAAACATTTTAACAAGTGCGAGAATAAATTTGTTGTCACACTAGTAAATCTTTATGCTTTTATCATTAATGAAATGATTACTAGAATGACTACACGTTTTAGCACAATTTACACTTATTGATGTGAAAACGATAATTTTTGTTCTATTTGTGGAAATTATTTTAAAATTATATCATTTACAACGATTATCAACAATTTTACGATTTCGACAACATTTGCGTTGTGTACATGGTAAAACTGAAATTCGACGAAAAGATATATAAAATCTCATTGTTGTAATATGGTTTTTCACTTGATAATCAAGGTTCTTCATTTGATAAAAGTTGTCCAAATATGATATTTACATTTTTGACAACTCAATTACAGTTACCACAACAAGTGTTGTCATAAGTCGTAATTGTAGTTCTACCAGGTGTAATTTATTATTTTGACCATATTGGTTACATAATTTTGAATTATGTTACTTATTAAGAATTAATTTGTTGCAGATATGGTAAATTTTATTTTTAAAATTGACACATGTCGATATTTAATTGGGTAACTTGCTAATCTTTTCAATAGATTTCCACTATATTATTAAAAGAAATTTAAAAAATAAGGGTATCACATATCTCAAGGTAGTCTAGACTACCCCCTATGAAAGAAAATGAAACTAGAGAAATAAGATAGACGAGAAAAGAAATGTATGAACAAGAAAGAGACGAATTGGGTGTAGGAATGCCAATCAAACATTGGGTATATATAAGAGTTTTAATAGCAGGTTTTTTTTTTTACCGTTGCATCATTTAATTATGCAACTGTTCCCGTTTTTTTCCATTGGATGATACTCCAAAAATCCCTCCAACGGTTTGATTTGCATTGTTTAATAAAGTTAATGAGATATTGGGCTCTACCATGTGTGAGAAGTCAGACGATTTGAGAGACAAAGTTTGTCTATTGGATTAGTTGGGCAGCTGGGTCCCACTAAATTACCTTACATTGTTTTCCCTTGCTGTATGCCATTTTTTGCAGATAAGGCTGAAAAGGCAGCCTATGCTTATGCCTTGTCTATCACTGCATATGCTCTAAGAAGCCCAATATAGCCATCCTATTGGAGATGGCCTAAGAAGTCAAACACGATTGTTTCATTAATCATGAAATTCAACACACTAAACAACAATCATAAACAAGCACGATTGAGTATTAAACTATTAATGGAGAATCAATACTCAATCACATTCTGTACTTGATGGTGAAGGTATCAGAAGAATCAAAGAGGACATAATCGGTGCTATGCTAAAGTGTTAGAGAGAGATAGAAGAGATAGACTTTTGATGCATATGCGAGTCGAAACTCACACTAATTTAATACCCTGTAAAATGTCATCGTTAGTATGGATAAATAGGGATCGTTCAGTCCGGGGATATTGAAAGGTAATCGAATCACTCAAGTGTTAACAAATATTCACATCTATACAAAGATACCATGGGGGTTTTGAGATTTATATCTAATATTCCTACTGAAAATTATGAAATTAAAACCTAAAACTAAATATATACAAGTGATCATCTTCTCAACACAAAACACAACACAAAATCACTCAAGAACACGTAGCAAACGTATACATAAACAAGGCAGAAATTTCTGAATATTCCAAAGTTCATTCAATTCCAATTCTAATTAGAGTCCTTGGCGGCTCATCTAATCGTTAAGACTTCTCAATTATTTAGAACTATCTTGGCGCCTAATTCTAAACATATGTAATCCGGTTTAACGACACTTGGCGTAGAAATTAAACACGAAGAACACATAAGCACAATAAGCCGAATTGGAGACATGCAACAAGTATGACGTCACCTCACTTCGTTAATCATGTTAATTTTTAGAATTATAGTAACCCTACTTAAACAACTTAGACTACAATAACTTGGCGTATGATGGAATCTAAATCATTATGGCATATGAAATCGGTACCTAAGGAACTGCCACAAAGTCAGCCCTCAAGCACACAATTTGTTGAGCTTGAATTCATGAAAATTAATCAAACAAACAAAGGATACATGTGAAAATATTCTGCCCTAATCACAACATACAAATCGCAACAAGTTCAAGCTCATAAAATCGAAACAAAGAAATCCTGATTAAACCGAAATCCATGTTTGAAATACAAAACCAAAAACAAAAAATCCATAGTAGTATACAACATGAAATCGTAAAATATACATAAAATTATACAAGCCATAGAGAGGATGAATCACACTTTGAAGAAAAACCTTGAAGAACTTTCGGCAAAGGTGGTGAAATCGGATGGAGCTTAGGAATGATGCGGTATTTTGGACGTGGTGATAGTGTTTATGGCTTGAATTATTCTGTATGGACTTGGAGGAATTTTGGCAGAATTTTGGTTAGCTTTAGGCGTGAGAAGAAGATGTCAATGAAGGAGTTATGCCGTGGTATTTATAGAGAGAACAAGAGGAGAGAGTTCGGCAGCCTTTCTTTCCTTCTAAGTTGTTCCTGAAAATCCTCCTAGATAATTCCTGAATAATTGTTGAAATATTCTTTCCATTTATCCTTGATATTATTCAGCAAAATTATCTTGAACATAGAGTGGAATTCAGTCCACATTCGGCCTTGTTTGACTCTTTGTAATTCGGCTGCAATATTTCTCTTTCAATTCCATTTATTTCCTTCTTTATCTTTTCCTCCTCCTTCTTCTCCTCTTTCTCTTTCAAATTGGCTGAATTATTTTCTCCTTCAATTTCATTTATTTCCTTCCTTGTTGGTTTCGGCAGCCTTTTCAATCCGTGCTTTCCTTATGTATGCAAATGCCTAAGCATGTCTTGCACATGCTAGGATTATTTCTGAAAAATAAGAGAAAAAAAAATATTAGTTTCGGCATAAATAAAACACATTTAACAATCCTAATCCAACCTAGTTTCCTAGTTCAATAAGGACTCGTTACAAATTCTGTCTTTTTCCACATTTTAGCTCATTTCACAAACAAACTTTACCAAAGACTTCTAACTAGACTCAATGACTCAATATTACAACAATAAGGGTTAAGCATTGCATAAATGGGGGTTAAAACACATTAAGAACGTCGCATTTTATACTCCTATCAACTTTATCGGTGTTGGCGTCGGCGTCACTAGGACTTCGTCAGTGTTGTCATGTCAAGGCTTTGTCGGAGTTGTTGGCGTCGGGGTCATCGTCGTCATTGAGAATGAAAGAAAGAATCGATATGTTGGGATCTCGTGTGTGTGTGTAAGAGAGAGAGAGAGAGAGAGAGAGAGAGAGAGAGAGAGAGAGAGATTACATTTGATCATTATCCCCTTGTTTATTATGGTATTGAAAGAATTCGTCTTTCGTTGACCAAAAAAAAGACTTGTCTGTCATTCCTATAACAAAAATAACTAGAGCACCTTTACTAATTTAGAATGTAAAATTTTTTAATGAATCAAAGACAACTAAAATATGAGGTGTCATGAATCAGAGACAACTGAAATGGAAAATGAAAGAATTGGTATGAGAATGTTTTTTAAAACTCATGTGCTCTTTTAGTTATTAAATTAGGGGTTATTCAATAACACTGATTCATCCACGTGTTAGTAAACATATGAATACTAAAGGAAAAATAATTTTACCTAGTGTTCTAAAAGGTGGCCACCTAGGCAGTGCTACTCTGCATAGAGGAATGCCTCTAAAGCGACGTTAGGCGTTTTAGGAGTTAGGTGGCCGCCTAGGCAGCCTGGCCGTTCGTAGGCTGTCCTAGGCGGTTTGAAGTATAAACAAAATTAGAGATTTAGACTTGCATTTGTTTTAACTATTATGAAACTATTATTCTAATATTATTATTATATCAACTTTGGATTTGGTTGGACTTTGAATTATTTTAAAATTTGTATTCTATATGTTGAGTATTATAATTTATAATTATATAAATAGTTTAATATAGATATAGAAATAAATAAATATTAATTTATGTAAATCCTACAAGGCGCCTAACTGCCTAGACGCTCCAAGGTATGTAGCCGTCCACTCGCCTAGCCCCTAGCGAGTTTTACAACCTTAGTTTAACCAGATAATCATTCATTCACATTCTACGTAAAATGAAGTGCAAACTGATTTATACTGCTAATTTCCGAAGCCTAAAGACCATCATTACAGTCCTCCCCTTTTTTGGCCAGAGTGTTAGGTTTTGGTGATCCCTCCTTGGTGGAGATATCTTTGCATGGCATGAATGCATGGTGTTATTAGTTTATGCATTCATGGTGACAATTGATGCACTGTAATTGATGCATAGTTAAGTGCATGTATTGGGCATAAATACATGGTTAAATTCATGAAATACCTCTTAGTCTTCTTAGGAAGTTAAGGAGGGAAATGAAATGTTGATTCATGAATAGGCATTGATAGAGTAAGTCTAGAGACTTCTATCAAATGCTATAAAAGGTTAAGCTTGTGTGGAAATAAGAAAGGAGGAGAAAGAGAGCAACTCTAGGTGTCTTCGTGTATAGAAGTAAAGTGAGTTGTGTTTCAAGAGTGTGAATAACTCTTGGGGTGAAGTGATCTTCTAGGTTGAGAGAGGGTGTACAAGGGGTATCATTTTGGGTACAAGGGCTTGGGTTGGGCATAAAGTTGAGCGGTGTAATATTGTACTTATATTATTTCTCTCATAGTGAAGGTGAAACTCTCGGAGGACGTAGGCAAAGTTATTGACCGAACCTTGTTAAATCTTGTTATCTTCTTGACATATATTTCTTCTTTCCATCAATATTCTAGTACTTGCTTGGCGGGGGATTAATTTCCCAACAAGTGGTATCAGAGCCTCGGCTCTTCGGTCGTGGGCTGTTGGTCATGGCAACTGCTAGTGTACGCATTTCACATTTCAAGGTGGAGCAGTTTGATGGAAAAAGAAATTTCACTCTATGGCAAAGGAGGGTGAAGGACATCCTAGTTCAACAAAGTCTTGCAAAACCGTTGAAGGGAGATGATGTAGAGTCGGACAAGATATCAGATGAAGATTGAGAGGAATTGGAGGCCAGGTGTGTTAGCACTATTAGGCTTTATATTGCTGACAATATAATTAATAATGTCAATGATGTAGATTCGGCACCTGAGCTCTGGGAGAAATTAGAGAAGCTTTATCTTGGGAAAGGCTTGCAGACGAAGTTGAATTTAAAGCGGGATCTCTTTAAGCTCAAGATGGGAGAAGGTGCGAGTCTCATGGAGCACATGAATGTGTTCAGAGGATTGGTTGATCAACTAGCAAGAGTTGATGTAAAGATTGAGGAAGAAGATCAAGCCCTTCTACTTCTTACTTCACTTCCCGATTCATATGAGAATATCATCACTACAATCTTGTATGGTAAGGATACATTGAAGATAGATGAGGTGGAATGGACTCTCTTGTCTCACGAGAAGGGGAAGAAAGCTGATGATTCCCAAGGTTCTGTCTTCGTTGCTCATGGTCAGAATCAAAGGGGAAGGTCAACTGTCAGAGGATCTAGGGGTCATATCACGTCTAGATCCAAGGGCACTGGAAAGGGCAAGCAGTGCTACAAGTGCAAGGAGTGGGGACACATAAAGCCAGATTGTCCGTTGTTAAAAGAGAAGGATGATAAGGGCTCAGATTGCTCCATGGCTGGTGTAGCACAAATGTCTGATGATTTTGGAGAAATACTCACAGTCTCCAAAGGTAACACTTATTCTCAACGTGATTGGATTTTGGATACTGGTTCTGCTCATCATCTTTGCTCTAGGAAAGAATATTTTGGTACGTTCCAAGAAGTTTAAGGATTTGTGACTTGGGGTGATGGCACTAGGCGTCGTGTCGTGGGTGTTGGAACGGTGAAAATCAGGATGTTTGATGGAGCAATTCGCACTTTGGATGATGTTGGGTATGTCCCAAATTTTCGAAGAAATCTAATATCTTTGAGCCAGTTAGACTCCAAGGGCTGCATAATTTTTTCAGCAAGGGGAGTTATGAAAGTCTCACGTGGTTGCATGGTCCTAATGAAGGGAGAAAAGTGTGGAAAAACGTTTCGTCTGATACGAAAAACTTTGATCTCGAAGGCTATTGGGAAACAGTGTGTGCAAGGATGCAGGTACCTGAAGCGTGTCTCATTTGCGGGCATAGCAGAGACGGCAGGCGCAAGTTTTCGAGTTTTAGACGATGGTGAGAAGGTAAATCCTGCTGGGGAAGATGTCAAATCGAGGTCCTTCTTCGGAGTCAACAAGTGATCGTTGTCACGGTTGAGTTACACATGGTATTGGTCAATCAGGGGGAGCTTGGACCATTTAAATTAACATAATGTGTAACTAGCGCAAGTACAAGACCAATGGAATGCTTGTGGGCATAACAAGCGGTGTCTCAAAATGAGATGGACTTCAAGGGTTGAAGTGATGGTGTGGAGCTCTCCACCAAAGTCGGGAGGGGGAGATTGTTAGGTTTTGGTGATCCCTCCTTGGTGGAGATATCTTTGCATGGCATGAATGCATGGTGTTATTAGTTTATGCATTCATGGTGATAATTGATGCACTGTAATTGATGCATAATTAAGTGCATGTATTGGGCATAAATACATGGTTAAATTCATGAAATGCCTCTTAGTCTTCTTAGGGAGTTAAGGAGGGAAATGAAAGGTTGGTTCATGAATGAGCATTGATAGAGTAAGTCTAGAGACTTCTATCAAATGCTATAAAAGGTTAAGCTTGTGTGGAAATAAGAAATGGGGAGAAAGAGAGCAACTCTAGGTGTCTTCGTTAATAGAAGTAAAGTGAGTTGTGTTTCAAGAGTGTGAATAACTCTTGTGGTGAAGTGAACAAGAGGTATCATTTTGGGTACAAGAGCTTGGGTTGGGCATAAACTTGAGCGGTGTAATATTGTACTTATATTATTTCTCTCATAGTGAAGGTGAAACTCTCCGAGGATGTAGGCAAAATTATTGGCCGAATCTCGTAAAACTTGTTATTTTTTTACTTATTTATTTCTTCTTCCTATTAATATTCTAATATTTGCTCGGCGGGGATTAATTTCCCAACACAGAGACCGATGAAGCTCCCAGAACTTCGAACCTCCAATTCAGTGTCTTCTTAGACGACGTGGCATCCTCCGGTCCTCAATTTGCGAAACCATGTGGACTAGGATCAAGACGGTGACGATTTTGAATTCGAAATTAGGGTTCTTACGGCGGCTGAGCAGCGGCGCTGGGCCAGGGAAGAGAGTCGCCGCAGTTTGGGGTAATGGAGACTACGGGAGGCTCGGATTAGGGAGCTTGGACTCTCAGTGGAGCCCTACCCTTCTGCTCTGCTCTGCGTTTCGGGATGAAAGCCTCGAAGCCATTTCTTGCGGCGGAGCTCACACTCTGTTCTTGACCCGCGCCGGCCGGGTTTTCGCCACCGGGCTTAATGATTTCGGACAGCTTGGAGTCTCCGGTGATGTGCCTTATGCTACTGTATGTAGTAGTATGATCAATTCTTCATGTTTTGGTTATACATTTTATGTATCTGGTGTTAATTTGTGCTTGTTACACATTGCAGGAGCCGGTGGAGGTATTGGGAATCGACAAGCAAGTTGTTCAAATTTCGGCTGGATATTATCACTCTTCTGCTGTTACAGGTATTACTCATTCGAAATCAGTTGCTTTGTTACTTCGGTACTTACTGTTTAGGCTAGGAAACTATGTTGCGTGCTTGAATTCATGTTTGTACATTGTTTATTTGTTTATATATACTGTTTGTTAGAGAAATAAGATTTAGTATTGAAATTACGCCTCTCTAAAGTGAAGTCATGGTAGAAATAGACATGCTTTTCTGGAGTATCGAACTGTGTACAATGTGCTACGAGTTTTTTTAATGAGGGATGTCCTTGATGTTTGACTTTGGCTGGGTTTATAGCACTTTGGAGAAATGTTTTCTTGTTATTTTCTGTTTTTCTTTTTCTTTTCTCCTTTTTTCCATTTAGTGCAAAGGTATCTCTATCAGCTGTAATTACACATTAGTTTTCATTGCAGAAGATGGAGAATTATACATGTGGGGGAAGAACTCAGATGGGCAGCTTGGCCTAGGAAAGAGTAAGAACTCTGCTTTGCGTTGATTCTGTTTATTCATTATTAACTCTGAATTTTATTTAAACATCTTGTCTCAGTAGTACTTTCTCCGCCATTGAATGGTCTATTGGAACTTCGTTCCTGTAAATTTTATATTCTCTTCATACGCAGGGGGAGCAAAAGCAGTTGCTGTACCAACGAAAGTTGAATGCTTGGCTGGAATCACCATTAGGATGGTAGCTTTGGGATCAGAGCACTCAGTGGCTGTCACTGGTATAAGGAAAATTTCAAAATTTCAGTAGTTTTTTTCTTAGTTGTGGCGTGTACTCTTGGTTGATTTGTTCGTCACTTAATAGTTTAAAGCCTCATTTAGTGTTTATATATTCTTCACCAGATGGAGGTGAGTCCTTAAGTTGGGGAGGAGGGTCTGGAAGACTTGGTCATGCCAATGAATCAGGCATTTTAGGAATTTTTAAAAGTTCCAGGTGGATTTTCTTTTCTCTTATTACAAAATTTCACTGTATGAATATGCATCATCTATCTTCCCTTTAATATGTTTGTGATGAAGTTCCCTCTGCTGTCAAGAAAGACTAACTTTATAGACTTGTGGTATAAATTCACCAGTAACTTGGAAAGCACTCTGAGATCTCGATTATCAATATTTGGACTCATTTACTCAAGATTTTCCTAGTCTATCCATTGGAGAGTTGCTCCATGGCCCGCAACTCATAGGATTTCCTAATCGATCTCAATATGGGCATAAACATTGAAAGCAAGACTTCTGGAACATATAATCTCCACATAAGATGAGATGTTCAAATGGCCGTGCTGTTTGGTTTGGGAGTGACTGGTCTTGAGAAATTGATATGTTGTGTGTGTATATATGTATATATATCTATGTATATTTAAATATACAAACACAAACGCTACACGTGGGGGCAGACGAGTTATAATGAGGATTTAAGTTGAGGACTTATCTTGGGGACCGCATTGTTGAGGCATGTGTGTGAATTGGTCAATGATCAAAACATCCAAATTTTAGATCTGTCTTCAAGGATCATGGTTGTATAAAAGAATAGAAGACAAAGTCCAAATTAAATTATGTTTAGGCATTTGATTGTTCATTTGTTTATCAGAACAACATTATGTTTGTCTTCTATTTTTTCATAGTTGGATGACTTGTTTATGTATTTGCAGGGGTGATTCTTGAATCAGATCTTAAAAATTGGACAGTTCATATCATGGGATGGGGCCCCATACGTGATTCTCAAGTAAAGCCCTTAACTTAGATCCTCATTAGATCTTATCCATACATATTAATAGACTACCATAGCTGTGGCTAAAAAGCTGTGGGGAAGGGAAATAAATTTAAAATTTGAAGGAAAAAAAATGTGTTAAGTGGCTGTGTTCGTGCAGATAGAACTGTATTTCTTTTTACTTATTTTCTTTTATACTTTTAGTACATGAATAACGATTTAGGCTAAATGACTGATAATATATATACAGAAGAACTGTATGATTACAAGTAGGCTTAACTGTATTAAGTGAACCACCACAGGTGGTCGAGTTGGTAAGAGCCAAGTGTGAGAATCCCTCATACCTAGGTTCGAATCCCGCCGACGCTAATTGGAGTTAAATCCCAATTTATTTTTGGTGGCCAGGGGGGAGCAAGCGTTCTGAAAAGATCCCCCGGCGCGGATTAGTCTCTGGGCCTAAAAAGCCTTTAAGGATACCGTCGTTGATTGATTAAAAAAAAAAAAAAAAAACTGTATTAAGTGGTTCAGATACATGCAATGCATGTGGAATGGGGTGCGAAGTTATATTAGGAGAGAAAGTATTACCATTATTAAGTACAATATTCATTTTCTCAACTAGCATCTTAGGCTGGGTTGGTGATTAGCACGTGTGATAGTAATTATTTGTCTCCTCTTTGGGCTTCTGTTTCTATAGATTACATAAACAACAGCCTTTGTCACATTCTCGTTGACTGAAGGGCAGCTGTATTCTAAGTATATGGTCATTAGTGTGTTTTCTGTGGAGCTCACAAATTGTTTTTGCTGTAACCTTCTTGTTTACTGGTGTTGTGTTTCTCTGTTGTGGATCTCTTGTCCACTTTTATCGTACCAATCATATTGGCCACTGGAAAATTGTTTCAAAAAGAAGAAAAGAATAGTGAAAGCATAATTAATGTTGAATGCATGAATTATCATATCTCCGTAATAGCTCCTGCATGGCCGTCTTTCTTCTTCGAAACTAACAATTTATCTTGCTATATTAATTATTTTCTTTGGGTGCAGTGAATATACACCAAGGCTTATCAAGAAACTTGAGGGGACCAAAGTATGAACACTTATTGAATTTCGAAGTGTCGGATTCCTATCCTGAGTACCTTTTTAGTATATTTTCACTAATATTTTTTTTTTGACCTCAATGTTGCACAGGTTATAAAAGTTGCTGCTGGAATGCTGCATTCAGCTTGTGTTGATGGTATTCATCTGGCCTTTATTATGGTCAAATTCTCTGGATGCTTCACTGCTGAACATAGAATATATTTCTCAAAATATTTTCTGTTCGTATTTTTGCAGAAAATGGATCTGTATTCGTATTTGGTGAAAAAGCACTGGACAGAATGGTAATTTGCAGATAGGATCTGGTTTTAGTGGGTAAACTGTAGCATAAAATTGAAGAGTAGTAAACAAAAAGGGAAATGGATAATAAGCTCTATTTCTAGAGAGTTGAATGCCCAAAATTGATAACATTGAAAATATGGTATAATATGAGTTTAAAGGGGAGAGCTAGAGTTGGAAAGAAAAGGGGAAGATGGAGCCTTATTTGTCAAAGAACGATACTTTTGATAATGGATAATTCTACCAGTTTAGAATTTCATTTTATCTGTTGAAAAGATGTTACTTGGCATTTCAATATTGGTCATGAAACACCAGACAATACTTTTCTTAATGATGAAGAAAACCCCGCATGCTATTGTATGTGAGTAATCAAATTCCGTTTAATTTCATAACAACATTTTATATACAATGGTAGCTTAAGAAAGTAAACTCATTTATTTTCTCATGATGCCCATTAAGTTTTTGTATCTTTCAAAATCTTATTAGGGGGTAATTTCCCTACTCAGTGGCTCTGCTTCTGTTTAAATATTTAGATGTTAGCCTCCCAGTAGTTCTTCATCATTTCTTTATTAATCTTGTAATTTTTTTTTTAAATGTTAAAATAGTGGACTGCAAAGGAAAAGAATGGGAATGCACAATCCATGATTAACAGACTGCCATGCTCAGAAGAAGTCTCATGCGGTGGCTATCACACATGTGTCATAACAAGTAATTTGTCATTCTATCATTTTTGGATGCAGTCAATAATCATCTAAAATTGCTCTGAGAAGTAATAATATGATCGATTAGATCGATTTGTAATTGTTGGAATTCAACTGTTCTTCTGTAGATCAAATTTTTTTTCTTCTTTTTCTCTCAATGTTTGCTATATTTGGCTCCTGCTCAAATGAGTAATGGAAGTTATATCAGAGTGCATAATCTTAGGAACCCATAGATACTGATCATTCATTGGTTTAAGATGAAGGGTTACTGTATGAGGGTGTGCTCCTTTGTGAAACATCTCTATGTCATGAAGTGTAGCCATTCTAGAGTTTTTATTTATTTTTTATTTTTTTATATTTCTGTTTCTTCTTATTGGCATAGTCTATTTTGCTTCAATTAAGAAGAAAATTCACAAGGTTGTCATTCCTATTCTTGAGGAGTATTATTGGGTTTTCTGATGACCTTAAATCAAGCACTTGGGACATGGTACAGGTTTTGTTGTCTTTGTAGTCTTATTTTTGAACACCGGTAATTCTGTTCTTGTAGTTTATTTGATTGTATTTGAAGATTCTTATTGTGATGGGGAGTTTTATCTGTTTAGTATTGTGCGGACCATCTCTTACTACCTAAAGCTCTCAGGATCTGGGTGACCAAAAAATATAAAAAATTTGACCAACATCTCGTAGTTTTCTTTTTGGACTTTTATATCGCTGCTGGTTAGTTTTCCACATTCCAACTAAATTTTTTTCCGCTGATAGTAATTAAAGACTGTGCCTTGCTATGCGTATATATTTGTTCTATCAAATCATTGCTTCGTTTATTTACTCCAATAGTCAATTTGCACTTGAACCTACAAGTGTACTATCCTGTTTCACCATTTTTTTTTGTTCTGAATAGGTGGTGGAGAACTCTATAGTTGGGGATCAAATGAAAATGGTTGCCTTGGTATTGGGTATGTCCACCTGATAACTGTTCACATAGTTACTGCTTTAATGGTCAAACTCGGACTCTTATTTTGCCAGTCACGATTTTTGAATGCTTAATGTTGAAACTATGATTGGGTGGTTTATTGATTTAATACTGTACTCTGTTCTACAGTACTACAGATGTATTTCATCTGCCTGAAAGAGTTCAAGGTCCATTCTTGAAATCTGCAGTTATAAAGGTTTGCCCTAAACTTGATTCAGACTGTTGGCCTTTTGGCTTCTTGAAGAGATTTTCTTTTCATCATATAGGAAAAGCATAGAGCACGTTTTATAGCCTGATGCTCTTATTTTTTGAGTTTGGAGCTTGAGACATGATACATTTGAATGAAGTGAAGTTTGTCACAGTATACATATGCTTACATATTATATCATTTGTATCAGATAGCCTAAACAAATGTGCATATACAGGTATCTTGTGGTTGGAAGCATACGGCAGCAATTTCTGGTAAGCACCATTTCTGTAGTTTAGTAATCGACATTTTCTGAAGCAAGAAGTTTTGTTGATAATAACATGGTGGACAGGGATTTCTTCAAAGTCCATGCATCCACTGTACAGGTGGTGAAGTTTAGTGCAAGCCTATTAGTTTCATTAGAAAGAGAATGTAACCGAACAGTAGAATAAAACCTTGGTCACTCCAGCTCTCCAAATAGGGGCCACGAACAAAGCACCCCGTCATTTTGATGCGAAGCTCACAATTTTACCCTCCCCAAACGTCCTCTTCTTGCTCTCTTTATAACCTAAAACCCAAAACCTAAAAACTAGCACACATAGGTCCCCAGAAGTCTAGAACCTTAGATTTTGCCTAAAAGCATCTACTTTTAACAAATGACAAGCATTTAACAAATGTCAACCCAGCTTGCATTTCCCTCCTTTCAGATGTTCAGCTGCTAACTGAAAAAGGCGGGATAATGATCAAGTTAATGTGACCACTCTCACACTGACACATGAACTCCATTAGATGACAATTACATAGGTGTTCTTTGGAATGTATCACTTGTTTTTAATTGGGACCAATGGAGAAGGCAAGAGAAGGGTCATCTTGTCTTAGACCCCTTGCAGACCACATTTTTCCCTTGCCCACTTGCCGTGATAGAAATGTTTAAAATGCTTAAGAAGCGCCAAATTCAGCTCCTCCAATACTGAAGTTGGCTTCTGGTACTCCTGAATTTAATTAAAATGTGCCTGATGTTTATATTGTGATGCACTGTTGTAACAATTTGATGCAGTAGTATTTCTCTTTCCCACCAGCTGGAGTTGAATTATGTTATATTTGATAACAGAAGGAAAAATCTTCACCTGGGGTTGGGGAGGCTCACACGGAACATTTTCTGAAGAAGGGCATTCTTCTGGAGGTCAACTGGTTTGTTTTCAGTTCTTCTATATAGTTTGAAGCTGCGTTATCATCATGGTTATCATGTGCATACCAATCTTTGTCTGTTAAAATAGTAGACAGCGTTAAAACAGTCCTACTCTTTTATTGAAAAATTGACTTCTATGAAAACAGCTTTAGGAGCACCTATTTATTCTTTTCTCAAAATAGTTTAGGTCCTCTTTTGAGTTTATTTAGTGCTTGTTTTACATTAGAATTTGTATGCTTTGGATTGGAAAAGATAAAGTAAATGAAATGCCTTTGAGTCCCTTTAGTACATGCTCTAGATAACCTTTTTGTGACGATGAGTAATCCAGTAAACATTACAACAATTTTACTTAACACTAATCAGTTTATCAGATAAATTTCTTACCTAGGTGTATGTAGCTATATTTTTCAGTTGGTTTTTAAAGATTTTGAGCTTTATCTCATTATTTGAGGTTGTCTATTGATGAATGAAAGAGAGCTATTTATGTTTCTTGAGGTCAATTATTGCATTTTTGATATCTAATTGGAGTTCCGCTTCTTGTGTATTTTAGAAAATTTTAAGGAACTAAACTGTTATATATCAGTTTATCATGCACTTGAGAGAAAATGGAAACACTAGTAAATTTTCATTCATACATGCTGTCAACTTTCTTATATGACCAATGATTTTGTTTGGCTTTTCCTGTGTTTATATATTTCCTACCCATATTGGTTGAGTGGTCAAAGGTGATGTGTTGAAAAGTTACTTTGATGCAACCTTAGTCAATCTCTAGATATAGCAATCTATTCTTTTTTAAAAGGTATATTTATTGCTTTCTTTGCTTGCTACGATGAATGCATTTTCTTGTTCTCGAGTTACATCTAACTTCTGAGGGATTTGATTGCTTCTGGAATCAGATGTCTCTTGAATTGGTTGAGTTAAAACTGTAACCGATTTTTCTCATATACAGGGTCATGGAACTGATGTTGACTACATAAAACCTACAAGGGTTAATTTTGGGGAAAATTTGAAAGCTTTACAGATATCGTGTGGGTTCAATCACACTGGTACCATACTTGAGTATACCTAAGCTTCAGCTGTTGCAGTATCAGAAGAAGCACATGCACTAATGGTTTGGACATCTCTTTCGTCGTACTTATTTATTCATTCATTCACATGTACAGTCCTGGAATATGCTGTCAATCACCAGAGGAGCAACTACACTAGGTTATACCAAAGAATATGGATATATCCTTCCTGTAATATTTATATATGGACGTGTACATTATGTATATGGTATAAATGGTAACCACACAATATATCCTACAGGCTACAAATAGAAATCACATTATTCTTATTGTATCACAACTTTCCAATCAAAAGATGTGTTAGACTTGTATCTTAATATGTGTACTGCATCAGTCCTTGAGAATGTGTATTGTTTACATTGGCAATGCCATAAAGAACAGAATGATGTGATTGCTTCCAGACTTGTGGATAGTACTCATAATCTTCCAATTCCATTGTCGGACCGTAACTTGAACTGGCATGCGAGGCTTGAACTGATCGATTACATTTTTTGAAGTAACAACTAACAAATCTCAGGGAAAGACCCTATCCTTTACTTTCTGACAATCCCTTTAGATGGCTCGTGTGGTGTTGGCGTAAAGAAACTAGTATTCATTTGTTTTCCAGAATAATGAAAAGGGCAAAGAGCGATGTTAAACTTAAAATCAGTTGACGCATGATTGTGGAAGAGCCTGGGAACAACTCACTGGTGAAGGTGAGGAAGACCTGGCAAAGTCTCACGAGTGAGCCAAGCCAGAACAGATGAGCATGGCGAGAAAGAGGACCAAAATTAGTGTTCTAGAATTCGCTTCTCGCTGCATTATCAATTTCACGTTTGACTGTGAATGATAGCTTTAGGAGAGAGCGCAGGAGAAAATTCTCTCAACAAAACCACTATATGCTTGTGTATGAAACTATGCAAATACTTTGCATTTATCCATCAAAATAAAGTTTTATATTGAAAGTTGTATATTGAACTGGTCTGAGAAAGAAGCAGGAAAGTTGTATGTTTATGTTGCAGGGTGGTTTAAACTTTGCTGTAACATTTGGAAGCAGTCCAGAGACAATTGAGTTGAGTCACTCACGTGTACATATGACGGTATAATTTTCCAGTCATACTATTCTATCTTGGCATCTTCAAGTAAAGGTATCCCAGTGATTCATGTACAGAATTTCAGAAATGAATAGGAGAAGAAAGAGGACACCAATGTTTCTTTTCGTCATAACACCAAGCCAAAAAGTGCATCATACCAAAATTACCAGAAAACATACATAAGGGAAATTTTATGTTTTCCCCCAAACATTTGAATCACTAAAAACATAAATATTGCATATTCAATAAACACAATAAGCAAATAATCACAACACATGAAGAACAATTGAAAGAAAGCCTTCGTATTATAGGAGACGGCCAATGCCGGCAGAAAATGCAGCCATTGAGAAAAAAAGGAAACAGCAATTTCTATGAACCTCTCTTTGTTTATCCGCAACTCTCAATGGCAGGGCAAGATTTTCCTCATCTACTCCATAACACCAATTCATAAATTAAGCTTAATTTAAAAATACTGTAGATTAAACTTGAAAAAAATTAATCATTCATCCCTAATCAAGAAAAGGAAAACCCCACTCATGGTACCTATGATGAACAAACCCTAAACCTAGAGAAAAAATGCTCTTTGAGAAACGGTGAAGAGGTTGTTTCTCTGGCGTTCAAGGACGGCGGAGACTTTGGACGTTGGATTCAGTGGATCTTGGGGCTTGTGGGGTGGTGGGAACCATTTCAATGCCAAGGAGGTAGTTTTGGCCGGAGTGAGGTTGCCGCAGTCCCCGAAATCGACAATCTCCGAACAACCTTTTTGGGTTAGAGTTTGGTATTGGGCTCGGCTTTCTTTTAATTTGGGCGTTCGCTCTGATGTGGTTTTGGTTGGAGATAGGTAGCTTGGAGACATGTAACTTGGTAGGCAAGGAGGCTCCTCTTGCTAAATTGGGTTTATTTTGAATCTAGTCACAGTGTTTAAAGTATTTGGTTATTACTCTTTAATCTTGCTTCTAAGTATTCTAAACACTGAATTTCACTATGTTTTATCGAGAGAAAAGGTAGGTGTATTTTTGGCTCTTTGGCCTAATATAGGTTGGTGAGTCATAAGAGATAGCTCTTATTGTCGGTCCTAAATGAGTGTGTTATCTTTATACTGCTTACTAAATAATAAATTTCTTAACTTTCTATTCAAAAAAAAAAATATTTGAAAAAAGTTAAAACTTACACTAACTATAAATAGTCAAGATTAAACTTGATAAGCTAGACTTGGACTAATTAAAAAAACCAGATCGATGCTGAGCGACGAAAACATAGAACAGAAAGTCTGCATGGCATAACCTCGGGAAATTCTTCATGAGAGCTATAGTCATTGAGAGCTAATAGTCATATGGTTGAACCTAGCAATAGCTTGCACCCTCATTATTAAGAACTTGCTTGACATATGGTTGAACTTCTCAATCTCTTTCTCGATGATCTGCTTCAATCTGAATGGTACAAAAACCTCACTCCAAAATTCCAACCCATGCGCATATAAAGCAATGGTTTCCACCTTTGCACGGTTCACTTGAGGCTCTTGATTCAACAGGCACTCATCGATTGTCTTCAAATGATCGAATCCCTTCAACTTATAGTCGGGTAAGTCAAGCTCGATAATATTGCTCGGTCTGATACCCAACCACTTTGTGTACGACGGCAATTTGTTTGGTCCAGCACCACCACAACCCAATAAAATTTTCCAGTTCCATGGATCCCAGTCTAAAAAGCAAAACAATGGAAACTTCAACTCCTCCGACACTCTCTTCGAGAAACTTATGACTGCGGCGGTGGGGAACTCATGTCCGGCGATGAGGATACATGGATAGTCATTACAAAAGTTATCTTTCATCAAATGTTTCAGGACGTTCTTACTTTGCACCAGTAATACAAACAAGGCTCCATGATTCTTCAAATCAGTTGCCTCACGTGGAACGACTTCCTCACTCCTACTACAAAGGTGTTCGGGACGTACCATTCTTCGAATTCTTGAAAGAAAAGAGACCTGAAACATAGCCGGACCGGTAGTCGGAGTCACGGATGTTGAGCGTGGACTTATCGCAACTAAGAACAGAACATATGTATTCCAAAGCTAAATAGAGTTCGTATTTTTTGTTAAAGAGGTAGCGACGCCAGTGAAAAATCTCTCAACAAGGTCGACAATGTTTTTTTTTTTTTTTTCCTCATAATCTCAATAATAGTATCAAGAACACCAATCACAACTTGTTTACCATCTTCATTACCGTTGTTCGGTTCAGAAGGTGCATTATCTTCGTTCATCATCCTCTCCAAAAAGAAGCGATCGGCGTCTTTGCCAACAAGGCCTTTTTTCTTGTATACGCACCAGCTTTTCAAGTGTTCTGGCATCAAGTCTATTTTTTCATCACTATTTGCAATTTTTTTCTTCAAACCTTGGACTCTCTTCACGACTTCCAAGGGAGGGAGATCATCGAAGTTAGAAGGAGTGAGTATATATGTTCCTATTAGGAATAGGATTTTGGTTCTTTTTTTTGGAGTGAGTCAATGCTTCCTATTAGGAATAGGGTTTTGATTCTTTTTTGAAGCAAGTCAATGTTTCCTATTAGGGGGATCGGAATAGGATTACTCATAGTCAGAAATGTTATTAATGTACATTATTGTGGTGTATTGACAAAATGTGAGGTACGATGATGTCTTGGTGAACACAGAACAGCGTAAATACAGTCCTACAAAGGCACTCATTAATCTGTTATTTCATTTTTATGTATTCATGCAGATGAGTATGATCATCGATCAATGAGTGATTATGAGTCTCTTAAGATTATATCCTCCTAATGCTTTACTTGGGAGGAAAATTGCAAGACAAGTAGTTAGACTGCTAAAATTCACTAGTCCAGCTAGTCTTGAAGTCGTTGTCTCACCTGTACCACTTCACCATGATCCTCAATTCTGCCATTATGGGGAAAAGATGTGCACATCTTCAAACCAGAGAGATTCTCGATCACTGCATTCTTAATTACCCTTTGGAGCAGGACCTAGAATTTGTGTGGGCTTCAAGTTTGCCACCGTCGAAGCAAAGATTGCTCTCTCGATGATTCTACATTCCCCTCATTTGCAGGCTGCAGGCTCTTACAGTTCGCCCACATGGAATTGTAATGCTACACTCACTGTAGTGAGTTACTAGCTAGGTACTCAGCTCAAGTCATCGTGCAACCTAATACCAAAAAGAAAAGAAGTACATGCAACTTGAGTTCGAGACCTTGCATGTTGCTCATGATTTGCGTTTCAACAATCTTATTTATCCTGCTATTAATCTAACAACCAATTAAGCAAGTGATCAAGTGATAATTCCCTTGTAGAACTGGGTATTTAGGTCTCCCAGCGACAAATATTGTTCTTCAATTTGGCGCCACTTGAGCTCTGCTCCAGCATGTTGGAAAGTAAATCAATATTAATTGTGTATATATTTTCCATTTAATTATATTAGATGTGTATTAGGAGTTCTTTCCTTTATCGTCTCCTACCTTATTGGAGACTACTTGTTGTACAAGACTATTGCTGTATATATTTCCACAATATCAATGGATTAATCTATTCTGCCATAACATACTTTTCTATATGGTATCAGAGCAAAGATCCGAAAGGACTTTGTCTCTTTATTTTCCGCTGCAATTCTTCATCTGACGTTGGTTATCTGTCAGACGTGTGAAGTTCGTTTGTCTTCTTCCAACTAAACTCTATTGTTAGGGTTTGTTAATCTCTTCCTTGCGTTTGTTCTGGTGTTTAGTTTTATCAGCCAAACATTTTGCCGACAACAGCCTCGTCGGGAAAGAAGAGCCTTTGCTTTCTGCACTTTTTGCCGACCACAGCCTCGTCGGGAAAGAAGAGCCTTCACTACTACAAAAAACTCAATACACAACGGTGCTGCACCGTTGTGTAAGTTCGGAAAAACCGTCGTATATCTCGAGCTTGTGTGATGAAACGTCCAACAACCAACTTATAATTTCTGTTGTACAACTTATATGCCATGCCATGGCTGGCTTGGCATTCGCTGCACTAACATGTCTAGTTCATACAACAGAATATACATACTTTTATGTTGTGTAAGTTTTAAATTTACAACAGAATATTGCAATTTTATTCTGTTGTCTCATTCGCACAACAGATTTCATCTCCCACTTATTTAGTTGTCTGATTCAGACAACTGGTTTCGTTTCATATTTATTGAGTTGTATGATTCACACAACTGATTTGAGCATCTAGCTAGCTTGTTGTAATGTTGTATCACACAATAGACTTAAGCTTTTGGTCATATGAAAATTTGTTGTCTGAGCTTCAAACATACAACATATTTAACACAAAAGCATGTACACTGTTGTACAAAACCTACACCATTACCGCAAAAAAAAATTGATCAAAACCATTGCATATAAATTAAGCTTCATTACATTTCATTCAAGTACTGTACCACATACATGCAACTAGCCTAAGCTGCTACATTCCTAGCCATGATTAAATGCTGCACACCCTCTACCACATACACAAGTATCATATACACAAGTTCAAAAGCTGCTAGCAATTTTCTACCTAGATTACTATATTTCTGGCTACAATAAAAATCTGAAAATTGTACTAAAAAGCTATAGAGTTGTTTGGCTAGATCAATATAAATGAGGCCAACCCTACTTGGCATCAGATTGAACTAGCTTGATTTCGACCTGACCAGCCTCAACATTGGTCCTGTCTCCAAGAGCTACTCGCTAGTTCCTTCTTGGTGCTTTTCCATGGACTTTACCATCCCCTACAAGAAACACAAGCATCAGTAACACATTGAAATTCAACTTTTTGTAGATAAATACATGAAGTCCTTCAAGGTCTCATACACAAAACAAACAAGAAATAGATGGAAGAAGACAAAACCTTACAAAATTAGTGTCTGGTCATGTTAGCTAGCAACACAAAATTAGTCTACAGAATTAGTGTACTCGATAGTAATGATAGTTAGGTGGTGGTGCATGTCTTTTAGCAAGAAGGCAAAACAAGCTTGTTTTATCTCGAATTATTTGAAGGAAACATCAAAATCGTATACAAATTTAGAAAGCATACAGTATTGCTAAACAGGAAAACATTGGTGCCCCCTAGCTACCAGTATAACGTACGGTGAAATAGCAATAGTGTCACATTAATAAAACTAGCAAAATATTAATTCAGTATCATCATATCTCACTAGTACTAATGTTCTTATCCCTGGTTTAAAGGGCGCCATAGTTTTTCTTAAACGAATACTTTAGGCCAACCTCATGTGGTAGACCTTCTAAGATAATCTGTGAATGTCATCTAACATACACTACTACTTGTGGGTCTGAATGCTCACATTAAACAAAAGAGTTGGTCCTAAATCTCAAAGCCATGAAAATAGAAGGCAATAAGTGTGATGGAATGACTCCTTGAAGTTCAAATTCACTATGAAAAATCAGCACATAAATAGTACAATATTAAAAGAATGGCTGCACAGATACTCCGTTTGAGCTAGTTTGTTCATCTACAGGGTTTTGAAGCAATCACTCTACCTCACACAAACTAATAATGCGCCATTGTCCACACATCAAGTTTGAAAATCATGCATCATAAACCGGCAAGAGTTCTCACAAGACCAAAAGACCAGCACCCATTTTCCTGATAAGCCATGACATACTTTTCGAAGTATAAAATTTACCAACCTAAAGTGAGCTACCCCGAAGTTCAAGAACCTAGATTGGAGAAAGCAAACACATAATTCACATGCCAAAGCAGAGAAATCACGGATCTCAGTTCTTAAACCCACAAAAAATGAGCAAAAACTTAATCAACAAAAACAACTTTAAGAGAGGAATGCTTACAAGAGGAGTGTAGAGGCCGATCACAATATACTGGAAAATCTTCTTCCCCACAAAAGGAGCAAAGAACACATAAAAAGCAAAGGCCAAAGCCAGGAACACAGCTACAGCCACCACCTTCACATATAAACAAAGCCAAAACTCAGTCTTTAATCTACTGAGCTACACATGGAAAAACAATGATTCTATCTCAGCTAAACAAATTTTAAGAAAATTGTGTACACCGGAAAATGGGTTAATATAATTGTAACTTACTTCGGCTCCTAGTTCCATAGCAGGATAAGTTGATAGATATGTGACAAACACATGATGGGTGAAGTAAAATTGGAAAATGGGACGCTAAATCCTTGTAATGCCTTTCACCTCATTTCCAGAACTCTGAACTCCAGCTGACAACTGATGTGGTGGGGGAACAGCACTATATACCTGTTGTGGGGGTGCAATAGCACAATAAACCTTAGATGATGAAACCCTATGACAGAAAATTGCAACATGTTATATATGCAATTACATTCTATAGCACAAACGGAACTAGCTAATGGAAACTGCAAGTCCAAGCAATGAGCACAACCAGAGTGGATTGTAAACCAAAACCTCCCATCAGGGATGAAAAAAAAAAGAATACAGGTACACCATACTTTCATTCTCCAAAATGAACATAGCAATTAAGAGAGTGAGTATCGAATCCCCCTCAGCATTTTTATTAAGAAAATTTACAGAACTTCTTCATTGTGAAATGATTTTAATCCAATTACCTGGAGACACCACACTCTATGCTGATTGTATGTAAAAGATGTTCAGCCAAAAGCCTTGCATCTTCGAGACTTTTCAAATTATTACTTGACAAGAATAGATGCAAAGGTTGTTGTCCTTCTGCAAGAAGATAGAAGAAATACATGAAATAACAATCAAATTAAGATCAACAGATTTGTAACTTGTAAGTAAATCATACTGCATGAAAAAAAGGATTACCTTCACCATGCAAACTATCAATATTTCCTGAACCACGCCCTCTGAGTAAGACAGATTTTTAAAATCTAGAATGCAAATAAATTCAAATTTCAAACCATATGCATGAGAAGAGAGAGAAAGATTAAAATATAGAGTAATAGCATGGAAGTTGAGAAATCTACCAAGCAATCAACGCATCCAGGTGGGTCGTGATTGAAAATCATTCCATCGCAAAGCTGGTCCACAAAATCAAAGAAGAGAAACTCAATAATGAATCTCATTACTGTTAACAACAAAGCCTATAACTTCTTGTATAGCTACTATAGTTAAACATTAATCTCTTTTCTGCTTAAGAACACTGGATGGACCTAGTCATAGTGTCTGAAGTTCGCTCTACACTCTACAATACCTCAAGTCCCTTGTCATGATTTGATGTGCAGTAATCCAAAACAATAGACTATCTCATTCACTTTTACTTGATGAGTAAGAATTTATACTTATAGTCTTATACAAACAAATGTATCTTTACTACACAATCACAGTCTTAAGAGAGAACAGATGAAAAACAAAGGTGTGACCTGATGGAGCGAACCTGAAACCAGAGCAGAGTCTCATTTCCTACAACCTTGTAGAACCTGCAGTCGAGCAAACCCAAGATAAAGCAAAAGCTCACTTATATCAGTAGCAGACCACAAGTAACAAAGGTGCATCAAAATATACAACATAGTTTGCATTCACTGTATATATCAGCTAAAACAGCACTCTTGTTCATAACTCACAATGCAACATATCCACGCCACCAATCAAACCACAATGTTCTTCCATACAAGTAATGTATTGCCCAAAATAGAAAGTGACGAGGATGAGAGAGAGAGAGAGAGAGTACCCATCTTCGCTTTTGACTCCGTGAGGGAACAAGGGCATGGGAGAGTCCAAGCTGTAGTCGTAGAGCTTGTTATGGACAACAAGAGTGAGATGGCAGTTGGCAAAGACTGAGTTAACTCGGTGCAGAATTGTGAAGGTGAGTACAACCCATCTCAGCGAATCGCGGAAGAACAACATAATTGGGCACCGAGCTCAACACCAGTGGTTCGTCCTTGTCTAATTTGTGGCGCACAGATGCATGCTTGCTGGGTCCAATTACAAATATATATCTTCTTCTTTGCAGAGTGAAGACACCCAATTTCAGTTGATAAACCTGTTCAAATGAACCCACCCATAGATGCTCGCAAGATTCAATTAAGCGCACAGACAGAACCCAAAAGGGGAAAAGGGAAAAAGAAAGAGCTTACGGAAAGAGTGATAGTCTGCGGAGTCGGTGAGCCGGTGAAAGCTGGAAAGCCGCGAGGATAAAGCACTGGTCGAAGCCATCGAGAGAGCGAGAGATAATAATGGTGAAATAGGGGAAAGCAAATAAACAAGGTGAACAATAACCCTTCCACATTCGCTGTCTTTGGCTTTGGCTTTGGCTTTGGCTTTGGGTTTGGATTAGATAGGATGCTAATCGCCGGCGCTGCTCATCGCCGCTCGTCTTTTTCTTCCAAGTGAGGGGAGGAGAGTGTAGAGGAGGTTGGGGAGGAGAGTGTAGAGGAGGGGGTTCTGGGCCCAGTGAGGGGAGTCGGAGACGAAGGAGATGGAGGTGTGGAGGGAGAGGAGGTTGGAGAGGAGGGGCTGCCAGCGGGAGGAGAAGGAGGTGCAGAGGATGAGGGAGAGGGTCCCGTTGATGAGGTCGAGGAGGGTTTGGAGTGGGGAGAGGGAGGAGGTCTGCATTTGGGCTAGGAGGGAGAGGGAGAGTTCGGGGTTTCGTATTTGGGGCTTCGTCGGAGAGTTAGGGTTCCGAGAGGTGGGAACCTAGAATTGGCGGTGTTGGCGGTGCTAGAATCTGCGGCGAAGGGGTTCGATCTGCTGGTGCTGTCGTCAAGCTGGACTGGGTAGGTGAGAGGGAGAAGAGTCGAATGTGAAAATTGGGGAAAATTTAGGGTTATGACGAGAGAAAGAAAGCCTTTGTAAGGTGTTGAGAGAGAGATGTGAAAAGAGGACGGGGTGTTAAATATTTTCTAAGTTTATGACACAACAGAAAATATATGAAATATCTGATATTTTTCAGACCAAATTTAAAAGAGAGGGAATTTTGCCGCCTGCTACAAATTTGGAGAGTTTGACATAACATTAGGTTTTCCTTCATACAATAGAAAACGTTTAAGCTGTTGTACTAATTTTCTTCACTTTGCACTTGGTATTCCACTCGGTGGTTTCTTGTAGAAACTTCAAAATAGTTGCACAACAGAGAAGATACAAATTGTTGTGGGATTTTTAACACACGTATGTTTCAAAAACTCAAAGTCCATGGAGGCAAAGTTCCCGCTTTGAAGGGGCAGCATTTCAGTCATTAGAGCCAAAATGAATCTGGCCCAAACACAAGCAAAACAAATCATACAACAAAACTACAAAATTCTGTTGTACAAGTATTTGTCACATTGCACTTGGTGACACCTAATGCAGGATGTGACATTATCACACAACACAAAACAATAACTTTGTTGTCTGTCCATCTAGACCTTGCGCAAATTTGAGTTTCAATGTCGGAGGGAATTCTGCCGCCAAGATTTTCATTAATCATACAACAGAAAATGTGTCTCAGAGTTGTGTGACAAAATCTGGAAAAATGTTTTTCAGAATATGGAAAATGTGTATCATCATACAACACAAATTATTCACTTTAGGTTGTGTGAAACGGTTCAGTGATTCACACAACATGTAACTTTCAAAGTGTTGTCTGATTTGTGTTGTGTATTGAGTTTTTTGTAGTAGTGCTTTGCTTTCTGCACTTTTTTGCCGACAACATCTTGTCGGCCCCTCCCTCCTGCTTTAGAACCTGAGCCGCTGAGCGGCGTCGCTATCAGTCTCGTCGGCCTCGTCTTGCTTCTCCGTCGGCTTCCGTTACATCCAGGTCGACGTCGTCTTCATCACCACCCCGGTTCTTGTAGACGAGCGGCGCAGCTGCGACTTCGTCCCTGTTTTTTCCGGATCGAGTCGTCCTCCGGCGTCTGCCCGAAACCTCCGGCGTCGTCGCCTCCAATCCCTCCTCTGGCGTCGCATCTGCTCCGAAACCCAGCAAAAATCCGATCCGGCTTGAATTTTTCGACAGAACCTGCCTCCTGCTCGACCCGGTTGTGCAGCCCGACCCGGTTCTCCAGCCTGACCCGGTTCTCCAGACCGACCCGGATCTCTGCCCCGACCCGGTTTCAGATCCGACCCAGTTTCTGATCCGACCCACCGCCGGTGCACATCTACCAGTTTATTATTTTTTCTCTTCATGGCTTGTGTTTCCAAATTTGCCATGTCCCCGGTCCCTCATAATCAGTGGATCATCGATAGTGGAGCAACCCATCATATTGTTAATTCATCAGACATGATTACTAATCGCAGCAAGTGCAACTCGTCAGTTGCTTTACCCAGTGGTGTTAAAGCCCATATCTCCATGCAAGGATCTGTTACAATTAATAATGCTGTTCTACAGAATGTTTTATGCGTTCCGTCTTTTCATGTCAATCTTATGTCTGTTGGGAGAATCATAGATGATTTACACTGTTCGGTAACTTTCTTTCCGTCTTGGTGTTTTTTGCAGGACTTGACTACGAGGATGATGATCGGTGTGGGAAAGCGATGTGGAGACTTATATTATTTAGTGGCGTTATCATCTACTCTTCCCCATAAACACCCATTTACCAGTCATATCACCCTCTCTTCTGATCTCTGGCACCGTCGATTAGGACATCCTTCTTCTGTCTGTTTGCAGCATATCGTCAATAAGTCGCTTCATTGTCAGTTTGATTCCACAAGTAAGTGTGAAATTTGTCCTTTGGCTAAACAAACTCGCAAATCTTTTCCTTCTAGTTCAATATCCACATCTCGTTGTTTTTCCCTCATACATTGTGATATTTGGGGACGTTATAAGACACCTTCTCTTAGTGGTGCTCATTATTTTTTGACTATTGTCGATGATTTCTCTCGTTTTACATGGGTTTTTCTAATGCGTCATAAAAGTGAGGCGCAACATTTGCTTCGTAAATTTTTCGCCTATGTCAAAACTCAATTTAATTCAAATGTCCAAACTTTTCGCTCTGACAACGGAGCTGAATTTCTCTCTCTGCGAGATTTTTTTCTCGAGCAAGGGGTTGTTTTCCAAACTTCTTGCGTTTATACACCTCAACAAAATGGTGTAGTTGAGCGCAAACATAGACATCTTCTAAATGTTGCTCGAGCTCTTCGTTTTCAATCACACTTACCACTTCATTTTTGGGGAGAATGCATTCTTACTGCTGCATACACAATTAATAGACTCCCTACACTTTTGCTTGATAAAAGGTCCCCTTTTGAGATTCTTTACAATAAACCTCCTGACTATTCTCGCATGCGTGTTTTCGGTTGTGTCGCTTTTGCAACTTCTGTTAATCCTTCATCCAAATTTTCTCCACGAGCTCACAAATGCATTTTTCTTGGATATCCAATGGGTCAGAAAGCTTATAAGCTATACAATCTTGAAACCAAAAAGCTTTTTATCAACCGTGATGTTACTTTTTTGGAAGACACCTTCCATTTCACGTCTTCTCCAGGAGTTTCACCATCTTCTTCTTCTTCTTCATTGCCTTGTCCTATATTTGACGACATTGTGTCTCATACTATACCTATTTATCATAGACCTCCCTCGTCCTCATCTTCTGGACCTCCATCGTCCCCACCAGTTTTAGAGTCATCAGGCTCGGTCACAGTTGTCCCTCCAGCTGAGATTGATACCTCATCACAATCCCCGCCTGATACTGATCCGTCTCTCCAGTCCTCTCCTGAAACTGATCACTCCTTACCTACTGAAATCGATCATCCTGTTTCTGATTCATCAGCTCCTGCCTTACGCCGCTCCACACGACCCCGTGTTCCCAATGTACGTCTCCGTGATTATAAGTGCTCGCAGGTGATTCTGCCACCACACCATCTATCATCTCCTCGGTCGAGTCCTCCACCAGGTACGCGTTACCCACTTTGTAATTTCATTTCATATCAGCGATATTCTCCATTACATCTTGCCTATGTCGCAGCTCTTAGTAGGGATACAGAACCATCTTCCTATGATCAAGCCTCTTCTGATCCTAATTGGCAAACTGCTATGCATGAGGAACTTGCAGCCCTTACAGCCAATAATACTTGGTCATTAGTTCCTCTTCCTCCTGGTAAACGGCCAATTGCTTGTAAATGGGTTTATCGGATTAAGCGCAAGGCCGATGGTTCTATTGAACGTTACAAGGCTCGCCTTGTGGCGAAGGGTTTTACACAGGCTGCAGGTATTGATTACCATGATACTTTTTCTCCTACTGCCAAGATGATTACAGTTCGCTGTGTTCTTGCCATTGCAGCTTGTCAGAATTGGTCCCTTCATCAGCTTGACGTCAATAATGCCTTTCTTCATGGTGATTTACATGAAGAGATATATATGTCCCCTCCTCCAGGTCTTCAGCGACAGGGGGAGAATTCTGTGTGTCGCCTCCACAAATCACTCTATGGTCTGAAGCAAGCTTCTCGGCAATGGTTCTCTAAGTTCACTGAAGCCATACTTGCTGCCGGTTTTGTTCAATCTAAAGCTGATTACTCTCTTTTCGTACAAAAGGTTGGTGATTCCCTTACAGTGTTATTGATTTATGTTGATGATATTCTCATTACCGGGAACAACCTAGATTCTATTCGTGCTACCAAGAAATTTTTGCATTCTCGTTTTCGTATTAAGGATTTGGGTGACCTTAAGTTTTTCCTTGGCATTGAGATTGCACGTTCACAAAAGGGCATATTATTGTCTCAACGAAAGTATGCATTGGAGATTATTAAGGACACCGGTCTCTTAGGTGTCAAACCTGTGGACTTTCCCATGGATGATTCAAAATTGTCAAATAAGGGGGAGTTGCTTAAAGATCCTGCTGTGTATCGACGTTTGGTTGGACGACTCATTTATCTCACAATCACCAGACCTGACATCACTTATTCAGTTCATGTCCTTAGCAGGTTTATGCATGAGCCTCGCCTACATCATATGACAGCAGCTCTTCGAGTTGTCAGATATTTGAAATCTTGTCCTGGTCAAGGTTTGCTTTTGAGTTCTAACAATGACTTTAGTTTGAAAGCATTCTGTGATTCTGATTGGGCAGGCTGTCTTGTTACTCGTCGTTCTACAACTGGATATTGTGTCTTTTTGGGCAATTCCTTGATATCATGGCGCACTAAGAGGCAGAGGACAGTTTCATTGTCAAGTGCAGAGGCAGAGTATAGAGCTATGGCTGGTACATGTTGTGAACTTACTTGGCTCCAGTATTTATTTGCTGATTTACATATATCTATTCCTAGACCAGCTATTTTGCATTGTGATAATCAGGCAGCTCTTCACATAGCTGCAAATCCAGTTTTCCATGAAAGAACTCGCCACATTGAAATGGATTGTCACTTCATTCGAGATAAGATAGTAGATGGCTCCGTCAGAACTCGATTTGTTGGTTCTTTGCAACAACTTGCGGATGTATTCACAAAAGCATTAGGCAAAGACAAGTTCAGATTTCTATTGAGCAAGTTGGGAGTTCTTGACATACACTCTCCAACTTGAGGGGGAGTGTTGGAAAGTAAATCAATATTAATTGTGTATATATTTTCCATTTAATTATATTAGATGTGTATTAGGAGTTATTTCCTTTATCGTCTCCTACCTTATTGGAGACTACTTGTTGTACAAGACTATTGCTGTATATATTTCCACAATATCAATGGATTAATCTATTCTGCCATAACATACTTTTCTATACAGCAACTCCACCATTGCATCTATGAGTGTAACCTGCAGGAATGCTAAGAGCAAAAATGCAGGATATATAGACCTGCTTAGTCCTTAGAATGGAATGGTCTGTACGTATGTGACTTGGTAAAAAAAAAAAAATTAATAAAATAAAGACAGTAGCTCTAAATCACTAATCTTTGATAAAGGAATCTGGAACTCATCCAACAAATAATAATAATAAGAATATGGGGGCCAAAGGTCACGCAGTTCCAGGGGGAGGAGGAGCTCGATCTGATCGGATGGTAGAGGTAGACTAGGTACGTAGACTGCTGCAGCTGGGGAAGGTTTGAAAATTAAAGGCTAAAAATAATAAGGTAATGATGAAGGAATCATATATGCAGCATTGACATTAAAGACACTCTTGTCTTGTTGTCTTTCAAGTATTATTGATGTCTCAATGTCACAAATTTAATGTCTCGATCGTATCTAGTGATTCACTATATAAACCTACCAATATAATTGTCTTGTTCTTGTAGTTCGTGAGTGCTGTGTTTGACTGATCAGGCTGTTGGAAATGCAACAAACTATAATCCTTCTTTGACAAATCCAACCAGATTTCTATTTTCTTTCACAGCAATTACCAACAAAACAAAGACAAAGTGAAAATGAGAAGAAAAAAATCTTTTTAATTAAGATGATAGGAACCCTGTTAGCTAAGAAATTGACGACTGCATTCTTTTAAATTTAAATGGTTTTATCGTTCACTTTAGAGATAACTGGCATGGTATGTTTATATATGTACTCGTTCTTACAATTATTTTTTCTATCAATACATTTTTTAAACGATTGATTATACTGTATCTAACTAGATTCCAATATGCGTGTATAACAAAGAGATACTAAGCCATAATTGTATTAAATTATATAAACAAAAAGATTGGACTCCTTCCCCAATAGGCAATTATGTAACCATGATTTTTTTTTTTAGTGAAATGCAGCTAGATTGATCTGAACTGAATTTATTATTCCTGTTCATTTGTTGAGACTTAAATGCCATTTTGCACTAGCTAATTGAGGAACTTCATGCATGTAAACGCAACATTAATATTAATGAGTCGGTTAGTCTCTCTCTCTCTCTCTCTCTCTCATGGCTGTATAACTGTGTATAAAAGAAACCAAGTAGCTAGCTAGGCTGCAGTGCCTCTGGGGCATCTGAGAGCTAAATAGGGTTTGTGTGAGTGAGGTAGATCAGATGCAATTGAAAACCAAACTAGCTAGTAGTAGTTCTGCTTGAGGGGAATGTTGGTTGGCTCGAGGCCTTTTCTTTTTCACAACAAGATAGAGAGACAGAGGTTGTATATATCAACATTCTCATACTCGATCTTCTCTTCTCCTTTCTCTTCTCTGCATACAGAAAGAGAACGAGGGTAGACTGAGTAAGAGAGATGCAGAAAGTAAGTTAACCTATACGACTGAACACTACGCCATTTACCACTTCAAGCGACAGACAGTATCAGTCGCTTAAGTGGTCAAGTCTGTCGCCATCATCTTAAAGAGACAGACACGCCGTCGCCTCTCCGAGGTCGTTTAAGTTTAGTCGCTTTACACTTTGCGCGACTAACATTCCAACATCCGTCTCTTAAGTGACTTTAAGCGACTGACCTAGATTCGGATGTTTCTTAGTCGCTGTAAAGGTTGAGCAACTGACATTCGTTTTGGTTAGTCGCGTAAATTTGATCTTAAGCGACTTACCCTTTTAGTCAATTATCCGTCGCCATAAGTGTACACTAAACCGACGGACTTAAATAGTTGATTATCCGTCGCTGTAAACGTGGAGCGACTGACCCTTGTAGTCGATTATCCGTCGCTTTAGGTGTAGCGACTTGCATAGTTTGCCTACTTTAGTCGCTTTAGTGGGTTTTAAGCGACTGACTTTGAATGTCGTCGCCATGTTTATGCGACGGATAAAGATCAAAATCCGTCGCTTAAGTGAGGTTTCTGCATTCAGCACAGAAGCTGCTTCTGTATGTTGCCCTTTTACAAAACCAAACAAATCAAACTTGCACATCCAAAACATATCAAACCAACACATTCAATTCACATATCCGAAACCAACACATTCATTCAAATATCCGAAACCAACACATTCAATCCAAACTCAATTGTGCTAGTACATAAAACTGTTTTTTAAGCACAAACTATATATACTAAACATATGTAGCAGTGGTCAAGAGCCTCCAAGTCGTGAAGTCACGGGTTCTGAGAAGAACTACCTGCACCCGCATCCCCTTGCTTTTGTTGCGCTACGAGCATCGCAATCATGGCTTCCATTTGACGCAGGCGCTCATCACGCTCTTCCATTTGTGCCGCCAATCGCACTTCCATTAGCGCCGACAATTTTTCTTCAACTACACGAACTCGTTCCTCCACGATGCTATCAACATCCACTTGCCGGGCCCCTCCCCTCTTCTTCGGCGACCGCTGCATGCACCGTCCCACCCCTCGGACCTCGGTGCCTCTCTTGACCCCAAGTCGAGTGGATATCACTTCGATTTGTTCCTCAACGGGGAGAGGTTCTTCGGGGGCAATATCCGGGTGTAGGGTCGTCCTTTCTTGTACTAGTCTGTCCACATGTTCCTTCATCGCCTCCTACAATAACACATATAACCAATGTTAATAAGAAATACATAATTACGCAATTGTAACACAAGAAATGGAACAAAAACAACGGAAGTCTCACCACGTGTGGACCGCCCACAGGGTCTTTTGCATATGCATCCTCGAATGCACGGACAAACAGAGCTGGATGTCCTCGATCCTGATGCAACTTTGCCCGGTAACTGAAGGCAGTTGTCCCAGAGTGGTGGTTCATCTTTTGTGGACGCGATCGGATGTCCTTCATTCTCGCACATAAGGCCTGCACCACATCATTTACAAGCATTACATGTAGAGGTTAAACAACGCACCAATAGAGTATTAACATATTGGTAGAGCCGAGAGAGAGAGTTGATTACCGCATGAGTAGGGTCCTTGAAGTGTACCACCAACCACTGCCACTGCGCCGGACGATGCAGGAACTCAAGAGGAACGTCATCCCCCCACTCCAGCCAATGTTGGCGGCAATCGGATTTCCAATCTTTATACCGATCGGCTGCCGTTTTCTGAACATAATCTCACAGGCCATCATGATCTGGGGGGAGCAGGTAGTGTGGCTACATAGACACAATGGACCCACATTAGTAACAAAGCATAACAAAAATAAAATTAGTAAGAAAAGTAAAAAAATATACAACAGAAAAATTACCGAGAGGTAGTCGGTAACGATCCCTCGGTCACTGACGCTCAATTCTCTGTAGGTGGGCTTTATCGTGGGGACACTGTCCTTCACACAACTTCCAATGTTCCGAGAAATGAGGCTTCAGACCTTGGGATCCTTGGGGCCTTTGTGGTACTCATCGTACTCCACCACGATCTTCCCCCCCCCCCCCCCCCCCCCGCGGTCCGGACCAGCTCCTGTGTCTTCAATCCAACCACTACACCTCTCCTCCTTGTTGGTGGTGTATCTACACAGAAAATGGGAAATAAGCTTATAACCGTTAAATCCTTAATTACCGGAGATATTCTAAGCTTTCATATCATCTATATCTATCATTAATGAAATGAAACACCCGAGTTGCCGAAATATACCGCTCGTCTCCAAGTTCTTGCAACGAATGCTGCGTGCAGTCGTCGAAGACCCGGTAGATGCAGAACCGGTACTGGGGCCGCTCGACGTCATTGGCGTCATTGATGGGAGTGGGGGAGCGCTTAGCAGCAAGTCCGGTGACGCATCTAAAGAAGCAGCAGTAGGTACTACAGCAACAGCTGAAAGAGCAGGACCAGGAGCAGGAGCTGAAACAGCAGGGCGAGGAGCTGAAGGAGGAAGAGATGGAGTCGAAGGAGCAGCAAAAGAAGCCGGTGAGAGCCCAGATGAATCAGCATGTGGCGTCTATAGTGGTGGTGCTCGTAGTGATCGTCTGATCAAGTCCTGCCGAAGATCACGGTCCTCAAGCTCGACCATCTTCTTCGTCTTTGAATATCGAGGTTTCGGAGGCATTGCTGATATAAGAGGTATATTAAAAAAAAATTAGTCTATTTAAAAAAAAAAATCTTCAAACAAAACATGTTATAAACCAAGACAAATGTAAAGCTTCTTAACATAGGCACTACAGTTTATAAGGATGAAGCTTTTTATAGCATGCTGTAACTTTGTAAGAATCTGAGGCCAAAACTTGAGAGTCAAAGCAAGGATATTGTAAAAGGGGCTATCAGAAAGTACATAAAGAATCCAACACTTTGCACAACCTTAGGACTTTGTTAATGCTTTCTGTTTTGCTTCATTGATATTAATCATATTATACAGCTATTTTGCACAAATCAATGTACATGTAGATCCCAGATTTGTTGATCCCTAGTTTTCCCTTGAACCTCTCTCAACTGTCCCTTGACTAAGGACTCAGTACAGGGTCAATATAACTGATAACTAACAATGAAAACTGACTAGACATAGCTTAAATGGGTCAAATTCATAACTTCAAGCTTACCCTTCAACCATGGCAATTATGGCATGTCCTACAACCATGTACAAGACAGTGTTAATGGTAGGTAACATATTGAAGATAAAATAGGACATTGGTAGTGAATTATATCCCTGTTGATTATTCATGGGGATCCTCCCAAACTGCACCATTGAAACTTAGATGAGACAAAAGGAACAAATATAGCAACCACCAAAAGTCCTAAACTGAGTTGGAGGATGGCTTTGTCAAGCCCGAGCAGTTTTGAATTAGCAAGTTATGTGTCTATTAGAGGAAAAGTACTTTGTGAATGGGCCATCCATGTTTGGTGTGTGTAGTTCATGTCTACTCGATCAATGCATTCATACCTTCAATTTGATATATGAGATTTTTATATCAGAACAAAAAAGTTTGAATTAATTACTCAGAGACAAGAATTCTGCATGTACACTTGTTCAAATTTGAACAGCAAGTAAACCAAATAAAATAGAACATGCTTGCTCTGAATCAAGGGACTTAAAAAACATAAACCAGTATGTGACAAGTGCCAAACTTCTGGTGTTTTATAATTTGATGCAATGTGAGGATGAATGTAACTTGGAAAAAAACACTGAAACGTGTGTTTGGTTTTTAGGCTTTTGAGGTGTGAGTTTTGTTTCCAAGCAAATGGAGTTATATCAGTAGGAGAATTAATTGCGGTGAACACTGAGTTTAATACTTATATTATTGACAATAAACGTGATCAAGGTTCCGAGGAAGGCAAAGATTAATGGAAGGAGATTCCTAGGCGTAAGACAAAGGTCATCAAGAAGATGGGTGGCTGAGATCAAGGACTCATCACAGAATCTGAGACTATGGCTAGGGACTTTTGATAGAGCAGAAGAGGCTGCTAGATTACTGTGTGATTTCTTCTGTCTCTAACTATCTTGAAAGTTGATTATGGAGGCTGAAACTAATAGCTCCATAATTAGTAAGATAACTGTTTACTAACTTTTAGCTTGGAAAGTGCCTCAGATATAGTACTTAATTTCCAAGTTACAATACACAGCAAATTTTCCCCATTACTGTGTGGAATTTCAGGAAATAAAACTAATCATGCATGTCTGGATTTTTATATAAAGTATATTGATTTTTGTGTGTCTAGATGACTAGGTTGTATCATACACAATGCATGCCTCATTACTATATGCGAAAAATTAGCACCTTTTTATGCAGAGTGAAGGATGATGCAATGTTCACTATTTTCTGATGAACCATAATTCCAGGTAACATCATTCTAGAGCAGCCATGTTATGATGACGTTAAGCATTTGAAAATCATAGTTAGAGATACTACATCCCTAGCTCTCTCGCAATCTCCAAAGTAAGATGAGGATAAGACTAATTAATCTGATCAGAATCATAAAAAGCATCTCAAGAATAATCCCACTGTTATCTATTTGACAAACCCACATCTGCCGTCCAACTAACAACACAAACAGTTTAATATGCTTCCAACTGAAGAGAATGATCTAATAGAAACAATCCAAACCAACCTTAAAAGAATAGACTAAATTAATACAATACCAGTGGATCACGCAATTCCAACATGAATGATAATCTACAGCTTCAAATGGATAATAAAAATTGAAACTTGATAACTTCAAAACATGTAAAAATTAAATCTTTCCAATCCAAGCTATATATTTCAACTCCCACAAAGCCATTTTCACTATTCCAAACCCACAAAACATGTTTAAATGCTGTTGCAGTGAAAGAGAGAACGGGAGAAGGGGAGAGAGAGAGGTACCTTTACGGAGGGAGTCGTCAAGGGTGGCGGAGACGGAGGCGTGGACTGCGGAGGAGTTGGGAGGGAGAGGACAGAGGCGCTTCACGGGGTCCGGTAGCTTTTAGGGCCGAGCGGAGGGGAGAGATAGACACAGAGAGAGTGAGGGTACCGAAGTCGATTACGGATTTGGGGTGAAGAGAGGGGAATTGTGAATAAATGGATTGAGGGAAAGGGTGGTGGCCGGTGGTGGTGCAGAACGGAGACAGTGGTGGTAGGGTGGTGGCCGGTGGTGTTAGTGGAGATAAGGGAATTAGGGATTGGGGCAGGAGTGAGGGTGGTGGCGATTGGGGGCGGAGTGAGGGTGGTGGCGAGTGGGGCCGGAGTGAGGGTGGTGGCGATTGGGGCAGGAGTGAGGGTGGTGGCGATTGGGGCCGGAGTTGGGGTGGTGGCGATTGGGGCCGGAGTTGGGGTGGTGGCGAGTGGGGCCGGAGTGAGGGTGGTGGCGATTGGGGCAGGAGTGAGGGTGGTGGCGATTGGGGCCGGAGTGAGGGTGGTGGCGATTGGGGCCGGAGTAGGGATTCTCCTTGATGCAATGAAGTTAAACGTTTAAGTGAGTTAGACATATTTTTGGGTTCTATATCTACCATTAAGCGACGTATATTGAACTAGTCCGTCGCTTAAGAAAGTTTCAATTTTCGGCCCAATTTTTGGTGCAAAGGACACGCGCCATTTCCAAAACTATTTAAGCGACAGAACCTGGTATATCCGTCGCATTTCCAAAAATAGATTACATTTCTAAAATTTTGATACGTTTAGTTGCATCTCATCGATTTGAAACTATTATCTGTTGAAGGTCAGGCAAAAAAACGTCATTTACACAGTCCAATTACCATTTCTAAGCGTTTAGAGGTTTGACTGACCCGGTTGACCCTTCCGATCGAGCCTTTAACGTTGTCAGACGTAGTTGGATTTTTTTTCCATACATGTATTTCATCTTAACGGTGATATCTGACGGTTGGGATAGATTTTCTAAACTTTTAGATTCAAAATCAGAACATATGCACTAATATTCATTAACTTGTTTACTCAGTGTTTGAGTGAATGTATAGTTTCAAATAGTTACTATACGTAGACTCTTCAAATGTAAAAATTTTGTGAAATAAGATATGACTGAAATAATGAAATTCGTCTACGGTTGAAAATGGGAAGATTCCGATAAAATCTGTGTGCCGAATGTTGCGGTTAACTGTTTTTTACTTTCGTTTTCCTATGGGTAGTCTGACGTTCGTTAAATCAATTTTGTAAAATTTTTAGATGATTAGCTGCGTCTCATTGATTTGAAACTATTATCTGTTGAAGGTCAGGTAAAAAAACATCATTTACACAGTCCAATTACCATTTCTAAGCGTTTAGAGGTTTGACTGACCCGGTTGACCCTTCCGATCGAGCCTTTAACGTTGTCAGACGTAGTTGGATTTTTTTCCATACATGTATTTCATCTTAACGGTGATATCTGACGGTTGGGATAGATTTTCTAAACTTTTAGATTCAAAATAAGAACATATGCACTAATATTCATTAACTTGTTTACTAAGTGTTTGAGTGAATGTATAGTTTCAAATAGTTACTATACGTAGACTCTTCAAATGCAAAAATGTTGTGAAATAAGATATGACTGAAATAATGAAATTCGTCTACGGTTGAAAAATGGGAAGATTCCGATAAAATCTGTGTGCCGAATGTTGCGGTTAGCTGTTTTTTACTTTCGTTTTCCTATGGGTAGTCTGACGTTCGTTAAATCAATTTTGTAAAATTTTTAGATGATTAGCTGCGTCTCATTGATTTGAAACTATTATCTGTTGAAGGTCAGGTAAAAAAACATCATTTACACAGTCCAATTACCATTTCTAAGCGTTTAGAGGTTTGACTGACCCGGTTGACCCTTCCGATCGAGCCTTTAACGTTGTCAGACGTAGTTGGATTTTTTTCCATACATGTATTTCATCTTAACGGTGATATCTGACGGTTGGGATAGATTTTCTAAACTTTTAGATTCAAAATCAGAACATATGCACTAATATTCATTAACTTGTTTACTAAGTGTTTGAGTGAATGTATAGTTTCAAATAGTTACTATACGTAGACTCTTCAAATGAAAAAATGTTGTGAAATAAGATATGATCGAAATAATGAAATTCGTCTACGGTTGGAAAATGGGAAGATTCCGATAAAATCTGTGTGCCGAATGTTGTGGTTAGCTGTTTTTTACTTTCGTTTTCCTATGGGTAGCCTGACGTTCGATAAATCAATTTTGTAAAATTTTTATATGATTAGCTGCGTCTCATTGATTTGAAACTATTATCTGTTGAATGTCAGGCAAAAAAACGCCATTTAGCTAGACTAATTTCCGTTTTTAAGCGTTTAGATGTTTGACTTAGTGGGTTTACAAAACTCAGTTGCTTAACTAGGGTTTACAAATTACAGTTTAAATAAAACACTGAATAAAACGATCAATTTTCATCAGATAGATCTTCCTCATAATAAGCATAATCATCCTCTCTATCACTTCCGCCTTCATCTTCCTCACTTTCGCCTTCATAGATTTCGTCATCATCGCTTTCGTCATCATCCTCGTCACCATCGTCGTCCTCTTCATCATTGTGACATTGAATGGGAACATCTATGTGTAGAAGAGAACCCAAGTCCATGGTGAAACCAAATATAGGAGTGTAAGTTGGGATCGAGTCCGCGGTAGGTTCTTGATGGGGTTCATCAACTTCATTCCTCCTAGGAGGTATGTTAGGTTCCCTTGCAACTGTGGTAGCACTATACGTACCTCTGTGTGACATCACATTAACCACTTTCCAAGGTTCACTAGCCTTCGGGTCATCCAGATAAAACACTTGTCTTGCCGTGGCGGCAAGAATAAATGGTCTATCCTCAAACCAGCTAGTAGATGTGTCCACTGATAAAAGACCGTGATCTAACTTTACGGACCCAGGCTCGGTAGGGTCAGTATCGTACCATTTACACTTGAACAAAACAACCTGCATGTCTTCTGAATATACAAGTTCGACTACGGCTTCAAGAATCCCGTAGTATGAGATGCCTTCCGTCTCTACCATGACCCCACTGTTTTGAGTCTTCAACCGTTGGTCTCGCTGCCACGTGACAAACTTAACTCCGTTCACAGAACATTGTGAATAAATACGGTGTGCTTGAGGGCGGCATGCTAAAATGTGTAGTTCAGGCGTATAATCCGAACTTCCTTCTGCTTGCAGTCGTGTGATCTGTAACAATAATACAAACCATTAGTGCCCTGTGACATCTATGGTGGTTTATATAATGAGCAAATTATAGTGATTGTATACCCAAGTTTTAAAGTATGGAAGAAAGTTCTGAATACGCTCTTCATCAGTCATATGTGGATAGATTTCAGTTACTTGAATATTGTAAATCTGAATGAAGTCAGCCGCTTCTGTACAGTGCTCCATTACATTCCAGTGAGCCGCATATAGTTCTTCCCTACTTAAACGAGCCTTTGCTATGAAACTTTTGGGCTTCACGAGTTCGGAAACAACAGAGATATTGAATCGAGGCGTACTGGCAACGTTAGCATCTCCTGTTCCATCATCCATATAAAAACTGCAGTATGTCACACACTCATTTGTAAGGTATTGCTCAGCAATACGCCCCTCTGGGAAACGTGTGTTTCTAACAGTCTTTTTGTAGTCGCCGAGTTGCCTGTCCAATTTTATAGTTAGTACAATACATATGAACATGATCGTGTAGTTAAAATAAATAAAATAACGCATCACCTTTCCATAGGAAACATCCAGGTAAAATGTACTGGAAGGTGAATCATGAGATGAACCATGATGGTGAAGAAAGCGGGAGGAAAGATCATTTCTAATTTACAAAGAATCATGACTATTTCTTGCTTCATGTCACAGACATCCTCTTTCTTCAGCTCTCTAGCACATAGTTTCTGAAACCATCTGGACATCGCTATTAACGGCTCAACCACGTAATATGACAGATATGGTCGGATAACCACTGGAAGAAGACGTTGCAGGAGTACATGGCAGTCATGCGTCTTCAATCTATAAAACTTTTTATCATTCAGATTGACCTTATTCTTCAAACTTCCCGCATAACCATGAGGAAACTGTGCATCTCTAATCCATTCGAAAATCTCGATTTTTGCCTCAGGAACAACTGTATACGGTGCTTGAGATACTTTCTCTTTATTTTTACTTGAACCGGGTTTCGTTTTTTTCCACAGCCTCAATTTCACATTCATTCAATTGCACTAAATTTCACAAACTAAACTAAATAATCTCAAATTCACCAAAATCAACACAAACTCGATCATATATTCAAACACCCAATATTAAAAACAACACAAAGCACATTATAAACAAAATCCAACTCAAGATATCAAAAACTAAAATCAACCAATCAAATCGAAATATGGTGATTACAATGAAGATAAGAGATTATACTAACCTACAAAGCAATTGGAAGAGAAAACCCAAGCTTTTGAATCCCGAAATTGACGAAATCAGCAGTTGGGGAGATTTTTCGCCACTGCTACAGTGCTTTTCTGCGTTTTCTTCTTCTTCTGTATTCTGTCTAAGCCAAGGGTTATATAGCAAATCTTAAACGTTTAAGCGACGGATTTCAATATTAGTCGCTTAAGAGGTTTTAAGCGACAGACTCACACCTTCGAATCATATCAGTCGCATTAAATGTTCTTAACCGACTTATATAATTGGTCGCATAAGGTCTATCGCATAAGGTACCTTTACGCGACGGATTTATCTTTATGGGACGGAAACATATGTCCGTCGCTTTGGTATCTTTGACAGCGACGGACGTAGTGTATGTCCGTCATGTAAGTTGACAAATGGCGTAGTGGAAGTACTTTAAGAGGCTTCGGACCAGGCTTCATTCCCCTCAATTCAAAATCGAAGCTACGTACTAGCTACTATCCAGAAAGAGTGCGCGTATATCATTTGAAGCAGGCATATTGATAGGTTGAGAGGAACGTCGTCCAGATCGAGGTCATTGAGGTTGATCCAATCGATCCGACTGAGCCCTACATGATTCTCGGACCAGGCTTCGTTCCTCCCAATCAACGCATATATCAGCTCTAGTTTCATCGATTTCGCAGCTCAAACATCTGCAGGGAGTCGTTTCTGATCAGGGACGTAACCAGGATCAGAAAATGGGTTGGGCTAATCTTAGCTCGACAAAAAATTTGCGCACTTGTGAATATTCATTTGAGGTTTTGAACCCGGTAGGAGGTTCATCCTCACGCCTTCATTTAAAATACATATGAGGGGGACATAAAACCAAGAACCTCATAAACTAAAACTTACAAGCAAAATAAATTGGAAGAAAACAAGAAATTCTAACTAAATCGTACCGTTCGAGGCCCACTTTTTTCAAACTCATCAATTATAGAATCATTATCAATATCATTGGCAAAATCCTTCTCAATGTAAAGAACCATCAAATCATCAAGAAACTCATCTTCCATCTTATTCCGAATGTTGTTCTTTATAATGTTCATAAAAGAAAAAGCTCTCTCTGTGGTGGCTGTAGAAACTGGCAAAGTCAACACAAGAAAAATCAACCTGAAAATCATAGGAAAGAATGCCGACTTTCTCGATTCAACTAACCGACGACACAAAACAGAAAGAGAAGCTGTTTTGGCAAATCTTGGATCCCTCTGAATATCTGCTAGAAAATACCCACACTCCATATTTAGATAAAGCAAATCAGATGGTGTAAAGTCTGCAGGGTAATACTTCAAAGCAAGTGTGTAAACATCTTCAGATTTAAATGCAGCAAAATCATCTTGAGGATCAAATGTAGCACTAAGAACAAGAAGCTCCAATGATCCATCAGGAAATCTTCTATCCAATTCTTCTAACTGGAAGTCTATTACAGACTTAAGCATATATACCCGATAATAATGCTCATTTGTAATTCCCTGTTCACAAGCCCTTATACCTTTCTTGTAAGGAGCAGACATATCAGGCATAATAATATCATGCTTGGCGCAAAATGACACTACCTTTATAATCAAGTTATCCCAACCACCATGTCTCATATCCTGAAGCTTTGATTTTGTAATTGAAAGAAAGTTTAGAGCATTCAAAATGTCTATGGCCTGCTTCTTTTGTAATGACTGACAAAGAAAATCAGTAATCATCATCACATCATTCATCAAGAGCAAGTTAAACACAAAATCAAAACGCTTCATAGCCTTACAAGCACTCTTTGCTTCTCCTTGTACCTTAGAAGTTCCATTAGAAACCAAATCTGCAAGAGTAGTTGTTGTAGCTCCATATAGTTTAATCAAACTAGATATAGAGCGAAGATGTGAACCCCAACGAGTAGCCCCTGCTCGTGACAAAGTGGAAGCCTGATTAGCCCCTTTACCTGTCTCAAGCTCGCCAGCAGCCACTAAATCTTCAATTTCTGCCTCTCTAATAACTCTTAAAACTGAATGGCGTTTTGCAGAAGAATCAACAAAATTCACAATAAAATTTAGAGTAGAGAAGAATTCCCATATGTCATGTACTCTTTTAGCTGCAGCAATCAATGTCAATTGTAAGCGATGAGCAAAGCAATGCACATAATAAGCATATGGACACTCTTCACGAAACAAAGCTTGTAAACCATTGTATTCACCCTGCATGTTACTAGCACCATCATATCCTTGACCACGCATATTCTGTACTAGAAGATTGTTTTGAGCAAGGACATTCGATATCTCATTTTTCAAAGTTTGAGAACAAGTGTCTGCAACACTCATAACTTTGAAAAATCTTTCTCTAACAAACCCATGACAATCAACAAATCGAAGTATAATAGCCATTTGCTCCCTATTAGATGCATCAACCGCTTCATCAACAAGGATACAAAATTTTGATGATCCAACTTCATCACGAATCTTGGTTCTAACTTTGTTTCCAAGAATGTTTGCAATTTGTCTTTGAATTATTGGAGAAGTATACTTAGCATTTGCAGGAGCATTATCTAAGACTTTCTGAACTTCTATATTCATCCTCTCAAAAGACTTTTGAACTGCAATAAAGTTTCCACCATTAGATGAATTTGCCGATTCATCATTCCTTCTAAAAGCACATCCTTGGTTAGCTAACAACCTCACACTCTCTATAGTAGTAATAAGCCGAAGCCGATGATTTGCTATTTCTTGTGATGATTGTGTGCTAATGGCTCTTTCGATATGCTTAGATGGGTTTCTTAGAGTCTCCCACTTATGCATGGCATCATTATGTGGTGAATTTAAGCCACCTATATGACCAACCATACCAGATTGCTTCGACATAACATTCTTCCAACCCTGAAAGCCACACTCAGTGAATGCTGGATGATGGGATGGATATCTATCAAACAAGAAACATGGGAAACAATATGTTTTATCCTTCTCTATAGAGTACTCAAGCCAAGGCCAATCCTTAAACCATCTGTAGTTAAATTTTCGACCTTGACCTCCATCAGAAGTAGTGGGATAACTGCTTAACTTAGGTTGATAAGGTCCTAAAACCACATAAGCTCTGCGAATATTATCCTGATCATTCAAAGAGTATAGGCCTATCGGATTCCTTATTCCTGGATCACGCTCAAGAGATGTAATATCAAATGTCTCAACTCTCTCAGTTCTTTCATTATGACACTCTTCTATTACTGGTATAGATGGGGACGAATCTAAAGGCACATCATTCACAGAATTCTCAGTCACATGTTTACTACCACTTTTGCTCACACTACAACTTCCACTACCACTTGGAGGAGGGTCACTTGCGAACCATGAAAGAATATTTTTATATCGCTTGGGCTTTCGGTGATCCGTCATTATATTCAAAACCTATATATGTATCATTATTAGAATTATGTATATAAATTAAAGCATAGAATTTTGATTATAGACATTATGCATATTAGAAGAAAAAACAAAGACTTTATGTGAACAGACAAAGACTTTATGTGAACAGACAAAGACTTCATAACAGACAAAGACAACATAATTCACTCATAGAAATCCTGAACAATCAGTAAGACCAATTGTGAGCGACTTAGGTCTCCATTTGTAGAAGCACAATCAAAGAAAGAAGGGCATTCAGGTATAAATATTCTATTAGACACAAAATCAGCACAATCTCTGTAAAACCCATCAACAACCATATTTGTAGTGCAGACTATTCTTTCTTTTTTCTGTTTTACTATAAGCAATGTAACAGCTATCAGATTCAAATATGTTCTTAGATATCACACCTGCGAAGAGATGCAAGATACTCTTCCCTTGACACATTCTGCATCTCTTCGAGATCTCTTGTGTAATCAGTAACTTGCAGTGATTTAAAAAAAAATGCAATTGAGACATGATAAATTTAACTATAAGAATTTTTTTTTAGAAAAGTCTTCAGATGTGGCCACAAATATTTAAAGATGTCATGCATTTCGAAATCTAGAGAAAGAATGATACTGAGGCCTTGATTTAAGAAACACACAAGTGGACTCACTTTCCAGAGAATAAATGATCCTCAATACAAAGGGAAGAAAAGACGAGGTGCTAGGACATGGATATGCTTCCATGTGAAATAAAAACAATGCAACAAATCTCACAGGGAAATTAATCAGAGTGCCGGGGCCCCAATATTTCAAGGCAGCAAGATCATAAGCTCTAGCTGCAGCCTCTTCATCATCATACGCCGCTGCAGATTACATATGCCATTCAAGGATCAATTCGATAATCCACAATAAAAGCAAGTTCCTGATGGTATATTCTAGAAAATTGAAGCCACCAACTTACCCAAGTAAACTGGAATATTGAATTGCACGCCAACCGGTTCCATGCAGGGCAGTAATTTAAACATAGTTAGCAACTACAGATGTATACACAGATCCAGAGACAGACACAAAAAGAGCATGTAAATAAACATATATTGCAAAGAGAGAGAGACCTTGCTTTCCCTTCTTATTCTGGTTCTGGTTCCATGTACTTTTATCCCATAGATGAGCTTCGTAACGACCCGTCCACCTATGCCTGCATTTGCAACAACAACAAAAATCAATCATTTCAGGAAATGTTCTAATTTGCCTACAATCAAAAGCTCTACTTTGCTTCGTTTCCTTAAACAAGTAATGAAATGTTCTTCATCTTCTGACTAATTAGCAAAAACCGGTCATATTTTCATCTCATTAAAACAAAAAAAAAAATAAAAAAACACTAATTCAGGCTCATATATATCGTCATTAACCTAACAGCAACTTCAATTCCAATTACTCTAAAGTTCATGTACCAACTATACGCAGTGTTTTTCATTTTCTAACTAAATCAGATACCACATATCCTCGGCTTGAAAACATAACAATCCAATTGACTCATAGATTTTGCCAGGAAGCCAGATGGTGGTAAAGGTTAAACTGTGAATTCACCGAATCTGATGAAATGGATATGGAAGTTAAGTGTGTAAACAGAATAAGACTCATGCTTTCAGTTTTTAACCAGTCAAAGCCATAAACTCGATCACTTATTAAACAAGAAAAAGGTGAATTCATATAGAGAAACATATGGTTTTGAAGCTGATTCCATTTATAAAACACATAGATAATGCAGAAAAGCTAAACGCATCCATACACAAATCACATAGACAGGAAAAGAATGACATGGTGTTTCATATTTTCATGAACTTTCTGCTCAATCAAAACCAAACCAATGTAATTGCAAAACAAAAGCTAAGACCGAGCCAAAGACAGTTCCAAAGACAACACAAATGCCTCAAAGATCGAACCTTTCTAAACAAAAAGAACCCAAAAACGTAAGTTTTGATTCAAGAACATCAAAAACACACCCCAATCTGTTCAGAGAAGAAAGATGAGAGCTGTACCTGAGAATGAGAGCTGTGGTGTAAGAATCCCAAGATGGTGAATGATAGATGAGTGAATTGAGTTGGGGAGAAGAGGGGAGGGGACCGAAGAGTGAATTGAGTTGTTGATTAATCGATTTTGAAAGAGGAGGAGGAGTGGAGGACTGGAGGAGGCGTCCGATTATCGGAAGTGCGTTTTTTTTTTTTAGGTTTAGGCTGAATATATGTACCTTGGGCTTATTTCAGCATTTTCTGGGTTGGGCTGCAGCCCAACCAGCCACTGAAGTGCATCCGTCCCTGTTTCTGATGGTGATGAATCAAGTATCAACTGTTCTACATTTTGTTTTTCCATTGGTAATAACCAAATTAAGGATTTACGTAGTTATTGTTTGTGTTTTTCCGATTCTGTTAGAATAATTCTCTATCTAGGTAGTTAGCTAATTAAAGAAGGATGATTTAATTTCCATGCCGGTTCTATTCAGCAATAGCAGCTCAAATTCAGTTGGACAGCGACAAGAGAGCATATTTAGTTATACTGCTTATCCATCTAACACCCTAGCCTACCGGATGTTGAATAATCTTTCTCGACCGATCTGTCGAAATTTATTAAATATTTTGCATACAGCTACAAAAAATCTATGTCTTGCTATAGCTGAGGGTATTACTAATGCTACTTGCCTAATAATGCTCATTTTCAAATTCATCATGAACAGATTATGAAGCTAGGTATGCCAAAAGTACTTGTGCTGGCCAATTGATTGATAGCGGAGTTCCCAACCTGAAGTGATCAGCTTCTGAATTAGAATAATATGGTCTAATTTTAGTTTTTGTTAGGGTATTGTTTCTTTTTGTTTTAAAACCTAATTTCCTCTGAAAAAAATAATCCTTAGTCTATTTTATGATTCGATGATTCTGAGTTCAATAACTCAATAAAATAGTTTTGTCTCCTAATATATGATAATTGTTGACATGAGTTATATCGTGTTGTATTAGGACTTGAGAATATTGTGTAATATTTTATTATAAATAGTTTCTTAATAGATTATGGTGTATCATGCATATAAACTCCATTCTTGGAGAAAACAAATTACAGTTTAGAAATTCCAAAGTTATTTTTGTCTTTTTGACTATGATTCGCCTAATCGAAATGTTTCTTCTAAGATATGCATAATCTTGTTTTTTCTAAAATATGCATAACCAACCATATCATGCATTGAGTGCGCGCGTCTCATATTTGTAATTAGATTTATATCAACTAACATCCCACCCGCGCGTGCCACACCTGGAATAATGACAAACATTTTGTGTTTAGGGAATTGGCTGCATAAGTTCTTGGAATAAATTTGTGTTCGTCACATACTTCTAATTTTCTGAGAATCATTAGCTTGAAAAGGGACGGTAAGAAAACACAAAGATGAAACGGGGAATTTGGAACTCGTATTTTCAAATTTGTAGCTGGAATTGGAGGTCTAGGTAAAGAATAATTAATGAAGTAATTAGCATATATATTATGAACCTCTGTATAAGTGGTTGCACTTACTATTACTTGCTTTGAAGCAAATCTTTAACTAATATGCACGTCTTGCCCTAAAACAATTAATTAATTAATTTTTTTTTCGAATTATTAATATTTAAGTTCTGAAAACATTTAAATTTGAATGCATCAGAGCTCTACATCATACATAATTACATATGCTATAATATTTATGCTTTTGAGGAAGAAGCAGATACATTAATGGTGCTTAGAAACAAAGGGAGAGATAAATGCAGGGAGATGCTCTGAGTTTATTAGGAAAGAAAACAAGACAATAAAGCCAGATTTCTGGTCGATCTCTCTAGCTAGATCGATCTTATAGATATATCGATATCCCCCTGTACGTCTCAGCTCGAGTGCCCGATAATATTTCCATTATGATCAAGCTAGTCATGATGAGCCAGATGCCTGGATCTATGAAACCCAAGCTAACCAAACATGGCAAACTTACACACAGAGATTGAGTAATCTGCGAAGCTTGAGTGCTACTGTACACAAACGTACGTGCATGAAGGTGTAACTGTGTCATTGTAAACTGGCAATGTCATAATGAATCTTTCCCAGTTGTTGAAGAAGCAGTTTCTATCGTTGGAAAAAGACCCTACAGAAGTAAATAACACAGTAAACCCTAATTTCAGTTTGTGTCCAAGCCTCGTGTACATTAGTACGTCGAGTGCAGGCTTTTTCAAGCTTTCGGGGGAAAGAAGAAGAAGAAGGTTAATGGTGATTTTCGATTCAAGTGTTGGGAAATGGAACTAAATTAATGGAGATCGACACGTACAGACTGAGAGGAGGTCCAGGCTCGTTCAGAGTATGGGTATCGGCATTGACTCCATCACCGACTACATGTCCTCCCATAAATCTTCAGCTTATTTATTTTTCCGATTTCTTCATTTTATATATATGTACTCTTCTTCCTCATAGCATTTCTCCATTTTCACTTGTAGGGTTCATTTTTTATTATATTAATTTGGTATATATATGAGTATATATCTCATTTGTGCAAAGTTTAAGCTAATTTGGATTCGTTTATACATTCATAGTCATGTTTCATAATTTTAACCATGTATTAGATTTGATTTAATGAGTTCTATCTTAGTGATTTTTTTCAATTATGCTTGAGCTTCAAACAGATGATCTAATTAAATCCTAATTAATAGACCTACAATTTAAATAGCACGTCCTGATAGTACGTAAAAAAAGTGGTTCCGCAAGAAATCTTTTCTTTTATCCACTTTTTCTTAACACGTACCGGCCGGAGCACCACAAACTCTAATGAAATAAATCAGAACAGAAAATGCCCCAGACTGTCTGGGTTGGACAGGCCGGTATTTACAGGTGAGCCGGTAGATGTAAGCATCACGTACTGTAGGGGCAAAAGTTTCCTCAGAAGCAGCAGGAATTCATAGCAAGCAAATGTGTTGAGGTTTATAACTGCTAGCTAGCTAGAGTAGTACTACTTGAAGGTCTTGGACTCTTGGATACTGCTGTATTATGTTTCTTGTTCATAGGGAGGCTAGGAAATTAACAAAGTATAATTATTAATTTGAAAGTGAATTATAGAGAGAGAGGAAGCTGAACTTGCAAATCAAAAGAGATATGCAAGAAAACAAAACGTAATGATATGGCTTTATGTATGTGTATATCCAATATGAATGTTCGATCATAAGCATATTTCGTGTGTATGACACTTTTCGAGATGAATTTAGGTATTTTGTCGATTCAGAACTATTTAGATGCATTCGCAACTTTAAGAATGCATGCAATTACATGAATTCAGAATTTGGTTTAGGCTTAGTTTTGAGACTGTTTTAGCTTTTGGGATTAATGTATGGTGTTTGGTAAAGTTTTTAAAAGCTGTTTTTGGCCAAAATAGCTTTCTCTAAAAGCTGAAATCGAAAAGCTAGAAAATAGAGCTTTGAAAAGCAGCTTTTGAAGAAAAACACGGTGAAAACAGTGTTGTTCTAATGAATGCATTGTAGTTGCAATATTAATAGACTCTAATATATTTTGTGTAATAGTTCCATTTGATTATGGTGGAAAATACTTTGTCTAATATTTTATATGAATTGTGTTTAATATTTAAGAATTATTTGTAAATTTTTTATTTGGTCCAAACAACTAGTCATACATTGCAAAAAAATTATACCAAAATAATTGCACAAAACCATAGTCTATAATTTAGAGAAGTAATATTCATTTTCATAAAATTTTAAATATTTATGATTATTTTAGTAATTACACCCACTAAAAATAATTTTTACTTAGAACTTACCAAACACAAAAAATTACTTTTCGTTCTCACAGCACTTTTGAAAACAGTTTACCAAACACCTAAACTGCTTCTTCTCACAGCAAGTTCAAAAGCTATTTTGCTCACAGCTGATTCAAAAGTCATTTTGCTCAAAGCACAGCTGTCCCAAACTAAGCCTTAGTTTTTATTGTATGCACTTGTTTTCCCAGACAACCACCTTATGTTATATATACCTAGGGGCCGCTTTGGGCCAAGACAAACTAGGTCCAACCTAGAACCCCTAATTTTAAGGGTCTATTTTTTAATATATTTATTTGAAGTAAGACAAGATATATAATAAAGATATATTTGTTCAAGGAAGGTTAATTTCATAACTTCCGTGGTGTGTCTTGTCCTAATAAGGCTAGTAGCCTAGATACTTTATTAGATAGAGAATTCCTGATTCACAGGGATACTTGATGTAATGCCTATATAAAGGCCTCCTTATCAATCAATAAAGACACAGTTTACTGTCAATCTATTTCTCCTAGAACACGTTATCAGCACGTTGCTCTAGCCTCCCGTCTAATAGCCCTAAAACCCTAAAATCCTGATTTCTGAAATTTTTTTTCCGAAACCCTAATCTCGACCCCCGACCGCCGTCCTTACTTCCGGCACCGTCGGTCCATTCTCGGCAGTACCTGCGCTGCCGACCTGCCTCCCTGCCGCGCTGTACCTTCACGAGCTGCTCCTCCTCTGCCTCTCGGCAGACCGGCTCGCCAGCAGCCCTCCCTTGTGTGCTATTCTTTGCAAGCATTCCTCGAAGACCAAAATTGCTCGCAAGCCAAGCAAGCGGCTTTTCAAGCCTAGTTCGTTGCTGAGAAGACATCAAGAAGAATCGAAGAAAACAAGCTTCCCCAAGAGTCAAGTTTCGTTTGATCAAGCTTCTCTTGAAGAGGTAAATATTTTATAAACGTTCCTGCTTCTGAATTTTCAATAGTTCGGTTTTGTTTTTCTTCCGGGACCTTTCCGTGTCCCTGCTACCTCATCCCGATTCTATCGCTGCTCGGGACGGCATACGGGGATTTAGTCACCTCGGTGCCAACATTTATTGGGGTAACTGTGATGTTACCGGCCACCGTTATGCTTGTGACTGTGATGTCACTGTGAACCATAACGTATTCTTTTTGAAAAGAAAACAAAGGGAAGATATCGATTGTGACTTGAAGTCACGTTAAGCATCGATTTATGTGACCATGATATATCTTGGCACTGTTCTAAAAGAACAATCAAACTTGATTAGTATTCAAATATACTAACGTCTCCCTGTTTGTGTTATGTAGATGGCTGACACTCAGCGTCCAGAATTTGACATCTTGGATGTCCAAGGCAAGGAATACAAGAGGTGGATCTCAGATGTAGAGAACACCTTCATTGGTAAAAGATTTACCGCCACCATCAACCCTCCTGAGGATGCAAGCTTACAAGCTTCTCCTGAACAGAAAGCACAAGCCCTGATGTTTCTCAGGCGCCATATCCATCCAACACTCAAGAAGCAATACCTGAGGAAAACCGATCCCAAAGAGCTATGGGATATCCTCAAGGACCGCTTCGAAAATGTGCATGACGCACAACTCCCAGACCTCATGTCCGATTGGGAGCAAATCCGCTTATTGGATTTTGAATCCGTCCAGGAATATCATCAGACTATGCTAAACTTGCAATCTGATTTGAGCTTTTGTGGGGTCGAAAAGACTGATGACGATATGATGGAGAAGACTTTCACGACGTTCCCAGAATCTGCGTCCATGTTGTTGCATCAGTACTGCGATCTTCGTGAGAAAGGCACTATCAAAACCTTCAGTGATTTGATGAATGTGCTTCAAAGAAAGGAGAGGTACCATGAGTTGATTCTTACCACCAATAAGAGGTCTCGAGGACCGAAATTCATTGCGGAATCTCATCAAGCCCGTGGTAAAGCTTCTAAGCAAAAGCATCAACCTCATGAACGTCAAGCACCACCACCACGTACGCCAAGAGCAACACGTGGTGGACGAGGAGGGAGAAGAGGCGCCGGCCGTGGCCGACAGCTTTCTTGGACAAGGGATGGTGGCGGCGCCGCCGCTCCCAGAGGGAGGAACAGTTTTGGTTCCGGTCCCAGGCGTGGTGGCCATACGCCGAACAATGCTTCGGCTCCTTGCTTCAAATGTGGCTCTAAGAATCATCTTCAACGCGATTGCACAGCAAGTAGAGAGATTCAAGCCGCTTACAAGAAATACAAACAATACATAGAACAAGAAACAAACTATGTAGGAGACTTTGAGGAAGAAGAATACGATGAGGAAGATACCAACTTCACCATCGATGACTTCCAACCTACCAAGAAACGTAGGACTCAGGAGTATGATACTCCGGATTATGAATAAGTATTTGACTTAGGTCATGAGATACATGTTCAAGTTTGATTTTGATTGTTATTTTGACATAATATAGTCAATAAATCACGACTTTGTTCGATAAGTCGCTCTATTTAGAACAACCTTGATGTATTTTTGAGTTATCATCAAAAAAATCTCTCTTATTCTACGAATGATTTGAGATTTTTACATCCCTATGAAAGCATAAATGGTTCAATGCGTCCAATTCTCAATGGCATAATTATTTTGAGTTCACCACAGTTCTGGTGATGTTAACTCATATCCGAAATAAGATCACAAAGACAAATGAGAGACTCGCGAGAAATCGCGTTGCACATTAGGCCAGCCATTCGCCAACAAGGCTGCGATTCGCCAGGCCTCGCTCGCCATGGCTACTGGCCAACTTGGCTACGATCCGCCAGGCCTCGCTCACCATGGCTACTGGCCAACTTGGCTACGATCCGCCAGGCCTCGCTCACCATGGCTACTCGCCAACTTGGCTGGGATCCGCCAGGCCTCGCTCACCATGGCCACTCAGCCGCTTGGCCGAGACTCGCCAAGCCTCGCTCGCCAATGCCACTCAGCGCTTGGCCGCGACTCGCTAGGCCTCACTCACCATGGCCACTCGCCAGCTTGGCCCAACACCGAATCCGGTTTTTGTAACCAACATCGATAGCCTATCAAACAAATGCAACTTTTGCATCAATGGCTCGGCAACGACGTGTCTTCGGACTCGCCATGCTTCGGATTTAGCTCAACCGTCGCATCGTATTGCCTCCATGCCCGACCGGCCTTCACCACTCGCCTTGCTTCAGCTCGGCCTCAGGGTAGCTTCGGCCTTACCACAGCTTCAGCTTTGGCTTGGCCCCGGCCTTTGCCTTGGCCTCGGCCTTGGCTCGGCCACGCCACCTACGACGGTGTCCGGTCTCAATCTCTGACCTAGGCTATGTTAACTCTCAATGTTGGTATTCGGTGATTAAAATAAGGCTTATCTCTTTCTCTCAAGTTATGTCGATGCCATGACTATGTTATTGGCCTTAATGCACTTCATTTTGTGATGATATATTGCTTCAGTACACTTACTTTAAAGTGTCCGCCAAAGTCTAAAGTAGACTATTGATTCAATTTACATTGTTTTTGTAGATGTATCAAGGCGAGATTGAGTGTTTGTTGGATTGTGCAACAACTCACACGATTCTGAGGAATCGGCAATTGTTTTTGGATTTTTCGCCAAGAGAATTGTCGTTATCTACGATGACAGGAACTGGACCCGTAATTAAGGTTCGTGGCACTGCTCAATTCTTATTTCCAAATGGCACTGAAATTCGGGTAGAGGACGCCCTATATGCGCCTAAGGCGCCAAGAACCTTGCTAGCTTTCAAGGATATGCGTGACAACGACTATCACCTCAGCACTTATGTTGACAATGGAACTGAATATCTGTTGATCACCTCCACTGAGAATTTGCGTACTCGCATTGTGGAGAAGTGTAAGCGTGTTCGAAATGGCATGTATTTCACAACCATTTGAGCAAATGAATCCCATGTTGTTGTCCTATGCGATTCAGATGCTTACAAGCTTTGGCATGAGAGACTCGGTCATCCGGGTCGTGATCTGATGATTCGTATTCTGAAATGCTCCCAGGGTCATCCGTTTTTCAGATCACAAAAGCACAGAGGGCGCCTCGGCCTCGGTTCGGCCGCCATGCCGTCGATAGCCGCCTCTCGGCTCCAAGGAGAGGTTCGGCCTCCTCCTGCTTCTCATGCTTATGTAGCGATGTCTAATGCTCATCGTTCGTTTTGCAAAGCTTGTTCACTAGCAAAACTTCAAGCAAGACCATCTTTTGCTATTGATAATAACCAGAATATTCCGTTCCTACAACGAATACAAGGTGATATTTGTGGACCTATAACACCAGAATGCGGACCATTTAGATATTTCATGGTTCTGGTTGATGCGTCAACGCGTTGGTCACACGTAGCGTTGTTGTCCACAAGGAATGCTGCATTTGCTAAAATCCTAGCTCAGATCATTAAGCTTCGGGCTCACCACCCGGACAATCCGATTAAGTCAATCAGACTGGATAATGCTGGAGAGTTTACGTCAAAGTGTTTTGATGACTATTGCATGTCAGTTGGGATTGAAGTTGAACATCCGTGCCCCACGTTCATTCTCAGAACGGTCTTACAGAAGCCGCTATCAAGAGACTACAGCTTGTAGCTAGGTCCCTTGTCATGGCCACTAACTTGCCGGTTTCGGCATGGGGATATGCAATATTACATGCAGCTATGCTTATTCGTCTACGACCCATAGATAGCCAACCATTTAGTGCGTACCAGTTGGTAACTGGTTACGAGCCTGATATTTCGCATCTGCGTACTTTTGGTTGTGCCGTATATGTGCCTATCACGCCTCCACTGCGTGCCAAGATGGGTCCACAACGACGATTAGCTATTTATGTTGGATATGAACCACCAACAATTGTCCGCTACATAGAGCCTATGACATGTGATCTGTTTACTGCAAGATTTGCAGATTGTCACTTTAATGAGACATTCTTCCCGCCGTTAGGGGGAGATGGGGCCGCATCCGTCCCTAATGAACGTCAGGAATTGACGTGGTTCTCTCCCACTATGACTCATTATGATCCCCGTACGTCTCAGTGTGAGACCGAAATACAACGCATATTGGAACTACAAAGGGTGGCGGATTCGATGCCCGACTCCTTTACTGATATTGCGAAAGTGACAAGATCAACCATACCTGCTGCGAATGTACCTGCAAGGCTCAACATTCCTCGCCATGCGTGAGCACGCGCCGCCGGTCTCGGACCCGCAGCCCTAGGTGCCATCGGCAGCCTAGGCTCGGCACCTCCAAGTGGAGGGCCGGCGTCGACTTCGGATTCTCCTAGAAAGAGGGGGAGACCAATCGGTTCCAAGGACAATGTACCTAGGAAGAGGGCATGTGTCCAGGAACAAAGCGATCCGTTCATCATCGATACTGTGACGCCGTCACACGAGATTGTCTCCGACTATACCTATGTCCAAGAATCAACTCTGAATCATCTGGGGGACGCCTCAGACTCACCGTTGATGTTGGAGAACAAGGAAATCTCACTAAACTACTTATGCATGCACAATCTTATGGAAAGGAATTCCATGTATATCGATGATGCATTCGCCTACGCCGTTGCTCAAGAAGTCATTGACGACGACGATATGGAACCCTGCACTGTTGATGAGTGTCAACGTCGGGCGGATTGGCCGAAGTGGGAAGAAGCAATCCAGGCTGAACTAGACTCTCTAAAGAAAAGGCAAGTATTCGGACCGGTTGTGCCTACACCGCCGAACGTGAAGCCTGTTGGACATAAATGGGTCTTTGTCAGAAAGCGCAATGAGAATGGTGAAGTCCAGCGATATAAAGCTCGACTCGTGGCGCAAGGTTTTTCTCAACGCCCTGGAATTGATTATGAGGAGACGTATTCTCCTGTCATGGATACTATTACCTTCCGATACTTAATCAGTTTGGTAGTCTCAGAGAGACTCAATATGCAGCTTATGGATGTTGTAACAGCGTATCTTTATGGGGATCTAGATACGGAGATGTACATGAAAGTGCCAGAAGGACTTTCGTTACCCAAGTCAAGTGAGCAAAAACCACGAAGTTCATTTGCTATCAGGTTGAGACGATCTCTATATGGACTCCGACAATCTGGTAGAATGTGGTACACACGGTTAAGTGATTACTTGATTGGGAAAGGATACAAGAATGATGAGTTGTGTCCTTGTGTGTTCATAAAGAGAACAAGTTCAGGATTTGCCATTATAGCTGTCTATGTTGATGATATGAACATCATTGGAACTCTAAATGAGATCAATGAGACCGCTAGCTACTTGAAATCCGAATTCGAGATGAAAGGTCTGGGAAGGACTCGGTTTTACCTAGGCTTAGAACTAGAGCACCGAAGTGGTGGAATCTTTATACACCAATCTGCATATGTCTGAAAGATGCTCAGGCGATTTAACATGGACAAAGTAATGCATCCTACAGGCACTCCCATGGTCGTTAGAAGTCTGGATATCAACAAAGATCCCTTTCGTCCGAAAGAAGATAACGAAGAGGTCTTGGGAGCTGAATATCCATATCTTAGTGCAATTGGAGCTTTGTTATACCTAGCATCCTACAGGCACTCCCATGTACTAGACCAGACATTGCTTTCTCAGTGAACTTGTTAGCTAGATTTAGCTCTGCGCCAACACAACGTCATTGGGTTGGAGTCAAGAACATCTTTCGATACCTTAAAGGAACCCTTGACATGGGCTTGTACTATCGATACACTCATCAGGATTTGACACCTAGTCGATCTCTTGCATCCAACAGCACAAACCGTGGCTCGGATCGCCACCGGTCATTCGCCAAGACTGGCTTTGGCTCAGCCATCCGCCATCCTGCAGCCATATCCGCCAACATATCCGGACCCGAGGATGCTAAGTCGTGGTCCCGATATGGCTTTGGCAATACCCCCTCCTACTCAGATACACCAAATGATGTGATGGTAGGATTTGCTGATGCTGGATATTTATCAGATCCACACAAAGGACGTTCCCAAACCGGTTATGTTTTTACCATTGGGAATACGGCGATATCTTGGAGATCAACCAAGCAAACCCTTGTTGCTACCTCCTCGAACCATGCTGAGATTATTGCACTACATGAAGCAGTCAAAGAATGTGTTTGGCTCCGCTCAGTTATATCTCACATTCGAGAGTCTAGTGGACTTGAGTCTACTACGATGGGTCCAACTTGCATATTTGAAGATAATGCAGCATGCATTGAGCAGATGAAGTTGGGATACATCAAGGGTGACAATACTAAACACATTTCGCCTAAGTTCTTCTACAATCAGCAGCAGCAAGAGACTTTGAATATCCAAGTGAAGCAAGTCAGCTCAAAAGATAATGCAGCTGATCTGTTTACTAAGTCTCTACCCAAATCTACATTTGTGAAGCATGTAAAGCGCATTGGAATGTGTCGCTTATCCGAACTCGAAGACTGACTGATTATCAGGGGGAGTTCTCTTCTAGACTTCAGGGGGAGTCTAATCATGCATGTCTCACATACTTGTAGTTGGTGTGTTGTACTCTTTTCTCTTAGACCATGCTTTTATTTTTGCCCAAGAGGTTTTTGTTTGCTGGCAAAGGTTTTAACGAGGCAACAGTTCATGCACCATTGAGGACGCGACACAAGGGGGAGTGTTCAAGGAAGGTTAATTCCGTAACTTCCGTGGTGTTTCTTGTCACTACCAGAAAAGGGGTTATAGCCGACGATATTGGAAAAAACGGCCGACGAAATAGTACTTCGTCGGCTATAAGGGGTCATAGCCGACGAATTACTATTTCGTCGGCCATATCGTCGGCTATAACATTATAGCCGACGAGTTGTCGGACGTCGTCGGCTATAACTATAGCCGACGAAAATTTTTTTGTTATAGCCGACGAGGAGGGTATTCGTCGGCTATAACTCTTATATCAGATCCATTCTGCAGCATCGAGCTCATTCGTCGAAAACATTTCGAAAACGCTCTGAAATCGTCCAAAACCTCGGCCATAAGCTTGAAAGGTACGTATATTGCTGTGTGTGTTGATTTAGTTGGTTATATGCAGAGGTGTGTTAATTTAGAGTTTAATTAGAATAAATGTGTGATTAATTTGATATATATATATATATATATATATATGTGTGTGTTAAGATGAGATTATTAATGGGTTGATATGTTGGTTAGATAGAATTGAAGTTTTGTTGAAGATTAGTGATTGATTGTTGATTTATAGGTGATTTTAGATGAATTTGATGAAAAAATGTATATATATATTAATTAATTTAATTGTAATTAAAAATATATTTTTGGTATATATAAAAAATACATTGTGTTTAATTAATTAGGGAGATTGACGATGTTTTAATTAATTTAGGGATGCATGTGTATATATATATATATATATATATATATATATATATATATATATATATGTGTGTGTGTGTGTGTGTGTGTGTGTAATGATGAATTTTTTAATTAATACGTACGTACGTACGTACGTAGTACGTGCATATATACATATCTATATATAGCTATATTTATTTCTTGAATTTACAGGATGGACAAGAGTTGGATTACCCTTGGAAGATGGGATCAGGCGTATCATGATGGAGTTAGGAGTTTCCTGGATTTTGTGATGGCTAACTGTGGAGACACTACACTTCATTATTGTCCGTGTAAAAAGTGCAAGTGTGCCACCCCACGACACCGGTTTTCCATAGAGACAGTGGAGCAACACTTGGCCAGATATGGATTTTGGGTCCTATACACTAATTGGATTTATCACGGTGAACCAGAGTTTGCGGGTCCTCATGATCATGGACAATTTGCCGAGAGAGGGAGCTCCTCCAATGATCCAACAACGAACTGGATCAACGATATGTTTCCTCGTGAGAGCGGTGTCTTTGATGAAGCACCAGATGTGCAACTCCCTCCTCCGGAGATGGAGTGTTTCCCTGATATTGAGCCACTCGAGCCATTACCCCGATCTCCGGTCAACACAAGTGGTATGGAAAAGTACAACAACCTGATCGCATTGCAACAGACTCCGTTGTACCCCGGATGCAGTAAGACTGTCCTTGAATCTGTCATGGGAGTGATGAAGATCAAAACGGAGAACAAAGGCACTGTCAAATCGGTTGATGATTGGCTGAAGATATGGGGTGGGGCGATGCCCCCCGGACATCGGCTTCCTACCAGTCATCATAAGGTGCGACATATCCTTAAAGATCTCGGCCTTTCCTACATCAAGATTCATGCATGCAAATACGATTGCGTTCTGTTTTACGGAGAAGGACTTGCAGATCTTGAATACTGCCCAGTATGCAATACAGAGCGGTATAAGTTCACTCCTAAAGGGAACAAGAAAGCTGTGAAGATACTTCGGTACTTCCCGCTGATTGATAGGCTCGAGCGGTTGTTCATGTGTGTTTTCACGGCCAAAGCTATGAGATGGTGGGCTGAGAGGAATGTGCCTGACGATGACACCCTTAGACATCCCGCCGACGGAGAGGCTTGGAAGAAGAATGTGTTGGAGTTTCCTGAATTTGCATCAGAGGTTCGAAATGTTTGGCTAGGGCTATCATCCGACGGTTTCAACCCTTTTGGCAAGAAAGAGCTTCAGTACAGTGTGTGGCCAGTTATTTTGATTCCGTACAACTTTCCACCGTGGATGTGCATGAAGAAGGAATATAACATGCTCACATTGTTGATTCCAGGCCCAGGTTATCCGGGAAAGTGTCTCGATGTGTATTTGAGACCCGTAATTGAGGAGCTTCGGTACTTGAGTCTGAACGGCCACCTGGTCTACGACCGGTTCAAAAATGAGATGTTCCGGATGCGTGCCATGCTTGTTGGCACGATCAGTGACTTTCCTGGGAGGGGTATGTTGTCGGGCAGCGTCACCAGGGGTTACAGGGCTTGTTCAGAGTGCATGACTGTTGATTGCTCCAGTCCTCATTGCAGCAAGATTGTCCAGATGCGTCACCGTCGTTGGCTTCCGCATGACCATCCATTTAGGGACGATGCACAGGCTTTTGATGGGACTGAAGAAAGGGGCTGGGCACCCGAGCAATGGATAGGGGAGGAAATATTGGCAGTGTTGAATGAGTATGACTTTGGTCGGCTTAGCAATCATCCCGATGTGTTGCGCACGATTCCAGAGAGGCCGGATCGGTATAGGTTCTGGTCACACAAGAGCATCTTATGGGAACTTCCTTATTGGGCCAGGTTGGCTACCAGATACTACCTGGATGTCATGCATATAGAGAAGAACGTGGGTGAAGCCGTGGTTGGCACAGTTTTGAATTGGGAGAAGAAAACAAAAGACACCCCCAAGGCACGCGTTGATCTGAGAAATATGGGACTACGGGACCATTTGTGGTTGAGAGAGTGCAGGAGCAAGATGCCCCAAGCTCCTTACACCGTCACCAGGGACCAGAAACATGAAATCTTTGGATGGCTGAGTAATGTCAGGTAACTTTTTATTAGGCATGTATTCCCTAAAGAATCTATATGTTGTTGGACGACTATATATGCATGAAATCTAATTTTTGTTAATGGCTATGCAGGTATCCTTATGGCTATGCGGGTAACATAAGCAAGTGTGTTAACTACCGAGACAACAAGATGTACGGATTGAAGAGTCACGACTGCCATGTACTGCTTCAACGCCTCTTCCCTATTTTCATTCGAGCGTACTTGGAGGATGAAGTGGTTGAGCCGTTGGTGGCGTTGTCAAGATTCTTCCAGAAGTTATGCGCTAGAGAAGTTAGAAAATCAGACCTCATGAGAATGCATGAGGAAATCGTTTTTATCTTGTGCAAGTTCGAGAGGATATTTCCCCCAAACTTCTTTGACATCATGCCTCACCTGATGATCCATCTTCCCCAACAATTGTTGCTTACCGGTCCCGTACACTACACTTGGATGTATCCCATCGAAAGGTACATGTTATTCATAAATTTGATTTATACATGTTTTTAAATAAAAGTTGCATGCTCTTAACATGCACTTGTTAACCTTGCAGACAACTTGGAGACTACAAGAAATATGTGCACAATAAATCTGCGCCTGAGGGGTGTATTGCTGAAGCTTACATTGCGCATGAGTGTGTAACGTACGCCAAGTTGTACTTGGGAGCGATGGAGGACCCCCCACAACATCCAAGTCGAGATGACCCCGAGTTCAACCTATCTATCGTCGCCAACTCTGTTGTACCATACGAAAGCTTCAAGAAGAAGGGTGTGGACAAGTTGTCTGACCATGAGGTAGGGATTGCCCACTGGTGGGTTCTAATAAACTGTCCGGAGGTACAATATTGGAAACGAACCCATCTTCACTGCAAGGAAGTTCGCGGTGATGTCGAGTACCACAACACGACGTTTGCAGACTATTTTCCACAATGGGTAAGTTAGATGGCTTTCTTTTACAGTTCCCTATTCTTTAATCATAAACACACCAACTGATTTGAGTTATATTTTTCAGCTGATGCAAGTGGCTGCGAGGGGTGGTCATACAAATTACTCAGAGGAATTGAGGCTGTTGTCGATGAAGCCGATATCTTCCACAGTCCGCCCAATGTGTGATGTCAACGGCGTTAAGTATATATGTGAAGCTAGAGACGGGGAACGCAAAACACAGAATTGTGGGGTGATGGTCGATGGTGCAGAGGGGGGCGTGGATTTTTACGGTGTCCTACAGTCAGTTGTTGAACTCATTTATGGGAACCGCATGAAAGTCCACTTGTTCAAGTGTCGATGGTTTGATACTAGGCCGCACCGCATACGGATCGATCAGTACGGCATACTTTCGGTGAATACCGCCACTAGTGTGTATGAAGATGACCCCTTTGTTTTCGCCACAGCGGCCAAAAAGGTCTTTTATCTTGACGATCCATTGAACAAAGGCACGTGGAAGGTAGTTAACCATGTGTCTCAGCGAGACATATACAGTGCTACCACACTTGGTGTGAGCACAGAGTGTCAAGAAGCGACCGCATACCAAGAGCCGGACGCCGGCGACATTCCGGAATCCTCCACCATCCGCGATAATAATGTGACGCCGGGCAGAGTGGTTCGACTTCCTAGGGGTCAGGTGCCCATGTATGATGTTAATCCGAATCGTCTATATCAGGCAGACGATGACTCAGACGACGAGTACGAGCACCGGTTGCCAGATATTAACTACTATACTACGTCTGACTCAAGTGATGAGGATGATTCTGATTATCATCCTTAGTATACTGTTTATGTATGTATTTGTGTACGATGGTACATGCATGTATGAATACATTTTTCGTCCTTAATTACCGTTTTCCTAGTTTATGGGAAATTGTATTGAATTGTTTGTGCGATGTTCAGGAATTTATCAGGTGAAATAGGCAATTTTCAGGCCCTAAATGGCAAATTTTCGGAAAGATAAGCATTATAGCCGACGAAATGGACCATACTTCGTCGGCTATAATGCCCATTCTGGTAATTTAATATGCAAGTCGTCGGCTAACGACAAAATGTTGAAGGTCGTCGGCTAAAGTATAGCCGACGACCTGTAATTCGTCGGCTATAACCCCTGGCCCGGATGTTGACCGAAACCATTGCTTGATCCTTCAAATGCAAAAGTGTCGTGAAATAAGATACGACCGAAATATTGAAATACGTCTACGGTTGAAAAATGGGAAGATTCCGACAAAATCTGTGTGCCGAATGTTGCGGTTAGCTGTTTTTTACTTCCGTTTTCCTATGGGTAGCCTGAGGGTCGGTAAAAATTTTGAGGAAAATTTTTATACGATTAGTTGCGTCTCATCGATCTGAAACTATTCTCTGTTGAAGGTCAGGCCAAAAAACGTCATCTAGACGGGCCAATTTCCGTTTTAAAGCGTTTAGAGGTTTGACTTTGCAGTTTGACCGTACCGATCGAGCCTTTAACGTTGTCAGATGTAGTTGGAATTTTTTTCATACATGTATTTAATCTTAACGGTGATATCTGACGGTTGGAATAGATTTTCCAAACTTTTAGATTCGAAATCGGAACATATGCACTAATGTTCCTTAACTTGTTTACTAAGTGTTTAAGTGAATGTATAGTTTCAAATAGTTGCTATACGTAGACCCTTCAAATGCAAAAGTGTCGTGAAATAAGATACGACCGAAATATTGAAATACGTCTACGGTTGAAAAATGGGAAGATTCCGACAAAATCTGTGTGCCGAATGTTGCGGTTAGCTGTTTTTTACTTCCGTTTTCCTATGGGTAGCCTGACGTTCGGTAAAAATTTTGAGGAAAATTTTTATACGATTAGTTGCGTCTCATCGATCTGAAACTATTCTCTGTTGAAGGTCAGGCCAAAAAACGTCATCTAGACGGGCCAATTTCCGTTTTAAAGCGTTTAGAGGTTTGACTTTGCAGTTTGACCAAAGAATAGCCGACGACATACTTAACTTCGTCGGCTAAACTCTTGCGATCCGCGCCGTTTCATTGTCCGCCGTTGGATGGGCGAGATCTGACGGCTGCTGAGAGCGTGAAGTATAGCCGACGAGATTCATATTATAGCCGACGAGATTCATATTATAGGCGACGAAATAACGACTTCGTCGGCTATAATCGGCCCGCAAAGCCCAACTTCGGCCAGGCCCGGATTTCGGGTCAGAGTATAGCCGACGAAATTCGTCGGCTATAGTATAGCCGACGAATTACAATTAAATCGTCGGCTATAGTCCACACTATAGGCGACGAAATCCATACTTCGTCGGCTATAACCGGCCCGCAAAGCCCAACTTCGGCCCGGCCCGGATTTCGGGTCAGAGTATAGCCGACGAATTTCGTCGGCTATGACTATAGCCGACGAATTAAAATTAAATCGTCGGCTATAGTCCTTCGATTTAAACCAAAACAAAGGCGCCTCTCCCTCATTCTGCATAAACCCTAAAAATGGATTTCGCCGCCCACCACTCCCCGACGCCGACCGACCGCCGATCTGGAGCCTCCCCGACGCCAATCTGCTATCCCCAGCCCCATCCCACCCGTCCCCGCCCCGGCCCCCTCCTTCCCGAGCCCTCCCCGACCCGAAAACAGCCCCCGAACGGCAACGCCACAGCCGCCGCCCCTAGCCGCCGTCGCTGCTGCACCGCACCACCTCCCCTAGCCGCACCACCATGTCAGGTAGTCCCGCTCTCCCTCATTTATGGTTTTTGGAAATTTTGTGGAATTTTGTGGTTTTGTGGAATTTATGGATTTTGTGAAATTTTATGGTTTTTGTGAAATTATGTGGAATTTAGGGTTGTTGTGCAATTTATGGAATGTTGTGGAATTTTTGTTAATTTTGTGTAATTTTGTGGAATTTTTAGGAGGATATATATATATATATATATATATATATATTTCGGAATATATATATATATATAATTAGGTATAAATATATTTATGTATATATATAATTAGGTATATATATATTTAATGAAGTTTTTTATTTTGTTGTGAAATTTATGGAATTTTGTGGAAATTTTTTTAATGTTGTGGAATTTTTGTTAATTTTGTGTAATTTTGTGGAATTTTTAGGAGGATATATATATATATATATATATATATTTCAGAATATATATATATAATTAGGTATAAATATATTTATGTATATATATAATTAGGTATATATATATTTAATGAAGTTTTTTATTTTTTTGTGAAATTTATGGAATTTTGTGGATTTTTTTTTAATTTTGTGGAATTAACAACGATTTGTAGGAGGATATATATATATATATATATATATATATATATATCTATATATATATATTTCGGAATATATATATCTATATATATATATATATAATTAGGTATAAATATATTTAGGTATATATATAATTAGGTATATATACATTTAATGAAGTTTTTAATTTTTTTGTGGAATTTTTGTGAAATTTATGGAATTTATATACTAATTGTGCAGGAAACCGCCGCGCTGTAGACCGATGGCTTGGCAGACCGACCGAGAGCGACCCTGACGCTCAGGCAGGAGCCAGCCGTGGGGGGAGCGGATCCAGCGGTCGTCGGGGCCTAGGCCGGCCTATGAGTCGACGAGAGGAGACCTTGATGGGATTGACCCCGAGCGATCCACGTGGGGGCTCCTCGTATGAGTCGACGAGAGCGGGCCCTGACTCGAGTGTCGGAGGAGGACGCAGAGCCACCAGACCCCAGTGCACTTCAGCACTGTTCCAGGATCGGCAGCCGACCCCACCGAGCGCCGATCTGGACCCTCCAGAGATGCTCCCTGTCCCCCCATAGCGACAGCATTCACAGCTACGTGGCCCACCGTCAGGGGGATCAGGCCCCTCAGGGTCCACGCCCCGTATGTCTCTGCCATCGGGGATGTACATGGTCAAGTTCCTCCCTGCCATCCCCGAGTACGACGCCAGGGGGAGGCAGATTTGGAGGCACGACCGGCCCCACGAGATTCCCTGGGAGGAGGCCTACGTCCACAGGCCTTTCGACTCAGAGGACTGCCGCGGCCTGTGGTGTGTTCATGAGAAGGACAAGCAGTACAACGACGCAGGTAATTGGTTAGTTTAATTAATTATTTAGATTGTTTAATTAATTATTTAATTAGTTAGTTTAAATAATTATTTAACTATGTATTCATTTTAATTATGAAACAGGCGTCCTCGTAAATAAACCCGCGGGGACGAGACGGACCAGAGGGCCAGCGAACATGTCGACCCTGGAGAGGGAGCTCGCCGGTGGGATCAGGGAGATCCTGCCCGGTCCCGGTGAGGATGGACGCCCGATTGAGAGGAGAGACATCACCACCGAGTATATCAACGCGACGGGCATGCTCGTGAGGGACAGGGTCCCACTGTTGTGGCCCGACTGGGGCTCTGTGCCAGATGACATCAAGGCGCGAGTGTACAATGCACTGTCGGTGAGTTAAATCGTATTTTTATTATAGAAAATAAACATTTATGAATTCAGTCCTTATAACTATATAAAAATATTTTCTAATTAATTTATAATATTGCAGCAATGGTTTAGAGTCCATCCTACCTTGGACTGGTGGAGAGACGAGCAGCTGAAGAACAGGTTATGTGTTTCGCTTTTTTTTTGTATAAATATATTTATTGCCAGTGTACGAATATATCTAACAGTTGTGTTTTGTTAATATAGGTACTCCGAGTGGAAGAACGAGCTGTCGACGCACTACAGGACGTACCATGTGGAGCAGCGCTTGGGGCGCGGTGCAACCCCCCACGAGTTCCGGTACAGGGAGTATGAGTGGCTATGGCTGGTAGCCTACTTCGGGAGCGACAGGGTCTCGGTAAGAAAATTTAGTCTGCTAGTATATAACTTTTTAATGTTATTTAATAATTAAATTATGTAGTTACTTAATTAAATTAATTAGTTAGTTAGTTATTAGTTATTAAATTAAGTTAGTTGGTTAGTTACATAGTTAGTTAGTTCGTTACTAAATTAAATTAGGTAGTTAGTAAGTTAGTTAGTTACTAAATTAAATTAGTTAGTTAAGTAGTTACTAATTAAATTAAATTAGTTAGTAACTAAATTAGTTAATAATTTTATTTTGGTTAGTTCCTAATATTTTAATTTAGTTACTAATTTATATTTGCGTTTATATGTTCGTTCTTATAATACAGAAAATCTCGAAGACGAACAGCGACAACCGCAAGAGGAACGAGCACCCCCACCACGGCGGCGCCCGCTCCTGGAGGCAGTGGGCAGAGATTGCGAGGAGGGACCGACCGCTGAGGCAGTTGTCGTGGATTCATGCGCAGATGTATCCGGGGCGTCCCGACCAAGTGGTAAGTATTCGCCCATCTTCAATAAAAGTGTTTCATTAAATTAATTTATATATTTTTTTTATTAATTGGTTTATTATATTTTCTTGTCAATTAGGCGGAAATAGATGCGGAGACCGACGCGATCACCTTCGGGATCGTGCGAGACACCCTGGGGGAAGGGGCGTCCGACGAGGCGATCGCGGAGTTTGCCTCCACGATCGACACCCTTAAGCCGCGCTTGGCCTCTCAGATCATGCACGCGGCGGTAGGGACGGGCAACAACTACTTCTACCAGAGAGGCTTAGGCGCGGCGGGAGATGGGGTTCTCAAGTACACGCCGGCCAATCCCAGCACGCAGCGTGCGGCTTCGACGAGAGGAGACTTGCAGACGCAGCTGCAGAGGACTCAGGCGGAGTTGGCGAGGGCGGTGGAGGCGCTCCAGCAGGCGGAGTTGGCGAGGGCCGCGGAGGCTTCGGCGCAGCAGGCCAGAGACGCATCTGTGGCGGAGATGTACCGATGGATGCAGCAATCTTGGGAGGCCCAGCAGGCTGGACTCTAGCCCCCGCCTCCGCCACAGATGCCCCAGTTCGTCGTCCCCACTCCCCCCCCCCCCCCCCCCCCCCCCGCATCGGAGTACGCCAGGCGATCAGGGTAGCCATAGCCACCGGAACTCGAACGATCCGGTGGACGATGCTACGCGTTTAGGGGATGATGATGAGTAGATGACTAGTTAGCTAGGGGGTTAATTTGTACAGTAGGTAGGATATTAGGGATGGATTGATGTGGATATTTGTTGGATATTTGGATGTTTGTTTGTGGATTTTCTGCAGCCAAACCGAAGACGAAGTGAAATTGGGCCCGAGTTAAATTTTTAATTTTTTTAAAATATTTAGGGGTTATAGCCGACGAAATGGGCCATATTTCGTCGGCTATACCCTCCCGGCTTCCGACAAAAAAAAACCGTTCCTGGTACCGGCGATTGTTATGGCCGACGATTAATTCGTCGGCTATGCCGGACGTAAAGCCGACGATAGTGTCGTCGGCTATGCCGGACGTATAGCCGACGATAGTGTCGTCGGCTATACTTCCGGGTTAGGGGCAATTACGTAATTGTTGAAGCCGACGATCCTGTCGTCGGCAATGTTCGAAGTATAGCCGACGACGCTTTATTCGTCGGCTATACCGCGTGTTTTATAAGCCGACGACTTACCCTGAGTGTCGTCGGCTATACTATAGCCGACGGAGCATTCCCGACGAGAGAATAGCCGACGATACTTCGTCGGCTATGACTATAGCGGACGATTTAATGAAAACGGCCGACGAGATGGCGTCGTCGGCTATAACCCCTTTTCTGGTAGTGTGTCCTAATAAGGCTAGTAGCCTAGATACTTTATTAGATAGGGAATCCCTGATTCACAGGGATACTTGATGTAATGCATATATAAAGACCTCCTTATCAATCAATAAAGACACAGTTTACTATCAATCTATTTCTCCTAGAACAATATTGTAGTTGTAAAACGTTGATTTGTTTCCCTACGTGGGTAAATGTTTGAATCCCTACAATTCAACCAAGAGTCCAGGTTTTCTTTTTGATTTTTTATTTATATTTTTTCTTCCTTTTATTTGGGTTTTTATAACTCATTAGACTTTAAAAATTTACAATTTTCTCATTTTAAAACATAGTCACACATTTACCTTAATTTTCTTGGGTACAATTTTTATCATAACCTTTAATATAATTGATCATATCCTTTATTTTATTTAAAGTTGAAGTTGATCAAATCTTATATTGGATTTATTATGTCACATGTAAGATTGAGTGATTTAGTTAATTATATTATCTACTGAAAAATTAATGTTAAAAATGTGAGTTTGACTAGAACTTTTGTATCTAAAATACAAGACGAGTCATATTATAGTGATATTTTTAATTTGAAATACTAATTTCTTTTACATATAAAAGTTTGTTTATTTTTTCTCATTAAACATTTACTGGAGCTTCTATTCATATATACCTCCTAAATTGGCACTTAGACCTCCTTATTCAATAGACTTCAAATTTATTTTTATAAAAAGCTAAAATACTATTTACACGTCGATCATTAATCTTTCTAAATACCCATTAAGCAATTAACTAAAACTTTTTTTTACTAGATTATACTAAGAGAGCATCAAAAAGGAATTTTGACCTTTAGTTAGTAGACCCGGCCCCCAACCTACTTTTACAAAGAATTAATTTGCTATTTACACTTTCCTAATTTTCCCAATATACCCATTATTCAATAAAGTCAATAAAAACTTTTTTTGAAGATTCAATTCATATTCATACAGTCATGCCTCTGTAATCGTAACTTTTGAAATTTTTAATATTCTAATCATATCTAACTATAATTAATCTAAGTGGTCATGACTTGGAAAACCCCAACATATATATATCTTTCTTCAATATGAATAACCCCATACCTAACATCAACATATATCCTTTAGAATGAACATAATATTTTCATAGCTGTTTTATCAATTATTATTGTTAAATAGGGGAGAGATATGAGGTTAATTTTTTTTTTTAATCATATATATTACTTGAGTTTTTTTTTAAAAAAAAAAAAAAAAACTTTTTCTGAAGATTCAATTGTTATGTTAATATATATGCACGCATAGATATATACATTCCTTAGCGATCTTGTACGTGTTCATGTTCTTTGTTTTGTCGATTTATACATAATTCGGAAGTTGATAGACTTTTTTTTTTTCAAAGAAATATGAATAGATTTATTATTATTATTTAAAAATTTAAGTTGAGAGATATGAATAGATTTATTATTATTATTTAATAATAATTTATATGTCCTTAATTATTGGTTATTTTACTTGGTTGACAAAGTAAATCATAACATAGAATAAGAGAGTCGTCAAAATGTCATTTTGGGAGATATGAATAGAAGTTCCCGTATACTAATACCTCCAAGATTATTTCACTTCCAATTTCTAAAGAATAAAAAATCGAAAAACTCAATTTGATTTGATAAAAAAAAAACTTTTAATTACCAAACCTTCAATTTATGAACAACCTCGTGACAAGTCTTATGTAAATTATTGCAGAACATATAATTGATACACTTTTTCTTTGATAATAATCGGCTAATGTACATAGAATTCGAAAATTAATTTTGAACAAATAGAGCGGCTTAAAATAAGCTAAAAATTATAGCATGTACCTCAATTTTTAGAAAATAAATTGTGCTATAGCATATTTAAGTACTTATGCATTTCAAATAATTTATTTAACTTGATGTGGTTTTATTGGTAATTGCAGATGAGCTGACAAACTCAACTGAAAGTTGAAAAAGAAGAGAGGTTTAAGTACCAATTTGAGAGGTATGAATAAAAGATCCCTACATTTATTTTGGAGACTCAAACTTTCCGCCTATAGCCTCTAATGGCACAGGGCCCTGTATGTGATGACCCGGCCTTAGGGTGGATTGTGTGGACCTGACTTGACCTGGCTAGGGAAGCTAACAGGTAGGTAGGTCACAAATCCCACATCGCCCGAGGGAGAGTGGATGCGATGCTTATATGTGCAGGGTTAGCACAATATGTAGAGACGCGTCTTGGGAGCTCAGTGGCTTCGGAGAGGATGGAAACTCCGAAGTTAAGCTTGCTGAACTCAGAGCAATCCCAGGATGGGTGATCTACTGGGAAGTTGTGGGTGAGCTCCCAAGAACAAATCCGTGAGGGACCTGTGGGGTGCAAAGTGGCATGTGGACCCATAGCGGACAATATCTAGCTGGGAGTGAGCGGATGCTCAGAGGGCACTGGCAGCTACTCTAAGAGACGCATCTTGGGAGCTCAGTGGCTTCGGAGGGGATGAGAACTCCGAAGTTAAGCTTGCTCGCCCAGTAGCAATCTCAGGATGGGTGACCTACTGGGAAGCTAGCAGGCAGGCAGCTCCTGAAGCAAAACCGTGTTGGGTGATTCCCAAAGCGGACAATATCTCTATTGCGCATGCTGGACCATTACAAATGGTATCAGAGCCTGTCCTCGACCGGAAATGTGGCGACGCGGACGTCGGACCCTAAGGGGGGTGGATTGTGATGACCCGGCCTTAGGGTGGATTGTGTGGACCCAGACCTGACCTGGCTAGGAAGCTAGCAGGTAGGTAGGTCACAAATCCCACATCGCCCGAGGGAGTGTGGATGCGATGCTTATATGTGCAGGGTTAGCACAATATGATGAGCTGCGTTTTGGGGGCGCAGTGGCTTCGGAGGGGATAGGAACTCCGAAGTTAAGCTTGCTCGTCCCGTAGCAATCCCAGGGACTTACGGGGAAGTTGCTTGTGAGCTCCCAGAAACAAAACCGTGAGGGGTAATTCCCAAAGCGGACAATATCTCATAGTGTGCCGGGCTGTTACACTATATATACTATATATACGTACCTCACTGGAAACTACAACTACAGAGTGTAATGTTTGATGACTTCCAAATTATCAGTTGACCAGATGACCTTTTAATGTTATAAACGGAGTTTATGAGATATAGATGTACTTACCTCTTTATCCTATCTTTTATTAAACTTAGTATTTTTTTTTTCGACAAGTTATCTTTTGGGAAAATGCCCACAAACTCATTTTTTAAGGAATTTTTTTCCACTAACAAAAAAAGGTTTCAGAAATTCTCACTTGCACAAAATATTGTAAGACAGTATTCCCACATGCCCATTTTTTTTAATTTTTTCATATGTTTTGTGTTTAAAATATCTCTTTCAATTTTTTATCTCTCTTCCCTCCCTAATGGGTCAACGATCATTGGTCAACATTTAATGGTCAACGGTCAACCGTTGATGGTCGACGGTGAATGGTCAACCTTCTACTACTCTGATAGATGTCTATTTTGGATTTATTTAGAGTTGAGATTTATTAAAGTTCTATTGGGGGTTACTAGGGGTACCCTATTGGCGTAGTAAGGTACTGTTGGGGGCAGTAGAAGTCTATTGGGGGCTATAAGGGTCTATTAGGGGACAATTATACTCGGATAGTCCATTGGGGCCAATAAAGGGTCTTATTAGGAGGATAGTAGGGGTTTATTGAGGGGCAACATGGGTCTATTGGAGGGTAATAAAAGGTTTGTAAGGGGTCAACGGTCAATGGTCAACGGTTAATAATCAACCGTCGCCGGTCGTCGAAATCCGATCACCGGTTACCGGTCACCGGTCAATGGTCAACATGCAGTCAACCCTCTATTACCCTAATAGATGTATATGTTTGATTTATTTAATTAATTAATGGTATAATCGTCGTTTTTATATATTTTGGCGTGATAAGAATTTTTTCAATTGTATTTTGCTAGTGGGAACAAAAATTCTAAAATATGGGCTAGTGGTCATTCACCCTTATCTTTTATTAAACTTAAGTTAAGTTAGTAAATACACACGAGTATGGCTTTCTAAATTAAGCACATAACAAAAATATGATTCGTACCACACAAGCGTACCCGTTAGCATGAAGTTAGGCTAGTTTAGAGAGTCAGCTCATCATCATAGCCAATTCCTTAATTTTTTTTTACGGTTATAGCCCTCAAATATTGAAATATGTTCAAAATTGAATTACTCAAAAACGATTGAACATGCCAATTGACAAAAGAAAAGAAAATAAATAATTATAGCAAACTACACAAAAGTACATGACAACAATTTAATTAACAAAAGTACTTGTCAGTTAATATAGTGGTAACATGGTAATTTTAGCGAAATCAGTGGTATTTTTGACATTTCAACCTCAATTATTAAATCAATTTTGAGTCCACTCGATTTTGGGCTAGACTTATGTCTTTTTTTATTTAAAAATTATTGGAAATGAGTTATTTGTGTTTGCAAATTTGGTCCGGTAGTACTGTGTAATTTACTATAAAAATTATCCACAAAATAAAAAAAGTGAAAAAGTTTTATATCTCCATGTTTATTTGAAATAAGTTCATGCTGTGATCTACAACCATATATATAATTTGTTTGTGGCTAGTTGAGAGGCAATGTGTTGGCCAAATCCTGAGTTTTTGTTTTTTATTTTATATTTCATAAATACCACTTAGTTATATAGTAAAATATGCAAAACACAAGAACTGTTAAAACTTCAAGAGACACTATATATCAACCTTTCATACAATAAAACTTATTTAATTTTTATTTACATGTATTGATGGGCTCCACTCTTTTCGGAACCTCATACCGAAACCTAGGTTTTCTAGGTTTCGCGCGGCAGGGCAGTGGCAACCTCGTGGCCACAGGGCGCCTCCGGCGCAGGTTCTCTTATCGGTCGGCGAAAGTCTTAGCCTCTGATATTCAGGTGGGGTTGTATCATTTTCGTTGTTTTTTTTTTTTCAGAACTGTTTAGTTTGTAGTGGAGTTTCGGCTCCTACTTGACCAGGCACAACTCGATCCGCATGGCTTATGCAAATGAATTTATTCATTCTCCTAAAAAAAAAAAAAAAAACTTTCAAAATACTCAATTCAGAACAAGAAACCCCCTCTCTACGAGCGTAAATTAAGATTTCAACAACAAACCTCGTAAATCTTAATAATGAGCAATGAGTTCGTCCATTTATGTAAACCCAAAGGAACATATGTATAGAGTACAGATCAATTATAGATGCCTCATGCAAAGCTAAAACTATTTCAAATACTTTCTCACTTTTCAAACGATTATTACATGCGAGAACCATTGAAACTTAGGTAAAACCGATTAACTATGGGAGCTCCCAACGATGATGACTTGCTTTTCTTGGATTTTTTTCTTGATGCTGCTGCTGCTGTATCATCAGAGACGACCTGTGACGATGACATGAAGCAGTTGAGAAAAGCTGAGACAACGGCCATTTCTGTATTTCTATCAAGAAACTTATCTACGGTAGTGATGACTCAATTAGATATGGTTGATGACAAGAAAGGCTACGTTTCCATTTATTTATAGGGAGCTAGCTAACTAAGCTAAGAAATTTTGATGGGCATCGATCAGTTAGTTTTAAAATTTGCATATTTTCCTTTGATGTATCCGTCCATCTCCCGTGGGTATTAAACTAAATTAGACAATAGTCGATAGATACCTAAACTAATTTGTATATTGTTTATGAATATTTCAGGAAAACGCCAGCCTGACTTTACGCCTAATTTCTTTCTGTTAACAGAAGGGCATAAATGTAATTTTTCATGAGTTGGTCAAATCACTTTTTACTGAGATCAATAAAGGGCAACAATGTAAGTTCATATAAAACACACACACACACACACACTCGTGTAGTCCTCTTGACGAGGCTTTAGTCCCTCGGAAAAAGCCACACAAAGAAAGCAGCTCCCCTAGCTAGTCGCCGTCACCGATTCAAATTCAACCAAATCGGCCTCGGAAGACCTCAATTAGATTCATACCAGAAACCCCAGACTGTTGTATTTCACTTTGACGTCCTCGAGTTCGAAGAAGTTATGCCGCCAAAGGCTTCGAAGGCCGACGTGGCGAAGAAGCAGAATGTGGTGGAAGACAAGACCTTTGGGCTGAAGAACAAGAACAAGAACAAGAGTGTGCATAAGTACGTCCAACAAATCAAGTCATCAGTTCAGCCCAAAATCGACCCTGCCAAAGCTGCTAAGGTTTGTTTTGAATTCAATTCAATCATAATATGCTTGAAATTTATTGGGTTTTGTTTGTCTGGATTGAAAGTAGCTAATGATTGAAACTTGATGGGAAATTGATGTTGGGTTTGTGCAGAAGAAGAAGGAGGAGGAGAAAGCCAAGGAGAAGGAGCTTAATAATTCGTTCAAGGTTGCTGTTAGTCAGCCGAAAGTGTCACACGGTATGTCGTATGTGTTCTCACTCCACTCACAACCACATTTTCTGTTTTGGTGTTTCACATTGTGGTGGTTTTGACATGGTTTGATTGATTTTTTGGTGATGGTGGTGGTGGTTCTACTGGGCCGGCTGGACTTGCTGGTGACGGTCCGTCATGGAGGAGATGAGTTGGAGAGAAGAGGGGGACGGAGAGAGAAAGTGTCATAGAGAAGTGAGGGAGAGAGAAAGTGAGGACATAAAAGCAGTGAAGGAGAAGACATGCCTGAGGAAGATGACATGCAAACGGACACGCGGAGGGAAGAGGAGGTGGGGACTCCTAGATGGGTGTCAGATCACATGTTCTAGGTTTAACCTCTAATATACTTATTTGGTATCTGATTCTATGTGGTGCAGCTCCACTATAAGAGATGTGGTCTTCTGCCTAGCACTATAATATATATATATATATATATATATATATATATTATTTTATTCTAACGCTTTCTAAACACACGTTTGACGTTTCTAATTTTTTTTTCAAAAAAAAAAAAACTCTTCTGCGTACCCGATTCTATACAGCTTAGGTATATTATGGGAATAATCAACCTTTGCTCAAATCATAAGAAATAATCATTTGTGGAGGTTGCATGTCTGGGTTTCAGTTTGTGTTGTGGGTTGCCCTTTAAAGAGCAAGAATGAAACAAGGGTTAACTCAATGGATCGAGACTCAAACTTTATTAAAAATATATGATTTTTCAACCGTTGTCATATTCCATTGAATCAATAATATCCTACGTACCGTCGGTTTTTCCAAATTTTGTTCCTTATGTGTAGTTAGTTTGAAAACATATATATTTATATATAACCTAATAAACAAGTTATACCACATTAGTAGTCATATAGGGATTTACTTGCCTAAAACAAACAAAATTAAAATATGACCTTCGGATTTGTTCACGAAAGTAAAGTATTATATTGAAAATTTCACATATTTTTGTCGATGTTTAGGTCTCGATCACGATTTAGACCCAATGAGTCCTCCTCTCTCCCTAAGAGCAGCCGTGTTGCCCGAAAATAAATTTTTCTAAATTTTTATATGGATTGACAGAGCGCATCATCATGAAAGCGCGGTAATTTTTTGAGATTTTATTGAGCACTCGAGCTATTTATTATGATTTTCGGAATATTTGAGTATTTTTAAAAATAAGAAAAAGACAAAACAGTGTCATGTGGCGCCTTTTAGGTTGCCTATTTGTCCAATTTTTCTATTTAAAATTATTTACAACTTCAAAAAGTTTAAATAAATAGCTTAAATGCTCGAAAAATTCCTTGAAAATTACCACGCTCTCAATTGGATGCGGTGGATGTGTCCGTGAAATTTTTTTGAGATAATTATCATTTCGTGACACGACTGCCCATTAGAGAGCAAGAATAAAATAAGTGTTAACGCAATAGATCGAGACTCAAAGATTATCAAATATATGTGATTTTTCTACCATTGCCATATTCCATTGAATCAATCATATCATACGGTCGGTTTTTCCAAATTTTGTTTCTTATATGTAGTTAGTTCCGAAACATATATATTTATTTATAACCTAATGAACATGTTATACCACATTAGTAGCCATGTAGGGATTCACTTGCCTAAAACAAACAAAATGAAAATATGACCGTCAGATTTGTTCATGATAGTACAGTACTATTATGGTGAAAATTCCACATATTTTGGGTCTCGATCACGAGTTAGACCCCATGTGTCATTATCTCTCCCTAAGAGTAGTTGTGTCGCCTGAAGATAAATTTTTCTAAATTTTTATATGGGTTGACAGAGCATATCATCATGAGAGTGTGGTAATTTTTTAGAGATTTTATTGAGCACTCGAGCTATTTACTATGATTTTCGGAAGATTTAAGCATTTTTAGAAGTAAGAAAAAGACAAAACAATGCCACGTGGCGCCTCTGAGGCTGTCTTTAGTCCAATTTACTCTTTAAAATTATTTACAACTTCAAAAAATCTAAATAAATAGCTCGGGTGCTCGAAAAATTTCTCGAAATTACCACTCTCAGTATGATCTGATGTACGTGTCCGTGAAATTTTTTTGAGATATTTATCTTTCCGTGACACGGCAGCTCTTTAGAGAGCAAAAATGAAACAAGTGTTGACGCAATGGATCGAAACTCAAACGTTATCAAAAATATGTGATTTTTCTACCGTTGCCATATTCTATTGTATCAATCATATCCTATATATGGTCTGTTTTTTCAAATTTAGTTCTTTATGTGTAGTTAGTTTGGAAACATATACAATTACTTATAGCCTAATAAACAAATTATACTACATTAGTAGCCATGTACGAATTTATTTACCTAAAACAAACAAAATGAAAATATGACTGTCGGATTCGTTCACGATAGTCAAGTATTGTTATGGTGAAAATTCCACAAATTTTGGTCGATGTTTGGGTCTCGATCTCGAGTTAGACCTCATGTGTCCTCCTTTCTCCATAAGAGTGGCCGTGTCGTTTGAAAATAAATTTTTGTAAATTTTTATATGGGTGGACAGTGGGCATCAACATGAGAGCGTGATAATTTTTTTTAAATTTTATTGAATCACCAAACTATTTACTATGATTTTCTACACAAGTGTCAGAATTTTTGAACTTTTTTTTTCTTCGCAACTATTTATTATGATTTTTGAAACTTTGAAAACTATTGAGTTACTAAATGGAAAGATATTTTAAAATAATGAGATATGGGTCATTCATCTCCACACCACTACACCATAGCCCGTTGAATTAATTTTTTTAATTTTTTTAATTTTTAATAGTTGTTAAAAGAAAGATATTGCATTCATCTCCACACCACTACACCAAGTGGCACATTTCCACTCAAAATATCACCACAATGGGATACACGTGTTGCCATAATCCTATTTTTCACGTGGGAGTTGGGTTTGGATGGACTAATGGCATGTTTACTTCACTGGAATGAAATTGTATTCCCCCGGAATCGATTCCATTCCAGTGTTTACTTGCCTATGAGGATGAGAATGGTTGTGGGACCCACCTTTGAAATTGGGAATGAATTCCGGGAAGGAATGAGAGTTGTATTCCGAAGGGGGGAGGTGGGAATGGGGAAACAGAATGAGAATGAAAAATTTCTAGTAAAAATATCCTCATGATTTATACCAAAAGGATATTTTAAAAGGGTATTTTGGTAATTAACTTAAATTTAATTCTAATTCCTTATCGTAAGTAAACAACAACAATCGTAATAGTTTCATTCATATTCCTCCCATACTATTCCATTCCTTCCGATTCTTATTCTACATGAATTCCATTCCAAGTAAGTAAACGTGCCATAAAAGTTCAACACTCCTATTCTACCACAAAACCATGGACAGCCATGAGGATTCCATCATATCCACCAGCCTTCTCTTCCTCTTCTACATCAGCCTCAGTGCTATTATTGCAGAAGACTATCATTCCATTCCCTTCTTTATGATCTAGAGCCCCAAAATTGCATATTGCTTTGTCCTCCTATCCCTGGAATTGATCTTTAGTTTGCCTTTGATTTTGTTCTAAGTCAATGTCTTCAAGAACAATTCAAATGGGTTTGATTACAATGGGAGAGTGATCTGGGTAATCGGTATGGTGGAAAGTTGAAGCTTAATGACAACAATGATGGCGTCTGCAACTTTCAGTTTCTCTAGAATTGCTTGACCATCACCCACTCCACAATTCTCAAATCTAGATCTACTGATCACAACGTGACGAGTGACGAGTTTCTGAATCAAGCCCAAGGTAGGTTATTCTAATCTCAGTTAAGTTGCTGGAGGGTGGAGGTTGGATTGGGAAAACGGGAGGAGGATACATGGATGGAGGCGCTGGTGGGGATGGGAGGTTTGGCGGAGAGGAAGTTGGTGGGGCCGATGTCGGACTTGGAGGAGGGGTTGGTTGACAGTGTCGATGCCGGAGATTGTCCTGCGGAGAGTTACAGAGTGGCATATGTCCGGTGGTATAATTTCATTAATTTGAGGAAAGAGGAAAAATTCAGATCGGGTTAATTTTATTGGGATTTGTCCTAAATACCCTCAGAATTTTACCTTAAAAGAATACATTTACTGGTGAAAATCGATAAGTATGAATTTACAACTATGTCTTGTCTTTTTAAAATATGTGGACACAAATAAACCACGTGTCCTACATCCACACAAGCGTGAAACTACTCCGGGGCGTAGTCCAGCTCCTTCATTGTTTATGAACAAAAAATTATTAGAATGGTGGCATTGTATACGTGTTTACTTGGAGGGTTTCCCAGATGCTATTTTCTAGTTGTAGCTGCTGAACACCTGGCCAACATGTGTTTGATTACATTACTATATTATTGATGCATGATTGGTGTTTTATATTATAAATGGTGGAAAATCCAATGTGGGAATGAAATAACCAGCTTGAATTGCCAAGCAAGATCGAAAAAATTGCTTCATGTTATTATAATAGAAAGGCAAAAGAAAAGTTGAACACTTCTTTTCTTTTAAAGACCATATATAAGATAATCAAGTCTCGTTACTTAATTAATTAGTTAAAAGACACTTGGTTTGGTGAAATTAGTGTCTCTATACCAAGTAGTTTTATTTAATCTCCGCTCTAGTGAGGTTTATAAAGATCGGAGATGAAAGAATTCTCGACCTTGCTTAATCTATGTTTTAGAATGTATACGGCCGCGTTTGTTTGCCCGGATTAGTTGGTGGATAGGACAAAAATATATCTATGCTGGTGTTTGGTGATTTAGATTGCTCGAGGATAGGATTTTCAAATCTTGTCAGAGTAGGATAACAAATCTTGTTAGAGAGGTAGGATATACACATATCCTACAATATTAAAATGTAAAACAAGGACGCAAGTCACGCAATCATCCTCTGTCCCGAAATCAAACACATCATTGAAGAAGAGCAAGTCGTGCGGACTGACGAAAATGATGAATGACGGAAAACCAGAAGCTCGATAGTGGTGACAACTGCGATGGCGAGCCGGAAAAGTGTAAAGGCCATGTACACGGCGCCGGTAGAGACGCGGAAAACTTTGAATTGACTGCCATGGAAGATTTGGGGAAATCGCAGAAGTCTTAGATGGTGTCGTTTGGGCTGGTGATGGAGTTGACGGTGGGGACGAAGGTTTCCCGGTGGTCGGAGTCGACAAGGATGGAGTCGACCTTCTGGGGAACCAGTTTTGCTTTCAGGATTGGAGGATTGGGAATACGTGGGAGATGTAGAACTTGTCAATTAGCGCCATTGTTGATTAGCTACAGGGATTTTGGTTCTTAGAATTTTGGGAGTTACATTTGAGTGGAGTTGAAGAAGACGGAGGATGAAACCCATTCCAGAACTAATTCTCTCTCACCAAACATGTGATCAGATTAAAATAAATCTAATCTAATCCTAATCTAATCTTATTACTATCTTAATACATGTTGCCAAACGTAGCCGTAAAGTATTTAATATCTAAGAATTTGTTGCTTTAGTCCTAGCCCTTTTGGTCTATCATTTCAGTTTCATCTATTTTGCATGCTACTACAGTACTTGCATTTCCATTTGCAAAGGGAAAAGTTTGGTTATATAGTTACATGAAATTAGGTCGACTATGAAATCAGATGTCATAACCTGACTATAGTCAAAATGCTATCCAATTACAATGGTAATTTGTTTTCAACTCAAGTAACTAACTGTTATCAAGGAACTATTAAAATTTCTGTTACCGAAGCAGGTGATAGCAGATATATAAATACATGAAACAACACCACCATGCAGAGCTGAAGCTAGCAATAAAAAATAAAGAAGATTCAATTAAGTAAATTAGTATTGGATTAAGTCCTGGCTTCATCGTCTCTAGCTAAACAAGAGTTCTCAGCTGCAGGTTGAGAAGACCAGCTTCTTAGGATCGATTTGAGGCGTGAAATGAACTTCCTTCCTTCTCCATGCAACTATGAATCATGCTCGTTGGCAGAAGACTGAGAGAAACATTCTCTTAATTCATGCAGTCCGATATACAGTACTCACATTCCTAGCTTATGGCCGGTAGTACGTGCTAAAACAGCAAGTAATCACAAACGAGAAATATAGGAATTATGGGGGAAGTGAGAGACTACAATGGGAGCTCCGGACGTCGACGGCTTTGAAGATTTGCTCTTTGATTCCTTTGATGAGTAAGGTGATTTTGCATCATCGGAGACCTGAGATAATGGTATGAACCAATTTAGCAAAGCTGAGAAAATGGTCATTGTTACTGTTGTAAATAAATTAAAGGGTTTGATGTGGAAGCTGCAGTAGCTGAGGAATGGTGTAGAAATGGATGATCGAGATCGAGTAAAGGCTGAGTTGCTATTGCTAATTATGGCTTTGTGGCCTTCATTATCATTATATTGAGAAGAGAGACTTGGAGGCCAAGGAAGATAAAATATGATGATGGAGATGTGCCTACCTTCTTAGAACTCTGTGTTGCTCCTTTTGACCAGAGTAGGCGCAAAAACAAAAAATGTGCTGCAATTTCTTGAAGGTGGCCCATGTGTTGGAATCATGGAGCTTGCTGACCAAGTATAAGAGAAACATACATTTCAAGTTGACTAAAAAAAGTATGTCGCAACTTACGTCATAATGTAATGTTATTCGATGATCTACCTTGTAATAGAAAAATATTACGTCCTCCATTCTTTTGGGTGGGAAGCTAGGCAACAAGTTCCAATTTATTTTTTTTATATAAAAAAAAAAGAAATTACAACTATAATCACCTTTCGGGATGCCCAAAAGACAAAGAATCAGACAATAGAACCATATTGACTAGAGGAGGAACTCTATTGCTCCAAGAGGTGGGGGAACTAAGGGAATGCCCATAGAGGCAACAACATCTGTAAAAAAAAATGGCTTCTCTAAAGACATGCTTGAATGTGATATAAGTAAACGACTCCATGGGCGCTTTTACATCTCTCACTAGGGACTTGAGCTTCTAATGAACTGAACATGAACCATTAACACAACTAATTAGTTGGAGGAATCTCCCTCCACTTCCAAGAAGTGGCAATCTAAGAAAACAACTGTGATTAGCCATCTCTTCAGGCAACAAGTTCCATTCTTTTCAGTATATAATTTTCTTTTCTTTTTTTGGTTCAACTTAATTATCAGTGTAGTTTATAGATACCAGTCACATGCACCACGTCGAACAACAAATAAGGATAACCCAGATAGATTCTATTATAAATTGGCATATTACAGTTTTTTTTTTTTTTTTGTGTAGTATAATTCTTTTTTCTAAAAATTACATTTATTTGTTTGGAATATGTGGAAAGAAGTATTACCCTCAGCAATTCCGATCCGCCAATATTACGCATGTCACACTTTTGATGGCCAGTTTGATAGATTAATGACGGTTAGTTTATATATATATATATATATATATATATATAGTTTCTATTCAAAGCGAATTTTTTTTCTGAAATTAACGTGTGAAGTTTTTTTTTTAACACACTTTTTTGTCATATTTTAACATCTCCACCGTTCAGCTGTTTGAACCTAATGTATAGATCATTTCTACAAAATTTCATCTAATTTGGTTACTGTTAAGGTATCGAAACTATATTAAATCAATGAACAAACCGAATATGTTCAACCTGAACTGTTTGTGTAAATCACCATAATGAAAGGTCAAACGATTATCAAGTTGGATGAAATTTTACATAAATGATCTAGACATTAGTTTCTAACATTTGAACGGTGGAGATGTGAAAATATGACAAAAAAGTGTGTCAAAAAAAGAACTTCGCACGTTAATTTAAAGCGAAGGTTTAAACTTGAGTTATAATACGGATTTTCATTTTTGACCCACTTTTACATCGAATTTTCTCATCTCCACCGTCTAGTATCTAGATAATATTGTGTAGATCATCGCTGTAAAATTTTAGCTAATTTGGTAATCGTTAAGGCCCTCAAACTCGAAAAGCAAATGGACGAACTGAATTCTGTCAAACTTGAACCGTTCATGTTTATAACAGAAAAACGTAATTTTGAGGGCCTTAACGATTACCAAATTGGCTGAAATTTTACAAAGATAATCTACACAATATTATCTAGATACTAGACGGTGGAGATGAGAAAATTCAATCGAAAAATGGGTCAAAAATGAAAATCCGCACTATTAGTAAGTATGAGGATGTCGTCTCTAGATCCTGTCTATATATATATATATATATATCAGGGCATGCATGGAATCTACTTACGTACCTAATAAGTAATTTGCTTTGCTTTTCCCTCTCTCATCCAGAAAATGAACCTCAGCGAGTAATAGAAAATGAACATGGGAGGATTGATGGCTTCGGTAAATATGCACGTACTTTAATTAAAATGAGTAAGAAATTAATTAGACCCCATTTAGGCTAGGAAGCATTAAGCGTTTGGACCTCTAAAATTGTATGGTGGTCTCAATGAATCATTTAATTTTTCATCGTTACTAATTGAATCATAGTCAATCACAAGAAGAATTTTGAGTCCATTACATACAAGTCACGAAGTGAATTGTCCCGGCCTATTTCTTCTTCCTAAGAAGAAATGTCCATAACCAATTAAATGTGTGATTTAGAATATATAATGGTCTGGCTAGCTATTTACATGTTTCATCTTTCGTAACTCGATCATATATATTCATTTGAAAAGATCATGAAAAATAATATGACTACACTAAAGAATACGTACGTGAGAGAACTTGAGACCTTAATTTCACAATATTACTTCAAAACCTCCAACAAATAAAAAAAAAATTAATGAAAAATTCAACAATGATGATCAATCTGTGATTAATTTATGTCCTCAATCGAGGCGTCCGTTCCAGCCTTGAGAATTGGCGAGTAGCGCCCTGGTGATCGAACAAGACCAGCAGCGCATCAGCTACGATACAGGGAGACGCTGCTGGCCTTGTGATATAAACTACTCAAATCCATAGTCCATACGGAAATCACGAAAGGGATGTGACACACCGCAGAGTAGAGTAGCAGACAACTTATATATGCCGGCCCTTCTTCGATCAGATATTCAGTTCTTTCCAAAGAAGTGATCGATCACAGGCGAGAGATATATGAGTTATGGGGGAAGTGAGAAACTACTATCGGAGCTCGTGACGACGATGATTTCGAAGATTTACTCTTTCTGGAATCTTTTAATGAAGGAACTTTTGCTATCTTAGCATTTCCTGCATCATCGGAAACCTGCGAGGATGATGAAGGCATGAAGCAACTGACAAGAGCTGAAAAAATAGCCATTAATTTGTGATGTTTAGTGGCTGATGGTTTTAGCTGATCGAGCAACTAGCTAGGCAAGTAGTATAGAAATGAATGAGCAGCTAGAAGATTGGTACGGCAGAAAACAATAGCTCGATCTGAGAGGTAAGGATGGATTTGATTGATGATGATGAGGCTCAAATGTTGTGGTTGGTAGCTGGAAGCATTGTGGTTCACTTATTTATAGTGATGGATGCAGAAATTACCTGGAGATTGTTAATTGATCGATTACCTTGTAGGGCAAGCTAGTCAAATTGAGGACCAAATGTTATTAATCTATAATAATTATGTATATGCTTCTGTTCACTTTCATGTGTAGCTATCCATGGCTGCTTTGACCAGGTAAAACATATACAAAATGAGTCGATGAACACCACGCGTACATACACCAAGATTCTTCTATCTGTTGGAAATTTCGTGTTAAATGCTATAATCAACTTGACTACATTAACTTGCTTAGTAGATTTTGCATTACTAATTTACTATATGAGGTGTTAAGTAATTGCAAATCGATTTGGGTTTAACGTTCAATATTCTAATTATAAACATCTAATAATTAAGAAAAAAAATATAACACTAACCTCATACCCGTGAGATGCACGTGTGTTGTGTGTTGTTGATCAATGAAATCTTTATTTTTTTTTCTTTTCTGAATTAGGTCATTTCTTCTGTGCTAATAGTTTTATGTTATCTTTTATAATATAAATAGTACATTAGGTAAAACATAATTTGGTGAAACTTTGAAACGTTTAACTTTCTAATAGTAGAGATATGCTCAGCCAAATAACTTGAGAAAATAATGTTAGTTATACCCCATTCAGAAGCACCACTTATTGCTATATTCTTCTGCCACGGGTGCTTAATAGTTGTCACACAAAGAAGAAATGTTGTGAATAAGAAATGCAAATGGGTGATTAAAATATTTCTTTTATTTTAAGGCCGGCCGGAATCGTTCTGATGCAACGTCGTGCTCTTTCTGAGCTCATATTTATTCATTTGAAAATATCATGAAACAACACCATGTATATCTACTACTTCAAAGAATCTCAGACCCTTATTTTACACCACATTTGAGTATGTATTTCGATTCATACACAAGAAAAAGAATAAAGAAAATTAAACAACAATCATCAAGTTGTGATATTCTTGTCTTCGATCAATTTTAGCCATGAACTCTCGTACAAGACCACCAGCTCAGCTCTTAATCGAGATCGAGAGAGTTGTTGGCTTTGTGAAGTAAATTACTCGATCATAGTCCACACACACTGTACCAGAAGGCTCAGAGAAACATGTATTGAGGAAAGAAATCCTATGTAATTAGGATTCCTATTATCTTGATAATATTCTGTAACTAATTGATTCTCATTTAATTTATATTTCCATCTCAGCTCCTAATTTTGTGGACCTAAACTAATCCTTTGTATATCAAGATGTAACATGTACACAGAGTAATTAATGAACATTCTTCTTCTCATCATCGATCGATTCTCTTTATGGTATCAGAGCTTTTGATCTTGAGAACCTAAAATTTCTTACAAACAAAATACCTCATGACTGGTGACGAAGGATAAAAGATTGTTAAGCACAAAAAGAGCTCAATCTCTTCCAGGACCACAAAACCATGGGAGAATTCCAATCACCCACTTTTTCTCCATCACTCGGATCAACCAGGTGTTTCGCTTGTTTCACAGCCGCTGATGAAAGACAATTACACAGCGCAGGTTCAGGAATGGATATGACACTAACCATCAAGAACAAGAAGGGTTTTATAGATGGAACCTTCAAAAGGCCGACTCACAATCCTAATGAACAACAACAATGGGACTGCTGCAACACTCTAGTCAAGAGCTGGATAGCTGGTTAATAGCAAGCTTGTCGAAGGAGATCCCAGCTAGTGTCATCCATTGCAAGGAAGCAAGAGGTATGTGTCTTGAATTGAAGGAACGATTTTCCTACACTAACACTGCTCAGTTATTCAATATAGAGATTGTTGTACATGAATGTGAACAAGGAGCAAGTACTATTACCTCCTTTTTCACCAAACTTAATGGTCTTTGGGATGAAAGGGATGCATTTTGGGAATTCTCTCCTTGCAGTTGTGATGCAAGAACTGAGGTCAAGGCCTATATGGAAACACTAAAAACCATTAAGTTTTTGATGGTACTCAATGACAATTATGCTACCATCCAAAGCAATGTAATCAGAATGGATCATCTTCCTGTTGTGAACAAAGCATATGCCATGGTACTACGCCATGAGAAACAAGCAGAAGCTTCTAATGGAAAGGTTGGTATGACAAACGAGGCATCTGTTTTCTTGGTCAAGAAATTCGGTCGAGTTCCTAATACTGTAGAAGGTGGAGTCAAGTGTGAAAAATGCAGTATGACCAATCACAGTACCAAGAATTGCAAGTACACCTCAAATGCACCTATTGTGGCAATAAATGTCATACCTACAATTAGTATCGTAGAAGGAAGAATGCTATGGAGGGAGGTCAAGGAACATCAAGAGCCAATCATGTAGCTTTGTCGAATGAGAACAAAGATGATGAAATTGATTTTCCTGTGTCACAGAAGGAGTATAGACAGATGATGAGAATCTGGAACAAAATCAAAACAGCAGCTGTAAATTACAAAGATGGCAACTAACTACTAGACGTGTTAAAAACAACTAACCAGTCCTCGACCAATCTTGTTGGTAACATTCCTAACTATGAGGAGTTCTCAGGTAAGTATGTGCCCTCTTGCGAAATAATAAAGATGCAATATGGATCCTAGACAGTGGGGCTAGTGATCATATAGTTTATGATACTTTTTTTCTCACATCTTTCCAACCTATGCATAATCGTATAGTAAAACTACCTGATGTTTCTCACATTGGAACAGTGTCATTCTCTTCACATTTTGTCCTTCACAATGTTCTCTATCTCCCATTATTTTACTTAAACCTCATCTCTGTCAGCATGGACTCATTTTATGTCACTATATTTGTCAAACAAGGTCACTATATTTGTCTCGGCGAGTTTGGCGACTAGTTGAGCAACGACCTTGCAGCAGCAATTTTGGTCACCTTCTGACAGATTTGGGGCGTGTCTCAGGTACCATGGTGCTCCCCTTGCTTTGATCTCCATGTTTGTTGTTTGGATTTGTGAAATTTCGTAGTTGTGGGTGGCGGTGCGTGGGGCCCACATGTGAGCTCTATAACCATGTAGTTGTCATTACGAGCATGTGGACACATAATTTGAAGAATTTGGTTACCTTATGAGCATGTTATGATTTTTGTGAGTCCATTTCTAGGATTAGTAGGTATTCCGGTGGCCTTGAGAAGCTCAGAGGGAGATTTGTCTTGTGTAGGCAATCCACCTAGTTAAGGGCTAGGGTTGGGTGCAAGTTGTAGTACTTGAGTTAATTATTATGTTTCCGATTGTGACGCTTAGGTGATTGACAAAGCACATGCATCTCACATTTGTAAGATTGAAGATGCAGCAAGAGTAATTAAGGTGTGTAAATCTCACGTGATTTAAGTTTAAATTGTGTCGTAAAATAGTTCCATTTATCACTAAAGTATGAACATATTTCAATAAAATATGTTTTGTTATTAAATTATATAGACTTGTTCGCCTACGATCCATGATCCATGGGTAAGTAAAATCATGATTTAAATGTAAAATGATTCGGAGACTTTCTCATGATTATGGACTATTTTTTGAATAATATTGGTGGAGTATTCATGAGTGAGTATTTTTTCTATAGATATATGAAGTTGAGTGAACTTTATATCTTGTTGATGTGATAATGTTGTGTGCGTTATGAAATCAGATTCGATCAATAGTGTTGAAGAATTACTTTTGAGACATTTCAATATAGCATGCTATTTGATGATTATATTGTGTGAAGTTCTTTTGTAGGATTTTGAGAAATTGTGTCGTAGTGGTGTTGAACAGTTATATTGGAAACCACGCCGTGGCTAGGTTGGTAGGGATGATTAATAGAGCTCTAGTATGTCTATCATGTATTGCATGGGGGATGACTTGGTGTTGGAGAACCTATAAATACATGTTTTGTTGTGTATTGCATGGGGGATGACTTAGTTTTGCCGAACCCATGAATGCATGTTGCAAGAAGAGAGCTTATGTTGTCCTCATTTGTTTGTGTTGAAGAACTCGTTGTTCTAAAGTGTTTCATTGTTTTCCTTGAGATAATATCATATTGTGTTGTTGCATTACTCTAACTTGGTTTACTCATACGAGCTTAAAAGCTTATCAGGTTTGTTATTTACAACCCGGTGCACTAATTGTTGGTGTATGAGTTAGACATGCAGGTGAGGATCAGTAGGCGAGAGGCGGCGACGGACATGAACAGCTAGTAGGTGTAGACCTTACCCTAGCTTCTATCCTTCAGTTGTAGTGAGTTTAGTGGAGACTCATGCATTTCCATTTATGTTACATACCTTGTAAACATTTCGTAATGTATTATGGAGTTTTTCTAAGTTTCACTTTGAACTCAATTTATGATACTTTGTTATTGTAAGATAACTTTAAAATATTCAGGAATAAGTTTGTGAGTTCGAATTTGAATTTTACTATTCGAAATTCGGGGTCTGACAAAAATATTTGTGTCAAGACATGTTTTTTTCTTTGAAAATGAGTTCCCTTATCAAAATGGTGTCTCCACTTATTCACTTCCTAATGATTCTCAATCTCTCAGTAATTTCGTTCCTTCTTCAACACAAACACCACGCATTGATAGAGATCCAATTTCCATAAATCACTCAGATTCTGATCCCCACATTAAACCCACACCTTCCGTTGATATTGTTAACATACATTCTAAATCACAGTCATCTGAATCCCTTGTTGACCTACCACACCGTGACTTTTCTCAAAACACATCGTTCTATGACTTGCTTGTGTCACAAGAAACAACATCACAATTATCTCCTCCACCACAACCACAACGATCCTTTCGACCAACAAAAACTCTGACTACATTGCAAGACTTTCATATTGAGGTAGCCATTCCTTCACGTCCTGCTCTGTCATCTTCAACGATCGAGGTCACACCATCAAGTACCAATCATTCTCTTTCTCATGTTTTATCTAATGATAAGCTCTCCTACACATAAGCCTTCACTGTCAAAATTACCCTAGACAAGGAACCTAGATCTTTTTCTCAGACAGTTCTTGAACCATGATGAGAGAAGCCATGAATACTGAGATTCAAGCTCTTTAAGCAAACAAGACATGGAGTTTGATATCACTTCCTGCAAATAAGAAGTCTATTGGTTGCAAATGAGTTTTACAAAATCAAATACAATCTGGATGGCACAGTTGAGAGGTACAAGGCGCGTTTGGTTGCTAAAGGGTATAATCAAGTTGAAGAGATTGATTATAGAGAAACGTTTGCTCCGGTGGCCAAGCTCACAACTGTCCGATTGTTACTTAGCATTGCAGCTATTGAAGGATGGCATTTGCACCAATTAGATGTCAACAATGCATTTCTCAATGGTGACCTCTCTGAGGATGTGTACATGCAGTTGCTTCTTGGTTTCAGACGAAAGGGGGAGCATAGAGATTGCAAGCTGCACAAGTCTTTATACGGTCTCAAGCAGGCATCACAACAATATAGTTTTTAAAGCTCTCTAGTACTCTGAAGGATGCCAGATTCAAATATTCCTGGTTTGAGTACTCACTCTTAGTCCGAAACACACAAGCTAGGTTCACAACCTTACTAGTCTATGTTGATGATGTCTATTGGCAAGTAACAGCTTGCAAGATCGATATCATGAAAACAAAAAAACGGTTTCTTGCAGGAATTTTTAAGCTAAAAGATATGGGTCAACTACAGTATTTCCTTGGAATAGAGGAGACAAGATCCAATTTTGTGCCAACGAAAATATGCATTAGAAATTCTTGAAGATGCAGGATTTCTAGGTGCTAAGCCTTTTCATTTTCCAGTTGAGCAAAACTTGGCGTTAACACAAGGAGATGGAGTTGTCTTGTTACATGATGCTTCTCATTATCGAAAATTAGTTGGGAGACTCATATACCTCACAATTACAAGACCAGATCTTGTTTATGTTGTCCACATCCTAAGTCAATTTATGGTCAAGCCTAGACAACCTCAACTAGATGCACCATACAAAGTTTTTGAGGTACATCAAGCTGATAGGAGCATAATGTGCGACGATATTAATATGCTTATGCTCTTGTTTATTCTTCGTTTAACCTTTATTTATCTAAGATAGAGTCATAATATAGTTTAGTGTCATTTTGGTAAAGTTTTGGAAAAATGTGCTTAATAATCAGAAAAATGACTAAGTATAGAAATCTGAGGAAATAATGCAAAATATGTCTTTTTCGTAATTTTGAGGCTCGTGTTAAAGTGACTTATCCTTTTCCAAATTTGATGAAATTTGGTATGCCTATAATTGGGAAGCTAAAGTATGTTTTGTAAAAAATTCAGATCAATCAGAGTTTGAAAAGTCACCCAAAAGATGGCTGGAACTTGGCAGTTTGAGCAAAACGATCTAGGGACTACCAGGATTTTCCTGGGACTGTGTGCTGACTTCCATAATTTCTGTACGATGCATCACTTAGAACCAGAGGACGTGCCTTATATGGATAGAAAGCCCTACGAGTGTAGTTTCTCCAAGACTTGGAATCGCATCAATCGGATCTCTGAGGAGGGAGTTATGCCGGATTTACTGGATCAAGGTCAATTATGCCGAGAAAACTGAAGTTTCCCGGTTTCATCAGGAAGGCTCTCCTTTGGATTTATGGAAGCATGGATCGGGTATTATGGATCTAAAGACTTGTTGGACATGTCCATGCTAACTTAATTCAGCCGAACCAAGTCCAAGATCAGAAGAAGAAGAAGTCCAAGAGAAGCATTACTTTGCCAACAAGGAAAACTAAACCAACGAGGACAAGGAATTGCCATTCCTTTTGGTTGCCGGCAAACCCTAGGTTCTCCCCTATATAAAGCCAACGAATTCCTCATATAAGGCATCACATCTTGTACACAAACACAAGCCTTAAGCTCTATCAAATATTTTACTGTAGGAATATATAGAATAGCTAGCCGAAATTCACTCCACCAGGACTTCTAATATCTTCCACCCGATCCATGTTCTAATGACTCGGAATGAGCAAGCACATTTTTCGGGCATTAGAGACACCATTGCGAGTGGCTAGAATGCGTGATCCAAACTCCTCCATCTCTAAGGGTTGATATTTTATAGTTTTGCAATTCTTTGTCTATGAAGGTTGCATGTTTTTATGGTATTTATATGTATGTCTATGTATGTATGATTTGAATGTTTGGTTTTCACATGTTAATTTTGTGTTGAGTCTTATTCTTGTATTCATGATCTCAAGTTTCGGATTTAATAACTCTAAGTAGCATGTAAACATAATAAGTAGTAAGTCTTAGGTTAGGTTATAGAGAATCATGTTTTGTTTTCATTCGTGTCTCATACTTGGTTTATTCTTTAAATTCGTAGGCAACCAAGATTGATGGTCTATACAAGTGCAATGTATGGGGTGTCAATCTTACATGTCGAAATTGGCATAGGTCGAGTCAAACGTGACATTGTCTTGATTTGTGTCAATATCCTAGGACTAGAGTAGTTTAAAGAATTTACATGTCGATGCGAGATGAGTGACGCCATACTTGTTAACATGTCTCCAACTAAAGATTTCGTGGATATATGCTACTTGTTTAAATTCATCGTTTCTAAGTGTTATTTAAACAGGTTAGCTAAAGATTATGATTAAGCGCTAAGATAGTTCTGAGTACTTTCGTGAAGTCTATATCGATTAGCTGACCGCTAAGGCCCTAGTTAGGTTGGAACTAAGTCGAGCCTAGAATGTTTTCAAGCTTGCTACTTTGTTTCCTTTCTTTTGTTTAGTGCATGTTGTGTGAACTTTTGTGTGAGTGCTTTGTGTGAAAGATGTTGATCACTTGTAAATATTAGATTAGAATTTATTTTTCTTGTCTTGTCTTAAAATTCGTAGGAAGTAAAATCTTTTCAAAACCCCCCTTAAATCCGTATATATGTATATATGTATATAAGTGTGACGTTATGTGCCTATGTGTGTGTGTTTTTATTCTAACATTCTTATATCTCAGGTACCCTTAATCCCCGGCTAGAACGATCCCTACTTGCTTATACTACTAACGATCTTTTCTAGGATTATCATTGCTTGCGTGCTTCGGCACTAGATCACAAGCACACACCAGGGCACGGGATAAACCTGTCTTCTACATGACAACTTAAGGTGTATTGTGATGCAAACTAGGCTCGTTGCAAGGATACAAGCAGATCAACCACTGGCTACTACATCTTTCTTGGCAATGCACCAATCTCATGGAAAACGAAGAAACATGGAACAATATCTTGTTATAGTGCAGAAACAGATTACAGGTCTATGGCCACGATATGTTGTGAGATAGCGTAGTTGCAGAACATACTAAAGGACTTGCACGTTGGACTCGCACATGCATTGAAGCTTTTCTGTGACAATCAACCTGCCATCCACATAGCAACCAACCCGGTATTCCATGAGCGCACAAAACATATCGAGATTGATTGTCATGTTGAGCGTGAGAAAGTGCAGAAGGGATTAATAAAGACTGTGCATATTCGAACAAAGGAGCAGCCAACTGACTTGTTCACCAAGCCTTTAAGTTCTAAGCAATTCTCTGCACTATTGAGCAAGTTGGGTGTAATACCCTCCAACTTGAGGGGTGTATTGAGGAAAGTAATCCCAAGTAATTAGGATTCCTATTGTTGACAGTAGCCGCAGAGAGGCTAGAGCAGGCCCACAGACCCGCAGCAAGTGCACCAGGGCCCGGCCCGAGGCCCAGGACCGAGCCACCAGCACCCAGCCTCGGGGTCCAGCCGTCTATCCGGCTGCCAGGGACCCTGGGACCGGGGACGCCAGCCTGCCAAAGAGGTCACCAGAACTGCCCTTTGAGGGGAACCAGTCCCACATCGAAGGGTGAGGCCAGCCCTCACCCCCAGCCACCTATATAAGGGCCCCAACTACCCTAATTAATGGGTAACTTATCTCTCTCACTGTTTACATACGTGCTCAAGTTATATATATTCCAACTATACTAACTTAGGCATCGGAGAGGAGACGACCGGCCCGCCCGGTATTCCCCTTAGTAAGCAGGTTTGCAGGAGATCAAGTTGGATTCATCTGTATCTACCAGGCCCCCGGGTTTAGGCAGAAACAATTGGCGCCGTCTGTGGGAAACTTTGAACAAAAAACCGTGTAAGCATCATCCATGGCCGAGAGTTCGGAAGCAAGGCAAGAGAGAGGTACCACCGAGGAGGGACGTGTTGCATTAGTGCAAACGCTCACCTCCACCCCGGCCGTCACGCGGGAGCCGCGTGGCGCCCAGGGCAACGGTCAGGGAGGAGGAGGCTGTGGTAGGTCGTCCGGCATGCCGGGACCGAGACACCACGACAACCCGCGAGGGAAAGTCCCGGCAGAGGATGAAGACAGTCCAGCGCTCCGGGGCCCCTCCTTGACATTCTCGGATGATATGAGCGACCGATCTGCGAGCCCGCTCTGTGATAGTGACCGGGACACTACGTACAGCCCCGACCAGAGCGGTATGGTAGGAAAGATACGGGCAATGGCCGCGGAGGTCAATCGTCTAAGAGAAGAGGGCGACAGGGACAGAGCCAAGTCCAACGCCCGGTACGAAGAGATGGAATCAGTGAACGCTGCCCTGGTAGCCGCCTTAGAGAGAGGATAGCAGCGCAGCGACGCTATGGACAGGGCGCAAGCGGCACTCCCGCCAGTTCAACCTCAGCAGTACGAGGCAGGGCAGTCATTGGGCGGCCGACCCCATGATGTCGAGTGAGCGAGGTCACCGAGCGGTGCAGGTCCGCCGAAGAGCGCGCCAACCTCCCGCCAGCTCCACACTTCGTCTGTGGATGAAGTTGAGACCCCGACTGCACGGGTATTGCAGATATTAGCCGACACCATGTCAGACTTGAAGGCCCAAATGGAGGCCAACGAGAGAAGAGCCGCGCGGCCGGTGGAGGGCGCCCGGTTTAATGAGCGTATGGGCCTTTTTCTCGCACCGGGTCATAGAGTCGGGACGGTCTGGCAACCAGAAGTCCCTCAAGCTCACCTATTCAGGGTCCGGCTGCCCGTACCAGCATCTGGACAGTTTCCGGTCCCAGACCTGAGCCAAGGGTTACTCTGACGCAGTATGCTGCAACATCTTCCAGGAAACTCTGTCTGGAGAGGCGCTCAGCTGGTTCTACGAGCTTCCGGCGAACTCGATCGAGGCTTTCGAACAGTTAGCCGACCGGTTTGTAGGCCGCTTCATCCTCCGGGTCGAGGGAGCCCGGACGTCGACCATCCTCTTCAACTGCATGCAGGCACCCGGAGAGGAACTGATGACCTTTGTCAACCGATGGTAGACAGCCACTGCCGGGGTTCGGAACCTGGACAAGGGCATCGCCGAAATGGCGTTCAAGCAAGGGCTCCAGCCAGGGAAGTTTTCCTATGCCGTCCGGGTAGAACTCCCGCAGGGGTATGATGAGTTGATGGCAATGGCCATCCGGCATGCTCAGGCCGATCACGAGACATATGGGCACCACCTGCTGAAGAGGAAGCGGGATGAGCCGCGGGAAGGCCATTCCCGGGAAGAGAACCCCCCGCCCAGCCGAGAGGACAAGCCCAGTCAGCGGACCGAGAACCGCGTCGCCCTACCGAGCCGGCCCAATAGAAACTGGCTACAAAGGCAGCAGAGGCCTTATCCTGACAAGCCCCAGAACGAGCACAAGCCGGCGCCTTACCGCCAGGAACGTTCTCTGGCGATCATGCCAGCACCACCGGCCGGTCAAGAAGTCTTCACCGCTCTCACCACTTCCTACGAGGACATTTTACTTGAGAACGGGAGCGTCATCCCCCCACCGCCCAAGAGAAGGTACCCGAAGGGAAAGCTTACAACGGCACAAACGGGCAAGTACTGCTCCTATCATGATGAGGCTACTCATCGGACGAGCCAGTGCTGTGCTCTCAAGATAGCGGTGCAGGGTTTGATCAATAGCGGCCAGCTCCAGCGGTACGTAGGGGAAAGGAGAGCAGATCCCGACCGGGAGCAAGACCAGGCCTGGTAGGCTCGGCCAAGGCTCGCCCAAGCCTCCGGTTAGTTTGGCGTACATCCGGTTCAACCGTTGTAACACCACAAGAAATGTATGCAAACTACTTTTGAGAAAATTTAACCGGCTCCGCCAGTTCAAATATATTCATAATCAAGCAAGTATACAAGCAGTAACCGTTCCGGAAAGATTACAAGGAGAAGAGCAAGGAAAATCCTAAGGAGCCACGACTTCGCCCACAGCAGGCAATCCGCCAGCCTCTCCTGCGGTACCCTCGTCGTTGGCCTCAGTTCCGGCGTCGACTCTGGCTCGGGGAGACTTGGCACCGTTGGTAAAAGAATCCAAGTCCGAGCGAATCACTTCTTCCGGCTGCCCCTCCACCGCCTCCTGATGGATGTCTGATTGCTCATGGATATCTCCTTCAGCAGTAATCGGCATCAGGGATGTGTCTAACCATCATTTCCCCGCCCATTCCGTGTACGCATCCGAGATGCCCTCTTCCCTGGCCTTCTCCAGAAACTCAAGGAACTGATCGCTCTCGCGGTATTTGAGAACAACCCGCTCGTAGAGTTCCGGGTCGTCTTCCCCGGTTGCAGCAGCAGTGGCGGCACGCAAAGCGGCAGCTCCCACTTGGAGCTCGTCCACCTTGGCTTCCAGCTCGGCCCTCTCCTTCTCCAGGCTCCGGTTCTGCTCCTCCAACTTCTTGGCCCTCTCCTCCGATCTGGCTTTCTCCCGATCCGAGCGGAACTTCTCCACCTCCAGGCGCTGTCGGGCCTCCGATAAAACAGCTATCTGTATCTTCAGCTCCGACAGTTCCTCGCTCGCGTCCGGTTGGTACAGGCTGTACAGCAGCTGCACAACAACAGAAACAGTTAATCGGGCAGTAAGACACACAACCTACAAGCAGTGTAATGGAGCCAGTTAGTGCTTACCCGGAGGACGGATTCCTTGCATTTTGGGCGGTTCTCGCCCGCCAGGGCCCCAGCAACCCCAGGTCTGTCCAGACCAAGGCCGGCCAAGTCCGCCGCCACTTGCCGGACGAGTGCACTATCCGAGCTTCCCCTCGGTGCCTCCGCAGGCGCGGGACTACTCTGCCGGGCAGCGGCACCCTTCTCCCCGGCGGAGTTAGGTTGTGCACCGCTGGTTGCCCTGAACCGTTTGGCCAGGTTCTCCCGTGACGACCCGCCGGTAAGCGTCACTAGCGCGGAGGAAGGAATGTCCCCGCCTTTCCGTTTCTCTCCCCGGCCTTCCGGAGAAGAAGATCGTGCGCCTACCCGGGCGACACGAGCCACGTGCGGCACAGACACCGGCCGGCTGGGGATCCTGCTCACACCACCGGGAACCCTCACTGGCCCCCCGGTAGTCTTGCCCCTTCCAGGCACCGCATGGGGCGCAGCAGGATGGGTCTTCACCCGCCTCAGGATGTAGGCGCTGTCATCAACATCCATGGCCCTCAGCTCCGGATGAGTCGTAAGCCGGCCGGACTCCTCGTCCACCGACGTCCGCGAGACGGTCTCACCTTTCTCCTTCAGCTTGTTGAGGAAGTCTTCCCCGTCCATTGAGAGAGTGGTTTCGGGCTTGATGACCGCCCGGGAAGATGCACCTGCAAGGAAAGCGAACAGTTAGCATTTTGCCAGAACTAGCACAAGTATCACCGCTAAAGGGCCTGCTACGCACCGGGACCCCGCCCGAGTTGGCAGAATTCCAGCACTTCTCGCCAGATAAAGTTGAAGGAACTCCGTTCCAGATTGTCCCAACATCCGAATATGGTCGAGATCCTCTCATGCTCCAGATCAGATAGATCGAACGACTGGTCACCAATGGGTTGGAAGGCGCCAGGAACCCGGTACATTTTACTCCTCTTCTGCCACCTCCTGCCCACCATCACCACCTTCTTTCTCCAGCTGTTGTCTACCCATGTAGGCATATTGGTGATGATTGGTTGATGGTTCCGGGCGTTGAAGGACAGGCAACCCCGGGACCCTTGCTTCCTTGAGTACGACAGCCTATAAAAGGACCGGAACTCATTTACCGTTGGCATACTCATCCCGGAGAACTCGTACAGGCAGCCGAGGCTCAGTAGTCGCCTCCACTGGAGCCCAGGAAGCTGCGCGGGCGACACTTGCAGCGCACTGAGCATATACTGCACGAAATTTGGCAGCGGGAGCGAGAAACCATGCCGGAACTGGTCCTGATGCACGGCAACCCAACCTGCCTCCGGGTTGCAGGCTGACTCTCCAGGATTCAGGGGCCGCAGCAGAACCTCATCCGGGATACCCCACGTTTCCCGGAACGCTGCAATCTCTCCAGGGGTCATGCTACCCTCCGGTTCATCACACGCCACAGCATCCTTCCCTCTGCCAATGGTGTAGCTCACGGCCGGAGCACCCGCAAGGCGCACCCCGTGCGGTATTTCAGTCTCCGAGGATTCAGCCCCGGAAGACGAAGACAAAGACGGAGATGAAGCCCTGCTCCCGGAGCAGTCAGCGACTTCGGTCTCCGGGGATTCCGAACCGAGCCAGTCCTCCAGCCTCTCCGCATCATCCACGATGGGACCCCTGGCAGCCGATTCGGAAGCTCGGTCAGAACTTGAAGAAGACATCTTAACCTAGGGGAAGAAAACAAAACCCTAGCGCTCATCAGCAATAGGCTACAACAGCGCCTTCTACGGCCTCTCCCCAAGTTTGCCGCAGAGCAGTTCAGTCAGCGACAGAGATCCCTCCCCCCCCCCCCCCCCCCCCCCCGCCGCAAAACAACAAAACCAAAACAAGAACAACACCGAGGCAAAGAAATCAACAAACTTACCGATTAATATGCTCAACCGAGGACAGTCCGCCCTGCGAAGGCAGCGAGCAATGGTAGGAAGAGAGTAGGGAGCGCTCGAGAAAACGGATCTCGTGGGGGCAAGGGGTTCAGAGTTTTCACCGGATTTATCTCTTTCTCTTAGTTTCTCCAAAGCAAGAAGCAACAGCAGATAGAAGAGCAGAAGAGGCCTTTTTATAGAGGGGACCGGTGCCCTAGGCAATCGAAATCCCTCCAAAAACATGCAGTCAGAGCAACTCAAACACCTACGAATCCACGCCCTCCATCTCAAGACCGCCCCCTGCTGGCACTTGTCCCAGCATTGGTAAACTGCCCATGCCATCATAACTGACGGGACTGATGGACTTCCTCCTTAAATGCATGTCAGCCACTTGTCCCACACGCTGGCGACAGGAAGGTAGGAGCGGGAACCGAGGCGTCAGGCCCTCCCACACTTCCCCAGGCTCCACGGCTTCACGCTATTTCACTGGGGGACTCGTCTCGTTATGGCAGAACGCCCGGTCGAGGTCCGCCCGGCACCATGGCAGTTCGCGGTTATGATCATTCAACCGGCTGCATGGCTTCTTCGCTGCATCTCTTGAAGACCTCTTATCGGTTATGGTTTCCCAAACCGCTTCGAGAGCATCGTCCGGGGTATTGTCCCGGCACCATGGCAGTTCGCGGTTATGATCATCCAATCGGCTACACGCCATTTCACTGGGGGACTCGTCTCGATATGGCAGAACGCCCGGTCGAGCTCCACCCACCGGTTATGTAACATTCAACCAGCTCGAGAGCATTTCCCGGGAACGCGATCCACCCGGCCCCATGGCATTTCACTGGGGGACTCGTCTCGATATGGCAGGACGCCCGGTCGAGTCTCGCCCGGCTCCATGGCATGACCCCGGTCATGAGAACATTCGACCGGCATGGACTTTATACACCCGGATGAGTTTACATCTAACCCATGTACTCTTGTCCAGCAGGATAAAAACCCTGCATCGCATTGAACCGCGATCAACGTGGGGCTGCACGGCGAGCCTTGTCACCTCAACGCCACCCCCCCTTACCTCAACGCTTATTCAAACAAGCTGAGAAGAACTAGCAAGTGTTCACCGGCGCTTCAAACAGCCCGCAACACCGGGGTAATCTCCCCGCAGCCTAGCAATATGGACTCGTCTCGATATGGCAGAACGCCCGGTCGAGGTCCTCTACTCCACCTCGTCTCGATATGGCAGAATGCTCGGTCGAGGTCCAGTACTTAAGTTCACCTGGGACCCGTACCGATAAGGCAGAACGCCCGGTAATGGCCCAGTGAACTCCGCTCCGTACCGATATGGCAGAACGCCCGGTAGTGGCCCAGTGAACTCCGCTCCGTACCGATATGGCAGAACGCCCGGTAGTGGCCCAGTGAACTCCGCTCTGTACTGATACGGCAGAGTGCCCGGTCGAGCTCTCATGCACACATCTATTGCATGGCGGATTTCAACGCTCCATTATCATTCTATGCACCATCAATTGCATGGCGGATCTCAACACTCCATTATCATTCCATGCACACATCTTTTGCATGGCATCATCATCTCATACACTCCGGGTTTCACCCCACTCCATGCTCATAGCACCACAACACTTGAGCACAGTACTACTCATATTACAAACGTACTTATAAACTGCTGCTTGCCATCGGTAAACAGGTACTCACCTCGGTCACGCCCAATCTTCAACGCGGACTTAGGGGACTAGGCACCGTTGGGTTGGTAACCCTGCGAGTCTGCGGGACAAGAGCAAGACAGACTTTAAGTCCCCATTCAAGATTGCACTTGACCGGGAACTTAGGGGACTTGTTGACAGTAGCCGCAGAGAGGCTACAGCAGGCCCACAGACCCGCAGCAAGTGCACCAGGGCCCGGCCCGAGGCCCAGGACAGAGCCACCCGCACCCGGCCTCGGGGTCCAGCCGTCTATCCGGCTACCAGGGACCCTGGGATCGGGGACGCCAGCCTGCCAAAAAGGTCACCAGAACTGCCCTTTGAGGGGAACCAGTTCCACATCGAAGGGTGAGCCCAGCCCTCACCCCCAGCCACCTATATAAGGGCCCCAACTACCCTAATTAATGAGTAACTTATCTCTCTCACTGTTTACATACGTGCTCAAGTTATATATATTCCAACTATACTAACTTAGGCATCGGAGAGGAGAAGACCGGCCCGCCCGGTATTCCCCTTAGTAAGCAGGTTTGCAGGAGATTAAGTTGGATTCATCTGTATCTACCAGGCCCCCGGGTTTAGGCAGAAACACCTATTATCTCTCGATAATATTCTGTAACCAATTGATTCTCATTTGATTTATATTTCCATCTCAATTCCTAGCTAGTTTTGTGGATCTAAACTAGAATTCTCTGTATATAAATATGTAACATGTACAGAGAGTAATTAAAAAACATTCTTCTTGTCATTATCGATTCTCTTTAACATGCGTATATTCTTCTTCAGATCGATATCCAGTTTTGTCACTAGCGTGCATCAATCACATGCGAGAGATGCGTGAGTTATGGGGGAAGTGAGAAACTACTATGGGAGCTCCCGATGATGACGACGATCTCGAAGATTTACTTTTCATGGAATCCTTTGAGGAAGAAGGTTTTGCGATACTAGCATTTCCTGCAGCATCAGAAACCTGTGAAGATGATGAAGGGATGAAGCAACCAAGGAGAGCTGAAAAAACGGTCATTGCAATTGGTTGGTAAGGGGTAGTACGTGGTTTTAGCTAAGCGAACAGCTGAGCAGTTAGTATGAACGAAGTTGCAGAAGGGAGTAGAGTTCTGAGAGGTAGATCGATATTGATTTGATTCTTGATGATCGATCAGGGTGCAGTAATTGGGTCCGTAGCTAGTTAGCAATGTCGTTCACTTATTTATAGATCGAGCTGGGGGATGATCCAGATATTACGTGCCTCTTGTTGATTGCCGTGGAGGGCAAGCGAAATCGATCTGATGCTTCTGTTCAATTAATTTCATGGCTGCTTTCACGAGGCAACAAATGTATATAACGACAACGTGTAAGCATATATCTGCACTTTGAAGTTTCTTGTCAATTAGTTTGATTCTCAACAAACTTAAAATAATGATGGATTATCTGCGCGCTAGGCGGCAATTTAACTAATTAACCATATATGCTACGCACGTATTTTGAATTATGGCAGTCGGAGAAAGAGAACAAAATTATAAACAAGGTAAATTGATTTGGAATGAATAAGGGAAGTCTGTGTTTCAGTTTTTAATTTACATGATCTCATAATTAATACAATGTCAAATTAATTAATTGACACGAATATTCATGCCCATGGCTTTTTTTTATATATATAGCTCGTTTACTTGGGGAATGGAGACCAAGGAAGATTTGAAAGACCGAGTCCGCATTCATATGGGCTTCTCAAAAGCAGGGGCGGATCCAAGTGTGGGCAAGATTGGGCAGCTGCCTATACTGAGTTTTTAATTCTGGGCTTGGAGTATGGGCTTGGAGTATGCAAAAGTACAATTTTACTTACAGTAAAAAAAAAAAAAAAACCCAAGTTAATAAAGAACTTGTCAACCCTAATTATCATCTTCTGATTCTTCTCTTCGTTCCCACTTCCCAGACCCCAATTCCCAAAAACAAAAGACTCTTCTCAACTTTGATCTCTCCCCCAAACTCCCAAAGGCCAAATTCTCAAACGCAAGACTACAAGTCTACAAGTGATCACTATTTCAGTTTTAATTTTTCAAGTAAGTGTTTATATATGCGAAGTAATTTATCAATCATATTTTTTCATTGTTTTTTTTTCTTTCTCTAATTCATTGGTTAATAGTTCTTACTTCTTTGAAGATTTGATTATGTTGTAAACTTGTTGCTTGAAATTATAAAGCATTCAGTGATTATTTGATAACTTTGATAGAATTTATTGAATTGTATTTATAGTTTAAATTTGTAAACTACAGTAAACCCTAAATTGCTATTATAGCAACTTAGCAAGTAAGCAATTGTTTGATTACAGAACGTTAACAAGTTGATTCAAATTCATTTAATTGATTGTAAAACATAGTTCTTAGAGTTTACAGAATTAGAATTATTTTTTTAAGGAATTGATTCAATTGTTGATTACAGTGATGGAGAAATACTTTAAAAAAGTACCAAGAACAGAGGAACCTTCAAATCCTTCATCATCTACGAAGAAGAGGAAGGCCAATGTTGATGTTGAAAGTTCAATGAGAACTGAACTTGAACAAGTTTTGGAAAATCTTCCTTCAGACCCTGCACGTCGAAAGCGTATTTTGGATTATGATCCAAATATTCGTGATCAAGTTAGACGAAGTTATCTGCTCAAGGGTCCTTGTCAACCTCGAAACCATAAGTTTCCCCAAAGAGAGATACATGGAACTAAACGGAAGTTTAACTCTTCCTGGTTTGATGATCATTTGGAATGGTTAGAGTACAGCATAGAGAAAGATGCTTTATTTTGCCTCTGTTGTTATCTTTTTAAACCAGAACACGGTGATCAAGGAGGCGGCGATACATTTACTGCTAAAGGTTACGACAATTGGAAGAATAAACAGGGACTTAAATATCATGTTGGAACTATCGGTAGTGTTCATAACCAAGCTCTACTGAATTGCCATGCTCTAATGAATCAGAAGCAGCATCTTGAGTCAGTTATTAGTCGTCAGGTGGAAGCCTCTAAGCAGGACTATTACACTCTCTTGAATGCATCAATTGATTGTGTTCGTTTCTTGTTGCGACAAGGTCTTGCTTTCCGTGGTCATGATGAATCAGAATCCTCAATCAACAAAGGAAACTTTCTTGAACTTCTAGAATTTCTTGCTGAACACAATGACAATGTGAAAGCTGTCGCCTTTGAAAATGCTCGTGGAAATCTACAGTTGAAATCACCTGCTATACAAAAAGATATTATAAATGCAGCTACTGTTGAAACCCTTAATGCAATCATGTTTGACATGGGTAATGCTCCATTTTCTATTCTCGTTGATGAAGCACGAGATCATTCAGTAAAAGAGCAGATGGCAGTTGTTCTTCGATATGTAGATAATAAAGGTGAAGTAATTGAAAGGTTTGTTGGCATCCAACATGTTAAAAGTACTGATGCACGGTCCTTGAAACTTGCAATAGATGAGCTATTTTCCAGAAATAAGTTGAGCATATCAAATCTTCGAGGACAAGGCTATGATGGGGCTAGTAATATGCAAGGTCAGTTCAATGGTCTTAAGGCACTTATCTTGAAAGAAAATGATTGTGCCTTTTATGTTCATTGTTTTGCACATCAACTTCAACTTGCTCTTGTTGCTCTAGCTAAAAACCATGTTGCAGTTGCTTCATTTTTTTTCTTAGTGACTAGAGTGGTTAACCTTGTTGGAGCATCATGTAAACGTCGTGATCTTCTTCGAGAGCAACAACAAAATGAATTGAAAGAAGCTGTTCAAAATAATGAGCTTCAAAGTGGAAGAGGACTGAATCAAGAAAGTACTCTTACACGTCCGGGTGATACACGTTGGGGGTCACATTACGGTACCTTACTGAGCATTATTTCTATGTTTTCTTCCACAATTAAGGTGATTGAAATGATTATTGAAGATGGGACATATGCTGATCAAAGAGGTGAATGCAATCTGTTGCTAACACAAATGCAATCATTTCACTTCATATTTTGTTTGTTTTTAATGAGACAAGTGTTGGGTGTGACGAATGAGTTATCACAAGCATTACAAAGAAATGATCAAGATATTGTCAATGCTATGGATTTAGTTAAGGCAAGCAAGCAACAACTACAAATAATGAGGGAGGAAGAATGTGAATGGGATAATTTCCTTGAAAAGGTCTATTGTTTCTGTAACAAGCATGGTGTCAAGATTCCCAATATGGATGATCTTTTTGTGGCTCAAGGGAAATCACAACGTATGGCTGAAAAGTTAACAGTCCTTCATCATTATCGAGTGGATGTCTTTTATTCTGTGATCGATACACAACTTTCAGACTTGAACGATCGCTTTAATGAGGTAAACTCTGAGCTTCTGATTTGTGTTTCAAGTTTAAGTCCAGATGATTCATTTTTTGCTTTTGACAAGCAAAAGTTACTTCGTCTTGCTCAATTTTATCCAAGAGATTTTTCTGAAAGAGATGTGTTATCACTTGAAGACAAGCTTGATATTTACATTAATGATATGCGATCGAGCAATGATTTTTCTCAACTGAAAGGAATCAGTAGTCTTGCAAAAAAATTGGTGGAGACTAGAAAGCACATAACACATGCATCAGTATACAAACTTCTAACTTTGGCTTTAGTTCTACCAGTTGCAACGGCTTCAGTGGAAAGAGTATTCTCAGCTATGAACATTGTGAAGAATCCACTTCGTAATAAAATGGGAGATCAGTGGTTGAATGATAGTTTGCTTGTTTATATTGAGAAAGATATATTCAATAGCGTTAGTAATGATGCTATAATGCAGCGTTTTCAAAATATGAAATCGCGTCGTGGACAATTACCGTCTCATCGTTGATTGAAAGTTGTATTGTATTTTTTTTTAATTGAAGTGGATTATATTTTCAAGTGACAAGTAATTCTTGCCTTGGCTGACAAAATTTCCTGGATCCGCCACTGCTCAAAAGTACTCCAGAATATCAGATATGGTTCCTTTTGACCAGCTCGGAGTGAGAGATCTATGATGAAGTTGGGCCAATAAGAAATCTGGTCGATCGATGTGCGTTGGTCGAATACAAAATAGATGGAGCTTATTGATCAAATTATATATGCACCCTTTCAAGTTGACTAGACAAACTAACGAGTATATTTCATGAAACAAATCAAAGGGATAGTAATATTATGTTTTTTTTTTCTTGGTTAGTTTTCATTCAGATGTACATTTCTTGTTTTGTCACTCTCTCAAGTCTATCTAGTCACAACATACTTAAAACATACTATACATTTATGTCAAGTAATTATATTGAATTTTCAATAATCAACATGCATGCACATGCAATGATGTCGTTGTACTGATAATTAAATAACAAATTAATATACACAAGCAATAATCAACCTGCATGCAAATGCATTTTTATTTTTTTGTAATTACAAAAAGAGAAAATATTTACGTTCATACTCCCTCTAATTTACATATTTTGGACAATGTAATTAATGATTTTAACCGTTCAAAAGTTAAATTAATCAGTAAAAATCATCTCTATAAAAAATGAATGTAAACAAATATCATTTGCTTAACCGATTGTATCAAACAAATGAACAGTTGATTATGAGACTCCCAACTTTTCAGTATAACTGTTCATTTGTTTGATACAATCGAATGAGTAAACGATTTTCGTTTATTCCGAAGTTTTGCAGAGATGATCTTTATTGATTAATTCAACTTTTGAACGGTTAAAATCGTTCATTACATTGTCAAAACATACAAATTAGAGAGAATATGGAAGTATACTGTCCATACTGGTATGGACACCAATATTTTCTTTACAAAAGCTAACTAGCTTGTTTACATAGATAACAAAAGTATAGTACGCGCATATAGAATGCATCAATCATTTGATTAAATTAACGACGTACAATCAAGTTTAACTGGATTCAGTACGTTCTCTTTATTAGTTCTCTAACAATTTAAGTTTGCTTTTTTGAAAATGCTTGAAAATGATCGATCGAATAATGGAACATGCATGAAAGTTTAGACGAAATAGGATATCTCAAGTGGTAAAAGAGCTCCATTATCTAGGAAGTAGGCTATTAGGTCCTGGATTCGAGTCACGACAGAGGTAGGTATGAAATCCTTAAATCCTCTTAAAAAAAAAAAAAAAGAACATGCATGAAAGTGAGAGAATAAATTGAAGCCATCAAAATGGTAGATATATAGGGTAAATATATATACTTGTTGTAGGAGAAATAGATGATAATAAACTCTGTCTTTATTGATTGATAAGGAGGCCTTTATATAGACATTACATCAAGTATCCCTGGTAATCAGGAATTCCCTATCTAATAAAGAATCTAGACTACTAGTCTTATTAGGACAAGACACACCACGGAAGTTACGGAATTAACCTTCCTTGAACACTCCCCCTTGTGTCGCGTCCTCAATGGTGCATGAACTGTTGTCTCGTTAAAACCTTTGCCAGCAAACAAAAACCTCTTGGGCAAAAAATAAAAGCATGGTCTAAGAGAAAATAGTACAACGCACCAACTACAAGTATGTGAGACATGCATAACTAGACTCCCCCTGAAGTCTAGATGAGAACTCCCCCTGATAGTCAATCAGTCTTTGAGTTCGGATAAGCGACACATACCAATGCGCTTTACATGCTTCATAAATGTAGATTTGGGTAGAGACTTGGTGAACAGATCAGCTGCATTATCTTCTGAGCTGACTTGCTTCACTTGGATATTCAAAGTCTTTTGCTGCTGCTGATTGTAGAAGAACTTAGGCGAAATGTGTTTAGTATTGTCACCCTTGATGTATCCCAACTTCATCTGCTCAATGCATGCTGCATTATCTTCAAATATGCAAGTTGGTCCCATCGTAGTAGACTCAAGTCCACTAGACTCTCGAATGTGAGATATAACTGAGCGAAGCCAAACACACTCTTTGACTGCTTCATGTAGTGCAATAATCTCAGCATGGTTCGAGGAGGTAGCAACAAGGGTTTGCTTGGTTGATCTCCAAGATATCGCCGTATTCCTAATGGTAAAAACATAACCGGTTTGGGAACGTCCTTTGTGTGGATCTGACAAATATCCAGCATTAGCAAATCCTACCATCACATCATTTGGTGTATCTGAGTAGGAGGGGGTATCGCCAAAGCCGTATTGGGACCACGACTTAGCATCCTCGGGTCCGGATATGTTGGCGGATATGGCTGCAAGATGGCGGATGGATGAGCCAAAGCCACGGTTTGTGTTGTTGGATGCAAGAGATCGACTAGATATTCAGCTCCCAAGACCTCTTCGTCATCTTCTTTCGGACGAAAGGGATCTTTGTTGATATCCAGACTTCTAACGACCATGGGAGTGCCTGTAGGATGCATTACTTTGTCCATGTTAAATCGCCTGAGCATCTTTCGGACATATGCAGATTGGTGTATAAAGATTCCACCACTTCGGTGCTCTAGTTCAAAGCCTAGGAAAAACCGAGTCCTTCCCAGATCTTTCATCTCGAATTCGGATTTCAAGTAGCTTGCGGTCTCATTGATCTCATTTAGAGATCCAATGATGTTCATATCGTCAACATAGACGGCTATAATGGCAAATCCTGAACTTGTTCTCTTTATGAACACACAAAGGCACAACTCATCATTCTTGTATCCTTTCCCAATCAAGTAATCACTTAACCGTGTGTACCACATCCTACCAGATTGTCGGAGTCCTTATAGAGATCGATCGTCTTAACCTGATAGCAAATGAACTTCGTGGTTTTTGCTCACTTGACTTGGGTAACGAAAGTCCTTCTGGCACTTTCATGTACATCTCCGTATCTAGATCCCCATAAAGATACGCTGTTACAACATCCATAAGCTGCATATTGAGTCTCTCTGAGACTACCAAACTGATTAAGTATCGGAAGGTAATAGTATCCATGACAGGAGAATACGTCTCCTCATAATCAATTCCAGGGCGTTGAGAAAAACCTTGCGCCACGAGTCGAGCTTTATATCGCTGGACTTCACCATTCTCATTGCGCTTTCTGACAAAGACCCATTTATGTCCAACCAGCTTCACGTTCGACGGTGTAGGCACAACCGGTCCGAATACTTGCCTTTTCTTTAGAGAGTCTAGTTCAACCTGGATTGCTTCTTCCCACTTCGGCCAATCCGCCTACGTTGACACTCATCAACAGTGCGGGGTTCCATATCGTCGTCGTCAATGACTTCTTGAGCAACGGTGTAGGCGAATGTATCATCGATATACATGGAATTCCTTTCCATAAGATTGTGCATGCATAAATAGTTTAGTGAGATTTCCTTGTTCTCCAACATCAACGGTGAGTCTGAGGCGTCCCCCAGATGATTCAGAGTTGATTTTTGGACATAGGTATAGTCGGAGACAATCTCGTGTGACGGCGTCACAGTATCGATGATGAACGAATCACTTTGTGCCTGAACACATGCCCTCTTCCTAGGTACATTTTCCTTGGAACCGATTGGTCTCCCCCTCTTTCTAGGAGGATCCGAAGTCAACGCCGGCCCTCCACTTGGAGATGCCGAGCCTAGGCTGCCGACGGCACCTAGGGCTGCGGGTCCGAGACCGGCGGCGCGTGCTCGCGCATGGCGAGGAATGTTGAGCTTTGCAGGTACATTCGCAGCAGGTATGGTTGATCTTATCACTTTCGCAATATCAGTAAAGGAGTCGGGCATCGAATCCGCCACCTTTTGTAGTTCCAATATGCGTTGTATTTCGGTCTCACACTGAGACGTACGGGGATCATAATGAGACATAGTGGGAGAGAACCACGTCAATTCCTGACGTTCATTAGGGACAGATGCGGCCCCATCTCCCCCTAACGGCGGGAAGGATGTCTCATTAAAGTGACAATCTGCAAATCTTGCAGAAAACAGATCACCTGTCATAGGCTCTATGTAGCGGACAATTGTTGGTGCTTCATATCCAACATAAATAGCTAATCGTCGTTGTGGACCCATCTTGGTACGCAGTGGAGGCGTGATAGGCACATATACGGCACAACCAAAAGTACGCAGATGCGAAATATCAGGCTCGTAACCAGTTACCAACTGGTACGTACTAAATGGTTGGCTATCTGTGGGTCGTAGACGAATAAGCATAGCTGCATGTAATATTGCATATCCCCATGCCAAAACTGGCAAGTTTGTGGCCATGACAAGAGACCTAGCTACAAGCTGTAGTCTCTTAATGGCTGCTTCTGGAAGACCGTTCTGAGAATGAACGTGGGGCACGGGATATTCAACTTCAATCCCAACTGACATGCAATAGTCATCAAAACACTTTGACGTAAACTCTCCAGTATTATCCAGTCTGATTGACTTAATCGGATTGTCCGGGTGGTGAGCCCGAAGCTTAATGATCTGAGCTAGGAGTTTAGCAAATGCAGCATTCCTCGTGGACAACAACGGTACGTGTGACCAACGCGTTGACGCATCAACCAGAACCATGAAATATCTGAATGGTCCACATTCTGGTGTTATAGGTCCACAAATATCACCTTATATTCGTTGTAGGTACGGAATATTCTGTTTGTTATCAATAGCAAAAGATGGTCTTGCTTGAAGTTTTGCTAGTGAACAAGCTTTGCAAAACGAACGATGAGAATTAGACATCGCTACAGAAGCATAAGAAGCAGGAGGAGGCCGAACCTCTCCCTGGAGCCGAGAGGCGGCTATCGACGGCATGGCGGCCGAACCGAGACCGAGGCGCCCTCTGTGCTTTTGTGATCTGAAAAATGGATGACCGTGGGAGCATTCCAAAATACAGATCATCAGATCACGACCCGGATGACTGAGTCTCTCATGCCAAAGCTTGTAAGCATCTGAATCGCATAAGACAACAACATGAGATTCATTGGCTCTAATGGTTGTAAAATACATGCCATTTCGAACACGCTTACACTTCTCCACAATGCGAGTACGCAAATTCTCAGTGGAGGTGATCAACAGATATTCAGTTCCATTTTCAACATAAGTGCTGAGGTGATAGTCGTTGTCACGCACATCCTTGAAAGCTAGCAAGGTTCTTGGCGCCTTAGGCGCATATAGGGCGTCCTCTACCCGAATTTCAGTGCCATTTGGCAATAAGAATTGAGCAGTGCCACGACCCTTAATTACGGGTCCGGTTCCTGTCATCGTAGATAACGACGATTCTCTTGGCGAAAAATCCGAAAACAATTGTCGATTCCTCAGAATCGTGTGAGTTGTTGCACAATCCAACAAACACTCAATCTCGCCTTGATACATCTACAAAAACATTGTAAATTGAATCAATATTCTACTTTAGACTTTGGCGAACACTTGAAAGTAAGTGTACTGAAGCAATATATCATCACAAAATGAAGTGCATTAAGGCCAATAACATAGCCATGGCAACGACATAACTTGAGAGAAAGAGATAAGCCTTATTTTAATCACCGAATACCAACATTGAGAGTTAACATAGCCTAGGTCAGAGATTGAGACCGGACACCGTCGTAGGTGGTGTGGCCGAGCCAAGGCCGAGGCCAAGGCAAAGGCCGGGGCCAAGCCAAAGCTGAAGCTGTGGTAAGGCCGAAGCTACCCTGAGGCCGAGCCGAAGCAAGGCGAGTGGTGAGGGTCGGTCAGGCATTGAGGCAATGCGATGCGATGGTTGAGCTAAATCTGAAGCATGGCGAGTCCGAAGACATGTCGTTGCCGAGCCATTGATGCAAAAGTTTCATTTGTTCGATAGGCTATCGATTGTTGGTTTCAAAAACTAGATTCGGTGTTGAGCCAAGCTGGCGAGTGGCCATGGCGAGTGAGGCCTAGCGAGTCGCGGCCAAGCGCTGAGTGGCATTGGCGAGCGAGGCTTGGCGAGTCTCGGCCAAGCGGCTGAGTGGCCATGGCGAGCGAGGCTTGGCGGATCGCAGGCAAGTTGGCCAGTAGCCATGGCGAGCGAGGCCTGGCGAATCACAGCCAAGTTGGCCAGTAGCCATGGCGAGCGAGGCCTGGCGAATCGTAGCCAAGTTGGCCAGTAGCCATGGCTAGCGAGGCCTGACGAATCACAGCCAAGTTGGCCAGTAGCCATGGCGAGCGAGGCCTGGCGAATCGTAGCCAAGTTGGCCAGTAGCCATGGCGAGCGAGGCCTGGCGAATCGCAGCCTTTGTTGGCGAATGGCTGGCCTAATGTGCAACGCGATTTCTCGCGAGTCTCTCATTTGTCTTTGTGATTTTATTTCGGATTTGAGTTAACATCACCAGAATTGTGGTGAACTCAAAATAATTATGCCATTGAGAATTGGACGCATTGAACCATTTATGCTTTCATAGGGATGTAAAAATCTCAGATCATTCATTGAATAAGAGAATTTTTATTGATGACAACTCAAAAGTACATCAAGGTTGTTCTAAATAGAACGACTTATCGAACAAAGTCGTGATTTATTGACTATATTATGTCAAAATAACAATCAAAATCAAACTTGAACATGTATCTCATGACCTAAGTCAAATACTTATTCATAATCCGGAGTATCATACTCCTGAGTCCTACGCTTCTTGGTAAGTTGGAAGTCATCAACGGTGAAGTTGGTATCTTCTTCACCGTACTCTTCTTCCTCAAAGTCTCCTACATAGTTTGTTTATTGTTCTATGTATTGTTTGTGTTTCTTGTAAGCGGCTTGAATCTCTCTACTTGCTGTGCAATTGCGTTGAAGATGATTCATGGAGCCACATTTAAAGCAAGGCGCCGAAGCAGAGCTTGAGGCGTGGCCACCACGTCGAGGGCCGGAACCGGGCCATTTCCCTCCTCTAGGAGCGGCGACGCCGCCACCATCCCTTGTCCAAGAAAGCTGTCGGCCACGGCCGGCGCCTCTTCTCCCTCCTCGTCCGCCATGTGTTGCTTTTGGCGTACGTGGTGGTGGTGCTTGACGTTCATGACGTTGATGCTTTTGCTTAGAAGCTTTACCACGGGCTTGATGAGATTCCGCAATGAATTTCGGTCCTCGAGGCCTCTTATTGGTGGTAAGAATCAACTCATGGTACCTCTCCTTTCTTTGAAGCACATTCATCAAATCACTGAAGGTTTTGATAATGCCTTTCTCACAGAGATCGCGGTACTAATGCGACAACATGGACGCAGATTCTGGGAACGTCGTGAAAGTCTTCTCCATCATATCATCATCGGTCTTTTCGACCCCACAAAAGCTCAAATCAGATTGCAAGTTTAGCATAGTCTGATGATATTCCTGGAAGGAATCAAAATCCAATAAGCGGATTTGCTCCCAATCGGACATGAGGTCTGGGAGTTGTGCTTCATGCACATTGTCGAAGCGGTCCTTGAGGATATCCCATAGCTCTTTGGGATCGGTTTTCCTCAGGTATTGCTTCTTGAGCGTTGGATGGATATGGCGCCTGAGAAACATCAGGGCTTGTGCTTTCTGTTCAGGAGAAGCTTGTAAGCTTTCATCCTCAGGAGGGTTGATGGTGGCGGTAAATCTTTTACCAATGAAGGTGTTCTCAACATCTGAGACCCACCTCTTGTATTCCTTGCCTTGGATATCCAAGATGTCAAATTTTGGACGCTGAGTGTCAGCCATCTACAGAACACAAACAGGGAGACGTTAGTATATTTGCATACTAATCAAGTTTGATTGTTCTTTTAGAACAGTTCCAAGATATATCATGGTCACATAAATCGATGCTTAACGTGACTTCAAGTCACAATCGATATCTTCCCTTTGTTTTCTTTTGAAAAGAATACGTTATGGTTCACAGTGACATCACAATCACAAGCATAACGGTGGCTGGTAACATCACAGTTACCCCAAAATACGTTGGTACCGGGGTGATTAAATCCCCGTATACCGTCCCGAGAAGAGATAGAATCGGGATGAAGAAGCAGGGACACGGAAAGGTCCCGGAAGAAAAACAAAAACCCAACTATTGAAAATTCAGAAGAGGGAACGTTTATAAAATATTTACCTCTTCAAGTGAAGCTTGATCAAACGAAACTTGACTTTTGGGGAAGCTTGTTTTCTTCGATTCTTCTTGATTTCTTCTCAACAACGAACTAGGCTTCAAAAGCCGCTTGCTTGGCTTGCGAGCAATCTTGAATCTTCGGGTATGCGTGCAAGTTATGGCACGCAAGGGAAGGAAGGGGGGGGGTGGGGGGCAGGCGGGCAGCGCAGATGCTGCTGAGAAGAGGCCGACGATGCCGAAGGGAAGAATCGGCGGCCGACGGTAGGTTAGGGTTTCGAAAAAAAAAATTTCGGAATTAGGGTTTTTAGGATTTTAGGGCTATTAGACGGGAGGCTAGAGCAACGTGCTGATAACGTGTTGTAGGAGAAATAGATGATAGTAAACTCTGTCTTTATTGATTGATAAGGAGGCCTTTATATAGGCATTACATCAAGTATCCCTGGTAATCAGGGATTCCCTATCTAATAAAGAATCTAGACTACTAGCCTTATTAGGACAAGACACACCACGGAAGTTACGGAATTAACCTTCCTTGAACAATACTATTATATAACAAAATACGCTTTGTCACCTAAAACATAATTTTTTTTACCTTTTAATCCTTGAAATATTTGAAAAAAATTTAAATAATTTTTTATACACGATGACAAATACGTTAAATTACATAAAAGATAAAATTTAAAAAAAAAGAAAAAGGAAAATACAAAATAATTCTATCTGCAGCTAGTTTTCCACTATTTTCTCCCTCCACCTGCATTTTTCTCACGTTGGTTGGTCAAACTATTCAATTTGATTTTAAATATAAAAAATAGAACAATTTATTCAGTGTTTCTATAATTACATGCAAATTTCTATTTTTCACGCCCATAAAGTGTGTTTTTTTTTAGGGAAATGAATAAATTCATTAGCATAAGCCATACGACCAAGTTGTGCTTGGTTAAGCAGGAGCCGAAACTCCACTACAAACTAAAGAGATCTAAAGTAAAAACAATGAAAACGAAATAAAACGAAACTAAGTTCGACTGAATCAAAATACGTTCAAACAAGCTGACAATAAACTACGAAAGTAAATAACCATCATGATAGTAGAGAGGACTCACGATGTACCTTTCAGGTAGAGGTAGAGCAGCCCTTCCTACTCTCATGATGGGATCCTGGTGCAATGTTGCACCACCTCACGCCACAATGGTCCCAACGGCAACCTCCAAGGCCAATCCTGAGTCTATCAGGCCCCCACTAGCTCCTCTGAAGGTATACCCAGGCTCAGGCCTGAAAGCCCAGGTCCAAACCCGGCCCATAGTCACCAGCTTCCTCCTCTTCCCCGATGCCGGCATCAGAGCCTCGACATCCACCACCCCAACTCGAACCCGAGACCTTTCCTTATCCATGATCCTTTGCCGCCTCTTTCGAGCCACCACAACCAACCGGCAAAGGGCGCCGCGTCGAGTCTCTGATACTGGAGCCCCTGGGTGTTAAAGAGGTTGCGAAGCTCCCCTGGGTGTTTTCAGGGCTTTTTTCTCCTGGAAATCGATCGGGATGGGAAGCTAATCTTTGGCAAGGGTGGAGAAGTCTTGCGGCGGTTTGGGTCGTGGCAAGAGGTTCATCTCCCGGCTGAGATTGCGGTTGGTTTATATTGGTCACGGTTTGACCAGAACGGGAGCGTCGTCGTCTGGGGCTCCATAAAATGTGTTTGTGACTAGCTAGTATAATATATATTTAAGTGACGTGATAGATAAAAAAATTAATTAGAACTACGTAGTATTCAAAGTGTTTGATGGTTCTCAATATACACGGGTATGTATGTATGTATACAAGCCACAGCTCACAACAAGAATAATGGCATGTCCACGACCCAATGGGTGATTCAGAAATTAATTAATTTGAACCTTTTAGCTCCAAGGAATATATATAGTAGCATATACAGGCAACTTGATATGGTATCATTGGTTTGTTCTTAGTTATGCATTTGACAAGATCATCAAACAACAATATTGCTCAATTAAACTACAAACTCAATAAATTTTGATGATAAACACAATATGTACGTACTTCAAATTAAACAGAACCATTAAACAAATTAAACAATAATTAATCGTCAAGCTGTGGTTCTTGTTTTCATGTCGGTATGGCCTCAGATTTCACTTCCAGCTAATAAACTCTTTAATGACCGAGTTTTAAATGTTGCTTTTTATATTAATATGTAATAAAAATCCTACATTTGTTGATTTTTTATAGCTACTTTTATAATGACCACATAGACAAAGCCCAGATTTCTTTTGTAGTTATTACCCAACTTTTTTGTGGTGACTGTATGTCTGTATTAGAGAGCTCAAACAAACAAACCCTTGTTCAGATATTCAGTTTTAATTTATCTGGCATCAATTACAGGCGAGAGATATACGAGTTATGGGGGAAGTGAGAAACTACTATAGGAGCTCCCGATGATGGCGATTTTGAATATTTACTTTCCATGGAATCCTTCCAGGAAGGAGCTTTTGCAATACTGGCATTTCCTGCAACATCAGAAACCTGTGTCGAAGATGATGAAGGGATGAAGCAACTGACAAGAGCTGAAAAAAAATGGCCATTTATATATTATTTGGTACTGAGTAGTACTTGGCTTTAGCTGATTGATCGAACTACTGAGCAATTAAGTAGTACAGAAATGATCGAATGGGCAGAAGATCGAAATATATATGAGTCGGTGGCTATAATCATGTCGCTTAATTATTTATCGAGATGGTTCCTGATGTTATCTGCTCGTTGATTACCTTGCACGGCAAGCTATCGAATTGCGGGCCATATATATATATGTCTTCTTCTCAGCCTTAATTATATTCATGTTTGTTCTGTTTACTTTCAGGTGAACTATCCATGGCTGCATTGACCGGGCAAAGATAATCTATAATGAGAGTTATGAGACAACAATGTTTCATATATTTGCATATTGAACTTTCTCGTCAGTTGTTGATTTACTTGTAGACAACATGGACACGTTTGGAAAGCCCAAGTCCACATAATCCACATTCATATGAATATGATGGACGATCGAATGTTCTCAACCTTCTTAGAACTCCTCACTGTGATGAAATTCAGTCAATAACACAGGGAGGAAGCTATAGTCGACGAGTTGGACCAGACAAAGTCGATGGAGCTGGCATCAGTTTCAAGTTGACGTACTAGTTAAGCCAATATTCATCAAATTAAACAAACCATCTCGACTATTTCATGTTTAGCTTAATTCTTAGGGCCCTGATTCTTAAATTAGTTAAACTTCAATGTACATGCGTCTACAGTATGTTAATTATACCTAATTATTTTTATACTAATCATGAACAGATTAATTGTATGACAAAAATTCCCAACACAATGATATATACGCTTGCTATAAAATATGCAATTAGATCCTAATTAAATACTCTATATATATATATATATATATATATATATATGTCACAAACGTGGTCAAGCAACTCTCTCACTGACGACTATACTAAAATGATATTTCCCTCCGATTTTTTTATATAAGTTGTTTTAAGTTTTGTATTTTGTTTCAATATATGAGTCGTTTTAACTTATATTTCTCAATTTATCTCTGAGCCACAATAAATGGCATTGATAAAAAAAATTTCATCATGGAAATTTATATAAATTCTCATGCTATTTGTCTTTTCAACTACTTTTAATTACTACTTCTTCATTAAAGATATTTCAGCATCTCTCTCATCTCTCGTACGTAGGTGAAAAATTTAGATCAATGGATTGATTTATGATGCTTGAAGCCATGGATGTGTGTCTCTTTAAAATTGCTACTATTTGATTTGTCTTATATAAGCAAATGATGTTATGTAATTTCAATTTTGGCTCCATTTTAAAACTTAAAAGTTTTGATACATAAAAAATTTTGAGTTCAGATTTTTCTCCCGGCAATTTTCATTAGATTTGGAGTAGGTTTTTGAATTTTCAATTGGTGTAATAATTATAAAGAATGTGAAAGAATTTGGTGAAGTGAAGAGTAGCGATAAGGCACAGGAAAAAGATAAAAGTGATGAGTAGATTAAATATAATTAAGAGAAATATTGAAGGCTTAAATAGGGGTTAAATTGTTATTAAATTTTTATTATTTTTTAATTTCGGTACAAACTCTTAAAACGACCTATATAAAAAATTAGAGAGAGTACTAACTTTAAAGTGGGTATTTGACGTTTATAAGTTTGCACCCACATATATATATATATATATATATATATATATATATATATATATATATATATATATATATCACAATTTAATACTTAGTTTTTCTTTTTAATATAATCAATGTCGATATTCTCAAAAACTTCTTTCAGAACCCAAGAACCAGGGGTCATACTTATTACTCAGACACCCATTGATCCTTTTGCAGCAGAAAAGGTAAACCCATGGAGCACGCTAATAATTCATAAGCAGGACCTGATTATAAGATTAAAATGTGAGGCAACAACAGTACCCTCACTAAAGAAATAGAGTGAAGAATTGATAATAGAATATATATTTGGCGGTTCTCATTAAACAAATAGAGTTAGGGTAGTGTTATTAACACACGAAATTGTTATTCCCACACTCTGATATGAGCCAATGAGATACAATTATTTTAAATATATTTATAATAAAAAATAAATAAATAAAGTTTGTTAATAACAATTTAGAGTTATATCACCTGATTCTGAGAAGAATTGCCCACAACTAAATGGGCGATTTAGAAAATTTGGCCCTATATTTCATGGAAAATAGTATACTCAAGCATCTTGATTGAAGTAGAGTGGTTATTGGTTTAGGTAAAAAGCCTCCTAAATTTGTATCAGTGGTCATTTTCCCAAAATTAATTATGTTAGTCAAATTAAGTTTACAAAATTAAGTGCTAGCGATTGACGACAGGAAACGAAACTCCAACATGGGAATCCCACATACCCTGTCCATATGAAACTTGTACAGACGCGTGGTCATTGTATACATTCTTTGTCTTTGCCTGGTCAAAGCAGCCACATATGGATAGTTACACATGAAAGTGGACAGAAGTATCGATCAGTATGGTCCTCAAGTTCTAGCTTAGCTTGCTATGCAAGTTAATCAACAAGAAGGTATCTTTCTCCATCTCTATAAATTGGTGAAGCCTAATCGATCATCAATCAAATCCATATCTACCTCTCTACTCGTATCAGTATATTAATTTATCTTCAGCTATATCTGCGGCCATTTATTTTTAGCTAGAGAACCTGCTCGATCAATCAGCTAAAACATCTAGTACATAGTATACCAATTAATGGCAATTTTTGCGGCTGTTGTCAATTGCTTCATCCCTTCATCATCTTCACAAGTTTCCGACGATGCAAGAAATGTTAGTGTTGCCAAAGCTCCTGATTCCAGAAAGGATTCCAGAAAAATTAATTCTTCAAAAGCTCCCATAGTAGTTTCTCACTTCCCTCATAACTCGTACATCTCTCGTCTCTAGCTAATTGATGCTACCGAATTCGGAAGAACTGAAAATCTGGAGATTGGTGTTTCCGTGAGCTATCAGATATGCGCAGTCAATCGTTTTGAGTCGCGGTTTATGTATGGAGTAGTTTACGTACACCACAAGGTCAGCAGCTCAAGTTAGCTCACTCAATCTCGAGTTGCTGGCATTGTTCGGTCGCCGATTGCAACTCAGTAACTACAGAGCGTATGGTTGCAACTGAAGCCAGGAGCCATGAAGCCGGAAGACTAGAATAACAGTTTGAGGATTATAATTTACTTTCTTGAAACAAGCATTCTGTTATCAAGTACTGTATCGTGTTTATTGTTTAATGTAGCAAAGTTGTTGTTTCACATGTTTCATGATCCTTTCGATCAAGACAATAAATTTAGAAATGTTCTAATCAATCAAGATGCTTGAGTATACTATTTTCCATGAAATATAGGACCAAATTTTCTGAATCGCCCATTTAGTTGTGGGCAATTCTTCCCAGGGTCAGGTGATATAACTCTAAATTGTTATTAACACACTTTATTTATTTTAGAGCCAAATTCTTGAAGTAGAAGAATCCATCGAATAAGTCTTGGTTTGGCATCCTTCTTTGTCATAAAATATCTCAAGGTGGCATGATCACTATAAACAATGACTTTGGAATTCAAAAGATATGATCGAAACTTTTCCAAAGCAAAAATTACCGCAAAGAGTTCTTTCTCCGTTGTGGTGTAGTTGAGTTGAGCATCATTGAGAGTCCTCGAAGCATAGTATATGGCGTGTGGCTTCTTGTCCATTCTTTGGCCGAGCACGGTTCCCATAGCATAGTCACTTGCATCACACATTAACTCAAATGACAACTCCCAATTTGGTGAAGCAAGTATAGGCGCCGTACAAATTTCGATTGATATGAATTTTTGACACAACACAGTTTAGCTTGCCCATTATATGGATACCAAATTTCATAAAATTTGAAAAAAGATAAGTCACTTTAACACGAGTCTCAGAATCACTAAAAAGACAAATTTTGCATTATTTCCTTAGATTTCTATACTTAGTCATTTTTCGAACAATTAAGCACATTTTCCAAAACTCTATCTAAACAACACTCACTACCAGATCCGAGGGAATAGCCGACGAAAAAAATTTCGTCGACTATTGATGGAGGTGTTATCCAAGCACAAAGTACCTGCAAAACAACTTCATACACATAATACCCTTCTTTTGTCAATTGTAGTTAGGACAAGTAGGGATCGTTCTATCCGGGGAAATCAAGGGGTTTCAATCACACAAAGTGTTGCACATAAAAAGGGGGGTGTCGAATTTTATAACTAATTTACCTACTGAATTTTACCAAATTTAAATCCTAAATTATTATTTACATTTGATCAACATCTTCCACACAATCACCAAACACAAATCTCATTATACATGCAACAAAATTAAAACAAGTAATAGGGGCAGCAGCAAATATCGGATTCAAGATCAACTAAGTTCCAATTTAATTAGAGCCAACACGGTTATTCTAATTATTCAAGACATCACAAGTATTTAGAATCCAACATGCGTGTAATCCTAAACATGGTACTAATCGGTTTAATAACACAATGCGTAGAAATTAAACACAAATAGCACATAAGCACAATATGTCAAATTAGAACATGTTAGCAAGTATGGCGTCACTCATCTCACATCGACATGTAAATTTCCAGAATTACTCTAGCCCTTAGATAAATACATATTAAAACATAACATGCGTATGATCCAACATGTATTAAATCGGCAAGTGAATTCAATACCTAGATAACACTCATGGCCTTTCGAATGCATCTAGACATCTCCTTCGGTTGCACACGAATTAAGGAAATAAACCTAATTAAATCAAGAAAGCATTCAAAATCCTACTGCCCATCATACATATTTAATCAAATCACATGCATAAATCGGTAATCAAACATGAAATAACCAAACAATTATTACAAAGATTCGGAAATCCCATATAAAATTAACAATACCGAAAATAAAACCAAGAATCCAAACATATTTCATAGACAAAATAATGTTTAAATACAAAGAAATCAAAACCATTGAAATATTACAATCTTAATGACAACCTTGTTGAAGGAATCGGCAATAGGATTGGTGATGATGATTGGAAAGGTTTTGTGGAAAGGTGGTGGAGATGATTCGGCCTTGTTCTTGGTAAGATTTATGGAGATATTTTGGCAGAGGTTCGGCAAGTTTATGTGAGGAAGAGAAGATGATTTTCTGAATTTAAGATGTGGTATTTATAGAGGCAAGGGAGGCAGCTAGGGTTTACAAAACCTAGTTTTTCTCAAACTTATCCTGCTGGCAGATTTGACCTTCGAGTGAAGATTATGGAATATCTTTCTCTAGAAAATAGATATTAAGGTGATTTCAGTTGGGTTGGAAACTAGACTCCCGTAGCTTTCTATCCATATAAGGCTCGAATTCAGATTCATTGTGATCTGTCCGGGAGAGTCCGTGGAAGTTGGATGACGTGCACAGGAATTCTGCCGAATTTGATCAGGATTTGTTGCGATTTTCTTCCTCTATTTTCTGCCGAAAATTCCCAAGATAATGACTGAATAATTGAGCAATATCTCTTTAGGTTTTCCATGAATTAATTCAGCCAAAAATCTTGCACAAAGGATGGAATTCAGTCCACATTCGTAAGCCAAATCCATGTAGAACTCGGTTTAGGTTTTCTTCTTTCGGCAGACTTGACCTTTGTGCATTCAAACTGGCAGAACTTTTTGCTCAGGAAAGATTTTGCTGCGATTCCAAGTCCCAGAGAAACTAGACTCGTAGAGCTTTCCAACGGCGTATGGCGCGTTCTCTGGTTCCAAGCGATGTGTCCCACAGAAATTCCGGAAAATGATAGATCAGTTTAGCACAGGCCTCAATATCACGAAAACAACATATTTTGCACTTTTTGCTCAGATTTCTTTACTTAGTCATTTTTCTGAAAATTAAGCACATTTTCTCCAAAACTCTACCAAATTAACACTAAACTATATTATGACTCTATCTTACAATAATAAGGGTTAAGCATTGGATAAATGGGGGTAAAAACATATTAAGAACGACACACATTGTGCTCCTATCAACTATGCCAAATTTTCGTCGGCTATTCCACCTGCCGACGAAATTTTCGTCGGCTATAATTCGTCGGAAAAACGCCGTCGGTAATACCAATGGCCGACGAAAATAACGAAATCGTCGGCTATATTCGAGTATGGCCGACGACTTTACCGACGAAAATTAATTTCGTCGACCAAATCTGGGCAAAATATCCGACGAAATTCGTCGGATATTTTCGAGTATGGCCGACGATATCGTAAACTATAGCCGACGAAATTCATCGGCTATTTGTTCTGAAATATAGCCGACGTTTTCTTGTATTTCGTCGGTTATTTCGTCAGAATATATTAATATTTTAATAGGCATTTATTAGTTATAGCTGACGAAATAATGTCATTTTCGTCGGCTATAAAAGTTATAGCCGACGAAATTTGGTAAAAATCGTCGGCTATAGTACTTATAGCCGACGAAATAATGCCAATATCGTCGGCTATTCTTACATTTGGGGGAAAAAAATTAAATTAATTTCTAAATTACCATTCCAAGCAACCTGCAAATCACAAAGACAATCCATGCATTTGCACCAACAAGAAACACGTCTAAATGATTTATTATTTAATTTGTTCCAATATACATAAAATATAACCCTAATCATCACCTAAAGCACTAAAGTCCACCACGTCATCCCCATCATCCTGCTCGTCATTATCGGGAGGTTGAGGCATTGGAGGTTCAACTAACGGCTGAAATGGGGGCGGGGGTTCATGGGCGTGTTGTTGTGCCGCGAACATATCACACCACCAGTTTTGTTGGGCGGCGTAGTTGTGTTGCCGAACTCTGTCGCATTCAGCATGCCAACTGGCCAGATACAAATGATACTGCTGTGTTCTGCGACGTAGCTCCTGTGATCTCTGTGACTGGTCCTCCAATCTTGCGGTCAATCTCTGCACTTCCCCCCTCATATGTTGGGTGTCCCCGCCTCCCTTCTTTTGACCTCCCTTAGTGGTCTTCAGGAGCCCTATTCCAGAACTTCCCAAACCCCGGAAGTAGTATTGGTTTGACCGGTGTGGGAAGGCTGCGTCGAACATCCTCGCTGCCGTTTAGACATTCAATCGGTCGACCTGGCGTAGGGCTTCTTCCAGATCTGCCTCTGAGATGTTCGGTTGTGTCTCCCGAACTACTTGCTGGAACACCTCTTCTTCGGCCCGGTTCACCCTCTCCTAATTGAACGGGAAAAAAATAATAATTAATATTCTAACAAATATATAATTAAGTAAAATTAATAATTAAAATTTAAAAATCGTAATCAACAACTTACGAGCTGTTCTGTCGCTTGTGGATAAGCGATCTTGAACGTCTCCACGTACGGGTTGCTATCAAGATGATCTTTAAGCGCCTCCTCCTGATATTGTGCAAACGGCCTAGAACCACCATGATGGGGGGTTGTGTTACGGCGGCGGTTCGCAGAGTTTACCCGAGACCGTTGCTTCATACAAATAATAAAATATTAGAAAAATGCATCAAAAAATTTTAGTGTAATAATTATAAAATAATTAAACTAATAATTAAAATTTTAACAAAATAAACATTTGTAGTTAAGTTTAGTATTTATCTGCATAAGTGGGTTGTTGAAGTCTACTGTCTTCAACCAACGCCACTCGCACTCCCTGAACATGAACTCTCTGGGAGTACCCATACGACCACGGTTGTCGTATTGGTTAAAGTGGCAACGGAGCTCGTTCTTCCACTCTTTGAACCTACGGAAAAAATAAAAGTACATTAGAAATATTATTAATATCATAAAATATTTCGAATTATAAGATAAGGAATTCCCAATGTACCTCAACGACTGCATCGCGTCCGCCCAATGCTGCTTATGTTCTGCAATCTCGAAGTATGTCTGAAAGATAATATTTTATTAGTTTTACAATTATAACAATACCAAAAATTATTAAATATTACGTAAAATAAATTAATTTTTTTAAATTACTCACCGACGCAGCGTTGTTCACCTCCCTCTTGATCTCTTCGGGCACATCAGCCCACAGTGTCCACAACATAGGGAATCTGTCCCTAATTACTGCCCCCACGCAACCAGTGTAGTCGCGGCGTTTTTTCCCCTGAACCTCCTGATTAGGAGGTTCGTTGATCCGGATCCTCCCGCTGCTCTCAACAGTTCTCCTGAGCGTGTCAAAACATATTACACCTCTCGTATTCCTCGTTGAACTGCTAGCGGCTGTCCCTATCACATAAACGACGATTGGTTAATAAAATTAAATATTAGTGCGTTAATTTTAATAAAACATTTAATTAATAAATCAAATGTTACCTGAACTGGATGACTCGTCTGTCGACTTTCCTTTTCTCTTCGCCGAAATCAGGAGGTCAGGGTTCTTAAATGGCTGCTGCTGGTATGCCTCCGCACCACTCACGTACTGAGGCATATCAGGCCATATGGGCACACCTCGAAAGTCGACCTAGGGTATCGCAGGAATGTTGTACGGGAGGTAGAGCTGATTTGGGAGAGTAGGCCCCTCAGTCGAGTCAGCAGCAGACGTCGTCGGACTCGTCATCGGCTCCCGATGAACCTCAGGCATACGGACCTGAGGAACGTGTGCAGCTATCTCGTCCTGAAATAGCTGCCTACTGAACCTCGGAGCATCTGGCCCGACAGGGGGACGTGAACTGCTCGACGGCCGCCCCGCCTGGAGAAGGGTCTGGTGCCGAGAACTCACACTCCTCCGCGGCTGGGATGAATCCACACTCCTCCGCGGCTGGGTGGTAGTCCTCTCAGGCTGGCAAAGGGTCCTGTCGGACTCTGCGGAACCGGCGGAACTTCCAGAATCCCTAGATCTGGAACGACGGCCTCCGAAGAACTGTCTGAATGCATCAGCCATCTGCAGCTTGAGGCATTAATACATTAATTAATATTAAATTATATTACATTAAATAACAAATTCTAATTAATATAATAACCACTAATACTAACATATTTCAAAACATACTAACAAACTAATATTTAAATTTGTACTAATTTCAAATAATACTAACCATTAACCTAAATATAACTATTTATATACAAATATAACGAAATTTCATTATTAACATATATATAAATACAAATAACCATTTATATATTAACAAAAATATATAACAATTTATATAATTAAAAGTAAATATATAACAATTTATTATATAACAATTTATATAATTAAAATTAAATATATAACAATTTCTATACCTAAATTATAACAAATATATAACAATTTATATAATTAAAATTAAATATATAACAAATATATAACAATTTATTATATAACAATTTATATAATTAAAATTAAATATATAACAATTTCTATACCTAAATTATAACAAATATATAACAATTAAATTTATAACAATTTATATAATTAAAATTAAATATATAACAAATATATAACAATTTATTATATAACAATTTATATAATTAAAATTAAATATATAACAATTTATAAAATTAAAGTAAATTGAAAAAAAAAAATTTAACCAGATCGGAGGAGGAGGCCGGAGGAGGAGGGGAAGGAGGTCATACGAGGAGGGGAAGGCGGAGGGGAAGGAGGAGGAGGAGGAGCCGACCGGAATTGCTTGAGGAAGGAGGAGAATCGGAGGAGGATCGGAGGAGGACGGAATTGGAGGAGAGATTAGGCGCCGATTTGAGGAGGAGGAGGAGCAGCGCGGCGGAAACGAACTCTTTGCGGCAGATAGGAGCAGCAGCAGGAGGAGGAGGAGGAAGAGAGGAAAAAGTCGGCTAGGGTTCGGCAGTTTCTGCTTTATACCTGAAAGAATAGCCGACGATTAAAAAAGATTTCGTCGGCTATTCTTTACTATAGCCGACGAAAACTTTAACATCGTCGGCTATACTTTGAATGTCGTCGGCTATTCTTTGAATGTCGTCGGCTATACTTTAGGAGATCAGCAGCCGTCTGATCTGAGCCATCCAACGGCGGACAATGATCCGCCGGAAGGAACACACGATGACCCATTCTGCATATCTTGTTGCAATGAGGGGTGCTCCCATAATCGCTGAGGCACTCTGGACAAGCCTTGTATCCCCTAACAACGCTGCCCGACAACATCCCACAAGCAGAAAAATCACTGATGGTACCAATAACCATGGCATGCATTTGGAACGTCTCCTCCTTGTACTTGTCAAAAGTGGGATGACCAACGTCCCACAATACCTTAAGCTCTTCAATCAATGGTCTCATATACACATCGAGACATTTTCCTGGGTAACCAGGCCCCGGAATCAACAACGTCAACATATTATATTCCTTCTTCATGCACATCCACGGAGGAAGGTTGTAAGGTACCAAAACCACCGGCCATATACTGTATGAAAGACTCATGGTGCCGAAAGCCCGTCGGTTGAGAGCCCGAGCCTGACGTTTCTGACATCTGACGCAAAATGAGGAAACTCATTGTTTATATGCTTCGAAGCAGCTCCGTCAGAGATGTGTGTCATGATATCTGCGTCTCCCGCGTCCCGCTCACCGTGCCATGTCATAGCTTTTGCGGTGGTTTCTGACATGTACAACCGCTCAAGCCTATCTCTCAACGGAAAATACCGAAGCACTTTCACAGGTTTCCTATTGCCTGCTCCCGTCAACTTATATCGGTCAGACTGACATAGCGGACATGCGTCAAGGGTAGCAAGGTCATTCCCTTCTGCATCTTTACCCCAGAAGAGAACGCAGTCAAATGCGCATGCATGGATCTTAATGTAGGAAAGCCCTAGATCTTTGAGGATACTTCGGACCTTACGGTGATTGGTAGGATTACGATGACCCTCCTCTAACAACGAAGAAGTGTACTGTAGATATTCATCCACTTACCTGATAGTCGATTTTGTCTCGATTTTAATCCTCATTACCTCCATCACACTTTGAAGAACTGTCTTCTCAGAACTTGAAGACACAGGGGTCTGTTGCAATGCAATCAGTTTGTTGTACTTGTCAAAGGTAGCAGTGTTGACAACTTGTGGGAAGGGCAGCACCGGGTCATGCATATATTGTTCCCCACGTACACCGCTTTCAAAAGGAAACACGTCGTTGACGAATGCCATTGTTGGATCGTTGGATGTACTACTACTGCCCGCCTAAAAAAACTGCCCATGATCATGCGATCCATCTAATGATGGCTCACCGTGATATATCCAACTTTTGTACTTCGGCCAAAACCCATTACTCTTTAGGTGCTCCCATACTGTCCTAATCGGAAATCGACACATATCACTGCGACACTTACATTTCTTGTACGGGCAATAATGGTAATCATTCCCGTTAGTATTTTCCTCGACGAACTGTAAAAAATTCACAACTCTTGTAGTGTATCGTCGGTCATGCCTTGGAAGCGAAATCCAACTCTTATCCAGATCCATATATAGCATGATAATAATATATATGTATAACTTTAATTAATAAGAATTTAATTAACACATACATATATATATATATAAATCCTTAATAATTAATTACATTATATATATATATATATATATATATAAATCCTTAATAATTAATTACATTACAATATATATTATTATCAATATCAACTCATATATATATACCATTAATTAACAACCATTATTTAAGTTACACTATATATCAACCATTATTTAAGTTAATTAATTACACTATATATCAACAACTATTAATTAACATATATATATATATATATTAACACTAATTAAAATAACATCAAATTAAAACACAAATATAATTAAACTAAAACTCAAAATCAACTCAACTAAAACTCAAAATCAACATATATACATACATTCTAACACTAAAACATCAACAAATTAAACAAAAATCACTTACTAAATTAAAATCACTAAAACTCAAAATCAACTCAACAAAAACTCAAAATCAACATATATACACATGTACGTACCTATATATAGCTCCACAATGTAAGAGAGGACGGATTTCAACAATACCCACAGATTTTTCACTCTTTCTCCCGTTTTTCCCTTTTTTTTTTTAAATAAGCAGCTGCTGCCCAGATCTGAAAATATATAGACTTATAGCCGACGAAAATGTCAACTTCGTCGGCCATACTTCCAAAAATTTTCGTCGGCTAATGTTTCAGAGAAAGGCCGACGAAAATACAAATCGTCGGCTGAAATATGAATATAGCCGACGATTTTTTGAAAATACCAACGAAAAAAAGTTTCGTCGCCTATGGTTAAACTATGGCTGACGATTTATTTTTTTTACCGACGAAAAATAAAATCGTCGGCTATTCCTTAGAATTACCGACGAAAATTTTAATTCGTCGGCCGTTTTTTTTTTCGTCGGGAAAACCCTTTTTTCTGGTAGTGACTAAACTATATTATGACTCAATCTTAGATAAATAAGGGTTAAACGAAGCATAAACGAGGGTATAAACATATTAATATCGTCGCACTTTGTGCTCCTATCAACATGAAGAAATTATATCTGACATACATGTTGTTTACTTATAATTTGATGTATTTGTTAGATTTTTTTAGTATGCATACCTATAATTCTAGTGTAAAAAAATATATATTCAACCCCTTATTGTGGAATTCTAATACACCTCTTTATTAGATTTTATAGTATATATATACCTATGATTCTCGTACAAAACAAAAGTATTAAACCTCTTACGGTATATTTATGTGACAATATACCTAAAATGAAGAAAAGAAGACGTAACCAAACACCAACATGTGTACCTCACGATAAGAAACATTTGCCGTATTCAAGTTCTTTTAGAACCTTGTATAACTCCATATGAATTTTTCATATAATGTTTGTCTGACTAACTGCCTATATCCTAGTTTCAAATTGCATAAAACTTTACTGAGGTGATCTATACGTATATACTTACATACTGAACGATGGAGATGTAAAATTATAATTGAAAAGTGGTTCAAATAGAAAACTCCACACTTTAATTTCATAGTAGAGCTCCGCTCTGGATAAGTATATATATATATATATATAGAGAGAGAGAGAGAGAGAGAGGGGCTCCGTTCTAAAATTTTAAGAGCGGGGCTCTGTTTTGAAATTTAAAAGCGGAGCTTCTTATATGAACCACTTTCCGGTCAAATTTATACATTTCCACCATTCAGTATTTAGGTATATGTGTATAGATCAACTCTACAAGGTTTTATTAAATTTGATAATCGTTTAAACATTCATAATCGTGATTAACACGAATGGTTCATACTAAACAAATTCAATTTGTTCATTAATTTTTTATTTTTTTGATACCTTAAAAATCACCAAATGAGTTGAAAATTTGTATACACGATCTACACGCATATATATATATATATATATATATATACACACGGACACACATTGAAGTCAGTAGTATGAATTTAAAACAATGAGATATTCTGGATGAAACTGATTCATTCTAAATTCAAACTATTCTCGGTAAGTAATTCATATGGAAACAATTAAACAACCTAAGATTAAGGGAATAATTTAATTTAACTTTTCATTATTTAGAAGGGCAAGTTAGACATCAAGAATACTGAGCAAAAATAAAAATGGAAAAATTTGGGTGTGTTCAAGGGGGAAGGATAATTCTGTAACTTCCGATGTGTGTCTTGACCTAATTAGACTAGATTAGTTGATAGAGAATCCCTGATTATTCGGGATACTTGATGTAATGCTTATATAAAGGTTGTTTAATTGTTTCCATATGAATTACTCCTTATCAATGTGTGTCTTGACCTAATTAAACTCCTTATCAATGAATAAAATATGGATTTGCATTCTATGTGTTTCTCTTAGAACACGTTATCAGCACGTACCTCTAGCCTTCGTCTAATAGCCCTAAAAAAAAATTCAGAAACCCAAGGTTATATCCCTGAAAGAAAAAAATCAAAACCCTAAAATCTCTTTTTTGCCGGCAACAGTTTGTCGGAAAAGAAACCCCCCCCCCCCCAGATATTCTTTTGTCGACATACCAAACCCATCGTGCCGATGACATCATTGTCGGCAGAAGATGAAGATTTTTTGCTCAGGGCACCCAAAAACCTTCTCTGGGCACCCATCTCCTTCTCTGATCTTAGTTCGGACCTAAAGCCAGCTCCGCTGCCATGGCCTTGAGCCGATCCTCAATCCAGTGACGACGCCTGCCTAGTCTAGCGCAGCCAGAAGCTTTGACGCTAGCCAAGTGCCGCTCCAGCGACGACACCTACCCAGCGTCACTACAACGCTTTGGCAGCCCTTCTCAATGAAGCCCTAGCGTGCCCTAGCCTAGTCGACGCAACCTCTGCTTCCTCCGACGAAGCCTCTGCTCAGCACCGCCCTCTAATTCGGCAGCGACCCAGCGTTGCAGCATCGGGTTGGCTCAACCCAGTTTCGTCCACCTGACCCGCACTACCAGAAAAAAGGGTTTTATCGACGAAAAAAAAAAACGGGCGACGAAAGCTATTTTCGTCACTAAAAAGGGAATTTTCGTCTGCTATTCCCAAGAATGGCCGACGAAAATGGATTTCGTCACTCAAAAAAAAATTCCGTCGCCTACATCCCCTTGTATGGCCGACGAAAATAGATTTCGTCTCTAAAAAAAATTTTTGTCGCCTATACTCCCTAGAATGGCCGACGAACTAAAAATTTCGTCGCCTATTCTCTGAAAGTATAGCCGACGAAAACTTTCAGAGAATAGGCGACGAAATTGTCATTTTCGTCGGCTATTCCCCTTTATATTTTCAGATCTGGACAACAGCTGCTCATTTAAAAAAAAACGAAAAAAAACGGGAGAAAGAGTGAAAAATCGGTGGGTATTGTTGAAATCCGTCCTCTAGTGGAGCTATTGATATGAGCACAATGTGCGACGATATTATACGCTTATGCCCTCGTTTATGCTTTGTTTAACCCTTAATTGTCTAAGATAGAGTCATAATATAGTTTAGTGTTAATTTGGAAAAGTTTGGTGAAAAATGGTTAAGAATCCGAAAAATGACTAAGTTTGAGAAATCTGGAAAATAGTGTAAAATATGTCTTTTTCGTGATTTTGAGATGAATGAAACTGTGATCTATCCTTGTCCAAATTCTATGAAATTTGGCGTGCTTAATATTCATATGCTGGGGAATGTTGTGTTAAACTTTCAGATCAATCGGAGTTCGGGAAGTCACCCAAAAGTTGGCTGCAAAACGGCAGTCCGAGCATTTCAATCCAGGGGTTTCCAGGATTTTCTTGGGACTTTGGCCCAACTTCGAAAACTCATTCCCGTCGACTCACAAGGAGTTTGATCGAACTGTTTTATGGGGAGATGGCCATATGTGTCTAGTTTATCTGAGACTTAGAATCGCATCAATCGGAGCTCCACAGATGGAGATATGCCGGAATTACTGCAACAAGGTCAAATCTGCCGATTCCAGGAACCTACTGCCCCCTTTTTGTGTTTTCTGTTTTTAATGGACCAAATGGTGCACAAATGCATTTTTGAAGATGGTTCACGCTTTATGAAGGGAAGAGGAAGACACTAGGCCATGGCATTGAAGAAAAACTGAAGAAAGAAGTTCTCCTAGTCACACTAGGAGAAGCTGCCGAATAGAGGCAGATTGTGTGCTTGATGTTGCTGCGGGCAATTGGGGCATTTTCGATGGACCAAGACATATCAAATGAAGTCCAAGATCATACAAGAAGTCCATGAAGATGTGAAGCCCAAGCCTTGAAGAAAAATTCAGAAAAAGAAAACCTAATTGAACTATGAAAGGAAGGTTTCAAATCCTATTCCCACTTGGTTTTGTTTTTCCTTGTGTATGAAGGGCTGCCGGCAACACCCCCTCTCTTCTATATATACCCTCACTTTTCCTACAAAAAAATCATCTCATCTCTTGCAAAACACTAGCCAAAACTCTACCAAATTTCCTACCAAAGTTCTAACCCGAAACCCTAAAATACATAGTCACCAATTCCACCACCACCATTCAACACCGAACCCATTCCTTGCCTCAGCCACTGCCGAGCCTCTCTCCCCACACCAAGACGAAGCTCTCCAAGGTTTCTAAAGTGTGATCCATCCCTATGACTTGTATTTTTATTTTCGGTTTAGTCACATTAGTTGTTATAAAAATACTTTGTTTTCGTTTGGTATTGTATGATGAACATGAATTGCGATTTTTGTTGGAATTTATGTTATGACTTGTGCAATTTTTAATTCATGGATTTTGTATGTTTAGATAATTAGGGCAGTGGTATTAGAAGCATGTTTAAGATTTTAATTGGTTAGTAATCTAAGGTGAGGGCATGAAAATCGATACTTGGTGTTGTCTTTGAACATGATCTAGGTATTAGGTTTAATCTGCTAGAGTAATTACAAGCTAGATGGACCTAACGGACTCTATGATTTGTGTTATTCACTTAGGGCTATTAATCTTAGAACTTGCATGCTAAATAAGATGATTGACAACCTTACTTGTTTACATGTTTTCGATTTAAGACTCTTGTGCGATATATGTTAAGTCTTAACCGGATTAGCATAAAAATCTTTAGGGCTAGAGCGAAAGTTTGTCCTAAAAGAACTTAAGGAAGTCTAGTAACTAGGTACAGAGCGAAAGCTCTAGTTGCGGTCGAAACGAATTTGAATTTTGAACATACGAAATACTTGTCTCTTACTTTCTAGCATATGAATCTATGTTTTAAAAAGTCTTTTGTGTGAACTGTTTTGTGAAAGATGATGATCACTTGTAAATATTAGACCTAGGATTTTATTTTCTGTTTTTGTTGCCGTGCCTAGTATTAGGGCAGCAAGCTGCCGTACCACCTATTTCCCCCATTGTGACGTGTGATTATGTAAATATGTATTTGTTTTTGTCTAACAATTTCATATCTCAGGTACCCTTAATCCCCGGCCTAGAACGATCCCTACTTGCTCATACTACTAACGATATTTTGTAGGGTTATTATTGCATGCGAGCTTCGGCTCACGTCAATTTTTGGCGCCGTTGCCGGGGAATTATAAAAGCTTGATTTGTGTTATTGTTGTGTATATAATGTTGCTGGAAATTTTTGTTGTAACTTTGTAAAGTTGTAACTTTTAATTTTATTTTGGGATTTTGTAAAGTAGAAATATGCTTCGGCATGTAGAGTTTAAATTTCGGAAGTTGCATGATGTATATTGATGTATGTTGGTAATCACTTAGTTTAATTTCTAGGGAGTTGATAGTGTTGTGTATGTTTGAGTTTATTGTAGTTTCTAAAGTGTAACATGTAGGTGAAGCCACTTTTGTTGATCATAACCAAAACCCTTCATGTGAATGGTGCTATGTCGAAGGCCGTTTCTATGTAGATTGGGAAACGCGGGATACTTCCCCCCCACGCATATAGGCGTTTCTTCGGCAATAGTATTACTTCTATGAGGTTGAGGGCGGTTTTAATCAACACTTGTAGACTGCTAGGGATCCGTGTTTGTTTTATATAGTATGGGGAAATTATTATCATAGATATGGTTCTCAGGTTTGTTTAACTGGATCTCAAGGCCCATAGACTGATGTTCATTCTCGGTGAGTGAGTCGATACGGGGTTCGCCCTCCGTGGTGTCCAACAACGAATCCTGCCTGGTTCCTGTAGGGGGTTCGCCCTCCGTGATTGTAATGACCTTTGAAACGTAAAATCCGCACGACCTAGTCGACAGCTTGTGCCGAAGCATCACCTCACTTTAGACGCTAGAACATAACTTGACATATGTGGCCTATTTTCTTCAAAGATAAAACATGTTTTGTGGTTCAAACTCTTGAGGTATATCGGGTTAAGCATGATACTACCGGGGGCTGTATTAGTCCATTGCACCGTTATCTCCTCTGCTCCACGTACTTCGAGAGTTAGAACAAATTTAAAAGGAATTAGACTTAGCGATTACATGATCATGAACGTTCCAATTTTTGATCTCTTATTGCCGAATGTATATTGTGCTTTGCCGAAATTTGTTTCCCTTTGCCGAATGTATATTGTGTATCATTGTTGAAATATGTTATGTAATTGCCAATGCCGTGGCTTGTAATGATGTATATTCTTGTTTTCTATTTCTTTACGATGTTCTAACTTGTTTAAATGTTGCAAATTTCAGAAATAATGCATGTCCGAATCTAGTATTTGGACAAGAGATCTTCAAGGCCGTTTGCAACGTTTAGATCATGAACTCGCTATTGCTCGTTTTGTGCCATTACCACCATCGTCACCAACCAGTTCATCAGTTTCATCATCATTGCCATCCTCACCAATCGTGCCATCCGTTTCAGATAGTCTGCCGAGCTCCCCATCAGTAGTTTCATCATCGTGTGATCTTCAGAATCCAGAATTTGAGGCCTTTGCCAAATCATCAGAAGAAGAAGAGATAATGGCCTCGATCCGATCACAGAATGGTCATGTACGTTGCTGGAGCTGGTGTTGCTCCTTCTAATATTACTTATCCTCCCTTGGAAGCTGACAAGACTGGAGAGATTGAATTGAGGAGTGGATTCCTCCATAAGCTGAAATCGTTTTATGGGATGCCGAGTGAGGATCCTAACAAACATCTACAGTGGTTTAACTTCACCACGGAGTCTATGTGTCCAAGAGGGACCGATTTGCAACACTTCAAAATGAAGGCTTTTCCATTCTCATTAGAAGATCAAGCAAAGGAGTGGTTGTTTGAGGTGCCTAGTGGTCGCATCGTTTCGTGGAGTTCTATGATGGATGAGTTTTTGGTCAAATACTTTCCTGCTTCACGTATCACTGATCTGAAGAAGCAAATTACTAGTGTGAAGCAAGCCGAAGATGAGACTTTCTTCGACTACTACAAGAGGTTCAAGTCCCTAGTTTCTTTGTGTCCATCGCATGGCATTAGCGATGGGCTCTTGTTGCAATATTTCTATGAGGGATTGCGCGTCATGGAGAGAGAGTTTCTTGACTCGGCCGCGGGAGGTAGCTTTTTGGAGTTAAATGCCGGTGCGGCAAGAAGTTTGTTGGAAGTTCGTGCTTTGAACAACCAACAATTTGGCATGGCACGAGGCAATGTGCAAAGGAATGAGAAAGTGCATGAGACGTCTTCGAGCTCAAAGTTAGAGGAGAAAGTGGACAAGCTTACCGACTTGGTGAGTAATATGATGAAGAAGCGTGCTAGTGTTTGTGGAATTTGTACCGAGGGCCATGAGACCGAACAATGCCCTCAATTTGGAGTTAGTGAGGGAGTAGAGGAGTGCAATGCAATTGGTTTTCAAGGAGGCCAACGTTTTGGAAATTTCAATCCAAGGTTCAATGATCATCCTAACTTTCGATGGGCGAACAATGACAATGTGCTTAGGGCACCTATGCAACCGAGAGAGGGAGGAGCACCATTTGCACCGAGGGCACCCTTTGTGCCTCGGCAACCATATCTGCCGAACCAAGCAGGGCCGAGCCAAGGCCAAGCCGCACCGAGCAATCCGAACTACGATGCTTTGCTTCAATCATTGTCAAGTGCTACTCAAGCATTACTCGCGGGGCAACAAAATCATCAAAAGGACATTGGTGAGCTCAAGACTCAAATGGGCCAAGTTGTGGATTTCATGGGAAGATTTAATGAGCAAGGGAAGTTGCCAAGCAATACGATTCCCAATCCGAGGAACGAGCAAGCCAAAGTGATTCAAACTCGTAGCGGAAGGAAGTTGTTTCCTCCAACAAGTCCAAAGAAGAAGCAAGTAACTTTTAAGGGTATTGAGGATGACGAGAGGGCTGCCGGACCTGCCATTGCCGGCAGCCATAATGAGGGAGCCGAGAGGGACACTGCCGGCCATGATGATGTCGGCAATAACCATGCTGCCGAGAAGAAGAATTCTGCCGAGAAGGGTAGTGATGCCGGCCACCATGTGAAAGATAGGGGGTTGCGCAACGAGCTTGAGTATGATCCCGCAACATCAAAGAATGAGTTAGTGCCGAACCAAGCAAGCAAGGGAGGGGTGCCAACATCATGCATTCCATTCCCTTCTCGCTTTGCTAGATCGAAGAAGGATAAGTCCGATGAGGAGGTGTTGGAGATTTTCCGGAAAGTGCAAGTCAACATCCCTTTGTTGGAGTGCATTAACAAGTACCGAAGTATGCTAAGTTTTTGAAGGAGCTTTGCACGGCTAGAAGGCATACTAGAGAGACTCGTGTGGTAACTATGAGCGAGACGGTGTCGGCCGTTATTCAAAGGAAGTTGCCACCAAAGATTAAGGATCCGGGAAGCTTCAATGTGCCTTGTGTCATAGGCAATACTCGGTTTGAGGATGTGATGTTGGATTTGGGAGCATCGATCAATGTCATGCCACTCAATGTGTATCAAACGTTGAGTATAGGGCCTCTCAAGAAGGACAATGTCATCATTCAACTTGCGGATCGCTCAAGCAAATATCCGGAGGGTTATGTGGAGGATGTGTTGGTGCAAGTCAACCAATTGATTTTTCCCGCCGATTTCTATGTGTTTGAGATGGAGGATTCGCCGGTCAATAATACTCAATTGCTTCTAGGGCGACCATTTATGAGGACCGCGCGCACAAAGATGATGTGGCCGAGGGCAACCTAACTATGGAGTTTGATGGTGAAGTGATCAAGTTTAATGTGTTTGATGCCATGAAGTTCCCTAATGTCGATTTGAAGGAGGGTTGTGCCATTGATGTATTGGAGGAGGTCGAGCAAGTTATGTCGACCTCACTCGACGCATAGCAATTAGCGATTGAGCAAGGGGTCGGATTTGACAAGAGGGGAGAACGAGTGCAAGATGAGGCCGAGCCAAGCAATGCCGAGCAAGGAGTTGCCGAGCCATATGCCATATTGCCGAGCCTTGATGAGGTTGTTGCCGAGCTCGACGCCACTCCATTATATCCAAGGAACTCGTTCTTGTCAATTCCAAGTGCCACAACAAAATTTCGACCAAGTGTGGAAGAGGCCCCAAAGTTAGAACTTAAAGAGCTCCCTAGTCACTTAAAGTATGTTTATCTTGGAGAAGAAGATACACTACCGGTTATTGTGTCTTCAATGCTTAGTGAGAAGCAAGAAGTGGATTTGATACGTGTGCTTAAGAAGTACAAGACCGCCATAGGTTGGACCTTAGCGGATATCAAGGGAATAAGCCCTACTACTTGTGTTCATCGCATCTTATTAGAAGAAGGAGCTAAGCCGACAAAGGAAGCTCAACGTCGACTTCACCCTCCCATGATGAAAGTTGTGAAAGAAGAAATTATCAAGTTGCTCGATTGTGGGGTGATCTACCCAATTTCGGATAGTAAGTGGATATCTCCCATGCAAGTAGTGCCAAAGAAGAGTGGTGTAACGGTTGTCAAGAATGAGAAGAATGAGCTTGTGCCACAAAGACTTGTAACCGGTCATCGGATGTGCATCGACTATAGGAAGCTCAATGCTACAACAAGGAAGGATCACATGCCTTTGCCGTTTATGGATCAAATGCTAGAGAGGTTAGCCGGCCATTCTTTCTATTGCTTTCTTGATGGATATAGTGGCTACAATGAAATCATGATACACCCAGATGATCAAGAGAAGACCACTTTTACTTGTCCATTTGGCACGTTTGCTTATCGGCGGATGCCATTCGGACTATGCAACGCACCCGGCACTTTTCAAAGATGTATGTATGCCATCTTCTCGGATTTTATTGAAGACATTATCGAAGTGTTTATGGATGATTTTAGTGTGTATGGAGGCACCTTCGATGCATGTTTAGGGAACTTGGAGAAGATACTTGAGAGGTGTGTAGAGACAAATCTTGTGCTTAATTGGGAGAAGTGTCACTTCATGGTCACGCAAGGCATTGTTCTAGGGCATATTATTTCGGCAAGAGGCTTAGAGGTTGACAAAGCCAAGGTGGAGCTAATACAAGCATTGCCGAGCCCTAGGTGTGTGAAGGATGTGAGAAGTTTTCTTGGCCATGCGGGGTTCTATCGACGATTTATCAAGGACTTCTCTTCAATTGCCAAGCCATTGAGCAACTTGTTACAAAAGGAGGTGACGTTTGAGTGGACGGATGCGTGTGAGAGAGCTTTTTGCCGATTGAAGGCTTTACTATGTATGGCGCCGATCCTTGTGTCCCCTAATTGGGACGAGCCATTTGAGTTGATGTGTGATGCTAGTGATTATGCACTTGGAGCGGTACTTGGACAAAGAATTGAGAAGAAGCCATGCGCCATTTACTATGCTTCAAGGACTCTCAACGATGCTCAACTCAACTACACAACAACGGAGAAGGAACTCTTAGCGGTAATTTTTGCTTTGGAAAAGTTTCGATCATATCTTTTGAATTCCAAAGTTATTGTTTATAGTGATCATGCCGCTTTGAGATATCTTATGACGAAGAAGGATGCTAAGCCGAGGCTCATTCGATGGATTCTTCTGCTTCAAGAGTTCGACATTGAGATTAATGACAAGAAAGGAGTAGAGAATGTCGTAGCCGATCATTTGAGTAGACTTGTACAAGAGGAGGATCGGCTGCCCCTATTAGAAACCTTTCCGGATGAGCAACTTTTTCGACTTGAAGTACATGAGCCTTGGTATGCCGACATTGCCAATTTTCTTGCTACAAACCGATTTCCCAAGGAGTTGCCGAACCACCAACAACAAAGAATAAGGAAGCAAGCTCGACACTTCTTGTGGGATGATCCGTACTTATGGAAGCAATGTGGTGATCAAGTTATTCGAAGATGTGTTCCGGAGAATGAGCATCGATCCATCCTTGCTTTTTGTCATAGTGAAGCTTGTGGTGGGCAAATGACCGAAGAAAACGGCTTTGAAGGTACTCACTTGTGGTTTCTTTTGGCCTACAATTTTTAAAGATGCATTCATGTTTTGCAAAGCATGTGATAGATGCCAAAGAATGGGGAACATTGGAGCTAGAGACCAAATGCCGCTCACGCCTATCATTGAGGTAGAAATTTTCGATTTATGGGGTATTGACTTCATGGGACCGTTTCCTTCAAGTAAGGGTTTCCTCTACATATTGCTTGCGGTGGATTATGTGTCAAAGTGGATCGAAGCAAGGGCCACACGCACCAATGATGCCAAGGTGGTAGCCGGGTTTCTCAAGAGCAACATCTTTTCGCGTTTTGGAGTTCCAAGAGTCTTGATTAGCGATGGAGGATCCCATTTTTGTAACCGCACCATTGAAGCCTTATTGAAGAAGTATGGAGTCACTCATAAGGTATCTACACCTTATCACCCCCAAACAAGTGGTATGGCCGAGGTAAGTAATCGAGAGATCAAGCAAATACTTGAGAAAACCGTTGGACCTTCAAGGAAGGATTGGAGTGATCGTCTCGATGATGCTTTGTGGGCATATAGGACTGCATACAAGACACCGATAGGTATGTCTCCTTTTCGGTTAGTTTATGGCAAAGCATGTCACTTACCGGTTGAGCTAGAGCACAAGGCATGGTGGGCAATCAAGGCCTTCAACATGAGCATAGATGATGCCGGTCTTCATAGAAAGCTTCAACTCAATGAACTTGAAGAAATCCGCAATGAAGCTTATGATGCCGCATGGATCTACAAGGAAAAGACTCGTGCTTACCATGACAAGTTGTTACGAAGCAAAAAGTTCGAGGTGGGGCAAAAAGTTCTTTTATTCAACTCAAGACTTCGACTCTTTCCAGGTAAGCTACGCTCACGTTGGGTTGGCCCTTACATCATCACTCAAGTTTTTCCTCATGGTGCAATAGAAATTTCAAGCCTCACCTCGAGCAATATTTTCAAAGTCAATGGTCATCGTCTCAAGCCATACTATGATTCCTCCTCCACACACATCATTGAGGAGTGCCTTATTGACGATGCATCACTTTCGAGACATCAAGAGGTTGCTGCCGAACCAAGCATGGACATTCCGGCCACAAACCCTGCTGCCGAGCAGCAGCACCCCATTCCAGCCGAGCCACCACCTGCCGGACCTGCCATTGCCGGCAGGGTTGATGCACTCACATCGGATACGCCAGACATGGCAGAACAGGCGCCGGACACGCAGCCGGATACGCTGCCCTCTACAAGTGCACAATCGGATACGAAATGCCATGAGCTTCTCATTGAACTTCTTCATGCCGATGTGGAATGCTTTGGAGCGAGATGAACACATGCAATATACGGTAAAAAGTCTAGGCTATGGACTATAAACACAAAGCGCTACTTGGGAGGCAACCCAAGTCGATCAAAGAAAAGTGAAGGAGCCATCACCTAGAGTTTGAATTTTCTTAACCCTTCTCTTCTTCTTTGATTTGTGATGATATGTTGGAATGTGTTAGTCAATTGCATGCTTAGGAATTTCGTTGATATAGTTATGTGCTTACATTGAGGACAATGTAATTTTCTAAGTGTGGGGTGGGATAGCATATTCCGTTTTTGTTTTTGTTCTTCGTGTGCTTAGTTTAGAAAAGAAAAATTCAGAAAATTGTTCCACAAAAATAGAGTGTTTTAATTTGTTTGTTTCGAGTCTTAGGATGCCCCTAATATGTCAATGATGTTATTTCTCCTCTTTGCATACATAGATGATGGTTTTGCATACAATTAAAATTGTGAGTTTCATGGATTATGTGCATTGGTAGGAGCATGTAGGATGTGTTGATTATTAAGCATGCATGTTTTAGCTAGTTTATTTCAATAATAACATATGTGAGCTTTAGTGCCATATTGCCTTCTTCTTGAGTGTTTAAAAAGATAAAATTCGATAGATTCGTAGGAAGCATGAAACCTCATAATTCTTTGCATATTCGATGACTATATGCCATAGCTTTTAATGAACTCTAGTATGCTAGAACTTACTCTTGTTGATTTTCAAAACGTTTATATCATAAAATACTTTGATTTTGAATGTGATTGAATAAAGATCATTTAGGTTTACCACCAAAGCCAAATAAAGCATGAGCCCTATTGGAGCCCGTCGTGGGACACCTTAGTAAACCCCCTTTGAGCCTACGATTAGCCTTTTCTTTCATCACCCTTAAACACTTTCCATGAGCTTAGTATAGTGATGCATTTACCTTATGTGTTGGCAAAGCTTGATTTTTGAAAGCGTTTTCGCGTGTGTGATGAAGAAGAACAAGTGTGGGGTAGACTTAGCCATTAAATTATATGAAAAATGTATGTATGCCGTGCCAAAAGAAAAGAAAAAAAAATGCTCGGATTAAAAAGAAAAGAAAAGAAGCCGAGAGCAAGAAAAGAAGAGGGCACGGCATAGGCAAGAAAAGAAAAATTTTGTGCATGGCTATTGACTTGAGTATTGTTGTAATGTTTTATGGGAAGAAAAGAATGAAGTATGGGTCCAACAAGATGAAATTTGACCCTTTCGGCGAGAAGACATAAGGAGATCGAGCTTTGCTAAAGGCCTTAGTGACGTCTTTGAGCCTCCTTATCCAAATATCGAATACCTCTTAGCCTAGCCCCATTACAACCCTTTTATTGATCTTTTTCATGATTCTTAAGATGGTTAAAATCGATTGTGGAGATTATCTCAAGAGTAAGCATATAGTTTTGGTTCATTGGTGCATATAGTTGTCATATGAGGTTTTTCCATAAAAAATTCACAAAGTGCTTTTCGTTTCTTTGATATATGTAAGTCACTCTTTGTAATTCCTAATCTTTCGCTTGCATATACTTATGTGTGAATTACCATGCTTCGAGAGAAAAGAAGAGAGTATGCCTAGTGAGGTGATTTGGATTAGCTTTAACATGTTTACATGCTTACCTTTTGCTCTTATATGTTCATATTGATGTTACATGTTCATGAAGCTCGGAATTTTCGTGCTTAGCATTCTCATGCATTAACTTGAAAGCTATGTGTACCTACGAGCCTGAGACAAATTGTTAGGGGCAATAGTTTGTTTAGAGTCTAGTTTAATTTAGTTTGCTAAGGGACTAGCAAAGGATAAGTGTGGGGTAGTTGATAGGAACACAATGTGCGACGATATTATATGCTTATGCTCTCGTTTATGCTTTTTTTAACCCTTAATTGTCTAAGATAGAGTCATAATATAGTTTAGTGTTAATTTGGTAGAGTTTGGTGAAAAATGGTTAAGAATCCGAAAAATGACTAACTTTGAGAAATCTGGAAAATAGTGTAAAATATGTCTTTTTCGTAATTTTGAGATGAATGAAACTGTGATCTATCCTTGTCCAAATTATATGAAATTTGGCGTGCTTAATATTCATATGCTGAGGAATGTTGTGTTAAAATTTCAGATCCATCGGAGTTCGGGAAGTCACCCAAAAGTTGGCTGCAAAACGGCAGTCCGAGCATTTCAATCCAGGGGTTTCCAGGATTTTCCTGGGACTTTGGCCCAATTTCGAAAAATCATTCCCGTCGACTCACAAGGAGTTTGATCGAACTGTTTTATGGGGAGATGGCCATATGTGTCTAGTTTATCTGAGACTTGGAATCGTATCAATCGGAGCTCCGCGGATGGAGATATGCCGGAATTACTGCAACACGGTCAAATCTGTCGATTCCAGGAACCTACTGCCCCCTTTTTGTGTTTTCTGTTTTTAATGGACCAAATGGTGCACAAATGCATTTTTGAAGATGGTTCAAGCTTTATGAAGGGAAGAGGAAGACACTAGGCCATGGCATTGAAGAAAAACTGAAGAAAGAAGTTCTCCTAGTCACACTAGGAGAAGCTGCCGAATAGAGGCAGATTGTGTGCTTGATGTTGCTGCCGGCAATTGGGGCATTTTCGATGGACCAAGACATATCAAATGAAGTCCAAGATCATACAAGAAGTCCATGAAGATGTGAAGCCCAAGCCTTGAAGAAAAATTCAGAAAAAGAAAACCTAATTGAACTATGAAAGGAAGGTTTCAAATCCTATTCCCACTTGGTTTTCTTTTTCCTTGTGTATGAAGGGCTGCCGGCAACACCCCCTCTCTTCTATATATACCCTCACTTTTCCTACAGAAAAATCATCTCATCTCTTGCAAAACACTAGCCAAAACTCTACCAAATTTCCTACCAAAGTTCTAACCCGAAACCCTAAAATACATAGTCACCAATTCCACCACCACCATTCAACACCGAACCCATTCCTTGCCTCAGCCACTGCCGAGCCTCTCTCCCCACACCAAGACGAAGCTCTCCAAGGTTTCTAAAGTGTGATCCATCCCTATGACTTGTATTTTTATTTTCGGTTTAGTCACATTAGTTGTTATAAAAATACTTTGTTTTCGTTTGGTATTGTATGATGAACATGAATTGCGATTTTTGTTGGAATTTATGTTATGACTTGTGCAATTTTTAATTCATGGATTTTGTATGTTTAGATAATTAGGGCAGTGGTATTAGAAGCATGTTTAAGATTTTAATTGGTTAGTAATCTAAGGTGAGGGCATGAAAATCGATACTTGGTGTTGTCTTTGAACATGATCTAGGTATTAGGTTTAATCTGCTAGAGTAATTACAAGCTAGATGGACCTAACGGACTCTATGATTTGTGTTATTCACTTAGGACTATTAATCTTAGAACTTGCATGCTAAATAAGATGATTGACAACCTTACTTGTTTACATGTTTTCGATTTAAGACTCTTGTGAGATATATGTTAAGTCTTAACCGGATTAGCATAAAAATCTTTAGGGCTAGAGCGAAAGTTTGTCCTAAAAGAACTTAAGGAAGTCTAGTAACTAGGTACAGAGCGAAAGCTCTAGTTGCGGTCGAAACGAATTTGAATTTTGAACATGCTAAATACTTGTCTCTTACTTTCTAGCATATGAATCTATGTTTTAAAAAGTCTTTTGTGTGAACTGTTTTGTGAAAGATGATGATCACTTGTAAATATTAGACCTAGGATTTTATTTTCTGTTTTTGTTGCCGTGCCTAGTATTAGGGCAGCAAGCTGCCGTACCACCTATTTCCCCCATTGTGACGTGTGATTATGTAAATATGTATTTGTTTTTGTCTAACAATTTCATATCTCAGGTACCCTTAATCCCCGGCCTAGAACGATCCCTACTTGCTCATACTACTAACGATATTTTGTAGGGTTATTATTGCATGCGAGCTTCGGCTCACGTCAACTATATATATATAGGTACGTATATATATATGTGTATATATGTTGATTTTGAGTTTTAGTTTAGTTAATTTCTAGTTTTAGTGATTTTGATTTAGTAAGTGATCTTTTATTTTGTTGTTGTTTTAGTGTTAGAATGTGTGTATATATGTTGATTTTGAGTCGTTGTACGTAGTTGAGTTGATTTTAATTAAGTTAGAGTTTAATTATGTGTTTTAATTTGATGTTATTTTAATTAGTATATATATATATATATGTTAATTAATGGTTGTTGATATAGTGTAATGAACTTAAATATTTTTTGATACATATATAGTGTAATTAACTGAAATTATGGTTGTCTAAAATTAATGGTATATATATATATATATATATATATGAGTTGATGTTGATAATAATATATATTGTAATATATATGTGCATGCATGTACGTTAATTACTTATTATTAATTAAAGCTATATATATATATATATATATATATATTATTTGCAGGCTATATATGGATCCGGATAAGAGTTGGATTTCGCTTCTAAGGCACGACCGACGATACACTATAGGAGTTGTGAATTTTATGCAGTTCGTCGAGGAAAATGCAAACGAGAATGAATACCATTATTGCCCGTGCAATAAATGTAGGTGTCGCAGTGATATGTGTCGATTTCCGATTAGGACAGTATGGGAGCACCTAAAGAGTAATGGGTTTTGGCGGAAGTACACACGTTGAATATATCACGGTGAGCCATCATTACATGGATCGCATGATCATGGGCAGTTTTTTGAGGCGGGCGGTAGTGGTACGTCCAACGATCCAACAACCGCATTCGTCAATGACGTGTTTCCTTTTGAAAGCGGTGTACGTGGGGAACAACATATACATGACCCGGTGCAGCCCTTCCCACAAGTTGTCAACACTGCTGCCTTTGACAAGTACAACAAACTGATTGCATTGCAACAGACCCCTGTGTCTTCAATTTCTGAGAAGACAGTTCTTGAGAGTGTGATGGAGGTAATGAGGATTAAAGTCGAGACAAAATCGACTATCAGGCAAGTGGATGAATATCTACAGTACACTTCTTCGTTGTTGGAGGAGGGTCATTGTAATCCTACCAATCACCGTAAGGTCCGAAGTATCCTCAAAGATCTAGGGCTTTCCTATATTAAGATCCACGCATGCGCATTTGACTGCGTCCTCTTCTGGGGTCAAGATGCAGAAGGGAATGACCTTGCTAGCCTTGACGCATGTCCGATATGTCATTCTGACCGATATAAGTTGACGGGAGCAGGCAATAGGAAACCTGTGAAAGTGCTTCGGTATTTTCCGTTGAGAGACAGGCTTGAGCGGTTGTACATGTCAGAAACCACCGCAAAAGCTATGAGGTGCCACGGTGAGCGGGACGCGGGAGATGCAGATATCATGACACACATCTCTGACGGAGCGGCTTGGAAGCATATAAACAGTGAGTTTCCTCATTTTGCGTCAGATTTTAGAAACGTCAGGCTCGGGCTCTCAACCGACGGGTTCAACCCTTTCGGCACCATGAGTCTTTCATACAGTATATGGCCCGTCATTTTGGTACCTTACAACCTTCCTCTGTGGATGTGCATGAAGAAGGAATATAATATGTTGACGTTGTTGATTCCAGGGCCTGGTTACCCAGGGAAATGTCTCGATGTGTATATGAGACCATTGATTGAAGAGCTTAAGGTATTGTGGAACGTCGGTCATCCCACTTTTGACAAGTACAAGCAGAAGACGTTCCAGATGCACGCCATGGTTATCGGTACTATCAGTGATTTTCCTGCTTATGGGATGTTGTCGGGCAGCGTTGTCAGGGGATACAAGGCTTGTTCAGAGTGCCTCACCGATTATGGGAGCACCCCTCATTGCAACAAGATATGCAGAATGGGTCATCGTGTGTTCCTTCCGGCGGATCACCACTGGCGTTACGAGTCCGCCGCATTTGATGGAACCGAAGAACGCAGTGGTCCTCCCAGAAGATGGACGGGAAGAGAAATTTTAGCAGTGCTTAACGAGTACGATTTTGGGCCCCTCAGCAATCATCCCGATATTGTAGCAGATGTACCTGAACGTCCTGAGGAGTACAAATTCTGGACACATAAGAGCATATTGTGGGAACTCCCGTACTGGTGTGAGTTGTTGATCCGTCACTTCCTAGACGTTATGCACATCGAAAAAAATGTTTCTGAAAGTGTGGTGGGCACAACGCTGAACTTGGAGGGGAAGACGAAAGACGGTCCTAAGGCTCGCACTGATATGCAAAACATGAATATCAGAAAACAACTATGGTTGAAAGAAGGGAAGAGGAAAATGCCTCAAGCTCCTTACACCGTCAAGCCTGAGCATAAATCAGAAATTTTCCATTGGATAAGTCGGGCCAAGTATCCTTCAGGCTTTGCTGGAAATATAGCCAAGTGTGTGAACAGACAATTCAACAATCTTTACTGGTTGAAAAGTCATGACAATCATATCCTGCTACAACGTCTCTTCCTTGTTTTCATTCGACCGTTCCTTCCCCGTCACGTTGCGGAGCCGTTAGTAGCATTGGCAAGATTTTTCCAGAAGGTATGCACACAGGAAGTGAGAAAATCTGACCTCCGGGAAATGCAACAAGACATCGTTCATATCATGTGTAAATTTGAGATGATATTTCCTCCAAATTTTTTCGACATCATGCCGCACCTCATGATCCATCTTCCTCGGCAGTTGTTGCTTACCGGTCCTGTGCACTTCACTTGGATGTATCCGATGGAAAGGTACGTATTTTACACTTTCTGTTAATTTCCTCATCAATATATGTGATTTATATTAATGTACTATCATAACACTTTAAAAACTTGATTTATAGGCAACTTGGACAATACGGTGATTTTGTCCAAAACAGATCCGCACCTGAAGGATGTATAGCTGAAGCGTATATTGCGCACGAGTGCGTCACCTACATGAAGCTGTATTTAGGAGGGTTACAGAAAAGCATACCGGAAGATGTACCTTCACAGTTCAATCTTTCCATACTCTCCGAAGATGTTGTACTCAGTGGAAAAATGCTAGTTTCCTACAAGTTGAAAGATTATGAGGTAGCCATTGCATATTGGTGGGTACTAATTAACTGTCCAGAAGTTCAGTTTTGGAAGAACATGCATCTAAATTGTGATGCAGTAGGAGGTGATGTCGATTACCACAACCGGACATTCGCAGAGTATTTCGGCCACTAGGTACGAAACTTTAACATTATTCTACACGTATTTATATATTATTGTGTATAATTATTCATATTTATAGTTGATTCTGATGGTTGCAGATGGAGCTCATTAAAAATGATAATAACTCAAATTGGTCGCATGAACTCAGACTTCTATCGATGAAGCCGGTCTATTCAAAAGTTTATGCGATGTGCAAGGTGAATGGTGTGTTATTTCGATGTGAAGAGCGAGACGTCAGACTGAAAACACAAAATTCAGGGGTTATGGCACATGGTGGGGGTGACGGAGTTGACTACTACGGTGTTCTCCATTCAGTTGTGGAACTGCATTATGGGGAAGGCATGAAAGTGCACATTTTCAAGTGTAGATGGTTTGATACACGGCCGCAGAGCATGAAAACCGATTAATACGGCATAACTTCTGTGAACACCAGTACATCATGGTATGAGGATGACCCGTTCGTTTTAGCCACATGGGTGAAACAAGTGTTTTATCTTGATGATCTCGCCAAGGGTGACCCGTGGAAAGTAGTTAACACTATCCACCATCGCAACATTTACCGGGCGTCTACACTCGGAGTGGCTGAAGAGAACGAGGAAGGTGGCAGCGCGTATCAAGAGCCCAACTCAAACGGTATTCCCGACTCCTCTTTTATTCACGTAGACACGCCGGTGAGACATCGACGTGAAGAGCCACTGCTTGTTGATGTTGATCCGAATGAAGAAACTAACGAGGACTTGTGTGGTGAGGAAAGACATAGATTACCCGTATCGAGCAATTCAGAAACCGAAGAAGTCTCATCCGATGATTCCAATTACAATCCGACGGATTAAGTAATGTAGATGCTGTCATCCTTTCATTTGTAATCCACTAATTTCTAATGAACGGGCGTGGGGATGAGCCTCCCAGCTAGGCTGGGTTCCAAACCCCTTAAAATTTTTTTTTTGAAATATGTTGATTGCCGCGTTTATGTTTTCTTGATGTTCAATTTTGGTTATATATGAATAGGAAATCGGAGAACGAGAGGTGTAAACCTACTGAAATTTTTTTTTACCTTTTTCAGAGTATAGGCGACGAAAACTGCCTTATTTCGTCGGCCATAACTAGTATAGCCGACGAAATAAGGCTGTTTCGTCGCCTATACTCTGAAAAAGCGACGAAAAATGCCAATTTCGTCGCCTATACTCATTATGACCGACGAAATTGGCATTTTTCGTCGCCTATGATTTAAAATTTAAAAAACAAAAAATTACCATAGGCCATTTTCTATCACTGACGATAAACGATAGCTTCATCCTTCAAACAGGAAAAAGTCGTGAAATAAGATATGACCGAAATAATGAAGTACGTCTACGGTTGAAAAATGATAAGATTCCGATAAAATCTGAGTGTCGACAGATGCGGTCAAAGATTTTATTCCTTCGTTTCCATAATGGTAATATTTACTTTCGGTAAATATTGTACGGAAAATTTTTATACAATTAGTTGCATCTCATCGATTTGAAACTATTATTTGTTGAAAGTCAGGCCAAAAAACGTCATTTACACAGTCCTATTACCATTTCTAAGCGTTTAGAGGTTTAACCGACCCGGTTGACCGTTCCGATCGAGCCTTTAACGGTGTCAGATGTACTTGGATTTTTTTCCACACATGTATTTAATCTTAACGGTGATATCTGACGGTTGGAATCGATTTTGTAAACTTTTAGATTCAAAATCAGAACATATGCACTAATGTTCCTTAACTTGTTTACCAAGTGTTTAAGTGAGTGTATAGTTTCTTATAGTGACTATACGTAGACTCTTCAAATGCAAAAATGTTGTGAAATAAGATATGACCGAAATGATGAAATACGGCTACGTCTGAAAAATGACCAGATTCCGATAAAATATATGTGCTGAATGTTGCGGTTAACTGTTTTTTACCTTCGTTTTCCTATGGGTAGCATAACGTTCGGTAAATATTTTGAGGAAAATTTTTATAAGATTAGTTGCGTCTCATCGATTTGAAACTATTATCTGTTGAAGGTCAGGCCAAAAAACGTCATTTACACAGTCCAATTACCATTTCTAAGCGTTTAGAGGTTTGACCGACCCGGTTGACCGTTCCGATCGAGCGTTTAACGTTGTTAGATGTACTTGTATTTTTTTCCATACATGTATTTAATGTTAACGGTGATATATGACGGTTGGAATAGAAATCTTAAACTTTTAGATTCAAAATCAGAACATACGCACTAATGTTCCTTAACTTGTTTACTAAGTGTGTAAGTGAGTGTATAGTTTCAAATAGTTACTATACTTAGACTCTTCAAATGCACAAATGTTGTGAAATAAGATATGACCGAAATGATATAATACGTATACGATTGAAAAATGACAAGATTCCGATAAAATCTGTATGCCGAATGTTGCGGTTAACTGTTTTTGACTTTAGTGCACCTATGGGTAGCCTGAGGTTTGGTAAATATTTATTGGGAAATTTTTATACGATTAGTTGCGTGATGTCGATTTGAAACTATTATCTGTTGAAGGTCAGGCCAGAAACCGTCGTTTAACTAGACCAAATTCCGTTTTAAAGCGTTTAGAGGTTTGACGTAGTGGTTTGACCAATAGTTTAGCCGACGACATAGTGGTTTGACTTAGTGGTTTTCGTCGGCCAAACTCTAGCGATCCGCGCCTTTTCATTGTCCGCCGTTGGATGGCTCAGATTCGACGGCCGTTGATCTTCCGAAGTATAGCCGACGAGATTCATAAGTATAGGCGACGAAATTCAAAAGTATAGCCGACGAAACAGGGGGTTTCGTCGGCTTTTTTCAGTTATACAGAAAATATAGCCGACGAAAAAGGGGGTTTCGTCGGCCATACATGCTTTAGGCGATGAAACCTGAGATTCATAAGTTTAGGCGACGAAATTCAAAAGTATAGCCGACGAAACAGTGTGTTTTCGTCGCCTAAATCATGTATGGCCGACGAAACCCCCTGTTTCGTCAGCTATACTTTCTGTATAACTGAAAAAAGCCCCGAGGCATGCAGCCATTTTCTCTCCTCCTCCTCAAATCGCCGCCCTCCGCCGATCTGCCCTGACCCAGTGTTCGCCGCCCTCCGCCGCCTCGAATCCGCGAAATCCAACCACCGGCCGGCCTCCTCCTTCCCTCCTCCTCCATCCCGAAATCCAATCCGGCATTCTCCCAACCGGCCGCTCCTCCTTCCCTCCTCCTCCTTCCCGGCGCTCCTCCTTCCCTCCTCCTCCATCCGGCATTCTCCTCCTCAATCCGGCAGTAAGTTTCCTTTTTTTTTTTTTTTTTTCTTTTTCTTTTTTTGCTGTTTTTTTTTTTAATTTAATAATTTATGGAATTATGTTAATATATATATATATAATTGTTAATATAATTGTTAATTTAGGAATTGTAAATTATTTAGGTATACTTTAGGTATTTATGTTAATATATATATAATTGTTAATATAATGGTTAATTTAGGTATTTATAATAATTAAGCAAAAATGTAGGTTTTTATGTTAATTTAGGTATTTTTAAAAAAAATTAAATTAAATTATATAATTTAGGTTTAATTGTATAATTTAATTGTATTAATAGTTTGCTTAATTATATAAATGGTTATATTTATGTTAATGGTTAGTATTATTTAAAATTAGTTACAATTTAAATATTAATTTGTTAGTATGTTTTAAAATATGTTAGTATTATTGGTTATTATATTAATTAGAATTTGTTCTTTACTGTGATATAATTTAATATTAATTAATGTATTAATGCCTCAAGCTGCAGATGGCCGATGCATTCAGACAGTTCTTCGGAGGCCGTCGTTCCAGATCGAGGGGTTCTGGGAGTCCCGCCGGTTCCGCAGACTCCGACAGGACCCTTAGCCAGCCTGAGAGGACCACCAGCCAGCCGCGGAGGAGTGTAGATTCATCCCAGCCGCGGAGGCCTGTGGATTCATCCCAGCCGCGGAGGAGTGTGAGTTCTCGGCACCAGACCCTTCTCCAGGCGGGGTGGCCATCGAGCAGTTCACGTCCCCCTCTCGGGCCAGATGCTCCGAGGTCCAGTAGACAGCTATTTCAGGACGAGATAGCTGTAGACGTTCCTCAGGTCCGTATGCCTGAGGTTCATCGGGAGCCGCTGGCGAGTCCGGCGCCGTCATATGCCGACTCCACTGAGGGGCCCACTCTCCCTAATCAGCTCTTCCTGCCGTACAAAATTCCGGCGATACCCGAGGTGGACGAGCGGAGTGTGCCCATATGGCCTCGTGTTCCTCAGTACGTGAGTCCTGCGGAGGCATACCGCTGTCAGCCTTTTGAGAGACGTGAGCTCCTGATGTCGGCTCGATTAAAAGCAAAGTCGTTAGAAGCGTCATCGAGTTCAGCGGGTAGCAGCTCCCGCAATACGAGAGGTGTCATATGTTTCGATACGCTCAGGAGGATTGTTGACAGCATCGGGAGGATCCAGATCAATGAGCCCGCGTACGAAGATGTTAAGGGGAAAAAACGCCGCGATTACGCGGGTTGCGTGGGAGCACTGATTAGGGATAGAGTCCCTATGTTGTGGTCGCGGTGGGCTGATGTGCCGGAAGAGATAAAGACGGAGCTCAACAACGCGGCGTCGGTGAGTAATTTAAAAACTTAATTTCTTTATCGTAATATTTAATAATTTTCGGTATTGTTATAATTTTGAAACTAATAAAATATTATTTTTCAGGCATTCTTCGAGATTGCCGAACACAAGCAGGATTGGGCGTATTCGATGCAGAACTCGAGGTACGTTGGGAATTCCTCATCTTATAATTAAAAATAGTTTATGATATTAATAATATTTCTAACGCACTTTTGTTTTTTCCGTAGGTTCAAAGAGTGGAAGAACGAGCTCCGTACCCACTTCAACAAATACGACAGTCTTGGTCGTATGGGTACTCGGAAAGAATTGATGTTCAGGGAGTACGAGTGGCGTTGGTTGAAGACAATAGACTTCAACAACCCAGTTGCGCAGGTAAATTCTAAACTTAATGATAAATTAAATTATTTTGTTAGTATTTTAATTATTAGTTTAATTATTTGTTTGAAGAAACGGTCTCGGCAGAACTCTGCGAACTGCCGCCGTAACACAACCCTCCATCACGGTGGTTCCAGGCCATTTTCACAATATCAGGAGGAGGCGCTGAGAGATCATCTGGAGGTCAACCCGTACGTAGAGACGTTCAAGAGGGTTTATCCACAAGCGGCAGAAGACATTGTAAGTCGTTGATTACGCTTTAAAATTTTTAATTATTAATTTTACTTAATTATATGTTTGTTACAATATTAATTATTTTTTTTCCCCGTTCAATTAGGAGAGGGTGACCCAGGCCGAAGAAGAAGTGTATTCGGCACAAGTTCGGGAGACACAACCGAACATTACAGAGGAAGATCTGCGAGAAGCCCTGACCCAGGTCGACCGATTGAATGTCCACACTGCAGCGAGGATATTCAACGCAACCTTCCCAAACCGGTCAAACGACTACTACTGCCGGGGTTTGGGAAATTCTGAAATGGGGGTGCTGAAGACCGTTAAGGGAGCTCAAAAGAAGGGAGGCGGGGACACCCAACAGATGAGGGGGGAAATGCAGAGATTGGCCGAAGAAAATGCAAGATTGGCGGCCATGTTCCAGCAACAACGCAAAACACAGCATGATTATCGAAGAGAAATGCAGCGTTGGAGTGCTGAGTGCAAGAGAATTCGGCTACATAACCAGCAAGCCCAACAAAACTGGTGGTATGCTATGTTCAAGGCGCAACAACAAGGCCTTCCACCCCCGCCCCCGTTTGAGCTGTTAGAGGAACCTCCAATGCCTCCTCCTCCCGACGATGACGAGCATAATGGACAGGAGGATGGTGGCCAGGAGGATGACGGGCATGCCGGGGATGATTTGGTGGACTTTAGTGGTTAGGTGATGATTAGGGTTATATTGTATGAATATTGGAACAAATTAAATAAGTCATTTAGACGTGTTTCTTGTTGGTGTAAATGCATGAATTGGTATTTTGAATTGCAGGTTGCTTGGAATGGTAATTTAGAAAATAATTTAATTTTTTTTCTCCAAAATTAAGGAATAGGCAACGAAATTTGCCAAATTTCGTAGCCTATAATACATATAGCCGACGAAAATCGTCAGCTATACCTGTTATAGGCGACGAAATTTGCCAAATTTCGTCGACTATTCCTTAAAATATAAATATATTTTTTAAAGTATAGCCGACGAAAATTGCTAATTTCGTCGACTATACATTGAAAAATCGTCGGCCACGATCGAAAATTTCCGACGAATTTCGTCGGTTATTTTGCTAGAGTTTGGTCGACGAAAGAAAATTTCGTCGGCTATACTTTATGAATGGCCGACGATTTCAAAAATTTTGTCGGCCATTCCTATAACCGACGGGGTTTTATCGACGAATTTTCGTTGGCAGAAGGTATAGCCGACGAAAATGGAGAATAGGCGACGAAATTTTTTTCGTCGCCTATTCTCTTAAAACTGGTAGTGCCGTCTGCAGAAGAAGCAGACCCAGTTTCAACCCAGATCTTTTGATCTGACCCTGGGGATCGGAAAACAGAAATTTATTGTAGGACACATCGCGATGGAATTGTGAGAACTATTTCGTTGCACGTAAATGAAAGAGCATCTCAAATTCACATAAGGATAAGAACCGAGTCCTCAAGCGCAATTTATATTACAACGCAGTTAATTTAGTGAACTAGCAAGTAAGTTTTTATTAAAGTTCCTGCTTTCTGCAATTTCAATTGTTAAGACTTTTTTCCGGGTTTTTTAAACTCCATGCTTCTCAAGATGATACAAAGGGGCATCACCCACCCCAGCATGTCACTAAGGGGTAACTGTAATGTTACCGTCCAAAATTGTGCTTGTGACTGTGATGTCACTGTGAACCACAACTCTTCGTGACTATTTTATCACGATTCCGATAGAATATTATCGATGCTTGTGATGATCCTAAGGGAGTCATATTATATAAAAATGAACAAACTCATGATGTGCGACTGAAATTGTCATTGTAACATCCATATTTGACGGAAATTGTCACAATGAATACTGAATTGAGTTATCATAATCTTGGTCTCGACCTAAATTCACATTCCCTCTTGTTTTTTTTTGAGAAAAAGGAAAATTTACCGCAAAATAAGCCCTATAATGACATTGAAAATACAACTGATGAAATTCATGTCACACGTTCAGAAAAAGAGGGGGAGGGTACGCCTGGAAACCCCCATGTCATAAACAAAAAAAAGGGCCATTGAAAAAAAAGAAGAAGAATTATGTCATTGATTTGGTTCTACATCGGTTCACTAATTGCAAATAATGCAATCATAAGGTCTGTTAACAGTAGTCACAGAGGGGCTACATAAGCCCGCAGACCCGCAGCCACTGCATCCGGGGCCGGACTAAGGCCCGGAGCAGGATCACCAGCATCCGGACCCGAGGTCCAGCAGTCTACCTTGTGACCAGGGGCCCGGGGACCGGGGATGCCAGCATGCCAAAGAGGCCACCAGAGCTGCCCTTTGGTGTGTAAACAGAAGGAAGCCAGTCCCACATCGAAGAGTGAGACCAGACCTCACGCCTGACCACCTATATAAGGGCCTCAACTACCGTCATTAATAGGTAACTGATCTCTCCAACTGCTTATCATACGTGCTTGAAGTTATCTATTCGTCCCAACCATACTAACTTAGGCATCGGAGAGGAGAAGACCGGCCCGCCCGGTATTCCCCTTAGTGAGCAGGTTAAGCAGGAGGAGATCAGACCTAGATTCTACCAGGCCTACAGGTTTGTGCAGAAACAATTGGCGCTGTCTGTGGGAAGCATTTGATCCACGAAAAAAGTAGCGTTGCTCTACCGGAGGGTAGAACCCGATCGATCCTTTGAAAGAGTTTTGAAAGCAAGTCCACAATCTGAGGCCATGGAAGGAAGAAAGATAAAAGCTGGCGAAGGAGGGCTGAAAGAGCGAGTCCGGGTCCCCGACCGGGCCCAAAACGTTAAATCTGAGGTCAGTGCGAGGGTTGTCCCTTCTCTCGACCGGGACGGGACTCACGATCACCGGGGTTCAGAAATTCCTGACCAATACGACGCGGGGGAGGAGATAAGAAAGATGAAGGCAGAAGTCGTGAGATTGCGAGAGGAGGGCGATCGAGACCGACTAAGGGCGGATGCCCGGTGCCAAGAGTTGGAAGCGGTGAACACCGCCTTATTGGCGGCCCTGGAGAAAGGGCACTAGCAGGACATCTCTCGGGCGGCATCACGGCCCGCAAACAAAGGTAACGAGTTCCCGTACCTAGAAGTGGGGCAGCCTACGGGAAGGAGAAAGATTGCGCATTTGCCCACGCCAGTCTTTCCGGAAGCTCTGAGGAACTCCGGCCCGGTTGAGCCCCCATACCGAACGAGCTTGGTATCGAGCGAGCATGACAACTCTACCGCAAGTGCGCTTCAGACGTTCTCCGCCTCGGTGTCGGACTTAAAGGACCGGGTGAAGGCCAGCGAGAAAAGGACGGTGCGACCGCTGGACAGTGCGCGATTCAACGAGCGCACTGAACCTTTTCCACACCGGGTTAGAGAATCCGGAAGGCCTGGTAACCAAAAGTCCCTGAAACTGACGTACTCAGGAACGAGCTGCCCATACCAACACCTGGACAGCTTTAAGTCACAAACGGGCACAAAGGGCTACTCAGACGCCACGTGCTGCAATATGTTCCAAGAGACGCTCTCAAGGGAGGCATTGGGCAGGTTCTACGAGCTGCCAATAAACTCGGTGGAAAATTTCGAACAGCTGGCTGATAAGTTTGTCGGCCGGTTCGTCCTTAGAGCCACGACAGCCCAAACGTCAACGATCCTTTTCGATTGCATGCAGACTGACCACGAACCGCTACGCGCCTTCGTTAACCTATGGCATATTGCCACGGCCGGGGTCAGGAACTTGGATAAAAGGATCGCTAAGATGGCATTCAAGTAGGGGTTAAGACCCGGGGAACTCTCGTACGCCCTGCGAGTAAAGGAGCCGCTGGAGTACGACGAGTTGATGACCGTAGCCGTCAGGCACGCCCAAGCGGAGCATGAGACATATGGGGCGAAGGTCGGATGATCTACTATCACCGTCCTCTCGGGAAAACAAAGCGGGGCGGCAGGATCGCAACCGTACGCCTACGACCAGCAAGAAAGCCGAAGTATGGGAGGATTGGCGACCCCGCCGGAGCGGCAACAACAGTTCACGGGCAGGCAGAAGACCACCGCCTTTGCGACAGGCACGGCCCCTGGCAGTAGCGCCAACGGGGCGACCACCGCGGGCACTGGCCATTATGCCAGCAGGAAAACCCGAAGACCCAGCCCTTCGGACTAACGACCAATGGCCCCAGAGAACGGTTGTGGACGGCCGAGTCCGGACAGATGACCCGCAAAGGGACAGGCAGGGTGCCCGAGAAGTAGGAACCATAAGCACCCGAGTCCCCGGAGGGATCGAGGTGCACAGAAGCATTAATATGATACATGGTGGGGACCACATAGATCGACTCACCCGGAGCTCAAAGAAGCGGTGCTTAAGGTCGATCCGGGAAAAGGAAGTATATGCCTTTGGCGGAGGAAGCGGCCAGGCCGCTAAAACCGGATGGAACTCGGTCACGTTCTATGAGGAAGAAGAACCGGAGGACCTGATCCAACCGCACAACGATCCCTTCCTCATTATGGTCCAAATAGACCACTGGATAACCAGCCGCATGTTAATCGACACCGGAGCCTCTGTCAATGTGATGTTCCGAGACGCATACAAGGGGCTGCACCGAGGAAGGAGCAAGTTATCCCAGGACAACGAGCTGTTGATAAGCTTCTCCGGTGAGGTGGTCCAGCCTTTCACTACCAGATCGGACATAATAGCCGACGAAATTTCGTCGGCGATTCCAAATTTTCGTCAGCTATTCCTTCTACCGACGACAATTTCGTCGGCTATAATTCGTCGATAAAAGGCCGTCGGTAAAACTAATGGCCGACGAAAATAACGAAATCGTCGGCTATTATCGAGTATGGCAGTCGATTTTACCAACGAAAATTATTTTTGTCGACCAAACCTTGGCAAAATATCCGACGAAATTCGTCGGATATTTTCGAGTATGGCTGACGATATTGTAAACTATAGCCGACGAAATTCGTCAGCTATTTGTTTTGAAATATAGCCGACGATTTCATCTATTTCGTCGGTTATTTCGTCAGAATATATTAATATTTTAATAGGCATTAATTAGTTATAGCAGACGAAATAATGTCATTTTCGTCGGCTATAACAGTTATAGCCGACGAAATTTGGTAAAAATCGTCGGCTATAGCACTTATAGCCGACGAAATAATGCCAATATCGTCGGCTATTCTTAATTTTTGGAGAAAAAAAATTAAATTAATTTCTAAATTAGCATTCCAAGCAACCTGCAATTCACAATGACAATGCATGCATTTACACCAACAAGAAACACGTCTAAATGACTTATTATTTAATTTGTTCCAATATACATAAAATATAACCCTAATCATCACCTAAAGCACTAAAGTCCACCACGTCATCCCCAGCATCTTGCTGTCCATCATGCTCGTTATCCTGCTGAACGAACTCCGGAAGTGGAGGCATTGGAGGTTCAATTAACGGCTGAAACGGGGGCGGGGGTTCAAGGCCTTGTTGTTGTGCCGCGAACATAGCATACAACCAGTCTTGTTGGCCGGCGTAGTTGTGTCGCCGAATTCTCTCGTATTCAGCATGCCAACTGGACATATCCAAATGATACTGTTGTGTTCTGCAGTGTTGCTCCTGTGATCTCTGGAACTCGGCCGCCAATCTTGCATTTTCTTGTACCAATCTCTGCATTTCCCCCCTCATCTGTTGGCTATCCCCGCCTCCCTTCTTTTGAGCTCCCTTAGTGGTCTTCAGGAGCCCTATTCCAGAATTTCCCAAACCCCGGCAGTAGTATTGGTTTGACCGGTCTGGGAAGGCTGCGTCGAACATCCTCGCTGCCGTTTGAACATTCGATCTGTCGATCTGGCGCAGGGCTTCTTGCAGATCTGCCTCTGAAATGTTCGGTTGTGTCTCCCGAACTACTTCCTGCAACACTTCTGCTTCGGCCCGGTTCACCCTCTCCTAATTGAACGGAAAAAAAAAAAAATAATTAATATTCTAACAAATATATAATTAAGTAAAATTAATAATTAAAATTTTAAAATCGTAATCAACGACTTACGAGCTGTTCTGTCGCTTGTGGATAAGCCTTCTTAAACGTCTCCACGTACGGGTTGCTATCAGGATGATCTCTAAGCGCCTCCTCCTGATATTGTGAAAACGACCTAGAACCAGCATGATGGGGGGTTGTGTTACGGCGGCGGTTCGCAGAGTTTATGCGAGACCGTTCCTTCAAACAAATAATAAAATATTAGAAAAATACATAATAAAATATTAGTGTAATAATTATAAAATAATTAAACTAATAATTAAAATATTAAGAAAATAAACATTTATAGTTAAGTTTAGTATTTACCTGCATAAGTAGGTTGTTGAAGTCTACTGTCTTCAACCAACGCCACTCGTACTCCCTGAACAGGAACTCTCTTGGAGTACCCATACGACCATGTCTGTCGTATTCGTTAAAGTGGGTACGGAGCTCGTTCTTCCACTCTTTGAACCTACGGAAAAAACAAAAGTGCATTAGAAATATTATTCATATCATAAAATATTTCAAATTATAAGATGAGGAATTCCCAACGTACCTCGAGTTCTGCATCGCGTACGCCCAAGCCTGCTTGTGTTCGGCAATCTCGAAGTATGCCTGAAAGATAATATTTTATTAGTTTTACAATTATAACAATACCGAAAATTATTAAATATTACAATAAAGAAATTAAGTTTTTTAAATTACTCACCGACGCCGCGTTGTTAACCTCCCTCTTAATTTCTTCCGGCACATCATCCCACCGGGTCCACAACATAGGGACTCTATCCCTAATTATTGCCCCCACGCAACCCGCGTAATCGCGGCGTTTTTTTCCCTGAACCTCCTGATTAGGGGGTTCGTTGATCTGGATCCTCCCCCTGCTGTCAACAGTTCTCCTGAGCTTGTCAAAACAAATGACACCTCTCGTATTCGGCCTTGAACTGCTAGCGGCTGTCCCTATCACATAAACGACAATTGGTTAATAAAATTAAATATTAGTGCGTTAATTTTAATAAAACATTTAATTAATAAAATCAAATGTTACCTGAACTGGATGACCCGTCTGTCGACTTTCTTTTTCTCCTCGCCGAAATCAGGAGGTCAGGTCTCTCAAATGGTTGCTGATAATATGCCTCCGCAACACTCACGTACTGAGGCATATCAGGCCATATGGGCACACCACGAAAGTCGACCTCGGGTATCGTAGGAATGTTGTACGGGAGGTAGAGCTGATTTGGGAGAGTAGGCCCCTCAGTCGAGTCAGCAGACGGCGCCGAACTCGTCATCGACTCCCGATGCCTGAGGAACGTCTGCAGCTATCTCATCCTGAAATAGCTGCCTACTGGACCTCGGAGCATCTAGCCCGAGAGGGGGAGGTGAACTGCTCGACTACCGCCCCGCCTGGAGAAGGGTCTAGTGCCGAGAACTCACACTCCTCCGCGGCTGGGATGAATCCACAGTCCTCCGCGGTTGGGATGAATCCACACTCCTCCGCGGCTGGCTGGTGGTCCTCTCAGGCTGGTTAAGGGTCCATTCGGCAGAACTTCCAGAACCCCTAGATCTGGAAGAACGACGGCCTCCGAATAACTGTCTGAGTGCATCGGCCATCTGGAGCTTGAGGCATTAACACATTAATTAATATTAAATTATATTACATTAAATAACAAATTCTAATTAATATAATAACCAATAATACTAACATATTTTAAAACATACTAACAGATTAATACTTAAATTTTAACTAATTTTAAATAATACTAACCATTAACATAAATATAACCATTTATATACAAATATAACTATATTTCATCATTAACAATTTATATAATTAATTACCTGCCTCGATTTATTAACAAATATATTTACAAATTTATATAATTAACAAATATATAACAAATATATAATTAATTTATTAACAAATATATAAAAATTTATACAATTTATATAATTAATATTAAAAAATATTATATAACAATTTATATAACAAATATATAAAAATGTATACATTAATTTATATAATTAACAAATATATAGCAAATATATAACAAATATATAATTAATATTAACAAATATTATATAACAATTTATATAACAATTTAACAATTTAATTATACAATTAAAATAAATTAGAAAAAAAAAAAGGTAAACCTAGCTCGATCGGAGGAGGAGGGGAAGGAGGAGGAGGAGGCCGGAGGAGATCAGAGGAGGAGGGGAAGGCGGAGGGGAAGGAGCCCGGCCGGCCGATTTGAGGAAGGAGGAGGAGGAGGAACGGTGGAGGCGCCGCCGATTTGAGGAGGAGGAGGAGCAGAGCGGCGGGGAAGGAGGAAAGCTGCAGCCGATTTGAGGAAGGAGGAGGAGGAGAGAAAAAACTCGACTAGGGTTCGGGACTTTCTGGTTTATAGCAGAAAGAATAGCCAACGATTAAAAAAGATTTCGTCGGCTATGCTATGAATAGCCGACGAAATCTTTTTTACTCGTCGGCTATTCTTTGAATGTCGTCGGCTATGCTATGAACATCGTCGGCTATACTTTGGAAGATCAACAGCCGTCCGATCTAAGCCATCCAACGGCGGACAATAAAAAGGCGCGGATCGCGAGAGTTTAGCCGACGACAAATAATTTTCGTCGGCTAAACTGAGAGAATAGCCGACGATGTCAAAGATTTCGTCGGCTATACTTTGGAAAATCAACAGCCGTCCGATCTGAGCCATCCGACGGCAGACAATAAGTCAAACCTCTAAACGCTTAGAAATGGTAATTGGACTGTCTAAATGACCTTTTTTTGGCCTGACCTTCAACAGATAATAGTTTCAAATCGATGAGACGCAACTAATCGTATAAAAATTTTCCTCAAAATATTTACCGAACGTCAGGCTACCCATAGGAAAACGAAAGTAAAAAACAGTCTACCGCAACATTCGGCACACAGATTTTATCGGAATCTTGTCATTTTTCAACCGTGGACGTATTTTATCATTTCGGTCATATCTTATTTCACAACATTTTTGCATTTGAAGAGTCTACGTATAGTAACTATTTGAAACTATACATTCACTTAAACACTTAGTAAACAAGTTAAGGAACAGTAGTGCATATGTTCTGATTTTGAATCTAAAAGTTTACAAAATCTATTCCAACCGTCAGATATCACCGTGAAGATTAAATACATGTATGGAAAAAAATCCAACTACATCTGACAACGTTAAAGGCTCGATCGGAACGGTCAACCGGGCAGTCAAACCTCTAAACGCTTAGAAATGGTAATTAGTCTGTCTAAATGACGTTTTTTTGCCTGACCTTCAACAGATAATAGTTTCAAATCGATGAGACGCAACTAATCATATAGAAATTTTCCTCAAAATATTTACTGAACGTCAGGCTACCCATAGGAAAACTAAAGTAAAAAACAGTCTACTGCAACATTCAGCACACAGATTTTATCGGAATCTTGTCATTTTTCAACCGTGGACGTATTTCATTATTTCAATCATATCTTATTTCACGACTTTTTTCTGTTTGAAGGATGAAGCAATGGTTTATCGTTAGTGATAGAAAATGGAATATGGTCATTTTTTGTTTTTTTTTTTCTAAATCATAGCCGACGAGAGACTCGTACTCGTCGGCTAATCTTTTGTCGTTTTCTGTCTAAAATAAAATATGTATTTTTTCAATATAGTTATAGCCGACGAAATAATGATTTTTTCGTCGGTTATTATGAGTACAGCCGACGAAATAATGCTTTTTTCGTCGGCTATTATGAGTATAGCCGACGAAATAATGCATTGTTCGTCGGCTATACCATGAAAAAGGTAAAAAAAAAATCAGTAGGTTTACACCTCTCGCTTTCCTATTTCCTGTTCATATATAACCAAAATTGAACATCAAGAAAACAGAAACCCAGCAGTCAACATATTTCAAATTTTTTTTTAAGGGGTTTGGAACCCAGCCTAGCTGGGAGGCTCATCCCTACGCCCGTTCATTAGAAATTAGTGGATTACAAATGAAAGGATGACATCATCTACATTACTTAATCCGTCGGATTGTAATCGGAATCATCGGATGAGTCTTCTTCGGTTTCTGAATTGCTCGATATGGGTAATCTATGTCTTTCCTCACCACTAGAGTCCTCGTTAGTTCCTTCATTTGGATCAACATCAACAAGCAGTGGCTCTTCACGTCGAATTCGCACCGGCGTGTCTAGGCGAATAAAAGAGGAGTCACGAATATTGTTTGAGTTGGGCTCTTGATACGCGGTGCCACCTTCCTCGTTCTCTTCAGCCACTCCAAGTGTAGACGCCCGGCAAATTTTGCGATGGTGGATAGTGTTGACTACTTTCCACGGGTCACCCTTGGCGAGATCATCAAGATAAAACACTTGTTTCACCCATGTGGCTAAAACGAACGGGTCATCCTCATACCATGATGTACTAGTGTTCACAGAAGTTATGCCGTATTGATCGGTTTTCATGCTCTGCGGCCGTGTGTCAAACCATCTACAGTTGAAAAGGTGCACTTTCATGCCTTCTCCATAATGCAGTTCCACAATTGAATGGAGAACACCGTAATAGTCAACTCCATCATCCCCACCATGTGCCATAGCCCCTGAATTATGTGTTTTCAGTCTGATGTCTCTCTCTTCACATCGAAATAACACACCATTCACCTTGCACGTCGCATAAACTTTTGAATAGACCGGCCTCATCGCTAGAAGTCTGAGTTCATGCGACCAATTTGGGTGATTATCATTTTTAATAAGGTCCATCTGCAACCATCAGAATCAACTATAAATATGAATAATTATACACAATAATATATAAATACGTATAGAATAATGTTAAAGTTACGTACCCAGCGGCCGAAATACTCTGCGAATGTCCGGTTGTGGTAATCGAGATCACCTCCTACTTGTTCAAAGTTTAGATGCATGTTCTTCCAAAACTGAACTTCTGGACAGTTAATTAGTACCCACCAATGTGCAATGACTACCTCATAATCTTTCAACTTGTAGGAAACTGGCATTTTTCCACCGAGTACAACATCGTCGGAGAGTATGGAAAGATTGAACTGTGAAGGTACATCTTCCGGTATGCTTTCCTGTAACGCTCCTAAATACAGCTTCATGTAGGTGACGCACTCGTGAGCAATATATGATTCAGCTATACATCCTTCAGGTGCGGATCTATTTTGGACAAAATCACCGTATTGTCCAAGTTGCCTATAAATCAAGTTTTTAAAGTGTTATGATAATACATTAATACTAAATCACATATATTGATGAGGAAATTAACATAAGGTGTAAAATACGTACCTTTCCATCGGATACATCCAAGTGAAGTGCACAGGACCGGTAAGCAACAACTGCTGAGGAAGATGGATCATGAGGTGAGGCATGATGTCGAAAAAATTTGGAGGAAATATCATCTCAAATTTACACATGATATGAACGATGTCTTGTTGCATTTCCCGGAGGTTAGATTTTCTCACTTCCCGTGTGCATACCTTTTGGAAAAATCTTGTCAACGCTACTAACGGCTCCACAACGTGACGGGGAAGGAACGGTCGAATGAAAACAGGGAAGAGACGTTGTAGCAGGATATGATTGTCATGACTTTTCAACCCGTAAAGATTGTTGAATTGTCTGTTCACACACTTGGCTATATTTCCAGCAAAGCCTGAAGGATACTTGGCCCGACTTATCCAATGGAAAATTTCTGGTTTATGCTCAGGCTTGCCGGTGTAAGGAACTTGAGGCATTTTTCTCTTCCCTTGTTTCAACCATAGTTGTTTTCTGATATTCATGTTTTGCAGATCAGTGCGAGTCTTAGGACCGTCTTTCGTCTTCCCCTCCAAGTTCAGCGTTGTGCCCACCACACTTTCAGAAACATTTTTTTCTATGTGCATAACGTCTAGGAAGTGACGGATAAACAACTCACACCAGTACGGGAGTTCCCACAATATGCTCTTATGTGTCCAGAATTTGTACTCCTCAGGTCTTTCAGGTATTTCCGCTACAATATCGGGATGATTGCTGAGGGGCCCAAAATCGTACTCATTAAGCACTGCTAAAATTTCTCTTCCCGTCCATCTTCTAGGAGGACCACCGTGTTCTTTGGTTCCATCAAATGCGGTGGACTCGTAACGCCAGTGGTGATCCGCCGGAAAAAACACACGATGACCCATTCGTCATATCTTGTTGCAATGAGGGGTGCTCCCATAATCGCTGAGGCACTCTGGACAAGCCTTGTATCCCCTAACAACGCTGCCCGACAACATCCCATAAGCAGGAAAATCACTGATGGTACCAATAACCATGGCATGCATCTGGAACGTCTCCTCCTTGTACTTGTCAAAAGTGGGATGACCAACGTCCCACAATACCTTAAGCTCTTCAATCAATGGTCTCATATACACATCGAGACATTTCCCTGGGTAACCAGGCCGCGGAATCAACAACGTCAACATATTATATTCCTTCTTCATGCACAGCCACGGAGGAAGGTTCTAAGGTACCAAAACCACCGGCCATATACTGTATGAAAGACTCATGGTGCCGAAAGGGTTGAACCCGTCGGTTGAGAGCCCGAGCCTGACGTTTCTGATATCTGACGCAAAATGAGGAAACTCATTGTTTATATGCTTCCAAGCCGCTCTGTCATAGATATGTGTCATGATATCTGCTTCTCCCGCGTCCCGCTCACCGTGCCATCTCATAGCTTTTGCGGTGGTTTCTGACATGTACAACCGCTCAAGCCTATCTCTCAACGGAAAATACCGAAGCACTTTCACAGGTTTCCTATTGCCTGCTCCCGTCAACTTATATCGGTCAGACTGACATATCGGACATGCGTCAAGGCTAGCAATGTCATTCCCTTCTGCATCTTTACCCCAGAAGAGAACGCAGTCAAATGCGCATGCATGGATCTTAATGTAGGAAAGCCCTAGATCTTTGAGGATACTTCGGACTTTACGGTGATTGGTAGGATTACGATGACCCTCCTCCAACAACGAAGAAGTGTACTATAGATATTCATCCACTTGCCTGATAGTCGATTTTGTCTCGACTTTCATCCTCATTACCTCCATCACACTTTGAAGAACTGTCTTCTCAGAACTTGAAGACACAGGGGTCTGTTGCAATGCAATCAGTTTGTTGTACTTGTCAAAGCAGCAGTGTTGACAACTTGTGGGAAGGGCTGCACCGGGTCATGCATATATTGTTCCCCACGTACACTGCTTTCAAAAGAAAACACATCGTTGACGAATGCCATTGTTGGATCGTTGGATGTACTACTACTGCCCGCCTCAAAAAACTGCCCATGATCATGCGATCCATGTAATGATGGCTCACCGTGATATATCTAACGTGTGTACTTCGGTCAAAACCCATTGCTCTTTAGGTGCTCCCATACTGTCCTAATCGGAAATCGACACATATCACTGCGGCACCTACATTTATTGCACGGGCAAGAATGGTATTCATTCCCGTTTACATTTTCCTCGACGAACTGCAAAAAATTCACAACTCCTGTCATGCCTTGGAAGCGAAATCCAACTCTTATCCGGATCCATATATAGCCCGAAAATAATATATATATATATAACTTTAATTAATAAGAAATTAATTACATTGCAATATATATTATTATCAACATCAACTAATATATATATATATATATATACCATTAACAACCATTCTTTAAGTTACACTATATATCAACCATTATTTAAGTTAAGTACGTACACTATCAACAACCTTTAATTAACATATATATATATATATATATATATATATATATATATAATTAAACTCCACACACACATGCACACACACACACACACACACACACACACACACACATATATATATATATATATATATTTTATCTCCTAATTAAAATAACATCAAATTAAAACACATAATTAAACTCTAACTTAAAATCAACTCAACTACAACTCAAAATCAACATATATACATACATTCTAACACTAAAACAACAACAAAACAAAAAATCACTTACTAAATCAAAATAACTAAAACTCAAAATCAACTCAACTAAAACTCAAAATCAACATATATACACATATACGTACCTATATATAGCTCCACAATGTAAGAGAGGACGGATTTCAACAATACCCACAGATTTTTCACTCTTTCTCCCGTTTTTTTTCATTTTTTTTAAATGAGCAGCTGCTGTCTAGATCTGAAAATATATAGACTTATAGCCGACGAAAATGTCAATTTCGTCGGCCAAAATTTCAAAAGTTTTCGTCGGCTAATGTTTCAGAGAAAGGCCGACGAAAATCCAAATCGTCGACTGAAATCTGAATATAGCCGACGATTTTTTTTATACCAACGAAAAAAAGGATCGTCGGCTATTCCCAAACTATGGCCGACGATTTTGTTCTTCTACCGACGAAAAATAAAATCGTCGGTTATTCTGTGGAATTACCGACGAAATTTTTAGTCGTCGGCCGTTTTTTTTTTTCGTCGGGAAAACCTTTTTTTCTCGTAGTAATTTGGGATCGGATTACCTGCCGCTAATCTTCGGCGAGGGAGACAGGACGAGGAAGGAGCACCTGGAGTTCATTATCGTGGATTGCCTGTCCTCATACAATGGCATAATCGGCCGGCCGGGGTTGTGGAGGCTGAAGACATTCATAGCCGGCCATATGCTGATGTTAAAAATGTCTTCACCCGCCGGCGTCATTACCATACGCGGGGACCAGAAGATTGCTCGCAGATACTATGCGGAGACACTGACCCATGGGAGAAAGCGGACCGAGGTCTTCACTGCTACTCAACAAGCGCCAGTGCCGGATCAGAGTATTGACCCCCGTGATGTCACCGATTCCGACGACGAGAAGCTAAAACGACGTCGGCCGTGGAAGAAACCGAGACGATCTCCATTTCGGAGGATCACCAGGAGCGAAAAGTGGTGATAGGAACGAAGCTCGCTCTGGCTGTCAGGCAAGAGCTCATCACCTTTCTCCGTGACAACAGTTCGGTGTTCGCATGGTCTTACGAGGACATGCCAGGCATATCCCCAGAGATAGCCGTCTACCGGCTAAATTCGTTGCCCAACGTTCCCCCGGTGAGGCAGAAAAGGAGGTCCTTCAGCCCGGTGAAATATGAGGCGATCAGAGAGGAAGTACAGAAGCTGAGGGGCATAGGTTTCATCCGGGAAGTCCAGTATCCCCGATGGCTCGCCAACGTGGTTATGGTCCCAAAGAAGGGAACCGACCGGTGGCGCATGTGCGTTGATTTCACCAACCTAAACCGGGCGTGCCCAAAAGACAGCTTCCCGCTCCCCCGAATAGACCAGCTTATAGACTCCACGTCCGATTTCAAACTACTCAGCTTCATGGATGCCTACGCCGGATACAATCAGATACGGATGAGCCCGGACGATGAAGAGCACACCTCGTTCACGACTGACCGAGGGACCTACTGTTACAAGAGGATGTCGCACGGTCTAAAGAACGCCGGGGCCACATACCAACGGATGGTAAACCGCATGCTGGAGCAGGAGATGGGTAAAACGGTGGAAGTATACGTAGATGACATGCTAGTCAAAAGCTTAACCGCAGGGGCCCACGTCCGGGACTTGGCAGTAGTCATCGGCAAGATGCTCAACTTTGGGATGCGCCTGAACCCGAAGAAGTGCATTTTCGGGATTTCAGAGGGCCTGTTCCTAGGCCACATTATCAGCCAGCGGGGGATAGAAGCTAACCCGCTGAAGGTCCAAGCGATCCTAGACATGGAAACACCAGGGGAAAGAAACCAGGTCCAGATGTTGACCGGCCGACCGGCCGCCCTGGCCAGATTTATCTCCCGCCTGACCGATAAGTGTGCCCCATTCTTCAAACTGCTCAAGGCACAGCAGTTCAAGAAAATTCACTGGGCGGCGGAGCACGAAGCGGCATTCCAATCCATCAAGACCTACCTGTATGCAGTGCCTCTCCTATCCAAACCAGTGCCGGGCGAGATGCTATACCTCTACATAGCTGCATCAGGAACGGCCGTCTCCGCGACTCTCGTCAGGAAGGAGGGCACGCTCGACCTCCCGGTATACTATGTAGGGAAGGGACTTACCGGAGCCGAAAGCCGATACCCTGACATTGAAAGACTGGCTCTGGCTCTGATCGTCAGCCCCAGGAAACTCCGGCACTATTTCCAGGCTCATTCCATCACCCTGTATACCAATCACCCTCTGCGGCAGATCCTGTAAAAATCGGATACTAGCGGCAGGCTCGTACGGTGGGCAGTCGAGTTGGGAGAGTTCGACATCACTTATGCCCCGCGAACGGCTATCAAGGGCCAGGCCGCTGCGGATTTCATATGTGAACTAACCCCGATGGCGGTAGAAGCGCACTCCGGCCGGTCCGAGGTCACCGAAGCAGTTCAAGCCGTAAAGGTCGAACCAGGCCTCCCCAGCGGTTGGAAGCTCTATGTGGACGGATCCGTAACAAGCAAACGGAGTGGAGCCGGCGTCATGCTAACCTCGCCCGATGGCCAGTCGTACGAGTATGCCCTACGGTTCCTCTTCAATACTTTCAATAACGCCGCTGAGTATGAGGCCCTCATAGCCGGTTTGCAGCTAGCCAAGGAAATGGGGATCCCATCCTTGGAGATATACAGCGACTCGAGCCTGGTGGTAAACCAGATGAACGGGCTGTTCGAAGTCAAGGAACCCCAGTTAGCCTCCTACCAGGCTTTGGCCAAAACCCTGATCGAGCCATTCCAGGGCGCCACGATTCAGCATATACCTCGGGAGGCAAATAGGCATGCCGACGCCCTTGCAAGGCTGACAACCGGAAACTACCCACCGGAGTACCGAAGAGCTAAGATTGAAACCCTCCGGAAACCAAGCATAAGAAAAACCATCTCCGAGATATTCGCAGTAGAGGAGGCGCCACCAAGCTGGATGGATCCAATAATTAGATACCTGGTCGACAAAACCAGCCCCCAGGATAAGGTGGAGGCTAGGAGGCTACACCTCCGGTGCGCCAGGTATAGCCTCCTCAGCGGCAAGTTGTACCGAAAAGGGCATAGCTTCCCGCAGCTAAAATGTGTGACTAAAGAGGCGGGAGAAGCCATCATGTGAGAAATCCACGAAGGAGTATGCGGTAATCACTCTGGCGCCCGGTCCCTGTTTTACAAGTCGCTGCGGCCAGGATACTTTTGGCCGGATATGGCAGCAGTGTCGAGAAAAATATCAGGCGGCTGCCACAAGTGCCACATGTATGCCACTACACCTCATGCTCTGGCAATCGCGTTGTCAATTCTATTAGCGTCGTGGCCGTTCGCAAAATGGGGGCTAGACATCATCGGCCCTTTCCCAATAGCTGTGGGACAGTACAAATACGCCATTGTAGCTGTTGACTATCAGACTAAGTGGGTCGAGGCGGAGCCCCTAGTAAGGATTACCGAGGAGCAGGTAAGAAAATTCCTATGGAAGAACATCTACTGCAGGTTCAGGGTGCCGCAGACCATTGTCACGGATAACGGGACACAGTTCAACAATGCTGATCTTATCCAGTACACGGCCTCCATAGGGACCCGGATGTTGTTCGCCTCAGTGGCGCACCTGCAAACCAACGGCCAAGTTGAAGCGGTCAACAAGATTATCAAGAGTCTCCTTAAGAAGAAGCTCGATGACAAAAAGGGATGTTGGGTTGAGGAACTCCCCGCGGTCTTATAGGCCATCCGGACGACTGCGACCCAGGCAACAGGAGAGACCCCGTTCTGCATGGCATTCGGGAGCGAAGCGGTGCTCCCCGTAGAGACTGACATGCCCAGCGGCAGGGTCGAGAATTACGACGCCGAAACAAACGCCGAGGGCATACGGCTCAACCTGGACCACATTGAGGAGCGGCGCGACCAAGCGCATATGCAAAACCAGACGTGCAAGCAACGGGTCGCTCGACACTACGACAGAAAGGTCCGGGAATGGAAATTACAAGTGGGGGACTGGGTCATGAAGAAAGTTCAGAAAAAACCGCTGGCCTTGGAGCCAACGTGGGAAGGGCCCTACCAAATCATCGCAGTCGCGGGTCCGGCAGCATTCCACATCATAGACGCCGAAGGCATCAACTCCACCCGCCCATGGAATATCCAGCATCTGCGGTTCTACCCTAAGTGAGATTACTGTCTTCAAAATGGACAGTACTATATGTAGTACCAACGTTGCAATACAGATAGTCACTGCCTCTAGAATGAACTATAGCTGATTACAAAGTATATACATCTGCCAAGTATATATATATATAAAAAAATAAAAAAATCCGCTAATCAGCGCCCCTAGAGCCTCCAATCTCTGACCCACCAGCCTTGAGAGACCGCTCTTGCTCCAGCTTCTCGGCCAAGGCTACATCAGCCTCCATCCGCTCGGCATCAAGCCACCCTTTCTCCCTCCACTCCAGATATGCATCATTTATACCCTTCTCACGGGCGGCCTCCAGCATCTCTACAAGCTCCACCGACTCCCGAAAATCGTCGATAGCTTTATCAGCGGCTTCGGCAAGTCGGGATTCTGCGAGTTTCTCCCCTCCTTTGACGACCGCTATCATTTGGGCCTGCAGCTCCAAAATCTTCGCCTCTAAATCCGTATTCCTCTCTTCCCGAGCGGTCGCCCGCCGACCGGCCTCCTCCTTCTCCTGCGCGAGCTCAGCCGCCAGCCGACCGGCCTCCTCCCTCTCCTCCGCGAGCTTAGCCTCCGCCAATGACAGCCGCACGGTGAGGTCCTCCACTTGCCTCTCCAGGACCGGAGTCTCCTCACTAGGCTCAGCGGCGTAAAGGCTATGAACCAGCTGGTACAAATACACAAAAGAACATGAGCTCGTACCACAACAAGGGAGAGGAAGCACAGAAAAAACCTCAGTTCCACGAGTACGCAACCAGACTTACCCGAAGACCTAACTACACAGCCTTCTTCCTGCTCTCGCCCGGCTGCCCAGTTCCGGGGGCCTCCCGATCAAGTCCCAAGGCTTCAATGGTAGATGCCACGAACCTACCAAAACCACCACCACCAGAACCGCGATCGGCTTCCAGCTCTCGACTCCTTCGGCCACCGATTCCCTCTGCCAGAACCAAGGATGACCCCCCACCAGCCGAGCTTGACGCCCCGACATCAAACACCCTCGCCCTTTTAGCCGGAGCTTCGCCAAGACCGCTTCTACGGTACCCAGTCATCTCCGCGGCCTCTCTCTCCCGTGGGGCTCGTACCCCCACTGGCCGCGCTAGAGGTTCCGGACCCGGTGAGCCCACCAATCTTACTTCCCGAATTATAAGTGGGGCGTTATCCTCACCGCCCGGCCGCCTACCGTAGTGGGAATCCAGAAACACGAGCGGCACAGGGGTGTTATGCACCGTGCTCTCTAGGGTGACCTGATCTACAACGGTTTTCGAGGCCATCTCCCCCATCTCCATCAACGTCTCGGCCACAAGGTCGTCATCCGGCTCGACAGTCTCCTCGCTCCTAACAGCGAGCCGGGGAGCATTAGCTGCAAATCAATAAACCGAGCGGTTAGAGTAAAATACGACTCCACAAAACAACAGTGCAAGACACCTTACCAGGTTTCTTCCCCATCTCGCATATCTCGAGCACATTCCACCGGATGAAATTGTAAGAGCTCCGGCCCAGATTGTCCCAGCAAACAAAAAGCCGGGCTAACCGTTGCCTCTCCAAGTCGACCAATCGGTACGACTGATCCCCGATAGCTTGATAAGTCCCGGGCACCCGAAAGCTCCTCGAACTACGCTGCCACCTACCCCCGGCCATCACAACTAACCTCCTCCATACATTCGAAACAGACGACGGCAGGTGAGTGATGGCAGGATCGAAGTCCCATGCGGCAAAATTAACACAGCCGCAGGCCTGGGCCTTTTTACTGTAGAGAATCTTATACAGCGCCCGGAACTCATTTATCGTGGGCCAGTCCATGTTGCTCAGATTGAATAAGCACCCGAGACCAAGCAACTGCCTCCACTGGTTACTAGGAAGCTGGGCGGGGGAGAGATTTATCATGCTCAGCACATACTGGACAAACTTCGGCAGCGGCAGAGATAGCCCGTGCCGAAATTGATCCTAAAAAAAGGCAACCCAACCCTCCTCCGGGTTGCAGGCCAGTTCCCCAGGATATAGGCCCCGGAGCTTAACGGAGGAATCAATATCCCACTTCGCCCGAAAATCCCTTATCTCGTTATCAGTCATGCTTCTGGTCGGCTCGTCACAAAAAATCACCCTGTCGCCATCCAACAACCGGTACCTCACAGACCCCCCCCCCCCCCCCCCCCCGTCGGAGCACGGCCGGCACCGACAGGATTGGCTGACCTCCCAGATGCCATAAAACCTAAGAACAGAATTTAGTTGTGTAGCAAGATAACAACACAGACAGACGGCAGACGAAGAGCCAAGCTTCAGCAAAATACGATGGGAAGAGAGGAGGGGGGTGCGAAGCATCTTATAGGCGGCAAAACTACACCTTGTTGATAATTAGGGCAAGCAAAAAGGAGAGGCAACCCCAGCCGCAGATGATAAGAGCACAATGTGCGACGTTATTAATGTGTATTATCCCTTATTTATGCTTTGTTATGTCTATTTAGAGTAATATTGAGTCATAATTTAGTTTAGTGTCATGTTGGTAGAGTTTTGGAGAAAGTGTGCTTAATAATCAGAAAAATGAGTAAGTATAGAAATCTGGAAATAAAGTAAAATATGTCTTTTTCGTGATTTTGAGGCTCGTGCTAAACTGATCTATCATTTTTCAAATTTGATGAAATTTTGTATGCATATAATTGGGAAGCTGAAGTGTATTGTGTCAAAATTTCATATCAATCGGAGTTGGGGAAGTTGCCCAAATGAAGGCTGCAACTTGGCAGTTTGAGCAAACCAATCCAGGGACTACCAGGATTTTCCTGGGACTGTGTCCTGAATTCCGGAATTTCTGTGGGACACATCGCTTGGAACCAGAGAACGTGCCATATGCCGTTGGAAAGCACTACGAGTCTAGTTTCTCCGAGACTTGGAATCGCATCAATCGGAGCTCTGAGAAAAAAGTTATGCCAGTTTGAATGCACGAAGGTCAAGTCTGCCGAAAGTAGAAAACCTAAACCGAGTTCTACATGGATTTGGCTTACGAATGTGGACTGAATTCCATCCTTTGTGCAAGATTTTTGGCTGAATTAATTCATGGACAACCTAAGAGATATTGCTCAATTATTCAGCCATTATCTTGGGAATTTTCGGCAGAAAATAGAGGAAGAAAATCGCAACAAATCCTGATCAAATTCGGCAGAATTCCTGTGCACGTCATCCAACTTCCACGGACTCTCCCGGACAGCTCACAATGAATCAGAATTCGAACCTTATATGGATAGAAAGCTACGGGAGTCTAGTTTCCAACCCAACTGAAATCACCTTAATATCTATTTTCTAGAGAAAGATATTCCATAATCTTCACTCGAAGGTCAAATCTGCCAGCAGGATAAGTTTTAGAAAAACTAGGTTTTGTAAACCCTAGCTGCCTCCCTTGCCTCTATAAATACAACACTTTGTATTCATAAAAAGCATCTTCTCTTCTCCTCAAAAACCTTGCCGAATCCCTGCCCATTTATTTTCAGAAATTGTACCAAGAATTCTTGCCGAATCCACCTACCATCTTTCACATAAATCCAACCTCCACCAATCCTTGCCGAATCTTCATAAGGTTGTAACATGGATTGTACTTTATTGGTTTTTAATTCTTTGTATTTAAACATACTTTTGTCTATGAAATATGTTTTAATTTCTGGATTTATTTTTGGTATTGATAATTATATATGGGATCTTTGGATCTTTGTTATAAATGTTTGGGATTTTTGTATATAATTGCCGATTTATGCATGTGATATGATTTAATATGTTTTATGGGCAGTAGGATTTTGAATGTGTTCTTGATTTAATTAGGTTTATTTCCATAATTCGTGTGCAACCGAAGGAGATGTCTAGATGCAATCGTAGGCCATGGTTGTTATCTAGGTGTTGAATTCATATGCCGATTTAATATATGTTGGATCATACGCATGTTATGTTTTGATATGTATTTATCTAAGGGCTAGAGTAATTCTGGAAATTTACATGTCGATGTGAGATGAGTGACGCCATACTTGCTAACATGTTCCAATTCGACATATTGTGCTTATGTGCTATTTGTGTTTAATTTCTACGCATTGTGTTATTAAACCGACTAGTACCATATTTAGGATTACACGCATGTTGGATTCTAAATACTTGTGATGTCTTGAATAATTAGAATAACCGCATTGGCTCTAATTAAATTGGAACTTAATTGATCTTGAATTCGATATTTGCTGCTGCCCCTATTACTTGTTTTAATTTTGTTGCATGTATAATGAGATTTATGTTTGGTGATTGTGTGGAAGATGTTGATCATATGTAAATAATAATTTAGGATATAAAAATTTTAAAAATCAGTAGGTATTTTAGTTAAAAAAATCGATACCCCCTTTTGTGCAATACTTTATGTGATTGAAAGCCCTTGATTTCCCCGGATAGAACGATCCCTACTTGTCAATACTACACTCGACACAAGAAGGGTATTATGTGTATGAAGTTGTTTTGCAGGTACTTTGTGCTTGGATTACACCTCCATCAGTTTTTGGCGCCGTTGCCGGGGAAATTATAATATTTTGATTCATAAAGTGTTGTTTGTAATTATGTATATTGCAGGTTATTTTAATTTTTCAATAGTTTTTGGGATATGTATAATAGGATTTTTCGGAAGTGTAATAGTAAATAGGGAAGTTTTTCCGATTTTTGGTTGTTGGTTTTTGGTTTTTATTTTGCTTAATTGCCGATGTGTGTGATGTATATTGTGAATGTTTGTACACTTAGATAATTTCTAGGAAGTTGATAGTTTTTGTGTATGCTTTGAGTTTATTGTAGTTTCTAAAGTGTAACATGTAGGTGAAGCCTCTTTTGTTGATCATAACCAAAACCATTCATTTGAATGGTGCTTTGTTGGATCCGTTTTTATGTAGATTGGGAAACGCGGGATACTTCCCCCCCACGCATACAAAGCGATTTTTCAGCAATAGTATTACTTCGATGAGGTTGAGGGCGGTTTTAATCAACACTTGTAGACCGCTAGGACCCGAGTTTATTTTACTAAGAATAGGGCAAGTTATTTTCATTGATGGGTTCGAGGTTTGTAAAACTGGTTTTCAAGACCCACAGACTGATGTTCATTCCCTGTGAGTGAGTCGATAGGGGACTTGTCCTCCGTGGTTAAAAACTTTGAGACCTGCCTTGTTCCTAAAGAGAGTTTACTCTCCGTGAATTTTAACGACACCGCCTTAGAAAAGTAAAGTATCTTCGACCTAGACAACCGCTTGTGCCGAAGCATCACCTCACTTTAGACGCTAGAAAATAACTTGAGCATATGTGAATCTGTTTTTCTTCAAAAGATAAAATTCGTCTTTAATTTTTGAGGTATATCGGAATAAGCATGATACTACCTTGGACTGTTTCAGCCCATTGCACTGTTATCTCCTCTGCTCCACGTACCTCAAATTTTAAAGTTGTGTGAAAGACATCTAGAAACCCTAAGTTTCGGCAATTACAATACTCACATAATCGATGAACTCTAAAAACCGAACCAATGTAGATAAATGTAAAAATTTTCGTGTGATGTGTATAATTAGCTAAATTGTTAAGGAGTTTTAGAAGTCTATTTATGTTGAGTTTGTTTTTGATTTTGAGGGGAAGAGGAATAGGTAAGGTCACTAATGTTGATATTAGCCTTAACCCTTCATACTAGCGCTTGCGTTTTTATGAGGTTGAGGGCGGCTTTTATGCACTTTAGTGGTACTGACAACATAAGGTTCTCAACAGAGTAAGGGGCATTCATAGTTCGTTTGTTCTAATTTTGGTGTTGAGGTTTGTTTAACTAGATCTCAAGGCCCACAGACTGATGTTCATTCTCTGTGAGTGAGTCGATAGGGAGTTCGCTCTCCGTGGTGTCCAACAATGAGTCTTGCCTCACTCCATTGTTAGTACTTTCGTTCTAGCGTTCTGAAACCACGGAATCTTGTGTCTAGTCGATAGACCTAGGCCGCACGTCCACCGAGCTTCAAAACCTTTAATGAGTTTGATATAAGTAAATTTTTAATCTCAAAAGAAAACATTTCTTGGTTTGAATTTTTGAGGTATATCGGAATAAGCATGATACTACCTTGGACTGTTTCAGCCCATTGCACTGTTATCTCCTCTGCTCCACGTACTTTGAAAATTCGAACAAATCATATAGCAATTTAACTAGGGATACATAAAACACATTCTTAATACTTCTGTCATACTTGTAAACTTATGTGAAATATACTTGAAATTTTTCGTGTGATACTTATACATTTTTGAATTTTTGTGTGATACATATGTTTATTTTTATTTTTCGTTAAATATTTACTTGTACGATACATACTTTTACCCAAATACTAACATATTTCTTGATACTTCTTACGTTTATACTTGTGAAATTGTGTTTGTGCTATACTTGTAAAATTTTCGTGTTATATATTTTTGTGTAATTTACTTGTAATTATTTTCGTGTGATACATATACATACACATTTGAATTTTCGTATAACACTTATACATATTGTTAGTTGAATTTTTCGTTGACTTATACATACTTTTGTGTGATATTTTTACCCTAACACTAACTTATACATTCTAACTATACAATACACGTTTGTTTTTCTTTTTAAAATTCATTGATTAAATACTTGATCTTTTAATAATTTCAGGTACATGAATGTCCAATTGGTCACGTGACATTAGAGGCCGTTTGTATCGAATTGGAGAGATATACGATCTAGAATTGCCAGCAACTCTAGGTCAAGCACGTTCACCATCACCAGAACATCAGTTTGTATCTCCCTCCTCATCACTTTTTAACAGAGATTTCGTTGCACCACCATCACCATTTCCTTCAGAAGCTTCGTGCGAACTTAACCCTTTGTTTCACGAAGAACCAGAGTTTGAGCTACTTCAAAGTTCTATACCAATTCAGTTCTTGAATTTTGATTTACCTGATCCTACATTCAATATGACTTCATTGAGAGAGGAGAATGGACAGGTAGATGCGCCATAAGGAGGAGTAGTGAGACCGAGCAATGTAACGTATCCTGCTGTTGCACCTGGCAAATCAGCAGAGTTTGAGTTGAAGGGTGGATTTATCCACCAATTGCCCAAGTTCTTTGGACTCAGTGGAGAGGATCCTAATCGACACATTCAGAAGTTTGAGTTCAGATGTGAGTCAATGTGCCCAACTGGGGCAGATTTGCAGCATGTGAGGATGAAGGCATTTCCTTTCTCACTTGATGATAGGGCAGCCGAATGGTTCTTTGCTATTCCACCAGGGAAGATGGTGTCTTGGAATACTATGGTGAAGGAATTTCTCACCAAATATTTTCCTTCATCGAGGGTGACACAGATTAGGAAGGAGATCACTTCGACCAGACAAGAGCTAGATGAGAGCTTCGATGTGTACTATGATAGGTACAAATATTTGGTGGCGACGTGTCCTAATCATGGGATACGTGAAGGCCTTTTGCTGCAGTACTTTTATGAAGGGTTGCGTCCCTTGGAGCGTAGATTTCTTGATTCAGCAGCTGGTGGATCATTAATGGAAAAGAGTAAGGAGGAAGTTAAGAACTTGTTGGAGATGCACTTCACTAACCAACAACAGTTCGGGTCTACTTCTTCAAGGCGTGTGAATGAGGCCAGTGGTTTTGAGGAGTCTGGTGCTGTCAAAGAGCTTAGGGAAGATATGGGGAAGCTGACTCAGATGATGTCCCAAATGATGAAGCAGAAGCATGCTCAAGTATGTGGAGTGTGTAGTTTGGAGGGCCATACGGCTGATGTATGTCCTCAATTGGGAGGAAGTGAAAATTTTGAGGAAGCCAATTCAGTTGGATTCCAAGGGCAGCCACGTTCCACTTTTCAGAATTTCAATCCAAGGTACAACGATCACCCTAATTTTCGTTGGGCCAACAATAGCAATGTTCAGAACCCTCAACAAGTGGCGCCACCACAAGCAAACCAAGGAGGAATGGCGTTTCAACCAAGACCTCAAGGGCAATTCCAAGGATATGCAAGACCTCAGCAGCAACAATTCTACAACAACAATGCTCAAGCATCATCAAACCCTAACTATGATGCAATGCTGAAATCATTGAATGATGCAACTCACACGTTGTTGCAATCCACTACTTCCAACACTAAGGATATTTCTGAGCTGAAGAATCAGATGGGGAAGGTTGTGGATTTCATGGGGCAAATCCAAGAACAAGGGAGGTTACCTGGAGGAGTGATTAAGAACCCCAAGAATGAACAAGCAAATGCAATTACCACAAGGAGTGGTAAGGTTGTGGAGGGGCCGAGCATGAAGAGAGGTGACGAGATTTTAGGTGATGATGCCGAGAATGGTGATGCCGAGCACAACAATGTGATACTCGGCAATGGCAACAAAGAGACACTCGGCAATGGGGACAAGGTGGCACATGGTCATGACAAGAGTGGTGAACCAAGCAAGGCTGAGCTTGATGTGATGAAAAAGAGGGACATGAAAAAAGATCCCGCAACCTCAGAGACACTTAAGGTAAAATCTGACTCAAGTGGTTTAATTAATACTAACCAATCTTCGAGTTTGCCTTTTCCTTCCAGATTTGCTAAATCGAAGAAGGAGAAATCAGATGAGGAGGTACTTGATATCTTCAGGCGTGTAGAGGTAAATATTCCATTGCTTGAGTGCATCAAGCAAATTCCCAAGTATGCAAAATTTCTTAAGGAGCTGTGCACAACAAGAAGGCATACTAGGGAGGAGCAGGTGGTGAAGATGAGTGAGACGGTTTCAGCCGTTCTCCAGAGAAAGCTCCCACCAAAAATGAAAGACCCAGGCAGCTTTACTATTCCTTGCATTATTGGACAATGTTGTTTTTCTAATGTTTTGCTAGAACTAGGAGCGTCAATTAATGTGATGCCCTATAATGTTTACAAGTCTCTAGGTCTAGGAGAATTGAAGAGAGACAATGTGATAATTCAGTTGGCTGATAGGTCTAACAAATATCCTGAGGGATATGTTGAAGATGTTCTTGTGCAGGTGAATAATCTGATATTTCCTGCAGACTTCTATGTGCTACATATGGAAGAGTCGCCCCTAAATTCAACTCAACTATTGTTGGGGCGACCATTTATGAGGACAACAAGAACTAAGATAGATGTTGCTGAAGGCAACCTCACCATAGAGTTCGATGGTGAAGTGATTGGCTTCAATATCTTTGAAGCAATGAGGTATCCAGTTTCTGATCTTAAACCTTGCTATAATATTGATGTGGTTGATTCTCTTGCACAGGTTTTATCAGAAACTTTGGATCAATAGCAACTAGCTATTGAGCAAGGGGCAGGAATTGATGTAAATGGGGAGGAAGTTTCGGCAGAGGCTCGGCTTGACCTTGAGCCGAGCATAATGAGTGTTGTTGCCGAGCTAGAGGCAACACCCCACGTGATGAGAACATGTAAATTCTTGTCAATTCCCATTTCCACTAATAAAATTTTACCATCTGTGGAACAGGCCCCTATTTTAGAACTGAAGGTGCTTCCCAATCATTTGAAGTATGCATACTTGGGAGACGATGACACACTACCAGTTATTGTGTCATCACAGCTGAGTGAGCAGCAGGAAGCACGTTTGACTAGCATGCTGAAAAGGAACAAGACCGCCATTGGATGGACGTTGGCGGATATCAACGGAATCAACCCTACAACTTGTGTCCATAGGATCTTACTTGAGGAAGGAGCCAAGCCTACTAGGGAGGGTCAGAGACGATTACACCCCCCTATGATGAAGATTGTGAAGGACGAGGTGATCAAATTGCTGGATTGTGGAGTCATATATCCCATTTCAGATAGCCAGTGGATTGCACCTGTCCAAGTTGTACCTAAGAAGAGTGGAGTCACGGTTGTGAAGAATGACAAGGATGAACTCGTGCCCCAACGATTGGTGACAGGTCATAGGATGTGCATCGACTACAGAAAGCTGAATGCTACAACTCGAAAAGATCACATGCCTTTGCCTTTCATGGACCAGATGTTGGAGAGACTAGCTGGGCACGAATTCTATTGCTTCTTGGATGGGTACAGCGGTTACAATCAGATATGCATTCACCCAGATGATCAGGAAAAGACAACGTTCACATGTCCCTTTGGTACGTTTGCCTATCGACGCATGCCTTTTGGTTTATGCAACGCACCAGGTACATTTCAACGTTGTATGTATTCCATTTTTAGTGATTATATTGAAAATATCATTGAAGTCTTTATGGATGATTTTAGTGTTTATGGAAAAGACTTTGATGCATGCTTAGAGAATTTAGAATTAATCCTGAAGAGATGTGTAGAAACTAACCTTGTGCTTAATTGGGAAAAATGTCATTTTATGGTAAAACAAGGGATAGTTCTAGGACACATTATTTCTGCAAAGGGTATTGAGGTAGATAGGGCCAAGATTGATATTATGCTTCACTTACCCTCCCCTACAACTGTAAGGGAGGTACGTTCGTTTCTTGGCCATGCAGGATTTTATAGGAGGTTCATCAAGGATTTTTCGTTGGTGGCGAAGCCTATTTGTGCCCTTTTGCAGAAGGAGGTTCCATTCATATGGGACAAAGGGTGTGAAGATGCATTTGTGAAGTTGAAGGAATTGTTGACATCAGCACCAATAATGGCGCCACCTGACTGGTGCCTACCATTTGAGATCATGTGTGATGCTTCAGACTATACAGTTGGAGCAGTGCTTGGACAGAGAAAAGAGAAGAAGCTGAATGCTATTTATTATGCTTCTCGCACACTTAATGATGCTCAATTAAATTACTCTACAACTGAAAAAGAACTGTTGGCTGTTATATTTGCTTTAGAAAAATTTCGTTCATATCTTTTGAATTCTAAAGTGATTGTGTATTCTGATCATGCAGCCCTTAGATATCTGATGAAAAAGAAAGATGCTAAGCCACGCTTGATTCGATGGATTCTCTGACTCCAAGAGTTTGACATCGAAATCAAGGACAAGAAGGGGAGCGAAAATGTTGTGGCGGATCACTTGAGCAGAATTGTGAGAGAGGAGGAAACGTTGCCACTACAGGAAACTTTCCCAGATGAGCAGCTTTTTCGAGTGGACACAAAAGAACCTTGGTATGCAGACATTGTCAATTATTTAGTTACTAAAATTTTTCCAAGCACATGTTTGCAGGAAACCAAGACAAGGATTAAAAAGAATGCAAGACACTACATATGGGACGATCCATATCTGTGGAGGACTTGTAGTGATCAAGTTATAAGACGTTGTGTGCCACAAGAAGAGCATAGGCCGATCCTAGCATTTTGCCACAATGAGGCGTGTGGAGGACACTTTGGAGCTAAGAGGACAGCCCTCAAGGTATTAGAATGTGGATTTTATTGGCCGACGATTTTCAAGGATGCATACACATTTTGTATGACATGTGACAGGTGCCAAAGGACAGGTAACATTGGTAAGAGAGACCAAATGCCCCTAATTCCTAGTCTTTGATAGGAGCACAATGTGCGACGTTATTATATGCTTATTGCCCTCGTTTATGCTTTGTTTAACCCTTATTTGCCTAAGATAGAGTCGTAATGTAGTTAGTGTCAATTTGGTAGAGTTTTGGTGAAATATGATTAAGAATCCGAAAAATGACTAAGTTTGAGAAATCTGGAAAATAGTGTAAAATATGTCTTTTTCGCGATTTTGAGATGAGCAAAAGTATGATCTAACCTTGTCCGAATTCTATGAAATTTTATGTGCTTAATGTTCATATGTTGAGGAATGCTGTGTTAAAATTTCAGATCAATCGGAGTTCGGGAAGTCACCCAAAAGTTGGCTGCAAAAGGGCAGCCCGAACATTCCAATCCAGGGGCTTCCAGGAAATTCCTGGGACTGTGTCCCAACTTCGAAAATTCATTCCCGACGACTTGCATGGAATTTGGCCGAGATATTTTATGGGGAGATGGCCCTATGTGTCTAGTTTACGTGAGACTTGGAATCGCACCAATCGGAGCTCCGAAAGTGGAGATATGCTGGATTTACTGCGACAAGGTCAAAGCTGCCGATTCCAGGGACTGATTGCTTCCTTTTCGCAATTGTTGCTTTTTGATGGACCAAATGATGTACAAGAGCATTTGTGAAGATATACCAAGCTTATGGAAGGAAGGAGGTAGACACTTGGCCATGACATTGAAGAAAAACATGAAGGAACAAGTTCTCCTAGTCAAGCTAGGAGAAGCTGCCAATTCTGGCAGATTGTGTGTCATTGTGAGCTGCCGGCATTGTGGAGCATTTTTGGTGGATCAAAGCTTACCAATTGAAGTCCAAGACCATATAAGAAGTCCATGAAGATGTGAAGCCCAAGCCTTGAAGAAAAATTCAGAAAAGAAAACCTAATTGGACTAAGAAAGGAAGGTTGCAAAACCTTATTGAACTAGGTTTTCTAACTCCTCTTTGCTTAAGGGCTGCCGGCAATGCCTCCCCTATTCTCTATAAATACCCCACTTTTTCTACAGAAAAATCATCTCATCTCAAGCTAAACACAAGGCCGAAACTCTACCAAAATTCCCCAAACTTCCTAGACAAAAACCTAAACCCGAATCCATCCTCCACCACCATACAAGTTTCTGCCGAAACTTGTAAAATTCCCTGCCGAGCCATCTTAAGCCGAGCAGCCTCATCCCTTCATCCACACAGCACCGGATCCACACCAAAAGAAGCTCTCAAGGTGTCTCAAAGTGTGATCCACTCCCTTCTTCGGTTTAGTAATTTTTGTTTAGTTATGTTTGATTTTGTCTATGAAACATTCATGTATGTTTGGTGTTGGTTTATATGTCTATGTGTGAACCGATTTTGGTTTTATAAATTATATGTTAAAGACTTGTTTAAATCGATGCTTAGATTTATGTTTAGGTTTCGACAAGAACAATGATTTTGCATGCTAATTTGTAATATGTAACTTGTAAATTCGTATGTTAGATAATTAGGACAGTGGTATAGATGCATGTTTTAGGTTCAAAATTGGTTAGAAATCTAAGGAGTGGGACTTAAAAACCGAAACATTAGTATTGGCTTGTAGCATGTAAATCTAGATGTTAGGTTTCATCAAACCCGAGTAATAACAAATATGGCTAGATACTCAAAAGGTTGCTTTGATTTGTTTTGCTCACCTAGGGTATAATACTTTGGATTTCTTACATGTTAAAATAAGATGATTGACAACCTTGCTTGTTTTGCATGTCTCCAATTTAGATCATTGCGCACAATTGTTAAGTCTCAAAAGGATTAACATAACTTTAGGGCCCATAACCAAAAGTTCGGTCTTAAAACTTGAGAGGTCTTACAACGAAGTTGTAGTTGGAACTAATTTTGAACTTGAGCATGTTGATACTTGTTCCTTACCTTCTTGCATGTGAATTTATTCGTTAAAGAGTCTATGTGCCAAATGTTTGTGAAAGATGATGATCACCTGTAAATATTAGATCTAGGATTTTATTTTCTGTTTTTCTTCTTATTGTTGCCGAACCTAGTATAGGGCAGCATTGCTGCCGATCCTATCATTCCCCCCCCATATGTGACGTTTTGTATATATGTATATATGTTTGTCTAACAATTTCATATCTCAGGTACCCTTAATCCCCGGCCTAGAACGATCCCTACTTGCTTATACTACTAACGATCTTTTGTAGGGTTATTATTGCGTGCGAGCTTAGGCTCACGTCCAATTTTTGGCGCCGTTGCCGGGGATTATAAAAGCTTGTTTTATGAATTTGTTTGTGTATATAATGTTGCTGGAAATTTTTGTTGTGAAGTTGTAAAGTTTTAAATTTTAAGTTTATTTTGGGATTTTGTAAAGTAGAAATATGCTTCGGCATGTAAAGTTTAAATTTCGGAAGTTGCATGATGTATATTGATGTATGTTGGTAATAACTTAGTTTAATTTCTAGGAAGTTGATAGTGTTGTGTATGTTTGAGTTTATTGTAGTTTCTAAAGTGTAACATGTAGGTGAAGCCTCTTTTGTTGATCATAACCAAAACCCTTCATACGAGTGATGCCATGTTAGGTATGTTTTTGTGTAGATTGGGAAACGGGCCCTGCAATGTTGGAATTAGTCCATCGTTGGCCCCCCACGCATAAAGACGCTAACTTGGTATTATTTTTATGAGGTTGAGGGCGGTTTTAATCAACACTTGAGACCGCTGGGGATCCGTGTTTGTTTTACAAAGTATGGGGAAGTTATTTTCATAGATATGGTTCTCAGGTTTGTTTAACTGGATCTCAAGGCCCATAGACTGATGTTCATTCTCGGTGAGTGAGTCGATAGGGGGTTCGCCCTCCATGGTGTCCAACAACGAGTCCTGCCTGGTTCCTGTAGGGGGTTCGCCCTCCGTGATTGTAATGACCTTTGAAACGTAAAATCCGCACGACCTAGTCGACAGCTTGTGCCGAAGCATCACCTCACTTTAGACGCTAGAACATAACTTGACATATGTGGCCTATTTTCTTCAAAGATAAAACATGTTGTGTGGTTCAAACTCTTGAGGTATATCGGATTAAGCATGATACTACCGGGGGCTGTATCAGTCCATTGCACCGTTATCTCCTCTGCTCCACGTACTTCGAGAGTTAGAACAAATTTAAAAGAAATTAGACTTAGCGATTACATGCTCATGAACTTTCCGATTTTTCTACTCTTGTGGCCGAACCATATTAATTCTTTGCCGAAATTTTTGTTCTTTGCCGTGTGTTTGTATGATCTTGCCGATTGTGATTTTGTGTTATTGTTTGAAATATGATTATGTAATTGCCAATGCCGTGGCTTGTAATGATGTATATTCTTGCTTTCTATTTCTTTATAAGGTTCTAACTTGTTTAAATGTTGCAAATTTCAGAAATAATGCATGTCCGAATCTAGTATTTGGGCAAGAGATCTTCAAGGCCGTTTGCAACGTTTAGAGCAAGAACTCGCTATTGCTCGTTTTGTGCCATTACCGCCATCGTCACCAACCAGTTCATCAGTGTCATCATCATTGCCGAGTTCACCCCTAGTGCCGTCAGTATCTGAGTCAGGGCCGAGCTCCCCATCAGTAGTTTCATCATCTTGTGATCTTCAGAATCCAGAATTTGAAGCCTTTGCCGAATCATCAGAAGAAGAAGAGATCATGGCCTCAATCAGGTCACAGAATGGTCATGTTGCGGGAGCAGGAGTTGCTCCTTCGAATATTACTTATCCTCCCTTGGAAGCTGACAAGACTGGAGAGATTGAACTGAGGAGTGGATTCCTCCATAAGCTGAAGTCATTTTATGGGATGCCGAGTGAGGATCCAAACAAGCATCTACAGTGGTTTAACTTCACCACGGAGTCTATGTGTCCAAGAGGGACCGATTTGCAACACTTCAAAATGAAGGCATTTCCGTTTTCTCTAGAAGATCAAGCGAATGAGTGGTTGTTTGAGGTGCCTAGTGGGCGTATTGTTTCGTGGAGTACTATGATGGATGAGTTTTTACTCAAGTACTTTCCTGCTTCACGTATCACTGATCTGAGAAAGCAAATTACAAGTGTGAAGCAAGCCGGAGATGAGACTTTCTTCGACTACTACAAGAGGTTCAAGTCCCTAGTTTCTTTGTGTCCATCGCATGGCATTAGCGATGGACTCTTGCTACAATATTTCTATGAGGGATTGCGCGTCATGGAGAGAGAGTTTCTTGACTCGGCTGCGGGAGGTAGCTTTTTGGAGTTGAACGCCGGAGCGGCGAGAAGTTTGTTGGAAGTTCGTGCTTTGAACAACCAACAATTTGGCATGGCACGAGGCAATGTGCAAAGGAGTGAAAAAGTGCATGAGACGTCTTCGAGCTCAAAGTTAGAGGAGAAAGTGGACAAGCTTACCGACTTGGTGAGTAATTTGATGAAGAAGCGTGCTAGTGTTTGTGGAATTTGCACCGAGGGCCATGAGACCGAACAATGCCCTCAATTTGGAGTTAATGAGGGAGTAGAGGAGTGCAATGCAATTGGTTTTCAAGGAGGCCAACGATTTGGCAATTTCAATCCAAGGTTCAATGATCACCCTAACTTTCGATGGGCAAATAATGACAACGTGCTTAGGGCACCTATGCAACCGAGAGAAGGAGGAGCGCCGTTTGCACCGAGGCCACCATTTGTGCCTCGGCAGCCATACATGCCGAACCAAGGAGTATATGGGGCAGTGCCGAACCAAAACCAAGCTCAAGCCGTGCCTATCCAAGGCCAAGCCGCGCCGAGCAATCCGAATTACGATGCTTTGCTTCAATCTTTGTCAAGTGCTACTCAAGCATTACTCGCGGGGCAACAAAATCATCAAAAGGACATTGGTGAGCTCAAGACTCAAATGGGGCAAGTTGTGGATTTTATGGGAAGGTTTAATGAGCAAGGAAAGTTGCCGAGCAATACGATTCCTAATCCGAGGAACGAGCAAGCCAAAGTGATTCAAACTCGTAGTGGAAGAGAGTTGGTTCCTCCAACAAGTCCAAAGAAGAAACGAGTGACTTTCAAAGGTATTAATGAGGATGAGAGGGCTGCCGGACCTGTCATTGCCGGCAGCCATAATGGAGATGCCGAGAAGAGCCATGATGCCGAGAGAGGAGAAATTACCGAGCACCATGCGGCCGGCAGGGCTGCATCCGAGGGTCACATTGCCGAGCAAGGTAATGATGCCGGCCACAATAAGAGAGATAGGGGGCTGCGTAACGAGCTTGAGCACGATCCCGCCACGTCCAAGAATGAGGTATTGCCGAGCCAAGCAAGCAAGGGAGGGGTGCAATCATCAAGCATTCCATTCCCTTCACGCTTTGCTAGAACGAAGAAGGATAAATCCGATGAGGAGGTATTGGAGATCTTCCGGAAAGTGCAAGTCAACATCCCTTTGTTGGAATGCATTAAACAAGTGCCAAAGTATGCTAAGTTTTTAAAGGAGCTTTGCACGGCGAGAAGGCATACTAGAGAGACTCGTGTGGTAACTATGAGCGAGACGGTGTCGGCCGTTATTCAAAGGAAGTTGCCACCAAAGATGAAGGATCCGTGGAGCTTCAATGTGCCTTGTGTCATAGGCAATACACGATTTGATGATGTCATGTTGGATTTGGGAGCATCGATCAATGTCATGCCACTCAATGTGTATCAAACATTGAATATAGGGCCTCTCAAGAAGGATAATGTCATCATTCAACTTGCGGATCGTTCAAGCAAATATCCGGAAGGCTATGTTGAGGATGTGTTGGTGCAAGTCAACCAATTGATATTCCCCGCCGATTTTTATGTGGTTGAGATGGAGGATTCGCCGGTCAACAACACTCAATTGCTTTTAGGGCGACCATTCATGAGGACCGCGCGCACAAAAATAGATGTGGCCGAGGGGAACCTAACTATGGAATTTGATGGTGAGGTGATAAAGTTCAATGTGTTTGATGCCATGAAATTCCCTAATGTTGATTTGAAGGAAGGTTGTGCCATTGATGTTTTGGAGGAGGTCGAGCAAGTTATGTCGACCTCGCTCGACGCATAGCAATTAGCGATTGAGCAAGGGGTCGGATTTGACAAGAGGGGAGAACGAATCATGCAAGAGAATAAGAAAGCAGGGCCGGCCGTACCAAGAGTTGCCGAGCCAAGCATCATTGCCGAGCAAGAGATTTCTGCCGAACCATTTATGATGATGCCGAGCCAAAAGGAGGTTGCTGCCGAGCTAGAGGCTCGGCCCTATTCCAAGGTATTTGATTCGTTCTTGTCAATTCCAAGCGCCACAACAAAATTTCGACCAAGTGTGGAAGAGGCCCCAAAGTTAGAACTTAAAGAGCTCCCTAGTCATTTGAAATATGCGTATCTTGGAGAAGGAGACACACTACCGGTTATTGTGTCTTCAATGCTTAGTGAGAAGCAAGAGAAAGATTTGATTTGTGTGCTTAAGAAGTACAAGACCGCCATAGGTTGGACCTTAGCGGATATTAAGGGAATAAGCCCTACTACTTGTGTTCATCGTATCTTGTTAGAAGAAGGAGCTAAGCCGACAAAGGAAGCTCAACGTCGACTTCACCCTCCCATGATGAAAGTTGTGAAAGAAGAGATTATCAAGTTGCTCGATTGTGGGGTGATCTACCCAATTTCGGATAGTAAGTGGATATCTCCCGTGCAAGTAGTGCCGAAGAAGAGTGGTGTAACGGTTGTCAAGAATGAGAAGAATGAGCTTGTGCCACAAAGACTTGTAACCGGTCATCGGATGTGCATCGATTATAGGAAGCTCAATGCTACAACGAGGAAGGATCACATGCCTTTGCCGTTTATGGATCAAATGCTAGAGAGGTTGGCCGGTCATTCTTACTATTGTTTTCTTGATGGATATAGTGGCTACAATCAAATCATGATACACCCGGACGATCAAGAGAAGACCACTTTTACTTGTCCATTTGGCACGTTTGCTTATCGGCGGATGCCATTCGGACTTTGCAACGCACCCGGCACTTTTCAAAGATGTATGTATGCTATCTTCTCGGATTTTATTGAAGACATTATCGAAGTGTTTATGGATGATTTTAGTGTGTATGGAGGCACCTTCGATGCATGTTTGGGAAACTTGGAGAAGATACTTGAGAGGTGTGTAGAGACAAATCTTGTGCTCAATTGGGAGAAGTGTCACTTCATGGTCACGCAAGGCATTGTGCTAGGGCACATAATTTCGGCAAGAGGCTTAGAGGTTGACAAAGCCAAGGTGGAGCTAATTCAAGCATTGCCGAGCCCTAGGTGTGTGAAAGATGTGAGAAGTTTTCTTGGCCATGCGGGGTTTTATCGCCGATTTATCAAGGACTTCTCTTCAATTGCCAAGCCATTGAGCAACTTGTTACAAAAGGAGGTGACGTTTGAGTGGTCGGAAGCATGCGAGGAGGCATTTTGCCGATTGAAGGCTTGCTTGTGTACGGCACCAATTTTGGTTTCCCCTAATTGGGATGAGCCATTTGAGTTGATGTGTGATGCTAGTGATTATGCACTTGGAGCGGTACTTGGACAACGAATTGAGAAGAAGCCATGCGCCATTTACTATGCTTCAAGGACTCTCAACGATGCACAACTCAACTACACAACAACGGAGAAGGAACTCTTAGCGGTAATCTTTGCTTTGGAAAAATTTCGATCATATCTTTTGAATTCCAAGGTTATTGTTTATAGTGATCATGCCGCTTTGAGATATCTTATGACAAAGAAGGATGCTAAGCCGAGGCTTATTCGATGGATTCTTTTGCTTCAAGAGTTTGACATTGAGATTAAAGACAAGAAAGGAGTAGAGAATGTTGTGGCCGATCATTTGAGTCGCCTTGTTCAAGATGTGGATCGGCTGCCCCTATGTGATACCTTTCCGGATGAGCAACTTTTCCGACTTGAAGTACATGAGCCTTGGTATGCCGACATTGCAAATTTTCTTGCCACGAACCGATTTCCCAAAGAGATGCCGAGCCACCAACAAAAGAGAGTAAGGAAGCAAGCTCGACACTTCTTGTGGGATGATCCGTACTTATGGAAGCAATGTGGTGATCAAGTTATTCGAAGATGTGTGCCGGAGAATGAGCATCGCTCCATCCTTGCTTTTTGTCATAGTGAAGCTTGTGGTGGGCATTTTGGGCCGAAGAAGACGGCATTGAAGGTACTAAATTGTGGTTTCTTTTGGCCTACGATTTTTAAGGATGCATTCATGTTTTGCAAGGCATGTGATAGATGCCAACGAATGGGGAACATTGGAGCTAGCGACCAAATGCCGCTCACGCCGATCATGGAGGTAGAAATTTTCGATTTATGGGGTATTGATTTCATGGGACCGTTTCCTTCAAGTAAGGGCTTTCTCTACATATTGCTTGCGGTTGATTATGTGTCAAAGTGGATCGAAGCCAAGGCTACACGCACCAACGATGCCAAGGTAGTAGCCGAGTTTCTCAAGACCAACATCTTCTCACGTTTTGGAGTTCCAAGAGTCTTGATTAGTGATGGAGGATCCCATTTTTGTAACCGCACCATTGAAGCCTTATTGAGGAAGTATGGAGTCACACATAAGGTATCTACACCTTATCACCCCCAAACGAGTGGCATGGCCGAGGTGAGTAATCGAGAGATCAAGCAAATTTTGGAGAAATCGGTTGGACCTTCAAGGAAGGATTGGAGTGATCGTCTCGATGATGCTTTGTGGGCTTATAGGACTGCATACAAGACACCGATTGGTATGTCCCCTTTTCGGTTAGTTTATGGCAAAACATGTCACTTACCGGTTGAGCTAGAGCACAAGGCATGGTGGGCAATCAAGGCTTTCAACATGAACATAGATGATGCCGGTCTTCATAGAAAGCTTCAACTCAACGAACTTGAAGAAATACGTAATGAAGCCTATGATGCCGCATGGATCTACAAGGAGAAGACTCGAGCCTACCATGATAAGATGATTCGAGGGAAAAAGTTTCAAGTTGGACAAAAAGTTCTCTTATTCAATGCAAGGCTTAAACTTTTTCCGGGTAAGCTTCGATCTCGTTGGTTTGGACCATTCATTGTTACTAAAGTTTTTCCTCATGGTGCCATCGAGATTCAAAGTGTGGTGTCGGGAGAGACATTCAAGGTTAATGGACATCGTTTGAAGACTTACTACGAGCCCTTTCCATACCCCACAATCGAGGAACTCAATGTGCAAGACAAGCCAAATGCCGGTCCACCTACACCAACCGAGGCTATTCCATCACCACCACAAGATGTGGCCGAGCCACCACCAAGTCAAGATGCTGCCGGACCTGCCATTGCCGGCAGCACCCACACAAGGCCGGAAACGAACCTAGATGCCAACAAGCCGGACACGCCTCAACTTGATGCCGAGCAACCGTCCTCCCTCCCTGCTGCAAGAGAACAACCTGCCGGACCTGCCATTGCCGGCAGGGTTGATCAACTGCCACTAGAAACCGAGGGGAACCACTCGGATACGCCAGAAACTGCAGAAAACAAGCCGGATACGCAGCACGTATCGGATACGCAGAACAGGACAGATTCGGCTCCGACATGCAACGATCTTCTCGTTGAACTTCTTCTTGCCGATTTGAGTTGCTTTGGAGCACGATGAACACATGCAAAACACGGTGAAAAGTCTAGGCTATGGACTATAAACACAAAGCGCTACTTGGGAGGCAACCCATGTCGATCAAAGAAAAGTGAAGGAGCCATCACCGAGAGTTTGAAATTTCTTACCCCTTCTCTTTTCCTTTGATTTGTGATGATATGTTGGGATATGTTAGTCGATTGCATGCTTAGGGAATTCATTGATATTGTTTTGTGCTTACATTGAGGACAATGTAATTTTCTAAGTGTGGGGTGGGATAGCATGTTCCGTTTTTGTTTTTGCCTTTTTGTGTGCTTAGTTTAGAAAAGAAAAATTCAGAAAATTGTTCCACAAAAATAGAGTGTTTAAATTTGTTTGTTTCGAGTCTTAGGATGCCCCTAATATGTCAATGATGTTTTTCTCCTCTTTGCATACATAGATGATGGTTGTGCATACTTATAAAATTGTAAGTTTCATGGATTATGTGCATTGGTAGGAGCATGTAGGACTTGTTGATTACGAAGCATGCATGTTTTAGCTAGTTTATTTCGAAAATAACCTATGTGAGCTTTTGTGCCAATTTGCTTTCTTCTTGAGCGATAAAAGATAAAATTCAACAGATTCGTAGGAAGCATGAAACCTCATAATTCTTTGACTACTCGATGACTATGTGCCATAGCTTTTTAATGAACTCTAGTATGCTAGAACTTACTCTTGTTGATTTTCAAAACATTTATATCATAAAATACCTTGATTTTGAATGTGATTGAATAAAGATCATTTAGGTTTACCACCATTGCCAAATAAAGCATGAGCCCTATTGGAGCCCGTCGTGGGACACCTTAGTAAACCCCTTTGAGCCGATATTGAGCCTTTTCTTTCATCATCCTTAAACACTTTCCATGAGCTTAGTATAGTTGTGCCTTTACCCTTGATCAAAGTATTGGCAAAGCTTGATTTTTGAAGGCGTTTTTGCGTGTGTGATGAAGAAGAACAAGTGTGGGGTAGACTTAGCCATGAAATTGTATGTAAAATATATGCATGCCGTACCTAGATAAAGAAAAATATTTTGGCTCGGATTGAAAAGAAAATAAAGAGAGCCGAGAGCAAAAGAAGAAAAAGAGGGGTACGGCATAGGCATGAAAAGAAAAATTTTGTGTATGGCTATTGTCTAGATTATTGTTGTAATGTTGTATGGGAAGAAAAGAATGAAGTGTGGGTCCAACAAGAAGAAATTCGGCCCTTGATGAGAAGACATAAGGAGATTTGAGCTTTGCCGAATGCCATGGTGACGTTTTGAGCCTCCTTATCCAAATATCGAATACCTCTTAGCCTAGCCCCATTACAACCCTTTTATTGATCTTTTTCATGATTCTTAAGATGGTTAAAATTGATTGTGGAGATTATCTCAAGAGTAAGCATATGGTTTTGGTTCATTGGTGCATATAGTTGTCATATGAGGTTTTTCCATAAAAATTTCACAAAGTGCTTTCGTTTCTTTGATATATGCAAGTCACTCTTTGTAATTCATGATCTTTCGCTTGCATATACTTATGTGTGAATAACCATGCTTCGAGAGAAAAGAAGAGAGTATGCCTAGTGAGGTGGTTTGAATTAGCTTTCACATGTTTACATGCTTACCATTTTGCTCTTATATGTTCATATTGATGTCGCATGTTCATGAAGCTTGGAATTTTCGTGCTTAGCATTCTCATGCATTAACTTGAAAGCTATGTGTACATACGAGCCTGAGACAAATTGTTAGGGGCAATAGTTTGTTTAGAGCGTAGTTTAATTTAGTTTGCTAAGGGACTAGCAAAGGATAAGTGTGGGGTAGTTGATAGGAGCACAATGTGCGACGTTATTATATGCTTATTGCCCTCGTTTATGCTTTGTTTAACCCTTATTTGCCTAAGATAGAGTCGTAATGTAGTTAGTGTCAATTTGGTAGAGTTTTGGTGAAATATGATTAAGAATCCGAAAAATGACTAAGTTTGAGAAATCTGGAAAATAGTGTAAAATATGTCTTTTTCGCGATTTTGAGATGAGCAAAAGTATGATCTAACCTTGTCCGAATTCTATGAAATTTTATGTGCTTAATGTTCATATGTTGAGGAATGCTGTGTTAAAATTTCAGATCAATCGGAGTTCGGGAAGTCACCCAAAAGTTGGCTGCAAAAGGGCAGCCCGAACATTCCAATCCAGGGGCTTCCAGGAAATTCCTGGGACTGTGTCCCAACTTCGAAAATTCATTCCCGACGACTTGCATGGAATTTGGCCGAGATATTTTATGGGGAGATGGCCCTATGTGTCTAGTTTACGTGAGACTTGGAATCGCACCAATCGGAGCTCCGAAAGTGGAGATATGCTGGATTTACTGCGACAAGGTCAAAGCTGCCGATTCCAGGGACTGATTGCTTCCTTTTCGCAATTGTTGCTTTTTGATGGACCAAATGATGTACAAGAGCATTTGTGAAGATATACCAAGCTTATGGAAGGAAGGAGGTAGACACTTGGCCATGACATTGAAGAAAAACATGAAGGAACAAGTTCTCCTAGTCAAGCTAGGAGAAGCTGCCAATTCTGGCAGATTGTGTGTCATTGTGAGCTGCCGGCATTGTGGAGCATTTTTGGTGGATCAAAGCTTACCAATTGAAGTCCAAGACCATATAAGAAGTCCATGAAGATGTGAAGCCCAAGCCTTGAAGAAAAATTCAGAAAAGAAAACCTAATTGGACTAAGAAAGGAAGGTTGCAAAACCTTATTGAACTAGGTTTTCTAACTCCTCTTTGCTTAAGGGCTGCCGGCAATGCCTCCCCTATTCTCTATAAATACCCCACTTTTTCTACAGAAAAATCATCTCATCTCAAGCTAAACACAAGGCCGAAACTCTACCAAAATTCCCCAAACTTCCTAGACAAAAACCTAAACCCGAATCCATCCTCCACCACCATACAAGTTTCTGCCGAAACTTGTAAAATTCCCTGCCGAGCCATCTTAAGCCGAGCAGCCTCATCCCTTCATCCACACAGCACCGGATCCACACCAAAAGAAGCTCTCAAGGTGTCTCAAAGTGTGATCCACTCCCTTCTTCGGTTTAGTAATTTTTGTTTAGTTATGTTTGATTTTGTCTATGAAACATTCATGTATGTTTGGTGTTGGTTTATATGTCTATGTGTGAACCGATTTTGGTTTTATAAATTATATGTTAAAGACTTGTTTAAATCGATGCTTAGATTTATGTTTAGGTTTCGACAAGAACAATGATTTTGCATGCTAATTTGTAATATGTAACTTGTAAATTCGTATGTTAGATAATTAGGACAGTGGTATAGATGCATGTTTTAGGTTCAAAATTGGTTAGAAATCTAAGGAGTGGGACTTAAAAACCGAAACATTAGTATTGGCTTGTAGCATGTAAATCTAGATGTTAGGTTTCATCAAACCCGAGTAATAACAAATATGGCTAGATACTCAAAAGGTTGCTTTGATTTGTTTTGCTCACCTAGGGTATAATACTTTGGATTTCTTACATGTTAAAATAAGATGATTGACAACCTTGCTTGTTTTGCATGTCTCCAATTTAGATCATTGCGCACAATTGTTAAGTCTCAAAAGGATTAACATAACTTTAGGGCCCATAACCAAAAGTTCGGTCTTAAAACTTGAGAGGTCTTACAACGAAGTTGTAGTTGGAACTAATTTTGAACTTGAGCATGTTGATACTTGTTCCTTACCTTCTTGCATGTGAATTTATTCGTTAAAGAGTCTATGTGCCAAATGTTTGTGAAAGATGATGATCACCTGTAAATATTAGATCTAGGATTTTATTTTCTGTTTTTCTTCTTATTGTTGCCGAACCTAGTATAGGGCAGCATTGCTGCCGATCCTATCATTCCCCCCCCATATGTGACGTTTTGTATATATGTATATATGTTTGTCTAACAATTTCATATCTCAGGTACCCTTAATCCCCGGCCTAGAACGATCCCTACTTGCTTATACTACTAACGATCTTTTGTAGGGTTATTATTGCGTGCGAGCTTAGGCTCACGTCCAGTCTTTGTCGAAATTTTTGATGTTGGGGTATAGATTTTATGGGACCTTTTCCTTCATCTAAGGGCTTTCTTTATATCTTGTTGGCTGTTGATTATGTGTCTAAATGGGTGGAGGCGAAAGCCACAAGGACTAATGATTCTAAAGTTGTTGCAGGTTTCTTGAGAACTAACATATTTTCCAGGTTTGGAGTACCTCGTATGCTTATAAGCGATAGAGGTTCTCATTTCTGCAACAGAACAATAGAGGCTTTACTCAGAAGATATGGAGTCACCCATAAGGTATCCACACCTTATCACCCTCAGACGAGCGGAATGGCGGAAGTGTCCAATAGAGAGATCAAAAGCATATTGGAGAAAACTGTGGGCCCATCAAGGAAAGATTGGAGTGACAGACTTGATGATGCACTTTGGGCTTACAGAACGGCATACAAGACACCCATTGAGATGTCTCCATTTCGGCTTACATATGGCAAGGCGTGCCATCTTCTAGTAGAGTTGGAGCATAGAGCATGGTGGGCGGTCAAGCAATTCAACATGGAGCTTGACAAGGCTGGACTTCACAGGAAATTGCAGTTGAGCGAGCTTGAGGAAATTAGGAATGAAGCATATGATGCTGCGTGGATTTACAAGGAGAAGACGAAATTGTATCATGACAAGATGATAAGAGGCAAAACGTTTCATATTGGCCAAAAAGTCTTGTTATTTCATTCTCGTCTTAGATTATTTCCTGAAAAATTGCGTTCTCGTTGGGTTGGACCATATATTGTTACTAATGTGTTTTCTCATGGTGCTATAGAAATTCAGAGTATTGAAACAGGAAAAGCGTTCAAGGTGAATGGTCATCGACTTAAACCTTACTACGAACCTTTTGAGGAGCACACCATTGAGGAGATACAATTTAGAGACGCACCAAGATCCTGATGATATGGAGAAGAGTCTAGGCTGAGTAGACTATAAACATTAAGCGCTGCATGGGAGGCAACCCATTTCAACCAAAATTGTGAAGGAGCCGTCTACGAGAGTTTGAATTTCTAAACCCTAAACTCTTTTTGGTTGAATTGTATGAATGTGGAACTTGTGAAATATCAAATGCTTGGAAATTACTACATGATTTTTGTGTACATTGAGGACAATGTAATTTTCTAAGTGTGGGGTAGGGATACATGTTTCACATGTTTGTTTTTGTTTTGAGTCTTTGTTTAGAGTCAGAAAAGAAAAGAAAATTAAAAAAATCAAAAAAAAAAAAAAAAATCAGAAAAATTTCGTTGCTTTTTGTCTTTAAATTTCATTGCTTTTTAATTTTTGGTTTAATTTTAGAGTCTTAGGTGCCCCTAAATAGTCTATGATGATTATATCTTTAATACATAGATGATGGTTTTGCATAATCATAAGAATTAATTGTGAGTTTCATGGACTTTGTGATTGGTATGAACATTTGAGACTTGGACTTATTTGTGTAATAAGCATGCATGTTTGTGTTGATTTTGTTCCATAATAACCTTTGTGAGCTTTGATTGCCATATACTTTCCTTCTTGAGTGATAAAAATGGGCAGAATTTTTCAAAACTTCATCATTCTTTGAACATTCAATGACTATGTGCCATAGATTTTAATGAACTCTAGAATGCTAGAACTCACTTTTGACGATTTTTGAGACTATTATTCATGAAATGCCTTGATTTCGAATATGATTGAGATGATCTTGTTAGGATTACCACCATGCCAAATAAAGCATATGCCTAATTTGTGCCCATCGTGGGACTCCTTAGTTTTAACCCCCTTGAGCCGACATTGAGCCATTTATTTCATCACCATGATACACATTCCTTGAGCTTAGAACAGTTTATCCTAACCATTGTTGTCAAGACTTGGTAAAGTTTAATTGGAATTTGTTGTTTGAAGTGATGATTTGAAGTAAGTGTGGGGTGATCCAATCCAAAAGCATGAAAAGCCATGAGTGCCGAAAATAAAGAGAAAATTTCGGACAGAAAATAAAAGAAAAAAAAAAATTTTGTGCCGATTAAACCAAGAAAATTGAAAAGTTTCGGCAAAAGAAATCAAAAGAAAAATGAAATGCTTGGATTGGGATCTTGTGGTGAATTTGGAGTTTGTTTTACAATTGAAGGTCTATTATTATCATACTTGACATTTGTTCACATTCACTATGTTATGGGGAAGAAAAGAATGAAGTTTGGGCCCAACAAGTTTAAACTTGGCCCTTTTGAAGTGAAGTCATAAGGAGTATTGAGCTTTGCTAAGTCTTGGTGACATTTTCTCACCACTATTCTAAAATGCGAATTCCTTATGCCTAGCCCCACTATTTTCCCATATAAGATCTCTCATGATTCGAATAATAGGTGAACTTTGTATGTGGAGATTTTTGTCAAGAGTGAGCATATGGCTTTGGTTCATTGGTGCACATAGTTGTTATATGAAGTTTTTCCTGAAAGATCTATTCACAAAGTGCCTTTATTTGATGAAATATGCAAGTTACTCTTTGTAACTCTTAATCTATTTTCTTGCATATACTTTGAGTGCATATTGCCATATCATGAGTGAAAAGAAGAGAGTATGCCTAGTGAGGAGGATGAATCAACATAACATGTCATTGCTTGTGATTTTCGTTTCTTACTTGTTCATGCTATGATACATGTCTATGACGCTTGGGATTATTGTGCTTACATTGAATGCTTAACTTGAAAGCTATGTGTGTAAAGATCCTGAGACAATTATTTATGGGCAGTAGTGTTGAGTCTTTTTATTTTGTTTTGCTAGGGACTAGCAAATGATAAGTGTGGGGTAGTTGATAAGAGCACAATGTGCGACGTTATTAATGTGTATTATCCCTTATTTATGCTTTGTTATGTCTATTTAGAGTAAGATTGAGTCATAATTTAGTTTAGTGTCATGTTGGTAGAGTTTTGGAGAAAGTGTGCTTAATAATCAGAAAAATGACTAAGTATAGAAATCTGGAAATAAAGTAAAATATGTCTTTTTCGTGATTTTGAGGCTCGTGCTAAACTGACCTATCCTTTTCTAAATTTGATGAAATTTGGTATGCATATAATTGGGAAGCTGAAGTGTATTGTGTCAAAATTTCAGATCAATCGGAGTTCGGGAAGTTGCCCAAATGAAGGCTGCAACTTGGCAGTTTGAGCAAACCAATCTAGGGACTACCAGGATTTTCCTGGGACTGTGTACTGACTTCTGGAATTTCTGTGGGACACATCGCTTGGAACCAGAGAACGTGCCATACGCCGTTGGAAAGCTCTACGAGTCTAGTTTCTCTGGGACTTCGAATCGCATCAATCGGAGCTTTGAGAATAAAGTTATGCTAGTTTGAATGCACGAAGGTCAAGTCTGCCGAAAGTAGAAAACCTAAACCGAGTTCTACATGGATTTGGCTTACGAATGTGGACTGAATTCCATCCTTTGTGCAAGATTTTTGGCTGAATTAATTCATGGACAACCTAAAGAGATATTTCTCAATTATTCAGCCATTATCTTGGGAATTTTCGGCAGAAAATAGAGGAAGAAAATCGCAACAAATCCTGATCAAATTCGGCAGAATTCCTGTGCACGTCATCCAACTTCCACGGACTCTCCCGGACAGCTCACAATGAATCAGAATTCGAACCTTATATGGATAGAAAGCTACGGGAGTCTAGTTTCCAACCCAACTGGAATCACCTTAATATCTATTTTCTAGAGAAAGATATTCCATAATCTTCACTCGAAGGTCAAATCTGCCAGCAGGATAAGTTTTAGAAAAACTAGGTTTTGTAAACCCTAGCTGCCTCCCTTGCCTCTATAAATACAACACTTTGTATTCATAAAAAGCATCTTCTCTTCTCCTCAAAAACCTTGCCGAATCCCTGCCCATTTATTTTCAGAAATTGTACCAAGAATTCTTGCCGAATCCACCTACCATCTTTCACATAAATCCAACCTCCACCAATCCTTGCCGAATCTTCATAAGGTTGTAACATGGATTGTACTTTATTGGTTTTTAATTCTTTGTATTTAAACATACTTTTGTCTATGAAATATGTTTTAATTTCTGGATTTATTTTTGGTATTGATAATTATATATGGGATCTTTGGATCTTTGTTATAAATGTTTGGGATTTTTGTATATAATTGCCAATTTATGCATGTGATATGATTTAATATGTTTTATGGGCAGTAGGATTTTGAATGTGTTCTTGATTTAATTAGGTTTATTTCCATAATTCGTGTGCAACCGAAGGAGATGTCTAGATGCAATCGTAGGCCATGGTTGTTATCTAGGTGTTGAATTCATATGCCGATTTAATATATGTTGGATCATACGCATGTTATGTTTTGATATGTATTTATCTAAGGGCTAGAGTAATTCTGGAAATTTACATGTCGATGTGAGATGAGTGACGCCATACTTGCTAACATGTTCCAATTCGACATATTGTGCTTATGTGCTATTTGTGTTTAATTTCTACGCATTGTGTTATTAAACCGACTAGTACCATGTTTAGGATTACACGCATGTTGGATTCTAAATACTTGTGATGTCTTGAATAATTAGAATAACCGCATTGGCTCTAATTAAATTGGGACTTAATTGATCTTGAATTCGATATTTGCTGTTGCCCCTATTACTTGTTTTAATTTTGTTGCATGTATAATGAGATTTGTGTTTGGTGATTGTGTGGAAGATGTTGATCATATGTAAATAATAATTTAGGATATAAAAATTATAAAAATCAGTAGGTATTTTAGTTAGAAAAATCGATACCCCCTTTTGTGCAATACTTTATGTGATTGAAAGCCCTTGATTTCCCCGGATAGAACGATCCCTACTTGTCAATACTACACTCGACACAAGAAGGGTATTTTGTGTATGAAGTTGTTTTGCAGGTACTTTGTGCTTGGATTACACCTCCATCAGCAGATCCCCTCCATCTCAGACCGCTCCCTGCTGACACGTGTCCCGGCATCGATAAAGCTCCCCAGCCATCATAATTGATGGGACTGATGGGCTCTCTCCTTCATTGCATGTCAGCCACCTGTCCCACCTACAAGTGGCAGTTAAGGGAGGTAGGAGCGCGAGCCGAGGCGCCCAACCCCCCTGCTTCCCCAAGAGTCAACCTCAAACCAAGGAAAGGCACACCATCGGTTATGTAGTATCCGACCGGCTCCATGATATCTCACCGGTTATGTAGTATCTGACCGGCTCCATGATATCTCACCGGTTATGTAGTATCCAACCGGCTCCATGGTATCTCACTGGTTATGTAGTATCCGACCGACTCTATGATATCTCACCGGTTATGTAGTATCCGACCGGCTCCATAGTATCTCACCGGTTATGTATTATCCGACCGGCTCCATGGCATCTCACCGGTTATGTAGTATCCGACCGGCTCCATGGCATTCCACCAGTTGACATTCAACCGGCTCCATGGCATTCCACCGGTTTAGTCACTTCCCTTCGCCTGCGGGCAGGGACAAGCCAGCAACAACTCAAGGCTTCGAAACACATGGGCTTTATAAACCCGGGAGAGTTTACATCTAACCCATGTAAACTTTTCCAGCAGGATAAAAACTCTGCATCACACTGAACTGTGATACATTTGGGGATACATGGCGAGACTTGTTATCTTAACGCCACCCCACCGGGCAGATTGTTTCTCTAACACAAAACAAGTCTCCCCGCAGGCTAAAAAACCTGCACATTACCTCACGCTTATTCCAACACAAGCTGAGAAGAACTAGCAGGTGTTAACCGGTGCTTCAACATGGCCGCAACACCCCACCTGGGTACCTGTTGGCTTACTCCACGCCCCAACATGCCTCCCCGTAGGCTAGCAACCCTGTTACACAAGCGGGGCCGAACCACCGGGCTATTCCCCGGCCTGCCTCGCCATTGGCAGTGTTTTTCCAGAGGGCTATTCCCCGGCCTGCCTCACTGATGGCAGCAGTTTCACCCTGGGAATTTGGGGGACTCGTCCCGACATGACAGTCCACCGGTCGAGCCCTCACATCACCACGCCTTCTCTGCCCGAACGCCCGGTCACGCCCAATCTTCAATGCTGACTTGGGGGACTGGGCACCGTTGGGTCGGTTACCCTGCGGGTCTGCAGGGCAAGAGCGAGACATAGTAAGTCCCCATTCAAGATTGCACTTGACCGGGAACTTGGGGGACTTGTTGACAGTAGCCACAGAGAGGCTACATAAGCCCGCACACCCGCAGCCACTGCATCCGGGGCCGGACTAAGGCCCGGAGCAGGATCACCAGCACCCGGACCCGAGGTCCAGCAGTCTACCTTGTGACCAGGGGCCCGGGGACCGGGGACGCCAGCATGCCAAAGAGGCCACCAGAGCTGCCCTTCGGTGTGCAAACAGAAGGAAGCCAGTCCCACATCGAAGAGTGAGACCAGCCCTCACGCCTGACCACCTATATAAGGGCCTCAACTATCATCATTAATAGGTAACTGATCTCTCCAACTGCTTATCATACGTGCTTGAAGTTATCTATTCGTCCCAACCATACTAACTTAGGCATCGGAGAGGAGAAGACCGGCCCACCCGGTATTCCCCTTAGTGAGCAGGTTAAGCAGGAGGAGATCACACCTAGATTTTACCAGGCCTACGAGTTTGTGCAGAAACAAGGTCAATGTATACAAGATATACATGGAAGAAGATGAGAGTATTATCCTCATGATTACAGATTTTACTCCTTTAACCTATATAAAAACCTTCTTCTTGAAAGCCGGTTTAATTGTATAAGGTGCATCATGTATTATCATCCAGATATTCACGTGCTTTCACAGTGTCGTTATTCTTTCCTTTAATATCAAGAAGTGTTCCCACAAGGCTGTCACTTACATTCTTTCCTTTGTGCATGACATCTAGGGTGTGCCTCTGCATCAATTTTGACCAATGAGGCAAATCATAGAATCTACTCTTGTATATAAAACACTTGTACTCCTCAGGGGGTTCCAAAACTAGTATTGTGGTATCTGATAGGAGCATAAAATGTGACGTTCTTAATGTGTTTTTACCCTCATTTATGCGATGCTTTGCTCTTATTGTTGTAGAATTAAGTCATTAGTTCGAGTCTTGAGTCTTTGGTAGAGAATTTGTGAAAATGTGCTTGAAAGGAAGAAAATGTGATATTTCGGCAAATCCTTATTGAAGTAGGAATCCTTGTTGGATTAGGACTGTTAAATGTGTTTTATTTATGCCGAAACTAATATTCTTTTTCTTAACTTTCAGAAATAATCCTAACATGTGCAAATCATGCTTAGGCATGTGCTAGGCGTGTGCATACATAAGGAAAGCACGGATTGAATTCAGCCGAAACCAACAAGGAAAGGAAAAGCTTGGGAAGGAAGGAGTCCAAGAGCTATAAGGAAACAAAGCCGAAATAGGAAGGATTTATTGGAGTTTTATGCGGAAATTAATCTTTATTCTAGGATCAATTCGGAAAACAAGGATGAGGAAAGACTTCAATGCCGAGCCAAGAAAGGAATATATGGATAAGGTAATTATCGACACTTGCAAGGAGAGAATCAAAGAGTCATAAAGCCATAAAGGAAGGAGTTTGCCGAATTCATTGAGGAAATCAAACTGGAATGTGGACTGAATTTCTCTCCACATTCAAGATAGTTTTGCCGAATTAAACTAAAGCTACAAGGGAAGAAATATTTGAAGAACTATTCAACATTTATTTGAAGAATTATTTCAGCAATATATTGAAGAAGAAAGATTGGACGAACAAGAAAAGGAAGGAGAGTTCGACAACAACTCCTTGGAGCCAAAACCCTAGCACCCTTGCCTCTATATAAAGCACACGGCTGCCTTGAAGAAATCATCTCTTGTCTCACGAAAACTTTTGCCGAAACTCTGCCAAAATACTTTCACAAATCCTATACAGAAATTGTTGAAGCTGAACCATCTTCCACCCTCAAAATCGCACTACTCTTCCATTGCCGAACTCACCTTTGTCGAAGCTCTTCAAGGTCTTTTCAAAGTGTGATTAGAACAACTCATGGCTTTTACTATTTTCTATATATTTTGCGATTTTATATTGTATGGATTTATGGATTGTAATTTTCGGTATTGTATGTTATACTATGATTTCCGAATTCTATTTTGGTTTTCTATGGATTAATTTTACAAATTTTACTATGATTAGAACAACTCATGGCTTTTACTATTTTCTATATATTTTGCGATTTTATATTGTATGGATTTATGGATTGTAATTTTCGGTATTGTATGTTATACTATGATTTCCGAATTCTATTTTGGTTTTCTATGGATTAATTTTACAAATTTTGCATGTATGATTTCGTAATTTATTGATTAAGGGCAGTAGGTTTCGCATTTGTTCTTGGTTTTTTTTTACTAATTTTCATGAATTCGTTCATCACAAATCGTGTGCTTGAGGGCTGCCTAGGCCATGGCAGAACCTTGAGTAGATCACAAATCGCGTGCCGGTTTTACAGCGCTGAGATATTCGTTCATCACAAATCGCGTGCCGGTTTTACATACCATAATAATTTGGATTGCTTCAAGCGCTGAGATGTTGTAGTCTAAATTATTTAAGTAGGGTTACCATAATTCTGAAAATTTGCACCATAAATAAGATGAGTGACGCCATGCTTATTTATGTGTTTCCAATTCGGCTTATCGTGCTTATATGTTCTTCGTATTTAGTTTCGATGCTAAGTGTTATTAAATTGATTAGTATTATGTTTAGGATTAGGTGCTGAGATAATTTTAAATACTTGTGAAGTCTTAACGATTAGATGAACCACTGAGAGCTCTCATTAGAATTGGAATTGAATGTGTCTAAATGCTATGTGAAAGTTACTTACTGCCGTGAGTCATTAATTTCGTGTCATGCATGCTTAAGTGATTTCGTGCTATGTGTTTATGTGGGGAAGATGATCCCTTGTATATATTTAATTAGGATTTTAATTTTGTAATTTTTCAATAGGATTTAGATATATAATCTCAAACCCCTATATGACTATGTGATACTTCATGTGATTAATTGACTTTAATTTCCCTGGATAGAACGATCCCTACTTGTCCTTACTACAATTGACACAAGAAGGGTAATATATGTATGAAGTTGTTTTGCAAGTACAATGTGCTTGAAAATAATTCCATCAATTTTTGGTGTCGTTGCCGGGAAAATTAAAATTATTTGATTCATGGAGTGTTGCTAGTATTGTGGTATCACCACTCAACACGTTGAAATCAAAAGAGTTCAACTTCTCAAAAATTTCATCACCATTCTAGGGATGGGGTTTAGAATGAAGCTCTATTGTTTTGTCAGATGCTAGCGATTCAAATCGCCATGGGTGGTTAGCTGGAAACCATCTACGGTGACCTAAGTAACACACATTCCCAGCACACCAAATAGATTGGACTTCATTCAAGCAAACAGGACAAGCTTTGTATCTTTTATTGACCTGAGACTACAACATCCTGTAACCAGGAAAATCACTTATAGTAAACATCATAATTGCTCTCATCACAAATGATCTTCCAGTGTGCCTGTCAAAAGCAAGAGCTCTATTTTCTCATAAATCTAACAGCTGATCGATCAAAGGTTGCATATACACATCCAGACAATTTCCTGAAGATTTTGGACAGGGAATGCACAAAGACATGATACTAAATTCTTTCTTCATACACATCTAATGAGGCAGGTTGTACGGCACAAGAATAACATGCCATGTACTATGACTCAAACTCATATTTTCATGGGGATTGAATCCATCTTATGCAAGCCCAAGTCTTACATTTTGAATATCTTTTGCAAAATCTAGGAATGATCTGTCAAAAGACTTTAATGTCTCGCCATCTACACGGTGTCTGAGAGTATCATCATATGTCATTCACTCTCCATGTCATCTCATTTGTTTTTTTGATATGTAAAGACATGTAAAGGCGCTTTAATCTAGGAATTAAAAAGAAATAACGAAGCACCTTCACAGGAACACTATTTTCCTTAACTGTGTCTTGCTTCCACCTTGACGGGTGGCGTATGGAACATTCATCAAGATCGGCTTTTTCTTTGTAAAACTAAACACAGTTATTCTTGCAGGGGTGGATTTTGTTATAACTGAGACCGAGATTGCCCAATATGTTTTGTACCTTGTAATAACTATCAGGTTGATAGTTAGGAACATGAAAAGTTTCCTTATAATGCTTTAGCAAACTATCGAAAGAGTCATTTGTCCACCTATTCTTGACTTTCAACTGCATCTGTGAGATTATGGTCCCTAAAAAAGTTTTAGAACTATCCTTGAATAATGTGAACTGCACTTGAGCAAGCAATCTAGTATATTTATCATAATCACCACTGTCAACAAGAGGAATTGTGTAATCAGTGGTATCATCATAAACTGCCTCTTCGAATTCATCTGCCTCGTGTATTAGAGCAAATGTAAGAAAAGTGTCATGTAGAATGTTCATAGTCGGGTCTTGATAAGGCTTAAAACCACCACTAGATGTCCGGTCATGGTATTTCACTTGAATTTCTGCAATCGTAGGTTCATAATTCACTACTTCACAGTGTTTTCTCCATGTTGTATAATTACACATAATACCTCTGTTACTTAAGTGATCGTAGATTCTTACTATGGTCTTGAACTTACTATTAAGACAAATTCAGCATGGATACCTGTGTTTTTTCTTTCATCCACTATGTTCACGTACAAAATCCATAAGACTGCATACCCCTTCTTGGTATTTAATGCACTACATCCAACTTTTGTCTTTATCCATCACCTGTCATATATAAGAGAAATAACAAATAATCAAATATTAAGTAACAAACAATTATATGCATGTTTCTTCTCAACCGTATACCTCCAGTTAGGGTCCTAATCTCATTCAGGAGCATAAGACTTTGTTTCACAGTTTGTAAGTCTTGTGTATTCGTTTTCAGTCATGGGAAAATTTCGGCAGCATCTCCCCACAATTCCTTAAATGCACGAATATCTATATACCTAGTATGCACTCGAATATATACCCACGACCGCGAACAAATACAAAAGACCTATACAAATTGTGAAAAAAAGTTCTCTGCTCCCAAACTGTCCAAAAATGAGACAATTCAAAAATCATATGCTGACTCTCGAATGTGATTTCTAAAATGAGTCAATTCAAAAATCATATGCTGACTCTCGAATGTGATTTCTAAGGATATAAATGCATGTACATCCGTGAATAAAAGAATTAATCATTATTTCATTCTCCGCTAATTATAAATCATTTCATAAATGATTTTCTTAAAATAAAAATAATTATTAAATTATCAAAACAAATAATTAATATAATTCAATAATTTCACAAAAACCAACAATTAATTAAGTATGTATGGATCATAAAAAGTAACACTACTATCATCAAATCACAATACATATGTACACACACAGCAAATATGTGATAGGAATTCTTCATAGGAAAATTTCATTGGAGAAAATGGCTATATTTGGGGAAAGACACTACCAGAAAAAAGGATTTTCCCGACGAAATTAAAAAAAACGGCCGACAAATTAAAATTTTCGTCGGTACTCCCAACGAATAGTCGACGATTTTATTTTTCGTCGGTGGAAAAACAAAATTGTCGGCCATAGTTTAACCATAGCCGACGATACTGTTTTTTCGTTGGTATAAACAAAAATCGTCGGCTATATTCATATTTCAGTCGACGATTTGGATTTTCGTCGGCCTTTCTCTGAAACATTAGCCGACGAAAACTTTTGAAATTTTGGCCGACGAAATTGACATTTTCGTCGGCTATAAGTCTATATATTTTCAGATCTATCACTAACGATAAATCATTGCTTCATCCTTCAAACAGAAAAAAGTCGTGAAATAAGATATGACCAAAATAATAAAATACGTTTACGGTTGAAAAATGAGAAGATTCCGATAAAATCTGAGTGTCGAAAGATGTGGTCAAAGGTTTTATTCCTTCGTTTCCCTAATGGTAGCGTTACCTTCGGTAAATATTTTGAGGAAAATTTTTATACGATTAGTTGCATCTCATCGATTTGAAACTATTATCTGTTGAAGGTCAGGCAAAAAAACGTCATTTAGACAGTCCAATTACCATTTCTAAGCGTTTAGAGGTTTGACTTACCCGGTTGACCGTTCCGATCGAGCCTTTAACGTTGTCAGCTGAAGTTGGATTTTTTTCCATACATGTATTTAATCTTAACGGTGATATCTGACGGTTGGAATAGATTTTCTAAACTTTTAGATTCAAAATCAGAACAGATGCACTAATGTTCCTTAACTTGTTTACTAAGTGTTTGAGTGAATGTATAGTTTCAAATAGTTACTATACGTAGACTCTTCAAATGCAAAAATGTTGTGAGATAAGATATGACCGAAATAATGAAATACGTTTACGGTTGAAAAAGGACAAGGTTCTGATAAAATATGTGTGCCGAATGTTGCAGTTAACTGTTTTTTACTTTCGTTTTCCTATGGGTAGCCTGACGTTCGTTAAATCAATTTTGTAAAATTTTTATATGATTAGTTGCGTCTCATTGATTTGAAACTATTATCTGTTGAAGGTGAGGCCAGAAACCGTCGTTTAACTAGACTAATTTCCGTTTTTAAGCGTTTAGAGGTTTGACTTAGTGGTTTGACCTATAGTTTAGCCGATGAATATTATATTTCGTCGGCTAAACTCTTGCGATCCGCGCCTTTTTATTGTCCGCCGTTGGATGGCTCAGATCCGACGGCTGTTGATCTTCCAAAGTATAGCCGACGAAATTCAAAGAATAGCCGAAGACATATTTTAAATCGTCGGCTATTCTCTCTGCGATCCACGCCTTTTTATTGTCCGCCGTTGGATGGCTCAGATCGACGGCTGTTGATCTTCCAAAGTATAGATGACGACATTCAATGAATAGCCGACGACATATTTTAAATCGTCGGCTATTCTCTCTGCGATCCGCGTTTTTTTATTGTCCGCCGTTGGATGACTCAGATCCGACGGCTGTTGATCTTCCAAAGTATAGCCGACGACATTCAATGAATAGCCGATGAAATCTTTTAAATCGTCGGCTATTCTCTCTGCGATAAAAGCTGAAAGCCGCAGTCAGCCCGACTTTTTCCTTTCTCCTCCTCCTTCCCCTCCTCCTCCTCCTTCTCCTCCTCCTCCGGCCTCCTCCTCCTCCTTCCCCTCCTCCTCCGGCCTCCTCCTCCTCCTTCTCCTCCGGTCCTAAGGTAATATTTTTTATTTTTTTTTGCAATTTATTTTAATTGTATAATTTAGGTATATAATTTAGATATTTAAGTGTGTGTTAAATTGTTATATATATTGGTTATATATATAAATTGTTAGATTAATTATATATATATAAATTTGTAGATTCATTATATAAATTGTTATATATTTGTTAATATATACACATATTTGTATATATATATATATGTTAATGTATATTTTAATTGTTATATATAAATTGTTAAATTAATTATATATATAAATTGGTAGCCTAATTATATAAATGGTTATTTGTATGTATATATATGTTAATGATGAAATATAGTTATATTTGTATATAAATGGTTATATTTATGTTAATGGTTAGTATTATTTAAAATTAGTTAAATTATAAATATTAATTTGTTAGTATGTTTTAAAATATGTTCGTATTATTGGTTATTATATTAATTAGAATTTGTTATTTAATGTAATATAATTTAATATTAATTAATGTATTAATTTATTTGTTTCCAGATGCCCGATGCATTTAGACAGCTATTCGGAGGCCGTCGTTCCAGATCTAGGGGTTCTGGAAGTTCTGGCGGATCCAGAGACTCCGAGAGGACCCCTAGCCAGCCTGAGAGGACCACCAGCCAGCCTCAGAGGATCGATTCATCCCAGCCGCGGAGGAGTGTGAGCAACCGGCACCAGACCCTTTTATCGGCAAGGCGGCCGTCGAGCAGTTCATGTCCCCCTCTCCGGCCAGATCCTCCGAGATGTAGTACGCAGCTATTTCAGGACGACATAGCTCCAGACGTTCATCAAGTCCGTATGCCTGAGGTTCATCGGGAGCCGATGACGAGTCTTGCGCCGTCTGCTGCTGACTCTACTGAGGGGCCTACTCTCCGTAATCAGCTATACCTGCCATACAAGATTCCTGCCATACCCGAGGTCGACGAGCGTGGTGTGCCCATATGGCCTGCTAGGCCTCAGTACGTGAGTGTTGCAGAGACATACCAATCGTCGTTTATGTGATAAGGACCGCCGCTAGCAGTTCAAGCAGGAATACAAGAGGTGTCATATGTTTTGATACGCTGAGGAAAAGTGTTGAGACCAGCGGGAGGATCCAGATCAACAAACCCCCTAATCAGGATGTTTAGGGGAAAAAACGCCGCGATTACGCGGGTTGCGTGAGAGCACTAATTAGGGATAGAGTCCCTATGTTGTGGACACGGTGGGCCGATGTGCCGGAAGAGATCAAGAGGGAGGTCAATAACGCGGCGTCGGTGAGTAATTTAAAAAACTTAGTTTCTTTATCGTAATATTTAATAATTTTCGGTATTGTTATAATTTTAAAACTAATAAAATTATATCTTTCAGGCATACTTCGAGATTGCCGAACACAAGCAGGCTTGGGCGTACGCGATGCAGAACTCGAGGTAAGTTGGGAATTCCTCATCTTATAATTTGAAATATTTTATGATATTAATAATATTTCTAATGCACTTTTGTTTTTTCCGTAGGTTCAAAGAGTGGAAGAATGAGCTCCGTACCCACTTTACCGAATACGACAAATATGGTCGTATGGGTACTCCAAGAGAGTTCATGTTCAGGGAGTACGAGTGGCGTTGGTTAAAGACAGTAGACTTCAACAACCCAGTTATGCAGGTAAATACTAAACTTAACTATAAATGTTTATTTTGTTAATATTTTAATTATTAGTTTAATTATTTTATAATTACTACACTAATATTTTTTGATGCATTTTTCTAATATTTTATTATTTGTTTGAACGAACGGTCTCGGATAAACTCTGCGAACCGCCGCCGTAACACAACCCCCCATCATGGTGGTTCTAGGCCATTTTCACAATATCAGGAGGAGGCGCTTAGAGATCATCCTTTAAGCAACTTGTACGTAGAGACTTTCAAGAAGGCTTATCCATTAGCGACAGAAGAGCTTGTAAGTCGTTGATTACGAATTAAAAATTTTAATTATTAATTTTACTTAATTATATATTTGTTAGAATATTAACTTTTTTTTTTCCCGTTCAATTAGGAGAGGGTGAACCGGGCCGAAGAAGAAGTGTTGCAGGAAGTAGTTCGGGAGACACAACCGAACATTTCAGAGGAAGATCTGCAAGAAGCCCTGAGTCAGGTCAACCGATCGAATGTCCAAACTGCAGCGAGGATATTCGACGCAGCCTTCCCAAAACGTTCAAACGACTACTACTGCCGGGGTTTGGGAAGTTCTGGAATAGGGGTCCTGAAGACCACTAAGGGAGCTCAAAAGAGGGGAGGCGGGGACACCCAACAGATGAAGGGGGAAATGCAGAGATTGGCAGAACAAAATGCAAGATTGGCGGCCCAGTTCCAGAGAACACAGCAATATCATATGGAAATGGAGCGTTGACATGATGAATGCGAGAGAATTCGGCGACAGAACTACGCCGGCCAACAAAACTGGTGGTATGCTATGTTCGCGACACAACAACAAGGCCTTGAACCCCCGCCCCCGTTTGAGCCGTTAGATGAACCTCGAATGCCGAGAGCTCCCGAGTTCATTCAGCAGGATGACGAGCATGATGGACAGCAGGATGGTGGCCAGGATTAGGGTTTAGGGTTTAGGGATGGAACAAATTAAATAATTAATGAAAAACGTGTTTCTTGTTGGATTGTCATTGTGAATTGCACGTTGCTTGGAATGGTAATTTAAAATGAGTCCAGTATATATAATCATAGAAATACTTAGGCGACAAAAGAATTTGTCGTCTAAGACGAACGATAGCAACAAAAGAGACTTTCGTCTAGCAAGAAGACATGAAGGTGACGAAAGCGAAAATCGTTGTCTTAGTAGTTATGTTACTTAAAGGACGAACAAAGATTTCGTCGCCTAAGAATGAAGAAAGAGGACGACAACATTTTTCGTCATAAGATTTCTTCTCTTAGGCCACAAAAATACTGTCTTAGAGGACGAAATTGGTTTGGTCGCTAACTTTTGTCTCAGGAGACGAAATGTTTTGTCTTTCGTCGCCTAAGATTTTTATTATGATAGTGGCATTACCATGAGAGTGTAGTAATTATTGGAAAATTTCTAGGAAAATGGAGCTACTTATAAGGAATTTTTGAGGTTCATAAATAATCTCATAAATAATCGAAATCATTTCGAAATCATTTACCATGTGGCAAATTTATGACTTTACATGAGATGAAGTCTTCTAAAAATCATAATATATAGGTCTGGTGGTCGAAAAATATTCCAAAAAATTTCACGCTATCAGGGTTACGCGCTCTATCCACTCATATAAAAAATTAAATTGTTTTTTGCACTCCGTGACACAACTTTCCTTAGGGGTAGAAAGATTTTTTTTGTGCTCAGAGATTACAAGCTGAACGTGTCTTCATCAAAAGGCAACCTATCATCACCACATGGTTCAAATATATTGTCCCACCGCTTTGACGTGTTTATAATTGTCCCACTGATTTGGTGAGCAACTTGTTGACAGTAGCCACAGAGGGGCTACAGCAGGCCCGCAGACCCGCAGCTAGTGCACCAGGGGCCGGCCCAGGGCCCGGGACCGGATCACCAGAACCCGGCCTCAGGGTCCAGCAGTCCATCCTGCTACCAGGGGCCCGGGGTCCGGGGGCTCCTGCCTGCCTAAGAGGTCACCAAAGCTGCCCTTTGGTGTGCAAACAGAAGGGAACCAGTCCCACATCGAAGGGTAAGGCCAGACCTCACTCCTGGCCACCTATATAAGGGCCCCAACTACCCTCATTAATAGGGAACTGATCCTTCCTACCGCTTATATATGTGCTTAAGTTATATCTATTCCAACTATACTAACTTAGGCATCGGAGAGGAGAAGACCGGCCCGCCCGGTATTCCCCTTAGTAAGCAGGTTTGCAGGAGATGGCACGAAGATTCACCTGTCTCTACCAGGCCCCAGGGTTTGTGCTGAAACAATTGGCGCCGTCTGTGGGAAGATTGGACAAGAAACCACGTAAGCACTATCGATGGCAGAGAGTTCGGAAGCAAGACAGGAAAGAAATACCACCGAGGAGCAGCGTGTTGCACCAGTGCAAATGCTTGTCTCCACCCCGATCGTTATGCGAGAGCAGCACGGCGACCAGGGCGATCAGGAAGGCGGGAGCTGTAGGAGGCCGACCGGCACGCCGGGGCCAAACCACGACAGCTCGCGCGGCAAAGGCCCGGCAACTGAAGATAGGCCTGTGCACAGGGGCTTTTCTCTGACGTTCTCGAATGATCCGAGTGACCGAGAGGAGAGCCCGCGCTGCAACAGTGACCGAGATACCACGTACAGCCCCGACCAGAGCAGTATGGCGGGAGAGATACGGGCAATGGCCGCAGAGGTCAGTCGCCTGCGTGAGGAGGGCGACCGGGATAGAGCCAAGTCCAACGCCCGGTATGGAGAAATGGAGGCGGTAAACGCTGCCCTAGTAGCAGCCCTGGAGAGAGGACAACAGCGCAACGACGCTATGGTCAGGGCACAGGCACCCCCGCCAGTTCGATCTCAGCAGTTTGAAGCGGGGCAGTCATCGGGCGGTAGGCCCAGTGATCCCGGGCGAGCAGATTCACCGGCCGGCACGGCCCCGCCAAAGAGCACGCCGACACCTTGCCAGCCCCACACTTCGTTCGAGGATGAAACCGTGACCCCGACTGCACGGGCATTGCAGATGCTCGCCGACACTGTGTCGGATTTGAAGGCCCAAATGGAGGCCAACGAGAGAAGAGCGGCAGGGCCGATGGAAGGCGCACGGTTCAACGAGCACATGGGCCCCTTCTCGCACCGGGTTATGGAATCGGGGAGGTCCGGTAACCAGAAGTCCCTCAAGCTCACCTACTCGGGGTCCGGCTGCCCGTACCAGCACCTAGATAGTTTCCGGTCCCAGACATGCGCCAAAGGCTACTCTGATGCAGTATACTGCAACATTTTCCAGGAAACTCTGTCTGGGGAGGCACTCAGCTGGTTTTATGAGCTTCCGGCAAATTCAATCGAGGCCTTCGAGTAGTTGGCCGACCGGTTTGTAGGCTGCTTCATCCTCAGGGTCGAGAGAGCCCGCACATCGACCATCCTCTTCAACTGCATGCAAGCGCCCGGCGAGGAATTGAGGACTTTCGTCAACCGTTGGCAGACGGCGACGGCCGGGGTTCGGAACCTTGACAAAGGTATCGCCGAGATGGCGTTTAAGCAAGGGCTCCGGCCAGGAAAATTTTCATATGCCGTGCGGGTAGAACTCCCACACGGGTATGACGAGTTGATGGCAATGGCCATCCGGCACGCCCAGGCCGATCACGAGACGTACAGGCAGCACCTACTGAAGAGGAAGCGGGAAGAGCAGCAAGAAGACCACCCCTGGGAAAAGCACCCCCCACACCGACAAGAAGACAAGACAAGCCAGCGGACCGAGAACCGAGCCCCCGGCCAAGCCGGCCCAACAGAAATTGGGGGCAACTGATACGTCCCGAACCCTGTCAAATTTCTGAGTAGCTTCATTTAAATTCTTCGCTCTTAAGTATTGTTCATTTTGGTGGTTGAGCGGAGATTGTTGGTGACGAGAGGGAGAAAACGTTAATTTAAAACGTTGGGTGAGTTTCGTTTCGTCAAAGAAAATTAAAAGGTTGTGTCGGAAACTAAATTCTTTCCGAATTGGGCATAGTATAAGAGGAGGAATGTTTTCCTTTTTAGAAACACTTTTTCTTTCTTTTTTTCCTTCTCTCTCTCTTCTCCCCTGTTTTCTCTCTTCTCTTCCCCTCTTCTTTTCCTTCCTTCTGCCGGGCTACCACCATCACCACCCTCAGTTCGTCCGGCCACCAACCCGACCTCCACCGGCGCCGGACGACCTCCTCCTCTCACCTGCAGCTGCGGCTTGGCGTCCTCGCCGCCGTGCTGCCGTGTGCAGCCCCCGAACCGCCACCTCAGTGGAGGTGGAACTCCCTTGGCCGGCCACCTCTTGGCCCTATTTGAAGGGGGAAAGCTTGGGCTCGATGTGGGTAGCCTTTCCACCGAAGGAATCAAGCCATTTCGACTTGGGTAAGGAGATTTCATGTTTTGAAATTTCTAGGGTTTTTGAAGTTTGATTGATTTTGGGTGAATTTGTGTTTGTGGAGGTTAATTTCGGATTGGTGGTGTGTTTAGGAGTTGAATTAGTGTTGTTGGAAGTTTATTGGAGTGTTTTGGTGAAGTTTGTGTTGGGGGAAGAAGGGGCCGCCATGACAGCCGCCATGTGCGGCGGCTGTAGCGGAGGAGGGCGGCGGAGCTGCTGCTGTGGCAGCGGAGGTGGTGCGACTGCCACTGCGGCGGCGGTAGGATTACGAAGGTTGAGTAAAAAAAAAAAAAAAAGAGAGAGTTAGAGTTAGTTTGGATATATGGACTATGTTCATATAAATAATTGAGTGTAATCGGAGGAATCGTACGAGTGAGGGCGATTTGATTTGAGTTCTGATTTTGTTATCTAGTCTGAGATATTGAAAATATGTTCTTTGGCAGGCCGAGGAGAGGCTCAACGTGAGGAGAACTTGAGCTAGAGATCGACATAGTATTTGTGAGTGGACATTTGTTTTAACATTGATGCATGCATGAATATTTGATTTTATGGGGATTTAAATATATAGGGTAATTATTTTGATAATGCTTTGAATTATCGAAGAGTAATAAAGTTATTTGAAATAATGATTTCTTCTTTTCGATTTTTAAATGGTTTATCAATTAAATTGGATTAACCTAATATCATTGAGATTATATGTATATTGATACTTAACCGGAAAATGAAATTTTCGTGGATCATATGAGTTGAACTGTTTTGAATAGTATGATATATTGAACATGTTGGTTTATTCATTTTTTCTATGAGGCCAGGATTCGATTTAAATATACATATAAGCCTCAGAGGTACGGTCAGGGACCGTACTGGTTTATGATTTATCAGGGGAATTGTGCTTTGATTTGTTTTCCGGATTTGTTTTCACCATACGAGGGTCGGGTTATTATTTTATTGACGCTAGCTAGCGGGGTCTCATCCCACGCGAAGTGACGACTTGACCATATAGGTCAAATTCAGCTCGGTGGTCGACGTAGGGTTGTATTATATTGAGGCGGGACGCGTCTGGATATCAGACGTGGGAAGAGTCTGTAGGACTCTGAGACCCTGAGCTTGACGAGGCTCCAGATATATTTTGGTGGTTCGACATTCCCCTGTTTTATTCGACTTATTATTTGGGCCAAGGGGGTTGGCCGGTTGTTAAATTCCTTATTTTACTTGGTAATCGGGAACCTTTGAGATTTCTTTTATTTATATAATTCCCGAACTAGCGGGGCTGGGATATGTTTTCGTGTAAAGAATATTTTAAAATACCATTTTGTTGTGAAAGCATGCATCGTGATTTTCTTTACATTATGAAAAGTGTGGAAAGTAATATATAAATGTTTATTAAAGTATTATATATATATTTGTAGAACTTTTTGTCCACTCACGCTAATGTTTTTAAATTACTTTCCCTGGGCTTTTCGTTTTAAACTGCCCAGCTTGCAGAGTTCGGTACTAATAGGAGGCAAGACCTAGAGTTTCTTCCGCTGTCAGAATATCGTAGGTCATTAGATTAGCCTATTTGGAAATTATTTCATTGTCTAGTCGCTCTGATACTTTGTTTTCATTGTAAATCTCAAATGTTTGCCTTTGGTTGTAACATGACGTATTGTTGTTGTGTTAGTGTATTTCCTTTGCACTTCTGAGAAATTGAATTATTTGTTGGTTGATTTGGGAAGATGTTTGATTTTGGGGGAGCAGGAGGCTCTTTGAGCCAGGTTGGATGTTTTAAGAAGTGTTTGGTGATTTTGCAACAGGTTTTGGGTCGTCCATTTTAAGAGAGGTTATGCCGAAATTTTCTCTTTTTCGGTAGAACTTCCCTTAAAGTGGTCCCTGCAGGACTCATCCTGGATAACAGTGTTGTATCCGGGGCGGGTCCTGTCAGCAACGGCAGCAAAAGCCCTATCATGACAGACCCCAGAACGAGCACAAGCCGGCGCAGTACCGGCAAGAACGCCCCCTGGCAATCATGCCAGCACAACCGGCCGGTCAAGAGGTCTTCACCGCTCTCACCTCTTCATACGAGGACATTTTGCTTGAGAACGGGAACATCATTCCACCACCGCCCAGGAGAAAGTACCCAAAGGGGAAGCTTACCACGGCGCAAACGGGCAAGTACTGCTCCTATCATGATGAGGCTACTCATCGAACGAGCCAGTGATGTGCTCTCAAAACAGCGGTGGAGGGTTTGATTAGTAACGGCCAGCACCAACGGAATATAGGGGAAAAGAGAGCAGATCCCGACCGGGAGCAAGACCGGGGCTGGTAGACTCGCCGAGCCTCCAAGCGGTTAGTTTGGCATATCGCCGGTTCGACCGCTGTAACATCAAGATGTATATACAAACTACTTTCAAGAAAAATTCCACCGGTTCCACCAATTCAAGTACATTCATAGTCAAGGGATAATACAAGCAGAGGCCGTTCCGGCAAGTTTACAAAAAAAGAGCAAGGGCAAAATCCTAAGGAGCTACGCCTCTACCCTCAGCGGGCAATCCATCAGCTTCTCCGGATGAAGAAGTCGCGCCTTCAGCAATCTGAGGTCCACCCTCCCCTTCCGGTTGCTCTTCCGCCAACTGCTCATGAATATCTTCATCAGCAGCCTTCGACATCCGGGAAATATCCAGGTACCCCTTCTGCTCCCATTCCGTGTACGCATCCGCGATGCCCGATTCCCTGGCCTTCTCCAGGATCTGAAAGAACTGATCGCTCTCATGGTATTTGAGAACAACCCGCTCGTACAGTTCCGGGTCCTCTTCCCCGGCCGCAGCGGCAGAGGCGGCGCCCACAGCGGCAGCTCCCACCTGGAGCTCGTCCACCTTGACCTCCAGTTCGGCCTTATCCTCCTCAGCCAGCTCCTTCTCCCTCTCCAGGCTCCGGACCTGCTCCTCCAGCTTGGCCACCTGCTTCTTGGCCCTCTCCTCCAATCTGGCCTTCTTCCGCTCCAGCCGGGACCTCTCTGCTTCCAGCCGCTCTCGGGCTTCTGTCAGCTCGGCCACCTGCCTCTTCAGCTCCTCGCTCGGATCGGGCTGGTTCAGATTGTACAGCAGCTGCATAACAACAGAGGCAATTAAGCAAGCAGCAAAGGAAATAAGTTACGAGCGGTACAATATCACCGGGCAATTCTTACCTGCAGGACCGACTCCTTGAACTTTTGGCGCTTCCCGCCCGTTAAGGCTCCGGTGACCTCAGCCCTGTCCAGACCAAGGCCGGCCAAGTCTGCCGCCAACTGCCGGGCGAGTGCACTCTCCGGGCTTCCCCTCCGTGCCTCCGCAGGCGCGGGGCTACTCTGCCGGGCAGCGGCAGCCTTCTCCCCAGCGGAACTCGATGCACCGCTGGTTACCTTAAGCCGTTTGGCCAGATTCTCACCGGACGACCCACCTGTCAGCGTCACCAGCATGGAGGGAGGAACGTCCATGATCCTCCGCCTCTTCTCACCCTGGCCGTCAGGCGAAGAAGATTGCACGCCTAATCGGTATGGAATCCGGCTCACTCCACCGGGAATCTTCAGTGGCCCCCCGGTAGTCTTGCCCTTACCGGGTCCCGCCTTGGGCGCAGCAGGATGGCTCTTCACATGCGCCAGGACGTAGCCCTCGTCCTCAACAACCATGGCCCGCGGTTTGAGATGAACCGTAAGCCGACCGGACTCCTCGTCCACCGAGGTCCGTGAAACGGCCTCGTCTTTCTCCTTCAGCCTCGCGAGAAGGTCTTCACCGTCCATGGATAGGGTTATTTCGGGTTTGATGACCGCCCGGGAAGATGCACCTGCAGGACGAGCAAAGGTTAGTATTTAAAAGTTAGCAAAAGTGTCACCACTAGCACTCGCTACGCACCGGGATCTCGCCCGAGACAGCAATACTCCAACACTTCTCTCCGGATGAAGTTGTAAGAGCTCCGTTCGAGATCATCCCAACATCCGAGTATGGTCGTGATCCTCTCCTGCTCCAACTCGGACAGTTCGAACGATTGATCCCCAGGGGGCTGGAAGGTACCAGGAACCCGGTACATCTTACTCCTCTTCTGCCACTTACCGCCCGCCATCACCACCTTCTTCCTCCAGTTGTTATCCTCCCAAGAAGGCATATTGGTGATGATAGGTTGAAAGCACCGGGCGTTGAAGGATAGACAACCCCGGGACCCTCGCTTCTTCGAGTAGGACAACCTGTACAGTGCCCGGAATTCATTTACCGTTGGCATACTCATCCCGGAAAAACTCGTACAGGCAGCCGAGGCTCAGCAGTCGCCTCCACTGGAGCCCTAGAAGCTACGCGGGAGATACTTGCAGTGCACTGAGCATGTACTGCACGAAATCTGGCAGCGGGAGTGAGAACCCGTGGTGAAACTGGTCTAGATGCACGGCAACCCAACCTGCCTCCGGGTTACAGGCTAACTCCCCGGGATTCAGTGGCCGTAGCGCCACCTCATCCGGGATACTCCACGTCTCCCGGAACGCAGCAATCTCTCCGGGGTTCATGCTACCCTTTGGCTCATCGCACACCACGGCACCCTTCCCTCTACCGATGGTGTAGCTCCCGGGCGGAGCACCAGCAAGGCGCACACCGTGCGGTATTTCCTCAGATCCTGAGGACCCGGAAGACGAAGCCCCGCTCCGGGAGCGGTCAGCGGCTTCAGACACCGGGGTTTCTGAACCGAGGCAGTCCTCCAGTCTCTCCTCATCATCCACAACGGGACGCCTGCCGGCCGATTCGGAAGCCCCATCAGAACTTGCAGAAGACATTTTTAACCTAAGGGAAAGAAAAACAAAACCCTAGCGCTGGTCAGCAACAGGCTAGAACAGCGCCCTCTGCGGCCCCTCCCCAAGTTTACCGCAGACGCTCCACTTAAAACAACTCAGTCGGCGATAAAGACCCCCCCCCCCCCCCCCCCCCCCGCCGCCGCCGCAAAAACACCGAAAAGAAAAACAAGAACAACACCAGGCAAAGAAAGCAAGATCTTACCGATTAGTATGCTCAACCGAGGAAGGTCCGCCCTGCGAAAGCAGCGAGCAATGATAGGAGGAGAGTAAAAGAGCACTTGAGGCAATGGATGTCGCGGGGCACCTCCACAGAGTTTTCGCCGGATTTCTCTCTCTCTTATTCTCTCTGATCAAGCAGCAAAACAGAGCTTGAGAAGGCAGAGGAGGCCTTTTTATAGAAAGGACCGGTGCCCTAGGCGCTTCTAATCCCCCCAAAACACGCAATCAGAGCAACTCAAACGCCCGCGAATCCAGACCCTCCATCTCAGACCGCTCCCTACCATCACGTGTCCCAGCATCAGTAAACTGCCCACGCCATCATAACTGATGGGACTGATGGACTTCCTCCTTAAATGCATGTCAGCCACTTGTCCCGCCTGCTGGCGACAGGTAAGGGAGTTAGGAGCGGGAACCGAGGCGTCAAGCCCCCCCTACTTCCCCAGGCTCTACGGCTGTTCCATGGCAGTTCACGGTTAGGTATCATTCAACCGGCTGCATGGCATCTCTCACCGCTATGTGTTTTTCAACCGCTTCGAGAGCATTGTTCCGGGTATGAGCCATCCGGTTCCATGGCAGTTCACGGTTAGGTATCATTCAACCGGCTGCATGGCATCTCTCACCGCTATGTGTTTTTCAACCACTTCGAGAGCATTGTTCCGGGTATGAGCCATCCGGTTCCATGGCAGTTCACGGTTAGGTATCATTTAACCGGCTGCATGGCATCTCTCACCGCTATGTGTTTTTCAACCGCTTCGAGAGCATTGTTCCGAGTATGAGCCATCTGGTTCCATGGCAGTTCACAGTTAGGTATCATTCAACCGGCTGCATGGTATCTCTCACCGCTATGTGTTTTTCAACCGCTTCGAGAGCATTGTTCCGGGTATGAGCCATCCGGTTCCATGGCAGTTCACAGTTAGGTATCATTCAACCGGCTGCATGGCATCTCTCACCGCTATGAGTTTTTCAACCGCTTCGAGAGCATTGTTCCGGGTATGAGCCATCCATCCGGTTCCATGGCAGTTCATGGTTAGGTATCATTCAACCGGCTGCATGGCACCTCTCACCGCTATGAGTTTTTCAACCGCTTCAAGAGCATTGTTCCGGGTATGAGCCATCCATCCGGTACCATGGCAGTTCACGGTTAGGTATCATTCAACCGGCTCCATGGCATCTCACCGGTTAGGTAACATTCAACCATCCCGAGACCATCTCACCGGTTAGGTAACATTCAACCGTCCCGAGACCATCTAATCGGTTATGATCATCCAACCTGCTCGAGAGCATTCTTCCAGGAACGAGATCCACCCGGCCCTATGGCATCTCACTGGGGGACCCGTCTCGATATGGCAGAACGCCCGGTCGAGGTCTGCCCGGTTCCATGGCATGACCCCGGTTATGAGAACATTCGACCGGCATGGGCTTTATACACCCGGGTGAGTTTACATCTAACACATGTACTCTTGTCCAGCAGGATAAAAACCCTGCATCGCACTGAACTGCGGTCAATCTGGGGCTCTACGGCGAGCCTTGTCACCTCAAGGCCACCCCATTTCCTCAACGCTTATTCCAACACAAGCTGAGAAGAACTAGCAAGTGTTAACCGGTGCTTCAACAAACCGCAACACCGGGGCCACCTCCCCGCAGCCTAGCAATATGGACTCGTCTCGATATGGCAGAACGCCGGGTCGAGGTCTCATACTCTGACTCGTACCGATTTGGCAGAACGCCCGGTCGAGGTCGCAGCCTAGCAATATGGACTCGTCTCGATATGGCAGAACGCACGGTCGAGGTCCCATACTCCGACTCGTACCGATTTGGCAGAACGCCTGGTCGAGGTCGCAGCCTAGCAATATGGACTCGTCTCGATATGGCGGCATGCCCGGTCGAGGTCCCATACTCCAACTCGTCTCGATATGGCAGAACGTCCGGTCGAGGTCTGGTGCACAAGTTCACTTGGGGGACTCGTCTCGATATGGCAGAACGCCCGGTCGAGATCCCATGCTCTCCGGCTCGCTCTGATATGGTAGAACGCGGGGTCTAGGTTCTATGCACAAATCTATTGCATGGCGGATTTCAACGCCCCATTATCATTCCATGCACACATCTATTGCATGGCGGATTTCAACGCCCCATAATCACTCCATGCACACATCTATTGCATGGCGGATTTCAACGCCCCACTATCATCTCCATGCTCATAGCACTACAACACTTGAGCACAGTACTACTTATATTGCAAACATACTCATAAACTGTTGCACTTCATCGGTAACAGGTACTCACCCCGGTCACGTCCAATCTTCAACGCGGACTTGGGGGACTGGGCACCGTTGGGTTGGTAATCCTGTGGGTTTGCGGGACAAGGGCAAGACAGTTTTAAGTCCCCATTCAAGATTGCACTTGACCGGGAACTTGGGGGACTTGTTGACAGTAGCCACAGAGGGGCTACAGCAGGCCCGCAGACCCGCAGCTAGTGCACCAGGGGCCGGCCCAGGGCCCGGGACCGGATCACCAGAACCCGGCCTCGGGGTCCAGCAGTCCATCCTGCTACCAGGGGCCCGGGGTCCGGGGGCTCCTGCCTGCCTAAGAGGTCACCAAAGCTGCCATTAAACAGAAGGGAACCAGTCCCACATCGAAGGGTAAGACCAGACCTCACTCCTGGCCACCTATATAAGGGCCCCAACTACCCTCATTAATAGGGAACTGATCCTTCCTACCGCTTATATACGTGCTTAAGTTATATCTATTCCAACTATACTAACTTAGGCATCGGAGAGGAGAAGACCGGCCCGCTCGGTATTCCCCTTAGTAAGCAGGTTTGCAGGAGATGGCACGAAGATTCACCTGTCTCTACCAGGCCCCAGGGTTTGTGCAGAAATAGTGAACAACTGAATGTTAATTTCTTTTATTTCGTTCCCACCGATCAACAATTGTATACATATATTGTTGATATTGAAGCTTTTACAGAAGCTATATATCATGCTTTGAATGATATGTATTTTATCAACAGCTTGGCGAGACTTTGAGCATGACTTCAGCATATTAAACTATTTCGTGTAAAGGCATATCATCGAGGTCTATCAACAGCTTGGCGAGACTTTGAGCATGACTTCTGCATATTAAACTCTTTCTTGTGTACAAGTCTCGTGTAAAGGACATCACCATATCGTCGAGGTCTCACATATAACTTTGCATTCCTGGTTTGTTTACTGTCTGAGCTTCATAGACAGTCTCTTTGGCTGCCAGCAATTTTGGAATGCATCTTAATGATTGTAGGTGCCTGCACTATCTTGAATATGTTGGCAACCAATTAAGAAGAAATCTTTATGCATGCAGGGTCATCAATTTGGACGTGTAGGAGTAGTAGGTGTATTGGGTTCCATGAATCAACTATCAATTAATTAATCTCAATTCCACCGTTTGAGAAAGTATGTATCTGAACATTGATTGTTCTTTCAACATTCATTTGATTATCTTATACTTCCACCACTTTCTTTTATGTGAGACTTTTGCAAAAGTTCTGTGCTTGATGTTGATAGCTCAATTGAACTCTTCCACCGCCAAGCTTTAGGGAACCCGTCAGTTACAGACATACTTGTAAATGCTTCATTGTTGACGTCATGAAACTTCCTTGCTGGCATGTCAATATTCGACAAGAGGCAGAGGTCTTGAATACGTTGGCTACTGCACGTCAAGTTAGAACAAACTGTAAACACAGCCATTTGTTTTGCACACCTCTGGAGCAGCTCGTGGCTCTGGTATTTGACTCTTGAAATCCACAGTACGATTTCCCTGATTTTGCAGCTTCTGCAACAGTAGATGTAGCTGTGGACTTTGCTACATATTTGACTCCGGAACTGCTTCTTTTGATGTATGACTAGTGTATTTGCATGCTTGGTGCCGAAGCAGCGTATCAACCATATAGTAGCCTTTTTGTCGTCGTGAACTCAAACAAGTGTGATAGAGCCTTTTAAGACGCAATCATTCTCTGAGAGTAGGCCAAAAAAGATAACACACAAGTCCAAGACACGAAACAAAAAGACAGATGAGCCTCTTCTCTTCCCCATTTTTTCATCCAAACCTTGATAAGCTCCCCTTTCGTATCATGCTTTTTGTGCTATATTTTTTGAGAAAGTGTTTGGCTATTTTGGTGGTGATAGGAGCACAATGTGCGACGATATTATATGCTTATGCCCTCATTTATGCTTTGTTTAACCCTTATTTGTCTAAGATAGAGTCATAATATAGTTTAGTGTCGATTTGGTAGAGTTTTAATTAAATATGCTTTAGAATCCGAAAAATGACTAAGTTTGAGAAATCTGGAAAATAATGCAAAATATGTCTTTTTCGTGATTTTGAGATGAGTAAAACTGCGATCTATCCTTGTCCTAATTTAATGAAATTTGGTGTACTTAATATTCATATGCTGAGGAATGTTGTGTTAAAATTTCAGATCAATTGGAGTTCGGGAAGTCACCCAAAAGTTGGCTGCAAAACGGCAGTCCGAGCAAATCAATCCAGGGGCTTCCAGGATTTTCCTGGGACTTTGATCCAACTTCGAAAAATCATTCCCGTCGACTCACAACGATTTTGATCGAATTGTTTTATATGGAGGTAGCCATGTGTGTCTAGTTTATCTGAGACTTGGAATCGCATCAATCGGAGCTCCGAGGAGGGAGATGCGCCGGAGTTACTACATCAACATCAAATCTGCCGATTCCAGGAACCTACTGCCCCCTTTTTGTGCTTTCTGTTTTTGATAGACCAAATGGTGCACAAATGCATTTATGAAGATGGTTCAAGCTTAAAGAAGGGAAGAAGAAGACACTGAGCTAAGGCATTGAAGAAGAAAACGAAGAAAGAAGTTCTCCTAGTCAAACTAGGAGAAGCTGCCGAAAGTGGCAGATTCTGTGCCTTAATGTTGCTGCCGGCAATGGAAGCATTTTTGGTGGATCAAGACCTATCAATTGAAGTCCAATGATCATACAAGAAGTCCATGAAGATGTGAAGCCCATGCCTTGAAGAAAAATTCAGAAAAAGAAAACCTAATTGAACTATGAAAGGAAGGTTTCAAATCCTTATCCCACTTGGTTTTCTGAATTCCTTTTGCAATAAGGCTGCCGGCAACACCCTCTCCTCTATATATATAACCTCACTTTTTCATTCTAAAAATCATCTCATCTCAAGCACAAAATACTAGCCAAAGCTCTACCAAGTTTCTTAAGTACCAAATACCCAAATACTTAGCCAAAAACACCATCACCACCACTTCAAATTTCCGAATCCCTTCACCTTGCCTTCTGCCGATTCCTGCTTAGGCCGAGCACTAAGGAGCAGCAGCAAGTATCATCTCGTCACGTCTTGAGGAGCTTCAAAGGTTCTAAAAGTGTGATCCACTCCCCCTATGGCTTTTGTATTTGTTGTAGTTTGGTTGTATTGTATTAAAACAATTCGTTTCTTGGTTTTTATTGAACTTTTATGTAAGCCGAATACTTGATTGATGTTTATGTTCAAGTTTTGTGATTTTAGCATGTGAATTTCGTATGTATGGATAATTAGGGCAGTGGTATCTTGCATGTTCTAAGTTTGAAATTGGTTAGAAATCTAAGGATTGAGACTTAAAAACCGAAACATTAGTATTGGCTTGAAGCATGTAAATCTAGATGTTAGGTTTCATCAAACCCGAGTAATAACAAATATGGCTAGATACTCAAAAGGTTGCTTTGATTTGTTTTTGCTCACCTAGGGTATAATACTTTAGAGGTCTTGCATGTTAAAATAAGATGATTGACAACCTTGCTTGTTTTGCATGTCTCCGATTTAGACTATTGTGATTAATTGTTAAGTCTCAAAAGGATTAACATATATTCTAGGGTCCATACTCAAAAGGTCGATCTTAAGAACTTGAGAAGTCTTACAATTAAGTTGTAATCGAAACTAGTTTTGAATCGAAACATGTTGATACTTGTTCCTTACCTTCTTGCATGCGAATCTATGTGTTAAAGAGTCTTTGTGTGAACTGTTTTGTGTGAGAGATGATGATCACTTGTATATAGTAGTTTAGGTTTATTTTCTGTTTTATTTTCATGTTTAGTATAATGCAACCCTATGGTTTCCGATCCATATAAATCCCCCATGTGTGACGTTTATGTGTATATGTTTGTATATATTTGTCTAACAATTTCATATCTCAGGTACCCTTAATCCCCGGCTTAGAACGATCCCGACTTGCTTATACTACTAACGATATTTTGTAGGGTTATTATTGTGTGCGAGCTTAGGCTCCCATCAGGTGGGTGATGGTGAAGGATTGGGAGAAAATTTGTTTCTGGTGTTGAATAAGAGGAGGGTGTAGAGTAAAGCTTTTATTTCTCGAAACATGAATTGCACTCATGGAGACATCAACAATGATAAATGAAAAATAAGAAAAGACCATGGAGTAACTATACGAGATACCTGAACTTGGAGCCTTCGCGTCATGTGATGATAATCTCCAGGTAACAATCAAATCTCTCTTGCTATTTTCTTTTCCTCTCCTTTGGTATAGAACCTCTTCTCACCCTTTTCTCTCTCTTATTTTATATTCTCTCGTTCCCCCCTTTCTGTAGGCTATTACCCTCAATATATAGAGATGCCGAACCAGCTAGATAGGGCTGAATTTGAATTTCAAATTCTAGTGGAGATGATGAAGATAATCTATTGAAAACTCCATATTCTGTCCTTTGACTCGGCTGTCATTTTTATCTTTGAATTTGAAAACTCCCATCCTTACTTCTGATGTACATTCTGTTTTGGCAGCCATGTATTGAATTTGTCAATGATAACTCTTTCAAAATTAAGAGATTATCACTATTTTCATTACTGCTATTATCTCTTGATAATTATCGTTCAACAGTTGCCCCCTCAAGCGTCGTGTGTGTATTTTCTTTACATGTATGAGGCTTGACCATCTAATGATGCTTCATTTTATTTTCAGAAAATTAACCCACGCAGAGAGCTTTGTTCTGAACGAATCCCGGGCAAAGATGGAAAAGCTGTTGATAATGATGTGGAATATCGGAGGTCTCTTTCTTTGAATTCGCTCCAACTCACTATGTCACTTAAGAGTCGACCGACATGGGTTGTTCAGGATGACCTGCGTTCTGGTTTTCTCAAATTTGACCCTCACGCAGAGGATGAGGTCAAGTCATGTCCCAGCTTTGGTAGCGTATTTATAGCTTATACTCTGGAAAAGGTCAACAACAATGCGCATGGTGGCGACAAGATAGTGATTGACACCAATTTTTATCCTCCTCTATACCATATGCTACAGGAAAAGCAAGGATTTGACAATAGTATTTTATTCCGGGGACGAGCTTTCTTTGATTTTGGCATATCGAAATGGACTGAAGAGGTATTGGAGACTTTCAAGGAAATATTATATGAGGCCAACATATATGGTGCCGTTGCTATATCTCGTTATCTTTATGAGCTTTCAAAAAATATCTGGAGGGCATTTTGTGAAGTATGGGGCCCTTTATCAAACACCTTATAATTTGCGGATGGTGAGATGAGCATTTCTCTATATGACTTTAAAGTCATCGGTGACCTACCCTTTTCAGGTATTCCTTACGAAGAATTTTTACCAACCAATACGGCTCTGCAAGATGAGAAATTGTACCCTCCCACAGTTTTGGAACTCTTACAGATACATTCTACATTGTGCACTGAGTATAATTATCATGACATTTATTGGGACCAGTGGCTTAACCATTTTTATCGAGAGAAGCTCATATATGCTTCTATTGGCGGAAACCAGGTCGTTCCCCCGAAGGCAAAGTTCCCGAGACTCCCATTGAAAGTTTCGGAAGAGGGAAAACATTATGCTTTTCTTGCTTTCTGGTTGTGTAGGTTTGTTCCCTTTTCATTTCGCGTTTTATATATATATATATATATAGGGCTTCCCTGCTACGGACGTCCGCACGGTGCGAATGTGGTGTTTCCGGTGACCGGTAAGGAGGCGACGGCGTATCCGGCCACTGGGCCTTGCTCGCCCCATTCCGACGACCCCGTCTGTGCCGGGCCGAGCTCCATCGCAGGCCGGCAGCTAGCCAGAATCTGTAAAAATGCAGAAAAATGACAAGTACTGTTGATTTTTCTGCATTTTTGCATATTCCGGCCAGCTGCCGGCCGGCGATGGAGCTCGGTCCGGCATAGCGGGGTCATCGGGATGGGGCGAGCAAGGCCTAGTGGCCAGATACGGCGTCGCCGCCTCGCCGGTCGCCGGAAACGCCACATCCGCACCGTGAATAGTGTGTGCGAACGTCCGCACCTGAGAACCATCATATATATATATATATATATATATATATATATATATATATATATATATATATATATTATTCTTTTTAACCTTTTCATTTCATGACAGGTTTGTCCTTCCAACATGGAACAAGACTATAAGACCTGAGACATTTCACATGGCGTGTCAGATGGCGCGGGGAGTAAAAGTTTCTATAGCGCCGACGACACTGGGGTACATCTATCACCGTCTAGGGGAAGTAATAATTTCAGTTGGGGAAGAACTCCCAAAAGTGTGCTTTCCCATTCATTATGTAATCGACTGGCTTGGCGAGTATTTTCCGCAAACGTCTAGACGTCGTCCTGATAGTGATTTTGCGACGGATTACACGCATTTGGCAAGATATGCTTGTGTTATAAGCAAAAAAATTTCCATCACTTGTGACAGAATAATTTTTCGAGATGACAGATCTGTAGTGTATCACCCCCATGCTGAAGACCTTGGTAATGACATAGGGTCCATCCCACTTTGGCTCGAACTTTCTCTTTGACTTCCTGGTGACGATGATAGGCCTTCGTACTATTAGAACTAAGTCTCTGATTCTGAATGATCTAAACTTAACCTTTTTGTTGAAGGCGTCTGCCACCTGTGCTTGTTATATCTCGAGTCTTTGTTGAACCACAAGTCTCTTTTCATCAAGTGCCTCCAATTCCACAAGTCTAACTCTTGCATTCTCGTCTGGATTTGCAAGTTGAGTAGCTATCCTTAGTGATGGTAATTGGATCTCAAGTGGTAGCACTGCTTCGAATCCATATACAAGGCTATAGGGTGTGCATCTTGTTGCCGTACAAACTATTTTTCTGTATGCCCATAATGCCTCAGGTAAGCATTCATGCCAATCTCTTTTGTTCTTCGAGACCATCTTCTTCAGGATGTTGCCGAGAACTTTGTTGAAAGCCTCTGCTTGCCCATTTGCGGTAGGGTTATAACTTGCAGAAAATGCATGTTGGATATGGTACTTTTCACATAAGTGAACCATAGCCTTGCATTTGAATATGAGTCGTTATCAGATACTATCTTGGAAGGGACATCGAAACAGTAGATGATATGATTTCGGATGAAGCCTGTGTCGTCTTCTGCCTTGATCGTTTTTAGGGGAATTGCTTCAGACCATTTAGAAAAGTTATATGTGGCAACCAATATGTACTGATGTAATCGCGATGATTCAGGGTTTATAGCACCCATGACATCTAATTCCCACGTCTCGAATGGATATAACAAAATAGAAGGATGAAGAGGCAATGGGGGTTGATGTATGAAATCCCCATGTAGCGGGCATGCTTTACAAGCTTTGGCATGATCTATTGAATCTTGTACCATGGTGGGCCAATAGTAGCCGATCCTCTTCAACTGAGCTGCGAGTTTTGGACCTGCCTGATGGGCCCCACAGATGCCTGAATGAGTATCCTCGAGAGCTTGTGTGGCCTCTTCTTTCGATAAACACCTTAAGAGTATCTTGTCAAAGGACCTTCTGTACAAGGTGTCATTTAAATATACGAATCGGAAGACAGTTCTTCTCACGTATACTCTTCCTTTGGGTCACTAGGCCGTTTTCTGGTCTGACAATACCCGATCATCCTCTTTCGCCAATCGAACTCTTCCTCGAAGTCAAATATTGTGACTGCATACACTACAACATTGAACATCTTAGGCAACGAAAAATTTTCGTCTCCTAAGATAGATTTTCGTCGCCTATGAACTTAGGTGACGGAAATTTTATCACCTAAGATTCGTAGTCTAAAGTTTGTGGTCTAAGTAAGTAGGCAATGAAATTCTTTCATTTTCGTCGCCTAAGATAATACTTAGACGACGAAAAAATTTCGTTGTCTAAGAAAAATGGTGATGAAAAAAAACTCTAAGAGGACGATGTTTTTCGTCGGCAGTAGACTTACTTAGACGACGAAACAAATTTTTCGTCGACTAAGAGTAACACTTAGGCCAGGAAAAAAATTAATTTCGTCGCCTAAGAGTATTACTAAGAGTGACACTTAGGCCACGAAAAAAATATAATTTTTTCGTGGCCTAAGTAATACTCTTAGGCGACGAACTGTTTTGTTTCGTCACCTAAGTGGTTCTCTTAGGTGACGATCTATAATATTTTCATCTATAATATTTTCATTGCCTAAGTATTACTTTCAGTCGACGAACAGGGAGTTTTCATCTTCTAAATATGTATCTTAGTCCACGAAATTAACTTTAATCGTTGCCTAAGTATATCACTTAGGAGAGGAAATTTTGTTTTCACCGCCTAAATATTAATTTTTAAAATAAAAAAAAAATTCAAAAATTGAATACTGAATATTCCTGAAAATTAAATATTCCTGAATACTGAATATTCATACAAATTAAATACTGAATATTAATTAATTTGTTTATACAAATTATATAAAAATATTTAATACTTAATATTGAACCGAATAACTATATCGTAAAGGGGGAGGAGGCTGCTAGCTACTTTTGAAACCTTGCAAATATGTTGAACTGTTCCTCCAACCGACTAAGACGGTCTTGACCTTGTTCGGCCTTATCTTTGGCCAATCGTATCTCCACTTCAAGCATGGTGATTCGTTCATTGACTTGTCGAACCTTCTCATTGGCCAGTTGTGCCTGCTCCTCTGCTCGTGCGATACGCTCTGTAGCCTGTCAGGCCTCCTCCTCTGCTCGTGTGATACGGTCTCTATCCTCTCGGGCCTCCTCCTCCGCTCGTCTGATACGCTCCGTATTTGAAGACCGACAGTGTGCAGTGGAATTTTCCCCTTGAGATGATTGGGAGCTGACACCGAAGGTTACTCCTCCTAACCCCCGGATTTCACCGCTGTTTCGCGGTCCTAGTGCCTTTACAAGCACTTAGGCCTGAGTCGGCTCATCAAAATAGTGAATGATCTGATCTTCCGGAACGTTGAGTGGTCTTTCCTCACAATGGCCATCACCTTATCCATCTCGACATTGATACAGCGTTGCATTTGAAAATGAAGTGGATTAATATCATTAATCACATTAAAAATAAATAACAAATAATGAATTTAAAAATAATAGGAAACTTACTATATTTTATGCCGCTTCCGGGTGGTCAGGAGGGTACACCATCTCATAATTCTTCATCAACGCCAATGGTTATGGTTCAGCCTTTTCCTTCAACTCCAGCGCCCCATAGATGAAAGGTTTTGAACCGGACCGATGGTGCAACGTCTTCTTCCCCCGGTTAATTCTTTGGCTGCCGATCGTCTCTGTAGAAGTATAATTAAATTTGAGACAGATAATTAGCATTCACACAAAACAAAAATCAAGAATGTTTACATTTAAAAGCACATACTAATATTAGAAAGTATATACCTGGAACTCATCGCTCTAGAAGTGTTAAACCAGCTAAGACCACTCCTCCTTCCTATCTTTGAACTCTTTTGGGATTTTGCCAGAGTTGTTAATTCTAAGCCTGTTGAGTTTGCTCTTGAAGGCTGTGAAGGTCTTGGCGGCATGCTTGTGAACCCACTTCCCCATCTTCTTATCATCCCAAGGGATGTCATAAACAAGCTATTACAAAAAAAAAATGGAATTAATATGGAAGCTGATAGAAAAATAAAATATTAAAAATTGTAGTTAACTTACGTCGAGTTCATATTTGAGCTTGTTCTGATCATCCTCCTCCAGGTCCCACCAACTGGTAGCAGTCATGGGAAGGTTGTCCCGAATGATATGGCTGATATCATGAGTCAGCCAACTGTTCAGTGTACTAGTCCTTGGTCCGTGCAAGAACTCATCATTCATGATGATTTTCACCTTCTCTCCGTGCTACACCCAAGACTTATAGGCCTTTAAGCCTTTGACCAACCCCCGTTTGTGTTTGGGAGGAGGTGCTGCCAAAACAATAACAGTTTAATTAGACAGTAATAACACTCATTTAGAACTAAATAACTTAATTAAAAGTGTTGGAATATCTTTACCTCCATAAGGCCGAGGACGAAATATGCGGCGACAACTGATCTCTTCACTATCGCTGTCTTCGGTTTGAGGTGTGGTTTGTGCTATTGGAGGGGCTGCAGTATCTTCCACCGGCAACGGGGGAGGGGGGAGGGGGTGGTGGGGGAGGTGCTGATACGTTCGCAGACGCTTCCGTAAGTGGCTGCGACGAACTCCCTTCAGAGACATTTGACCTGTAGAAGCGGTCAAATGCCTCATGCCTCTTCTTTAGCTGCCCATGAGTCGGCGGCATATTTTTATTGTCAAGAAACACAAAATATATCACAAACACAACATATTGGAATTCATATATCAACATCATATATAAACATCGTATATCACATGTATGAAACTAATAACCATACATGTACAGGCCCAAAAAGAAAAAAAACTTACAACATTAACAAATCATTTTGTTACGTATATATGGTGGAATCCTGAAAGGCATCTTCTATTATAAGTTCTAAGGTAATATAGACAACTTGAAAGAAATCGAAAGGGAACGCTTAAAGCCTCTTATTCATGAAAAACTTATGCTTTTGTACAAGACCATATTTGTTCCAACCAGAGCATCCCTTACATCAGAAATGTCTGCTACTCTTGTTGCAATCCTGCCCTGGAAGGTAATTATGATATGGTATACTAGTTTTTGTTATGTCTTTGAGTTCAAGGGCTAGAAGAAAAGGTATAAACAGATGCCTTACCTCATGTTTTCATGGAGGATTTGAGTTGCATGCAATTTTACTTTCTTTAAATATTAATGAGGAAATACCCCTAGCATATAACTGAAATGTCATCTTGATAACTTTGTTGTATATAAGTCTTATCATTCTAGTACATTATTTCATTGAACTAAATATAAGCATCCCATCAGCAAAGCAAAAGGAATCCCCTTTTTGGCAAATCTGAGGTTAGATTTCAACATCCAAGTTTCCCCTTGTTTCTGCACAAACCCGTAGGCCTGGTAGAGACAGATGAATCCAAGCGTGATCTCCTGTAAACCTGCTTACTAAGGGGAATACCGGGCCGGCCGGTCTTCTCATCTCCGATGCCTAAGTTAGTACAGTTGGGATGAATAGATAACTTAAGCACGTATGATAAGCGGTTGGAGAGATCAGTTACCTATTAATGAGGGTAGTTGAGGCCCTTATATAGGTGGCCGGGCATGAGGTCTGGCCTCACTCTTCGATGTGGGACTGGTTTCCTTCTGTTTGCACACCAAAGGGCAGCTCTGGTTAACTCTTTGGCAGGTTGGCGCCCCCGGTCCCCGGGCCCCTGGTCGTAAGGTAGACTACTGGACCCCGGGTCCGGGTGCTGACGATCCGGTCCCGGGCCCTGAGCCGGCCCCGGGGACACTGGCTGCGGGTCTGTGGGCCTGTTGTAGCCCCTCTGTGGCTACTGTCAACAAGTCCCCCAAGTTCCCGGTCAAGTGCAATCTTGAATGGGGACTTAATGTCTTGCTTCTGTCCCACAGACCCGCAGGGTTACCAACCCAACGGTGCCCAGTCCCCCAAGTCCGTATTGAAGATTGGGCGTGACCGGGCGTTCGGTCAGAGGAGGCGTGGTGAGTACCTGTTAATGATGATGTGCGACAGTTATGAGTATGCTTGCAATACAAATGGTATTGTGCTCAAGTATTGTCGTGCCATGAGCATGGAGCGGGGTAAAACCCGGAGAGTGCATGGGATGATAATGGGGCGTTGAAATCTGCCATGCAATAGATATGGAGCGGGGCGAAACCCGGAGAGTGTATGGGATCTCGACCGGGGCGTTGAAATCCGCCATGCAATAGATATGGAGCGGGGCGAAACCCGGAGAGTGCATGGGATCTCGACCGGCGTTCTGCCATGTCGGAACGAGTCCCCCAAGTCCCCAAAAACGAAGTTGTGCATGGGATCTCGACCGGGCGTTCTGCCATGTTGGATCGAGTCCCCCAAGTTCGGCCCAGCTTGTGTTGGGATAAGCATGGGGTAAGACTGCTAGCCGGCGGGGAGGCCTGTTGGAGCGTGGAAAAAGCCAATAGGTACCCCGGTGTTACGGTCATGTTGAAGCACCGTTTAACACTGGCTAGTTCTTCTCAGCTTGTGCTGGAATAAGCGTTGAGGTAATGTGCAGATTTATTAGCCTGCGGGGAGACTTGTTCTGTGTTAGAGAAACAAGCTGCCCGGTGGGGTGGCGTTGAGGTGACAAGTCTCACCGTGGAGCCCCACATTGATCGCAGTTCAGTGCGATGTAGGGTTTTTATCCTGCTGGACAAGAGTACATGTGTTAGATGTAAACTCACCCGGGTGTATAAAGCCCATGCCGGTTGAATGTTCTCATAACCGGTGTCATGCCATGGAGCCGGTTGAATGATACCTAACCGGTGAGGTGCCATGGAGCCGGTTGGATGTTCGTAACCGGTATGGAGCGGGGCGAAACCCGGAGAGTGCATGGGATCTCGACCGGCGTTCTGCCATGTCGGAACGAGTCCCCGAAGTCCCCAAAAACAAAGTTGTGCATGGGATCTCGACCGGGCGTTCTGCCATGTCGGATCGAGTCCCCCAAGTTCGGCCCAGCTTGTGTTGGGATAAGCATGGGGTAAGACTGCTAGCCGGCGGGGAGGCCTGTTGGAGCGTGGAATAAGCCAATAGGTACCCCGGTGTTGCGGTCATGTTGAAGCACCGTTTAACACTGGCTAGTTCTTCTCAGCTTGTGTTGGAATAAGCGTTGAGGTAATGTGCAGGTTTATTAGCCTGCGGGGAGACTTGTTCTGTGTTAGAGAAACAATCTGCCCGGTGGGGTGGCGTTGAGGTGACAAGTCTCGCCGTGGAGCCCCACATTGATCGCAGTTCAGTGCGATGTAGGGTTTTTATCCTGCTGGACAAGAGTACATGTGTTAGATGTAAACTCACCCGGGTGTATAAAGCCCATGCCGGTTGAATGTTCTCATAACCGGTGTCATGCCATGGAGCCGGTTGAATGATACCTAACCGGTGAGGTGCCATGGAGCCGATTGGATGTCTCGTAACCGGTGAAATGCTCTCGAGCCGGTTGAATGTTACCTAACCGATGAGATGCCATGCAGCCGGTTGAATTATACCTAACTGGTGAACTGCCATGGAGCCATGCAGCCGGTTGAATGCTCTCGAGCCGGTTGGAAAATCATAACCGGTGAGCTGTCGTGGAGATGCCATGCAGCCGGTTGAATTATACCTAACCGGTGAACTGCCATGGCACCGGTTGGAAGATCATAACCGGTGAGGAGCCTTCGAGTTGGTTGGAAAATCATAACCGGTGAGCTGTCGTGGAGATGCCATGCAGCCGGTTGAATTATACCTAACCGGTGAACTGCCATGGCGCCGGTTGGAAGATCATAACCGGTGAGGAGCCTTCGAGCCGGTTGGAAAATCATAACCGGTGAGCTGTCATGGAGATGCCATGCAGCCGGTTGAATTATACCTAACCGGTGAACTGCCATGACGCCGGTTGGAAGATCATAACCGGTGAGGAGCCTTCGAGACGGTTGGAAAATCATAACCGGTGAGCTGTCGTGGAGATGCCATGCAGCCGGTTGAATTATACCTAACCGGTGAACTGCCATGGCGCCGGTTGGAAGATCATAACCGGTGAGGAGCCTTCGAGCCGGTTGGAAAATCATAACCGGTGAGCTGTCCTGGAGATGCCATGCAGCCGGTTGAATTATACCTAACCGGTGAACTGCCATGGCGCCGGTTGGAAGATCATAACCGGTGAGGAGCCTTCGAGACGGTTGGAAAATCATAACCGGTGAGCTGTCGTGGAGATGCCATGCAGCCGGTTGAATTATACCTAACCGGTGAACTGCCATGGCGCCGGTTGGAAGATCATAACCGGTGAGGAGCCTTCGAGCCGGTTGGAAAATCATAACCGGTGAGCTGTCGTGGAGATGTCATGCAGCCGATTGAATTATACCTAACCGGTGAACTGCCATGGCGCCGGTTGGAAGATCATAACCGGTGAGGAGCCTTTGAGCCGGTTGGAAAATCATAACCGGTGAGCTGTCATAGAGATGCCATGCAGCCGGTTGAATTATACCTAACCGGTGAACTGCCATGGCGCCGGTTGGAAGATCATAACCGGTGAGCTGTCATGGCTCCTGGGGAAGTGGGGAGGCTTGATGCCTCGGTTCCCGCTCCTATCTCCCTGACCTGTCGCTCGTAAGCAGGACAAGTGGCTGACATGCATTTAAGGAGGAAGCCCATCAGTCCCGTCAGTTATGATGGCGTGGGAAGTTTATCAATACTGGGACACGTGCCAGTAGGGAGCGATCTGAGATGGAGGGCATGGATTCGCAGGCGTTTGAGTTGCCCTGATTGCGTATTTGGGGGATTACAAGCGCCTAGGGCATGGAACCCCTCTATAAAAAGGCCTCCTCTTCCTTCATAAGTTCTGTTTTGTTCTTTGGCTCAGAGAGAAGAAGAGAAGGTTATAGAGGAATCCGGCGAAAGCTTTGTGGAGGTGCCCCGCGACATCGGTTGCCTCAAGCGTTCTTGCTCTTTGCCTGTCATTGCTCGGTGTTTTCGTAGGACGGACTTTCCTCGGTTGTGCATAGTAATCGGTAAGTCTTGCTTTCTTTGCCTGATGTTTTTCTTTTTCTTTTTTGGCGTTTTGCGGCAGGGGAAGGGGGGGCTCTGTCGCCGACAGTGAGTTGTTTTTGAGTGGGGCGGCTGCGGTAATCTTGGGGAGGAGCCCCAGAGGGTGCTGTTCTAGCCTGTTGCTGACCAGCGGTGGGGTTTTGTTTTCTTCCCCTTAGGTTTAAATGGCTTCTACGAGCTCTGATGGGGCTTCCGAATTGGCCGACAGGCGTCCCGTCGTGGACGATGAGGAGAGACTGGAGGATTGGCTCGGTTCGGAATCCCTTGAGGCCGAAGCCGCTGATCGCTCCCGGGGCGAGGTTTCGTCTTCCGGGTCCTCAGGATCTGAGGAAATCCCGCATGGGGTGCGCTTTTCTGGCACTCCCCCGTGGGCTATACCATCGAGAGTGGGGGAAAAGGCCGTGGAGTGCGATGAGCCGGAGGGTAGTATGAACCCTGAAGAGATTGCCGCCTTCCGGGAGACGTGAAGTATCCCCGATGAGGTGGCGTTACGGCCGCTGAATCCCGGAGAATCGGCCTGTAACCCGGAGGCGGGTTGGGTTGCCGTGCACTTAGACCAATTTCGCCATGGGTTTTCCCTCCCGCTGCCAGATTTCGTGCAGTACACGCTCAGTGCCCTGCAAGTGTCTCCCGCCCAGCTTCCCGCGAACCAGTGGAGGCGGCTGCTGAGCCTCGGTTGCCTGTACGAGTTGTCCGGTATGAGCATGCCAACGGTGAACGAGTTCCGGGCACTGTATAGGATATCCTTCTCGAAGAAGCGAGGGTCCCGAGGTTGTCTGACCTTTAGCGCCCGGTGTTTCCAGCCTATCATCACCCATCTGCCTTCTTGGTTGGATAATAGCTGGAGGAAAAAGGTGGTGATGGCGAGTGGGAAGTGGCAGAAGAGGAGGAAGATGTACCGGGTTCCTGGTGCCTTCCAGCCTATTGGCGATCAGTCGTTCGAACTGTCCGAGTTGGAGCGGGAAAGGATTACGACTATACTCGGATGCTGGGACGACCTTGAACGAAGCTCCTACAACTTTATTCGGCGGGAAGTGTTGGAGTACTGCTGTCTCGGGCGAGATCCTGGTGCGTAGCAAGGTTTAGCGGTGGCATTTCTACTGACAGATTTTTAAACACTAACCTTTTGCTTGTCTTGCAGGTGCATCTTCCCGAGTGGTCATCAAACCCGACAATACCTTATCCATGGACGGTGAAGACCTTCTCCCTTCTCTTAAAGCTAAAGGAGAAAGGAGAGGCTGTTTCGCGAACCTCGGTGGATGAGGAGTCCGGTCGGCTTACCGTTCATGCCGAACCGAGGGCCATGGACGTTGAGGACGACGCCTATATTATGAGGCGTGTGAAGAGTCACCCTATTGCACCCAAGGCGGGGCCTGGGAAGGGCAAGACCACCGGGGGGCCACCAAAGATTTCTGGTGGGGTGAACCGAATTCCGTACCGGCCGGGATCAGTCCCGCTCGTCACCAGGATCACCCGGCCAGGCGCACAATCTTCTTCACCGGACGGCCAGGGTGAGAAGAGGCGGAGGGTCATGGACGTTCCTCCCTCCGCGCTGGTGACGCTGACTGGCCAGTCGTCAGGTGAGAACTTGGCGAAGCGACTCAAGGTGGCCAGCGGTGCGTCGAGTTCCGCTGGGGACAAGGCTGCTGCTGCTCCAAACTCTACCGGTCAGCAGAGTAGCCCCGCTCCTGCGGAGGGACAGAGGGACAAAGGGGGAGTCAGGAGAGTCCCTTCGTCCGGAAGCTGGCGGCAGATGTGGCTGCCCTTGGTCTGGACAGGCCTGGGGTCACCGGAGCCTTGGTGGGGGGGGGCTCGTCAAAAGTGCAAGCAGTCGGTCCTCCGGGTAAGAATTGCACCGCTCATAACTCGTTACCTCTGCTGCTTGCCTAATTGGCTCCCTGTTGTTGTGTAGTTGTTGTACAATCTGTACCAGCCGGATCCGAGCGAGGAGCTGCCGGAGCTGAAGAGGCAGGTGGCCGTTCTGACAGAAGCCCGAGAGCGTCTGGAAGCAGAGAAGTCCAGGCTGGAGCGGGAGAAGGTCAGACTGGAGGAGAGGGCCAAGAAGCAGGTGGCCAAGCTGGAAGAGCAGGACTGGAGCCTCGAGGAGGAGAAGGAGCTGGCTGAAGAGGAGAGGGCCGAGCTGGAGGCCAAAGTGGATGAGCTCCAGTTGGGAGCTGCCGCTGTGCGCGCCGCCGCCGCTGCTGCGGCTGGAGAAGAGGACCCGGAGCTTTACCAGCGGGTTGTCCTCAGGTATCATGAGAGCGATCAGTTCCTTAAGTTCCTGGAGAAAGCCAGGGAATCGGACATCGTAGACGCCTACGTGGAGTGGGAAGAGAAGGGGTACCTGGATACCTCCTGAATGCCGAAGGCCGGAGCTGATGAGAATATCCATGAGCAGTCGGATATCCATGAGCATTCGGTAGGCGAGGAGCAACCGGAAGGTGAAGGCGGGCCTCAAACTGCTGGAGAAGGTGCTGCGGCTTCATCTGGAGAAGCCGGTGGAATGCCCGCTGAGGGGGGAAGCGCGGCTCCTTAAGATTTTTGCTTTGCTCTTCTTTCTTTTGTAAACCCGCTGGAACGGTTTTTGTTTGTATTACTCCTTGGATATAAATACATTTGCACTGGTGGAACCGGTGGAGATTTTCTCAAAATAGTTGGCATACATCTCATGATGTTACAGCGGTTGAACCGATGATATGCCAAACTAACCGCTTGGAGGTTTGGGTGTGCCTACCAGCCCTGGCCCTGCTCCCGGTCGGGATCTGCTATGTTTTTTTCTTTATACCGCTGGAGCTGGCCGTTGCTAATCAGGCCCTCCACCGCTGTCTTGAGAGCGAAGCACTTGTTCGTCCGATGAGTAGCTTCATCGTGATAGGAGCAGTATTTGCCCGTTTGCTCCGGGATAAGCTTCCCCTTTGGGTACTTTCTCCTGGGCGGTGGGGGAATGATGTTCCCGTTCTCGTGTAAGATGTCCTCGTATGAAGAGGTTAGGGTGGTGAAGACCTTTTGACGTTCTGCTGGCATGATTGCCAGGGGGCGTTCTTGCCAGTACTGCGCTGGCTCGTGCACGCCTCTGCTGCCGTTGCCCCCAATTTCTGCTGGGTCGGCTCGGTCGGGTACCCCGGTTCTCGCTCCGCTGGCTGGCCTTGTCTTCCTGGCCGGGAGGGGGGTGCTCCTCCCGGGGGTGGTCCTCCTGCTGCTCGTCCCGCTTTCTTTTCAGCAGGTGCTGCCCGTACGTTTCATGGTCGGCCTGAGCGTGCCTGATGGCCATCGCCATTAGCTCGTCATACCCCTGCGGGAGTTCCACCCGTACGGCGTAGGAAAATTTTCCTGGCCTGAGCCCTTGTTTGAACGTCATCTAGGCGATACCCTTGTCGAGGTTCCGAAACCCGGCCGTCACCGTCTGCCAGCGGTTGACAAACGTCCTCAGCTCCTCGCCAGGTGCCTGTATGCAGTTGAAGAGGATGGTCGATGTCCGGGCTCCCTCTACCCGGAGGATGAAGCGGCCTACTAACCGGTCGGCCAGCTACTCGAATGCCTCGATGGAGTTTGCCGGAAGCTCATAGAACCAGCTGAGCGCCTCTCCAGACAGGGTTTCCTGGAAAATGTTACAGCATACTGCATCGGAATAGCCCTTGGCGCACGTCTGGGACCGAAAACTGTCCAGATGCTGGTACGGGCAGCCGGATCCTGAGTACGTGAGGTTCAGGGATTTCTGGTTACCAGACCTCCCTGATTCCAGAACCCGGTGCGAGAAAGGGCCCATGCGCTCGTTGAATCGCGCGCCTTCCATCGGCTGCGCCGCCCTTCTCTCGCTGGCCTCCATTTGGGCCTTCAGATCTGACACAGTATCGGTGAGTATCTGCAATGCCCGTGCAGTCGGGGTCATGACTTCATCCTCGAATGAAGCGTGTGGTTGCCGGGGTGTCGGCGTGTTCTTTGGTGGGACCGTGCCGGCCGGGGACTCTGCTCGCTCGGGGTCGCTGGGCCTTCCGCCCGATGACTGTCCAGCTTCAAACTGCTGAGATCGGCCTGGCGTAGGTGCATGTGCCCTGGTCATAGCATCGTTACGCTGCTGTCCTCTCTCCAGGGTGGTTACCAGGGCAGCGTTCACTGCCTTCATTTCCTCATACCAGGCATTGGATTTTGCTCTATCCCGGTCGCCCTCCTCGCGCCGGCGACCGACTTCCGCTGCCATCGCCCGTATCTCCCCCGCCATATCGTGCCGGTCGGGGTTGTACGTGGTGTCCCGGTCACTGCCACCGAGTGGGCTCTCCTCCCTGTCGCTCGGATCGTCCGAGAACGTCAGCGAAAAGCCCCGGTGCGCTGGCTGGTCGTCCTTCGCCGGGCCTTTCCCGCGTGAGCTATCATGGTATGGCCTCACTCTTCGATGTGGGACTGGTTTCCTTCTGTTTGCACACCAAAGGGCAGCTCTTGTCACCTCTTTGGCAGGCTGGCGCCCCCAGTCCCCAGGCCCCTGGTCGTAAGGTAGACTGCTGGACCCCGGGTCCGGGTGCTGACGATCCGGTCCCGGGCCCTGGGCCGGCCCCGGGGACACTGGCTGCGGGTCTCTGGGCCTGTTGTAGCCCCTCTGTGGCTACTGTCAACACCCCTCAACTATGTTGCATGGACACGGCAAAACCCGCCGAATCGGAGTGTCCGACACGGCCTGACACAGCGACACAACACGACACGTACAAATACGGTGTCGGGCACGCCATCTGGCGTATCGGCCGATATTGACTTTTTAGACGGCAAGGGCGACGGCGAAAGCAAGGGCGAGGTGAGGATGAGGGCTAGGGCGAGGGCGAGGCGAGGCTACAGCAAGGCAGAGGGTTGGGCGAGGGCTGGGCGAGGCGACGGCGAGGGCTGAGGCTGTTGGGTGAGGCGACGGCTGGGCGAGGCGGCTGCCTCAGTTTTAGGTTTTTGTCGAGCCTCAGTTTTTGGTTTTTGTCAAGAGAGAGAGAGAGAGGGGCTTTAGGGTTTAGTTTTTTTTTAATTAATAATTGACCAATCAACAACTGACACATGGCAACATAAAGTCATTATTGATTGAATTTACAACTTATAGTAATATTATTAATTTATTTTATGTATTAAAAATATATAAATTATTATTTATTTGCCGTGTCCAAGCCGTGTCGAATAATCGATTTTTGAGATTTGCCGTGTCGCCTTGTCGAGCCGTGTCGAGCCGCCGTGTCCGTGTCCGTGTCCATGCAACGTAGCCCCTCAACTACTGCTTAATAATCTTGTTTTGTATGTCCTTTGATATGGGTTAAGGTTTGTCTACCACGACCACTATCCTTAAGATTAATTAGATGTAGCTAGTTGTGCGTCCCTTTAGATAAATGAACAAAATCTATACAACGTTTTGACTTCTACTCTCAGCCTTAAGATACTACACCGCTTGACTTCTATACCTGACTCACAAAAATTCAACTGCAGAGACAAGCCTCTATTTCTAATCACCACCACTCCTTACCCACAAAACAAAAAAGCAATCAACTAACCAGTCGACCATTCCTCAATTTAAAGAACAAAGAGCTAGCTCATTATATTTACATTGCAACATGAGTTTAGATTTCATGACCAAAAATAAGAGATGCAAATCAATCAATTGAGCAAAACAAAGTGAACAATGTCATCATCAGAGCTCCACCAAATTCATCATACAAAAAATTGAGTTTCAAAAGAAATTAATGAGGAATGGGAGCTCCAACAAATTCATCATACCAAATTCACCAAATTCATCAACAAAGTCATCAACAGAGAACATACCCGAAGAGAGAGATTCTGCGGTTTGGGAGAGGGAGAGGGAGAGGTCACCTTCAACTTGACGAGCTGTTCGATTCAACAAAGTGATCTCCTTGGAGAGCAAGTTCAGGAATCCTATTCAAGCAACCAAATCTTAGAAAATGATTTACACATAGCTCTGCTCACCTATACAAATCTTATAAAATGATTTTCACATCGGAGGAGGAGGCTGACCTGCTGAAGAGAGAAGAGGGGCGGTCACTGAGCGGGGGCGGAGGCTGGCGGGGTATGGCGGGGACGAAGGAGGAGGCTGGGGCTAGCTGGCAGCGGCGGAGGCGGGAGACGGTGGGTGGGTGGAAGAGGGAGGAACAAACCTTAATCTTTATAAATTAGGCATTGCAAGGACCGATCGAGATTGTGAATGTATATATATATATGTCTCCTAAGATATTCACCTAGACGACGAAAGTATACACTTCGCCTCTAAGCTCTTAACCTAGACGACGAAAAAAATAATTCGTCGCCTAAATACTTATACTTAGGCGACGAAAAATTTATTCGTCTCCTAAGATAATTTCGAATTTTGACAAAATTTATTGGCGGAAAATGAAGCCGCCAATTTGAAAAATTATTTTTACTTAGACGACGAAAGCTAAATTTTCATCGGAAAATGTCTACTTAGTCGACGAAATAATTATTTCGTCGACTAAGTAAACACTTAGGAGAGGAAAATTTAGTTTTCGTCGTCTAAGTAAAAATAATTTCTTTTTTGAAAAATCAATTGGCAGCTTAATTTTAATGTGTTAAAAATTTTACGACGAGTTCATAGGTGCATTTGGTCGACTCGGACCCCAAATATATATATATTAATTAATTCAAAAAAAAAATTAATAAAGTAACAATAATAATAGTGTACTTGTTATTAAATCGAAGGTCGAAGTAAGTACATACGTACACACCATTTCATAATTGTAATTATACATCGCAAACAAATTTATTGAATTTAAAAACACATAATTTAAATCATTATGGTTCTCGATCATAATCCTTATCATCTGTATCCTTTGAATCTTCAATCATATTAATGAAGTCATCATTAGAATCGTTATCGTCGTTTGATTCCGGAGTATCATCCTCGTCATTAATGAAGTCGTCATTGACTCTGTTTTGAGATGTATATGCATTTGGGACTGCAATGAATTCATCAAAAGTGACAAAATATTTGGTTCTTGAGGAGTTTGAGGGGTTTTGGACGCCTCGATATCTTCCAACTGCCGCCCATAAGCTAGGCATGTGTTTGACATGCACTTAAGGGGGTAGTCCATCAGTCTCATCAGTTATGATGTCCCAGGGAGTGTATCGAAAGTGGGACACGTGCCGCTCGGGGACGGTCAAAAATGGGTGTTCTGGATCCGTTTGTGTTTGATTTGCACTTGGGATACCAGATGTGCGTATATAAGGGCCTCCCCTGGCATTCATTCTTTTTTTTTTTTTTTTTTGGGGTCTCTATCTTGTGTTGGTGCACTTTGTTGGGGTACCCTTCTGCCCTTATGCCCTTGGGCTAAGATTACTGGGATGGGGAGGGTGCGGCTAGGTTAGGTAGTGACCGCTGAAGGTGGCCGTGTTTACGTTGTTGACCGTCGTCGGGTTGTATTTGTCTTCCCCTAGGTTTGAATGAGTTCTAGAAGTTCGAGTGAGACTCCTAAGGTACCAGTGGGCTGACTAGTGGAGTGCGACTAGGGGACGGAGGATTGGCTTGCCTCACGACTCCCCGGGTTAGAGGCAATCTCTGCTGGTGAGGCGTCGCCGTCTGGGTCTTCAGACCATGCTGATATCCCCCATGGCGTGACTGTAGCCAGTACCCAGGTGACAGGCCACGTGCTTGTAGATGGGGAGTGGACTATTGTCTGTGATGAACCGGAGGGTACCATGACAACTGCAGAGATTGCCACGTTCCGGGAGCGATGGAAAATTCCCGATGAGGTAGAATTGCGCCCGCTTGGTCTCGGGGAGTTTGCCTGCAATCCAGAGGAGGGCTGGGTTGTCGTTCATGAAGACCAGTTTAGGCACGGCTTTTTCCTCCTGCTGCCCTATTTTGTGCAGTATCTACTAAGTGCTTTGCTGATATCTCCGGCGCGACTTCCCGGGAACCAATGGAGGCAGCTACTGAGCCTCGGCTGCCTGTATGAACTGTGCGATATGAGCTGCCCCACGGTGAGTTACATTTGTTGTCATACTCAAAGAAGAGCAAGTCTCGGGGGTGTGTTACATTTGCCGCCCGGGATTTCAAACTGATTATCACGCATCTGCCCTCCTGGTTAGCGAAAGACTAGAGGAAGATGGTGGTGATGGCTGGAGGGAGATGGCAGAAGAGGCTCTGATCTCATTGGGTCCCTGGAGCTTTTCAACCGATCGGGGACCAGTCGTACGTCCTATCCGAGATGGAGCGGGATAGAATTGTGCGGATTTTTGGTTGCTGGTCCGAGCTGGAGCGTAGTTCGTATAACTTCATCCGGTGGGAAGTGTTGGAACGATGCGGTCTAGGGAGGGAACCCGGTGGGTGTGGGCATATCTGACTGATTGTTTCCAGGTTTTATATTTTAGAAGCCTCGTCTAATCCTTGTTTTGTTGGTCCGCAGGTGCACCTTCCCGGGAGGTCATCAAACTTCGCGAGACAATTTCTATGGAGAGTGAGGATCTCGTCAACAATCTGCAGGGATAGGTGAGGCTGCGGCACGGTTCTCAATTAATCGGGAGACCGGAGAGCGAACCATCCACGAAGAGCCCGTGGTCCTGGACATTGCTAACAGGGACTACACTGTTGTGCATGCCAAGGGTCCTGCCATGGGCCCTGGAAAGGGGAAGGGCACCGGAGGGCCGCCCAAGGTCTCAGGTGGAGTCGGCAGGGTCCCCCTTCGGGTGGCACCCATGCTAGTGGTTAGCAGGGCCGGGGCTGTCGCTGGTGATTCAGCCCGATCTTCCCCCCTTCGTGTAGATCAGAGTGAAAAAAGCACCCGGGCCCGGGACCTGTCTCCCGCCGCCCTCGTGACGTTTGCCGGTCAATCGGCTAGAGAGAACCTGGCCAAGAGGCTGAAGCTGACGAGCGCTGCCAGTACCGCCCGGGGTACAGATGGTGCGAGCGATAGCTCCGCCGGTCCAGAGGAGGGTGTACCGGAGCAGGGGAGCATTCCTGCTGCGGCATTAGATCCCGTTGACCCGTTCATCCGGAGGTTGCTTGCGGACTTGAAGGTCATGCGGGCTAGGGAAAGAAAGGGCACCAGGGAGCCGTCCAAAGGCATCCCGGCAAGAGAACCAAAAGATGGTCCTCCGGGTAAGAAAAGCTACTGATCCTCTGTTGTTTTGATATGTTGGTACTTTTATTTCATTGTTTCTGATCAGTACTTGGCATCCTGTAGCTGTTGTACAACTTGTACCAGCCGGATGCAAGTGATGAGCTGCCGGAGTTGAAGAAGCAGGTGGCAGCGCTGACCAGTGCCCGGGATGCCCTGGAGGCAGAGAGGGCCAAACTTCAGCGGGAGAAAGCCCGGTTGGGGGATAGGGCCAGGAGGTAAGTGGCCAAGTTGGAAGGCCAAGTTCGAAGCTTCGAAGAGGAGAAGAAGCAACTGGAGGAGAAGAAGGCCGAGCTCGAGGCCAAGGTGGAGGAGCTTCAACAAGAAGCTGCGGCGGCGAGCAACTCAACTGGCAGGGCGGCGAGTGAGGATGACCCGGAGCTGTTCGAGCGGGTTGTTAAGAAATATCACGATAACTCCACTTTCGTAAATTGAAGTATTTAGAGTGTGAATATATCAATCCTAAACCCCGAACCCTAAACCTTAAACCCTAAACTCTAAACTCTAAACCAAAGCCCTATACCCTAACCATTCACACAACGCAAATAAACACTAGTATTATAACAAGGACGTAACCAGGATCAGAAAATGGGTTGGGCTAATCTTAGCTCGACCAAAAATTTGCGCACTTGTGAATATTCATTTGAGGTTTTGAACCCGGTAGGAGGTTCATCCTCACGCCTTCATTTAAAATACATATGAGGGGGACATAAAACCAAGAACCTCATAAACTAAAACTTACAAGCAAAATAAATTGGAAGAAAACAAGAAATTCTAACTAAATCGTACCCTTCGAGGCCCACTTTTTTCAAACTCATCAATTACAGAATCATTATCAATATCATTGGCAAAATCCTTCTCAATGTAAAGAACCATCAAATCATCAAGAAACTCATCTTCCATCTTATTCCGAAGGTTGTTCTTTATAATGTTCATAGAAGAAAAAGCTCTCTCTGTGGTGGCTGTAGAAACTGGCAGAGTCAACACAAGACAAATCAACCTGAAAATCATAGGAAAGAATGCCGACTTTCTCGATTCAACTAACCGACGACACAAAACAGAAAGAGAAGCTGTTTTGGCAAATCTTGGATCCCTCTGAATATCTGCTAGAAAATACCCACACTCCATATTTAGATAAAGCAAATCAGATGGTGTAAAGTCTGCAGGGTAATACTTCAAAGCAAGTGTGTAAACATCTTCAGATTTAAATGCAGCAAAATCATCTTGAGGATCAAATGTAGCACTAAGAACAAGAAGCTCCAATGATCCATCAGGAAATCTTCTATCCAATTCTTCTAACTAGAAGTCTATTACAGACTTAAGCATATACACCCGATAATAATGCTCATTTGTAATTCCCTGGTCACAAGCCCTTATACCTTTCTTGTAAGGAGCAGACATATCAGGCATAATAATATCATGCTTGGAGCAAAATGACACTACCTTTATAATCAAGTTATCCCAACCACCATCTCTCATATCCTGAAGCTTTGATTTTGTAATTGAAAGAAAGTTTAGAGCATTCAAAATGTCTATGGCCTTCTTTTGTAATGACTGACAAAGAAAATCAGTAATCATCATCACATCATTCATCAAGAGCAAGTTAAACACAAAATCAAAACGCTTCATAGCCTTACAAGCACTCTTTGCTTCTCCTTGTACCTTAGAAGTTCCATTAGAAACCAAATCTGCAAGAGTAGTTGTTGTAGCTCCATATAGTTTAATCAAACTAGATATAGAGCGAAGATGTGAACCCCAACGAGTAGCCCCTGCTCGTGACAAAGTGGAAGCCTGATTAGCCCCTTTACCTGTCTCAAGCTCGCCAGCAGCCACTAAATCTTCAATTTCTGCCTCTCTAATAACTCTTAAAGCTGAATGGCGTTTTGCAGAAGAATCAACAAAATTCACAATAAAATTTAGAGTAGAGAAGAATTCCCATATGTCATGTACTCCTTTAGCTGCAGCAATCAATGTCAATTGTAAGCGATGAGCAAAGCAATGCACATAATAAGCATATGGACACTCTTCACGAAACAAAGCTTGTAAACCATTGTATTCACCCCGCATGTTACTAGCACCATCATATCATTGACCACGCATATTCTGTACTAGAAGATTGTTCTGAGCAAGGACATTCGATATCTCATTTTTCAAAGTTTGAGAACAAGTGTCTGCAACACTCATAACTTTGAAAAATCTTTCTCTAACAAACCCATGACAATCAACAAATCGAAGTATAATAGCCATTTGCTCCCTATTAGATGCATCAACCGCTTCATCAACAAGGATACAAAATTTTGATGATCCAACTTCATCACGAATCTTGGTTCTAACTTTGTTTCCAAGAATGTTTGCAATTTGTCTTTGAATTATTGGAGAAGTATACTTAGCATTTGCAGGAGCATTATCTAAGACTTTCTGAACTTCTATATTCATCCTCCCAAAAGACTTTTGAACTGCAATAAAGTTTCCACCATTAGATGAATTTGTCGACTCATCATTCCCTCTAAAAGCACATCCTTGGTTAGCTAACAACCTCACACTCTCTATAGTAGTAATAAGCCGAAGCCGATGATTTGCTATTTCTTGTGATGATTGTGTGCTAATGGCTCTTTCGATATGCTTAGATGGGTTTCTTAGAGTCTCCCACTTATGCATGGCATCATTATGTGGTGAATTTAAGCCACCTATATGACCAACCATACCAGATTGCTTCGACATAACATTCTTCCAACCCTGAAAGCCACACTCAGTGAATGCTGGATGATGGGATGGATATCTATCAAACAAGAAACATGGGAAGCAATATGTTTTATCCTTCTCTATAGAGTACTCAAGCCAAGGCCAATCCTTAAACCATCTGTAGTTAAATTTTCGACCTTGACCTCCATCAGAAGTAGTGGGATAACTGCTTAACTTAGGTTGATAAGGTCCTAAAACCACATAAGCTCTGCGAATATTATCCTGATCATTCAAAGAGTATAGGCCTATCGGATTCCTTATTCCTGGATCACGCTCAAGAGATGTAATATCAAATGTCTCAACTCTCTCAGTTCTTTCATTATGACACTCTTCTATTACTGGTATAGATGGGGACGAATCTAAAGGCACATCATTCACAGAATTCTCAGTCACATGTTTACTACCACTTTTGCTCACACTACAACTTCCACTACCACTTGGAGGAGGCTCACTTGCGAACCATGAAAGAATATTTTTATATCGCTTGGGCTTTCGGTGATCCGTCATTATATTCAAAACCTATATATGTATCATTATTAGAATTATGTATATAAATTAAAGCATAGAATTTTGATTATAGACATTATGCATATTAGAAGAAAAAACAAAGACTTTATGTGAACAGACAAAGACTTCATAACAGACAAAGACAACATAATTCACTCACAGAAATCCTGAACAATCAGTAAGACCAATTGTGAGTGACTTAGCACTACCAGAAAAAAGGCTTTTCCCGACGAAATAAAAAAAAACGGCCGACGAAATAAAATTTTCGTTGGCTATTCCCAAGAATGGCCGACGAATTTTTTTTTCGTCGGTAAAAAAAAACTTCGTTGGCTATTCCCCTAGAATGGCCGACGATTTGAATTTTCGTCGGCCTTTCTCTGAAACTTTAGCCGACGAAAATTTTTGGAAGTATGGCCGACGAGTACTAGGTTTGATTTCGTCGGCTATGATTAAAAGAAAAAAACAAAAACAGACCACCTTCCATTTTCTATCACGTACTATCGACAAACCATTGCTTCATCCTTCAAATACAAATATGTCATCAAATAAGATATGACCGAAATAATGAAATACGTCTACGGTTGAAAAATGACAAGATTCCGACAAAATCTGTGTCCCGAATGTTGCGGTTAACTGTTTTTTACTTCCGTTTTCCTATGGGTAGCCTGACGGTCGGTAAATATTTTGAGGAAAATTTTTATACGATTAGTTGCGTCTCATCGATTTGAAACTATTATCTGTTGAAGGTCAGGCCAAAAAACGTCATTTAGACAGGCCAATTACCATTTCTAAGCGTTTAAAGGGTTGACTCACCCGGTTGACCGTCCCGATCGAGCCTTTAACGTTGTCAGATGTAGTTGGATTTTTTTTCATACATGTATTTAATCTTAACGGTGATATCTGACGGTTGGAATAGATTTTCCAAACTTTTAGATTCAAAATCGGAACATATGCACTAATGTTCCTTAACTTCTTTACTAAGTGTTTAAGTGAATGTATAGTTTCAAATAGTTACTATACGTACACTCTTCAAATGCAAATATGTCGTCAGATAAGATATGACCGAAATAATGAAATACGTCTACGGTTGAAAAATGACAAGATTCCGATAAAATCCGTGTGCTGAAATAATGAAATAAGTCAAAACCCGGTTTACTGTAGATTTGGCGTCCGGCGTCCGAATGATGATTGTGATACCATTCCGGAAAGGGAACGACGCCAGGAATCAAACTCGTAGCTTTGCTACGATGTGTGGGCTTTTTCAGGCTTCCGAGTTCGTTTAGGGCCTCAAAACGGCAGTTTAGTATGTTTTCATAGAATAGCCGACGAAACATTGTATTTCGTCGGCTATTCTCTAAGTATAGCCGACGAAACATTGTATTTCGTCGGCTAAACTCTTGATCCGCGCCTTTTTATTGTCCGCCGTTGGATGGCTCAGATCTGACGGCTGTTGATCTTCCAAAGTATAGCCGACGAAATCTTTTAAATCGTCGGCTATTCTTTAAGTATAGCCGACGAAATATATTAATTTCGTCGGCTATTCTCCTTCTAAATCTTTTAAATCGCTTCCTCCCACCTTTTTTCTCTCCTCCTTCCCCCCCCCTCCTCCGGCCTCCTCCTTCCTCTCCTCCTCCTCCGGCCTCCTCCTCCTCCTTCCCCTCCTCCTCCTCCTCCTCCTCCTTCTCCTCCTCCTCCGGCCTCCTCCTTCTCCTCCTCCTCCTCCTCCTCCTCCTCCTCCTCCGGCCTCCTCCTCCTCCTCCTCCTTCCCCTCCTCCTCATCCTCCTCCTCCTCCTCCGGCCTCCTCCTCCTTCCCCTCCTCCTCATCCTCCTCCTCCTCCTCCTCCTCCTCCTCCTTCTCCTCCTCCTCCGGCCTCCTCCTTCCCCTCCTCCTCCTCCTCCTCCTCCTCCGGCCTCCTCCTCCTCCTCCTCCTTCCCCTCCTCCTCATCCTCCTCCTCCTCCTCCTCCTCCGGCCTCCTCCTCCTCCAGCCTCCTCCTTCCCGGCCTCCTCCTCCTCCTCCTCCTCCGGCCTCCTCCTTCCCCTCCTCCTCCTCCTTCCCCTCCTCCATCCAAAGCATAATTTTTTTTTTCCCTAAAATTGAAGAATAGCCGACGAATTTTACCAATTTTCGTCGGCTATAAGTTGTATAGCCGACGAAAATTCTAGTATTTCGTCGGCTATAACTAATTAATGCCTATTAAAATATTAATATATTTCGAGGAAATAGCCGACGAAAGTTTAATAAATCGTCGGCTATAGTTAAAACACAATAGCCGACGAATTTCGTTGGCTATAGTTACTGAATTTCGTCGGCCATACTCGAAAATACCCGACGAAATTCGTCGGCAATTTCTCCCAGGTTTGGCCGACGAAAAATATTTTCGTCGGTAAATTCGTCGGCCATACTCTACTATAGCTGACGAATTTGATTTTTTCGTCGGCCATTGTATTACCGACGGGGTTTTCCCTACGACTTATAGCCGACGAAAATTTCGTCGGTAGAGGGTATAGCCGACGAAAAATTGGCATAGCCGACGAAATTTTTTTCGTCGGCTATTCTCCCATATCTGGTAGTGTAGGTCTCCATTTGTAGAAGCACAATCAAAGAAAGAAGGGCATTCAGGTATAAATATTCTATTAGACACAAAATCAGCACAATCACTGTAAAACCCATCAACAACCATATTTGTAGTGCAGACTATTCTTTCTTTTTTCTGTTTTACTATAAGCAATGTAACAGCTATCAGATTCAAATATGTTCTTAGATATCACACCTGCGAAGAGATGCAAGATACTCTTCCCTTGACACATTCTGCATCTCTTCGAGATCTCTTGTGTAATCAGTAACCTGCAGTGATTTAAAAAAAAATGCAATTGGGACATGATAAATTTAACTATAAGAATTTTTTTTTAGAAAAGTCTTCAGATGTGGCCACAAATATTTAAAGATGTCATGCATTTCGAAATCTAGAGAAAGAATGAAACTGAGGCCTTGATTTAAGAAACACACAAGTGGACTCACTTTCCAGAGAATAAATGATCCTCAATACAAAGGGAAGAAAAGACGAGGTGCTAGGACATGGATATGCTTCCATGTGAAACAAAAACAATGCAACAAATCTCACAGGGAAATTAATCAGAGTGCCGGGGCCCCAATATTTCAAGGCAGCAAGATCATAAGCTCTAGTTGCAGCCTCTTCATCATCATACGCCCCTGCAGATTACATATGTCATTCAAGGATCAATTCGATAATCCACAATAAAAGCAAGTTCCTGATGGTATATTCTAGAAAATTGAAGCCACCAACTTACCCAAGTAAACTGGAATATTGAATTGCACGCCAACCGGTTCCATGCAGGGCAGTAATTTAAACATAGTTAGCAACTACAAATGTATACACAGATCCAGGGCAGTAATTTAAACATAGTTAGCAACTACAGATGTATACACAGATCCAGAGACAGACACAAAAAGAGCATGTAAATAAACATATATTGCAAAGAGAGAGAGACCTTGCTTTCCCTTCTTATTCTGGTTCTGGTTCCATGTACTTTTATCCCATAGATGAGCTTCGTAACGACCCGTCCACCTATGCCTGCATTTGCAACAACAACAAAAATCAATCATTTCAGGAAATGTTCTAATTTGCCTACAATCAAAAGCTCTACTTTGCTTCGTTTCCTTAAACAAGTAATGAAATGTTCTTCATCTTCTGACTAATTAGCAAAAACCGGTCATATTTTCATCTCATTAAAACAAAAAAACAAAAAAACACTAATTCAGGCTCATATATATCGTCATTAACCTAACAGCAACTTCAATTCCAATTACTCTAAAGTTCATGTACCAACTATACGCAGTGTTTTTCATTTTCTAACTAAATCAGATACCACATATCCTCGGCTTGAAAACATAACAATCCAATTGACTCATAGATTTTGCCAGGAAGCCAGATGGTGGTAAAGGTTAAACTGTGAATTCACCGAATCTGATGAAATGGATATGACAGTTAAGTGTGTAAACAGAATAAGACTCATGCTTTCAGTTTTTAACCAGTCAAAGCCATAAACTCGATCACTTATTAAACAAGAAAAAGGTGAATTCATATAGAGAAACATATGGTTTTGAAGCTGATTTCATTTATAAAACACATAGATAATGCAGAAAAGCTAAACGCATCCATACACAAATCACATAGACAGGAAAAGAATGACATGGTCTTTCATATTTTCATGAACTTTCTGCTCAATCAAAACCAAACCAATGTAATTGCAAAACAAAAGCTAAGACCGAGCCAAAGACAATTCCAAAGACAACACAAATGCCTCAAAGATCGAACATTTCTAAACAAAAAGAACCCAAAAACGTAAGTTTTGATTCAAGAACATCAAAAACACACCCCAATCTGTTCAGAGAAGAAAGATGAGAGCTGTACCTGAGAATGAGAGCTGTGGTGTAAGAATCCCAAGATGGTGAATGATAGATGAGTGAATTGAGTTGGGGAGAAGAGGGGAGGGGACCGAAGAGTGAATTGAGTTGTTGATTAATCGATTTTGAAAGAGGAGGAGTGGAGGACTGGAGGAGGCGTCCGATTATCGGAAATGCGTTTTTTTTTTTTTTTTAGGTTTAGGCTGAATATATGTACCTTGGGCTTATTTCAGCATTTTCTGGGTTGGGCTGCAGCCCAACCAGCCACTGAAGTGCATCCGTCCCTGTTCACACAAGTGATAAGTACCATTGTGGGAACATTTGCTCAGTTTGATAGTGAGGTTTACAAGTACATCAACGATCAGTCGCCAACATGTATGACTATGATCATCGATATGAACCCTCGAACTTCAGAGTTAAAGTGCTACTATTATCACTTACTCAAAGACATATGGGTTTAGACACTACAAATGATGGTGGGTTTCAAATGATATCTTGCAAAAGTGCCAAGGTTTTCATGCAAAAACTTGATGACAAGTTTTGCAAAAAGAGATGGATTGTTATGATTTTAGTCATCTAGTCATGTGCTGCTCACGTAACATGACGATAGAGTCTATATATTCTCTCATGTATCCTCTTTTTAATCTATCAAAGAATACTTGCAGTTTAATTTCATTTCTTTCATTCATTTTAGCTTGTAGTTCTTTAGGTTAGGGGTAAAATCCTAACAGATTTGAGGTGATTTAGCATACTTGAGCCCTTCGTTATAATTCAATACCATTACAATCGGCCCTCACATTGGGCTTCACTGAGGAAATTGAGTCCTCGTGCTCATTCAGTCTCAGTTTAGGGGTCATCGTGGCATTATGCCTATTTTTAAACTTCCACAACTTTCTTTTAGGCCGCATAATATCCACTTCCAAAAAGTACAAGTATGCAAAACTAAATTTGAATTCCACAAGCGACATTAACAACATCAAAGAATACCAGCTTTCATAGATTAAAAAATAAACAAACAAACTAAGTTATTGCATGTGGTTTAGGATAAGAAAACTGAGCTTAAAATCGCTTAAAATCAACATGAGGAAAACTAATTCCTGCCTTCACAAACCTTGAGACAAAATATCACATGTAACCATGCAATCTTGTTTGAAACTACTCCGATGAAAAGGGTTCACTGCTGAATCAGTCGTACAAAGTTTCACTAACTTACAAGATTATAGTTGTCGACATAAATGCCATAAAAAATGAAAATTCTTTATCTAAACCTGAAGACTAATTGTATCACCCAAAAAACCAGTACCTCATCCAAGGATTGTGTGTATTACACTGTCCTCAACCTTAGTTGAACATATTTGGGAGAGGCCTCACTGCCATGAATGCGTCCACCATCTGAAAAGAAAACATTATGCAAGTCTTCTAACTTATATGTTTCATTTAAGTTTCAAGCTGTTATAATCAACAAGATGCAAGCCATGTAATATATATATATATATATATCATTTCAGTTTCAAGCTGTTATAATCAACAGCATTTCACAACCATTTCAACGTGCCCAGAAAAGAAAGAAGGTCAGATGCTCCATTACTTGCACAGCAAATGATGCAGTGAGTTGGAAATCAGACACGCTATAATTCACAACAAAGTTGATGTAGGTGCTAATGCATAGGAACGTCACACAATGAGAATGTCCTGGAATGTCTACCGCTTGAAATTACTTATCTTTGAACGTAAGTGCTAATAAGTAATTGGTTAATTACTTTTTCCTATTTCCCAAGTCATAACTATAACTACGGGATTGGTGAATCATTCAAATATCATCAACATTCTGGAAACTGTTGACAGGAGGATAGTTAATTACCTCATCAGTGACAGCAGCTCTAGCCCTACGATGTCTCTCCACAATTTCTGTCAAAACTTGAATGATTCTCTGCTTCACTTCCCCTGTCAACATTCGACCTGCACCATACTCCTAATGGCACTCAAAGCAAAGGCAAAGGTTAGTAAAATGAACGTGCAGGATGCCAAGGTTACATACAAAATCCTTGCAGTAACAAAAACATTTTGAAAATGAATCAGGTTCATGAAGGACAGCTATCTCACCTTTCCTATATGATCAAGCTCGATGTCATCATCCAGAAAAAATTTCAGATATTTATATGGTATGTCCACCTGATTAATATCCGTACAACAAAAACATTTCTCAATTAGTCTGCATTAACAACTAATAGATGATATGAACTAAATAAGCAACAAATATCAATCTCATAACAATAACAACGACAAAGTCTATTCATAGCGTTCAAGGCAATCACAATACCTCAAGATCCGCTCCCAATTCTCTGTGCTTCTCTATTGTATCTCGTCCCCCAGAAAAAGCAAACTTGTTTATCTGCAGACATCCACACAGATTTCTTAGCAGATATATCATGTGAAAAACTTAAGAAAAAGCATATATGCATGCACATTAATTATCTAATATTGAAGAGCTTTGGTCATTTGGATTGTAATCTCACTTAGGGACTCCAATATACATTCAATTTTAACCTGAAGCAAAAGTATGCCAGACACGAACCTAGGGTTTGGCAATGGGGAATCAAAAAAAAAAAAAAAAGAGGTGATTTTGGTTGGGGAAAATGAGGACAAAAATCACAAGACATAGAACATTGTTGAGTATATTATTCCACTTATTAGACATGGATCAATGATAATATTACTATACAATAGTTATACTAAGTTGCAGCTCTGCTCCGATATTGGACATGTACGTTTATTCCAAATAAGAGCATTGGTATTGACAAGTATGCAAACAATCTAAGTAGCCAGCCGCAACAATCAGCATCACTTTTCAACAAAGTGATAAAAAAAAAAAAAAGAGGACAATCTTTCTCGAACTAACAATAATGAACAATTCGCAGAAAACTGAATGAGGAGGCATTTTGACCAGCATATTTTGTCCGTATAATATCGTAAGCACAATCGTTGTATAAAAAAGCCTAACACAACATCACATACAAACCTTGCTCTTAATATCCTTTGCGGAATCGGTCACATAGATGGCAGAATTTGGATCACTAGCCGACATTTTCCCTGTTTCTCCCTAGCAAGCATCCACATTCCATAAATACAATCAGCAATAACTTCATTAGAATTAACCACAAGCCATATGAATCAACATACTTTCAAGTGAATAACATCTAGGACAGAGTAACATACATACGTTAAATGAACAAAACACTTACGACAGAGGACACCATATAAATTATAAAGCATTTTGCAGTGAAATATTGAGGAAGCATCGTAATTATATATATATAAAAAGGAGCTTGCAGAAGGTGTGAGAGAGACTTATGAAGAGTAAGCTCAATACATTAGACACCAAACTGTCTGCCTTTAATCTATACACCTACCCACTATCCTACCATGATTTGGTATACTCATCTTTAACTACCGTAAAAATTACTACGAATACTAAGCAATAACAAATTTTTCTATGTTAATAATGGCCATTATACTTTGTATTCAATAATGATGCATTGTTGTTCATTGTCTGTGAGCAATACATAAACTATCTCCACTATCCACATTAGGATATCAATATAGTTTCCCCTCACCATATTAACTGATCAGAAGTCAGTTGATAAATCTGGAACAAAAGCAGTTCCAGTGAAGTAAAATACATAGTATTTTATTCATATTATCCATCAAAATAAATCTAACAGCCCAAAGAAAAGTAATATCTGAGAATCAGAACATTACCTGGAGGGCAGGGAAGAATAAAGATTCAATTAGAGCAGGCTTGTGATATCCAAGTCGTGGAGCCACATCTCTAGTCATTCGAAAATAAGGATCCTGGACAGATACACAAACAGATGAGGTAAGGTATTAGTATAAATAAAGAAGAATTATCACCCAATAACTCTAATGTAGAAACTGGAAAATTATACTCATAGCCATTATATTCAATCTTCTTCTTTTTTTTTTTTTTTTTTTTTTCTAAGAAGAGACATTATATTTAATCTTTGGCAAAGGAGTCACAATTTAAGGTTAGATTGTTGCCTAAATATCTGTCCAGAAATAGAAGCACTACCCCCAGGCCCCAAAGATCGCATTATCAACATACCATAATATGTTTTTGAAAAAAGAAATATATATATATATATATATATATATTTGCAACATAAAGCTACCATGGGTTTACCATAAGCTTTTATCATGGTCATATCATACATACAAATATAAACTTTGACCATGGTCGTATCATAAGCTCTTATCATGGTTGTATCATACAAATATAAACTTTGAGAATTATCCTTAACTTGTTTACCTGGTCAATCGCGCAGGGGATTAAACAACGCAGATTCTCTTGACCAGAGAACAAATGTGGAAATGAACTTGGAAAAGATGGTACTGCCTGCATTGGCACATGAAAAAAAAAATTGAATCTCTTTATGCCAACAGAACTTTGACATCTATGTTACCGTACACACTGAAAATCATATAATAATATATAGAAACAACAGAGAGGCAATTGCAGAGAAATACATTTTTGGAGCAGACTTGAACTAAGATAAGATTTTATATTCTCTATCTTATCAGATACAAAAGATGTTTACTAGTTAAAGCATTATTGATTGGTAGCAAGTCACGAAGTAAAAACCAAGTAAAAAAACTGCAATGATGTTTCAGTTAAGTATAAACATCTTTTGTATTATTGATTGGTAGCAAGTCAAGAAGTAAAAACCAAGTAAAAAAACTGCAATTATGTTTCAGTTAAGTATAAACACTGATACATCTTCCTTCTCTCATTTCATGGATCTAATCAGAAACATCTCTTAAAAATTTTCATTAATCACATGAGAATAGCTGCAGTCATGTAGCCAGGGATAATTACCTGTACAGGGGGGAAACTAACTTTCCCTATGTGGTCTTCGCCAGTGAAACCAAATATCCCAACAACCTGTACATCAGATTTCAACCTCACACAATGAGTACTTAATTTTGAACAATGAGGTACACAAATATATATATTAGCAGAATAAAAGATAGAGAAGCATAACTCCAAGGGGTCTAATATTGTGATCACCTTATTATACGTGACACACTTCCCAACCTTCACCATGTTCTTGTAGAAGGCACTGTACAGGAAATTATAGACAAAACCAGTAAGCAACTAATGTCACGTGTACATACTGAAAATGTTCATGTGGATCAAACTCGTCAGGTTTGGATGAAAAAAAATAGAGAAGGTTTTGTAGTCATTATTGAAGCTTATCATAAACATGCAGTGTATAAATTATTGCAAAATACTAAAGGTTGTTGACAAAGTAGTTGGCAGAGTGGCCAAGTTTAACTTTACAGTCCTGAAGCTCATCAATTAAACTTATTCACAAGCTGAATATTTTAATGCACACAGCAGTAATATCGTCCTATTCAATAACTAAAGGCTTTTATAGAAATCCCGAACTCAAACCCTCCTAGTTAGAGCAGCCAAGTAAATAACGGCTTGGACAACAAAGTTTACAAAAATTCTGAAAGAATAATCTCAAAACATTTCAACACCGAAGAAATAAGATATCATTTTAAGACTTTCAACTCAACTTTGGGATCTATTGTTTTCACTATATTGTCAAACGTTAAAATATTTGATACTTACCCACCGACATAATCAAAATCACAAAATATAAAAGTTCTAGTCACGTCAAAACCGCAAGCAATGATGTCCTTTGCATTTTCTCTTGCAAGTCTCTGGCTCTCTTCAACACTGAGATTTTTCCACATGCATTTTTCGTCGTCCGTTAGTTGTATAACCAACAGGACCTTAAAGGCATCTTGCAGATATCTGCAAACAAAATCACACAGCGTAGCCCGTTAGTATCAGTTCACCTATAAACCTCCATAAAACATACACTTCACAGCATGCAGGCCACAGAAAAAAAAAAATAGTAATAATAATAATGACACCAAGGATCATAAAATCCGCTAGAGATATTGAAAGATCTTGTACTACTCTTATCGTCCATATCTTAACACCTCCAGCATAAATTGACAATCAAATTATCACACACAGCATATAATCCAATCCTGCTCCATACTACTACTTTCTATTTGCAATGTTGAGCTCTATTAATTTCCAGCAGACAGTTCTAGCTTCCAGGCATAAGCGCCCGTTTAATCCCTATAGAGATGCCGAATTTCATTTTCATCCAAAGCCCCCAATGTGACTCTAACACTAATACGAGATTAATTTTATTTCGATTCCATATTTGACAATCAAATTACCAAAAGAAAACATATCTAACTGTGTAAATATTCCGATTTGATAACAGTGTAATTAAAATCCAAGTAAAGGGCCTTACTTGGTGAACATGAAGGGAATTAGATGCCCCAAATGCAGAGCCTCAGAGGAAGGCCCTCTTCCAGTGTAGAGATAAAACTTGTCTCCTCTCTCATACGCATCCAGAATCTCATTCAAGTCTCTGCAATCAAACACATTCAGCCACCAAAAACCCTAGAAACTTCGAATGTATTGAAAATAAAATAAGTTAATTAAATAAATAAAAGACAGACCGGTGAGCGAAGAAGACATCGCGGCGGAGGAAGACGTGCGGTGGGCGTGAGGTGAGGCGGCGGACGCGGTCGACGAGAGAGGAATCAATCCTCTGACAGCCGAACTGGTCTATGAGCTTATCGTAGTCGATCTTGCCGCCTTCTTTGGCCTCGACCTTCCATGGATTCACATTCTGCTGCTCTTCTTCTTCTCCGCCGTTTTGCTTTATCTCCATTGATGTCAGCTCGGAGGGAGTGAGACTTGGACTTAGGGCTTGACCAACACAAAGTACGTTTTGAAATGGCATATATATAGTTCTGAAACAGCTCACATTTCCCAAGCCCAACCAAACGACACAAATAAGGTGGTGAATAATTTCATCTAGTATGGTAAATTGGCCAAGTACCCAAAGGACACAAAATAGTTTATAAAATTAAAGAAAAGTTCACTTACGGAGCCACTGATTACAAACAAAATACGTTAACTTAATGTCATTACTGTTCTATGACCACTCATTACACAACCACTAAAGCTTCAAGACAGGTTATACAACATGTTCAGCTGCATGGTCTGACCATATGTCAAGAAGACTAATTACTTTCCAAAAAAAAGGAAAGAATAAGAAACATGATCATCAACAGCATTTTTCTGTAGAGTGTAGAGTGTAGAGTCTAAAACATAGTATGACAGCAATAATACACACAAGGAAATCTATCACAACAAATTGAACTCAATACAGAACACCTAATCTCTTTCACACACACACACGAAGAAGAAACTAGAAATATGGAGCAAAGAGAAGTTCTTTAAACTGCCCCAAAAAAGCTAAACACAACACACACAGCCTAGCCTTTATATATGTGGCTGAGCATAACAATTCTGAGCATAATAATTATCATGTTGCCACATTTAATTGACTCAGAAAAATCAAGAACCAAAAACTGCATCCCACAATTTATATATCATATGGCGATGCCTCTGCAAATCTGTTCACTAAGATAATAATAAGAATGTCACTGCAAACTTGTTAGCTATGTCTTGGCTTTATTTAGCCCGAGCTACCTAAGCCTATGATCGCGCCACTTTATAGGGTCACGTCATAAATAATGTGCACATTGCCAACACCCTCTCTCTTGTTGGCTAGAGATAACTAAATATATATATATATATATATATATATATATATATATATATATATAACTTTAGTGCTCTCTCGGCACTAAATTTAGTCTGCAACCCATATCAACCAAACTCACAAATATTACAAGTAACACCACAAATATCAATTCCAAGACAAGAACCTCATAAGCACACCAAAACCTACATTCTGCTCATGTGGTCAAATATCAAACATCATAGATTCACATATATTCAATTTACTGTTATACAACACAAACCATATCACAAAACCGTGAATAGAAATCTAAGTAATCAAAATTAATAGACAAACAGACAAAAAATCAGACATAATATACTCATAAGAATCACTCATAGTAATGTAGGAAACCCGCAGCCTCCCCCCAAAATTTCCAGAACAATTAGTAAGAGAAAACAAATTCAACTATGAAAAGAAGTCACTCACACTTGCAAGGGAAAACATGGATTAAAACATGAACAATTGAGCTAACCCAATCTCATATTATAGAAGACCACCAAATAATTGAAAGGTAGCAAGAGAGAAACATGAAATCTGAAAGTCACTCACAGTTGAACAACATAATTAAGTTTGTAAATTAGAAAAAAAGCTCCCTGTTTTTCACTTCATAAAAAAAGACATGTTTTTAATATGTTTTTTATAAATAGCTCTTTTCAATTTTACTAAATTATAAAAAAAAAGGCTGTTTTTGGTTTTCGAATGGACGATTTTACCCTTTCATATGAAATTTACTTTCCCGTTCTGTTATTTTCCCTCTTTGAGCTCCGTTTTCTTTTTCTTCTTCTCAGTGCCGCCTCTCTCTCTCTCTCTCTCACTGCCTTCGATCTTGAATTCCTCATTGCCTCTTGCCACCGATTTTGCAATTCGTTTATTTTCCTCCGATTTGCAATTCGTTTTTTTTCCGGCGATCTGCAATTCATCAGTTTAATTGCTCATTTTGCGATTCCGATTTGTCTCTCAAGTTTTGCGTCTTCGATTGAGATTTTGATTTTGTCTCTCAAGGTATGTTAATGTTTTGCGTCTGCGATTGGGATTTTGATTTTGATTTCGATTGCCGTCTGTAGTTTCTCAGTGAGTTGCTAATTCTGCGATTTTCGATTTGTCTTTGAAACTTTGCATCTGTTATTCGTCAGTTTTGATCAATTCGTATTGTTTTTGATGTTATAGCTCTTAATGATTAAAACTTGTTATTGTGTATTCAACTGCTTTTTTCTGTCGTGCATTTTTTATTTTTCATAGTTAGTGAGATAGTTACTTTTAGTAAGATATTTACCAAGATGATAGTTAGTAAGATAGTAACTAATTTCATAGTTAGTAATTTAGTTTGTACGATAGTTAGTAAGCTAGTTACTAGGATGATAGTTGCTGTATTTTCTATTTTTCATAGTTTGTACGATAGTTAGTAAGCTAGTTACTAGGATGATAGTTGCTGTATTTTCTATTTTTCATAGTTAGTAAGATAGTTACCAAGTAATAGTTAGTAAGATAGTTACTAAAATGATAGTTACTAGAATAGTTAGTAAAATAGTTAGTAAGATAGTTACTGCGATGATAGGTACTAGAATAGTTAGTAAGATAGTAACAGATATAATTATGCTGCCTCTGATAGTATGATAATTACTGATGTTATTATGATTTTTTCTATAGGTGCAATGGACAGTTTTTATACTGTTAAGCTCGTTTATTCTGGTGAAGGAGAAGCACTTTCGTTTGTTCATAATTGTAGTTTTGTTGATTTTTGTCATAAGATACGTGATCGTTTTTCCGACTTGGAAATATTGGTTTTCAAACTTAAGTACAATGTTTATCCAGATCCTACTGTTTACCGTCTGGAAAATGAGGTTGATCTGAGCATGATGTTTAGAGTTTTGGGACGATATCAATCTGATTTTGTTGATGTGGATGTTCATTATTTGGATGCCATTTCTTCTGTTTCGGAAAGTGCAGTTAGTAATACTATTAGTGAGGAGAGTAGTGTTTTGGTGGAAGAGAATGAATTTTTGGGATGTTATAGGCGTGAGGACCCAAAAATGTATCTTTCTAAATGATGGAAAGATCTTATTCACTCTAAGGGTCAGACGTTTGAGGGTGGGATAAAAGAGTTTAGGTTGAAGTTGCGGATGCATGCTGTGGAGGTTGGTTTTGAGGATTATTTTGATAGAAATACGCCTGAACGTGTTGTTGCTTTCTGCAAGAAAAAACATTCTGAAGGTTGTAATTGGTGTGTGAAGGCATCTTTATGCAGGTATATTTTCATTAGCCGTTGCACATATTTTGTATAGGTAAATTTAATTTTTTTCATGTTGATATCAGCAGTGTTACGCTGCCATGTTGCGGTGCAGCGGCACGCTGCATTGTGTGCTTTATTTTTAATCATGATAGTTACTTGTATAGCTACTTCGATAGTTATTTCTATATTTCTTATTTTTGAACTCACATAAACTTTTATTTTGATAGTTACTTTGGTAGTTACCTGTTTTTTTACTTTGGATAGTTAGTAGTTACTTAGATAGTTACTTCTATATTTTTCAGTTTTGAAGTTACAGGAATTGTTAATCGGATAGTTACATTCAGTAGTTACTTGGATAGTTACTAGTTACTTTGATAGTTACTTATATAGTTACTTTTTTTACTTTGGTAGTTACTATGAAAAAGTATATATGCTGATTGATTTTTGCACCTTTTATTCAGGTATAATGGTTTCTTTGTGATTAATGAATTGGTGAACGAACATGTCGTTGTGTTATCCGGCATCAAAATAGTAAGATGATGTGCAGCAAGATGATTAGGGAGGTTATGCTTGACAAGGTTCGTGAGAATCCCAGTAAGAAAGCTATTGATATACTGCAAGACATAAAGCTAAACTACGGCTTAGATGTCCCCTATCATACTGCTTGGTACGTATGGTAAAGAGCTTGTAAGGGATGCTGTGGTTGGTGTTGATTCTGAGTCTTACCAGAATTTATCATGGTTTTGCCAGCGCACATATGAATGCAACCCATATTCTAGGCTAGCTGTAGAGTACGAATCTGAAACACAAAGGTTCCAGCGTATGTTTGTTACATATTGTGCTTGGTTGAATAGTTTTCAGTCTTGCAAACCAATTCTCTGTATTGATGCTACATTCATCACGAATAAATACAAAGGCATACTTCTTGCTGCTTCGACAAAGGATGAAAATTGTGGTACATCACTTTCTTCATTCTTTTGTTCTTTCCTTTCTTCATTGCTATTGTCTTTCTATTTCATTTACATTACTTCCAGACCAAATAGTTAATTTGATAGATAGTGTTGTAGTTACTTGTATAGTTAAATGAATTTCTCAGCTGATATATTTACTTTGATACATACTAATGGAAATATTTTTATAGTTACAGGAACTTCCAGCACAGATAGTTACTTGGATAGATACTTGGATAGATACTAGTGCAGTTAGTTTTACTTTGATAATTATATATATGAACCTTACATTATTTTTTTTCTTTCTTTTGTTTAGGATTATATCCAGTTGTTTATGCTATTGTTGATTCTGAAAATGAGAGCAACTGGATGTTCTTTCTTAAGATGTTGTCTGAAGAGTTGTCGAGATATTCTACAAGGAAAATTACTTTCATATCTGATCGTAATATTGGTCTTCTAAATGCAGTTCGTGCAGTCTTTCCCAATAGTCCTCATGGATTTTGTTATAGGCATCTTCAGGCTAATCTGAGCAACAAGTTTGCATGCGGTTCTTATCTGAGCAAAAGAATTCCATTGTTGTTTATGAAGTGTGCTTATTCTCGCACTCGTGAATATTTTGAGATTAATTTCGAGAAGTTGAAGCATGAAGGTGGTGAGGTTGTTGATCTGTTTTTTAAGGATCTCCCTTTGGAAACATGGGCTTCTAGATTTTTTAATGGTGAAAGATTTGGGGAAATGACAAATAATTTGGTTGAGTGTTTCAACAATTGGGTGAAGGAGTTGAAGAGCCTTCCCATTATTGAATTTAACGAAGGCATTCGTCTTAAGTCGATGGCTTTAATTGCTTCTCGGAAGGAAGAATCAGGTGGATGGGTTACTGAGCTATGTCTAAAGTTGTAAAAGAAGCTGGTTGACAACTTGGAGTTGGGTAGACACTGGTTAGTCAGTAGATCTGATACATACGTTTATGAAGTTCAGTGCCAAAAGTATTTTGTGACGGTAAACTTGGAAGCATTATATTGTTCATGTGGAGAATGGCAAGCTCACGGATTTCCTTGCTCACATGCGCTTGTCATGATTCAGAAACACGGTTTTAATGTGTACTCATATGTCAATCCAATTTTCAAGGTGCCCCACTTCTCCTAAATTTAACATTATTTAAACAGTTACCTAGGTAGTTAGTAAGATAGTTACTTCAAATTAAATAGTCACATTGACAGATACTAGTGAAGTTACTTGTATAGTTACATAAACCTGACATTATATCCTTTATTTTTCCTTCTTTTTCATTTTTTTTAGATGGATAAATATCGTGAAACTTATTCTTTCTCAATCAACCCGGTTCTTACTATTTCAAAGCCGGTGGATCTAGCTCAGCCTGTATTGTTGGTGCAACCACCTTTAACAAAGAGACCACCTGGAAGGCCAAAATTACAGAGGTACAGAAGTAAAAATGAAGTTAAAAGGATAGTCAAGTGCAGCAGGTGTAATAAATATGCTGGTCACAACAGAACAAACTGTAGAGAAATTATATAGTTCCTTAGATAGTTATTCAGGCAGTTCTAATTTTTTTGAAAGTTACGTTGAAAGTTAAATCGAAATGTACATTGAAAGTTATATTGAAATGTACATTGATTGTTTTTTGGTTTTACGGTTATTGAAAGGTTACTTTTCTTATTTTTGTTCATGTTGATTTCGGCAGCGGTGCAGCAGCACGCTGTTTTTCTATTTTAAGATCTTTGATTTTCGGTCCAACATTTTTTTTCATAGTTACTGATGTAGTTACTAACACAGTTAGTCGTACAGTTACTCAGATGATAGTTAGTAAGATAGTTACGAAAATGATAGTTACTAAAATGATAGTCAGTAACATATTTAGTAAGATAGTTTCGAAGATTATAATAGTTTGATAGTTAGTAAGATAGTCATTAAGATTGTTAGATTGATAGTTAGTGTGATAGTTACTAACACAGTTAGTCGTACAGTTTATCAGATGATAGTTAGTAAGATAGTTATAGTTACTAAAAATATATTTTCTTGGATAGTTAATAACTAAAAGATTTATTTATATAGCTAATATGACTACAAAGATAGTTACTAAAATCTTTAGTTATTAAAATGATAGTTAGTAAGATAGTTAGTAATTAGTTGAAACGATGATAGTTAGTAAAATGATAGTTACTAAAAATATATTTATGAAGATGATAGTTAGTAAGATATTTTTCTAAGATTATAGTTTTTTGGATAGTTAGTAATGTAGTTTGAACGATAGTTACTAAGATATTTTATTAACATAATAATTAGCTTGATAGTTAGTAAGATAGTTAGTAAGATATGAAGTAAAATGACAGTTAGTTTGATAGTTACTATGATAGTTAATGAAAAGGATAAAAACTGTTAAAAAAAAACATAAACATTATGTTGCAATAAAGCATAAACAGTCTAACTGGGCTTGAAACTTCCTAAATTTTCCTAACAATATGTCTAACTCGGCTTCAAACTTCCAAAATTTTCCTAACAATCTGTCAAACTTTATCTCCAACTATGCCGATTGTCCGCAAACCGCTTCAGAATGTGAACCCTAAACATGTCAGCCTCTTTCTTCCCAAACTTCTTTGTGAAATCGCCTTGTGACATTATGACGCTCATGAAGTACATTACATATATTCCACAGTCCACGTTGTTTTGTCAAAATAAATAGATTACCAAAAGTCAAACAGTTATAAATATGATAGTTACTCATATACTTACAAACATAGACTACATAATTGCACATATAGTTACATATATGATAGTTACATATATGATAGTTACTGAGATAGTTAGTAAAATAAATACACAGACAATTTACAAAGTTGATAGTTACTCAGATAGTTACTAACATAGTTCCACAGACAGTTACAAGATAATAGTTACTAAGAGATTGGGTTTAGAACTTACGAATCAGATTGTTGTTGAGGCAATTTTCCCCTGAACGCACAAATAGTCATCTTCGACTTATAGTTGTCCTTAATCCACCTTATAGATTGAATTTCATCTTCATTAAGAGCCTCTTCTACCATCCTTAATTCGGTGCTGGAGCTCTTGCTGGTGTCTGTTTTGTAGCGGCATCCTTGCTCCAGCATATCATCTGATTGATTAAGGACAGCTCTCATCCATATATCAATCATTGCAACCTGTTAAAAACATAGTTAGTCAGATAGTTACTGAGAAATTTAATCAGATAGTTCATATATGATAGTTAATGAGATAGTTATAGACAAAGTTAGTCAAATAGTTACTAATATAATAGTTACTCAGATAATTACTAACAAATTTACACATATAGTTATAAAGACGATAATTACTAAAATAGTTACTAACATACCATTTTTTCAGCATCTTTAAAACTTTGCCCGGTTTCTGCTCTTCTTGATCTCATGGAATCTAAGTGGGCAAATCTGCACGCTTCCTTGTCGAAAACCAGAAGAGTATGGTGAAAGTTCCTCTTATGTGTAAGTGGGATCAGAATCATGTCCGCTTTACCAAGCTTCTCATATAGTGGTTCACACAAGAACTGGTGCATTGGTTTTGCTTCTAATTCTTCTGTGGACATCTGTTTTCAAACAAAACCTATGATTAGTTATCTCATAAATTTTTAGAAATATATAATTTTCCTGTTAATTAGTATCTTACCCAAGAGTGAGTCTACATAATTTCTACTTTAAATGCATCTGGATCGTCCTTGTCAATCATTTCAGCATGTAACAGAGCAGCAAATGCATCAATCATGTTGTTCGCAACTTCAGTTCCGAACACCACCTGTTCTATTTCGTGCTTGGGAATTTATGTTCCCACCTCCTTCCCTTCCCAGAAGAACACTTTGTATACATGATATTAAATAAAATGATAGTTACACTCAGATGACATTTACACTCAGATGACAGTTACTTAGATAGTTACTAAAATAGTCACACAAATAGTTACTCAGATAATAGTTACTATAATAGTTAGTGAGGTAGTTATTCAGATGATACTCATATGGTAGTTACTAAAGTAATTACACAGGTAGTTAGAAAGATAGTTAAAAAGATTGATTCTTAGTTGATAGTTATTTAGATAGTTACTTTGATTAGTTAGTGAGGTAGTTAGTTAGAAAGATAGATACTCAATTGATAGTTACTTAGATAGTTACTAAAAAAGTTACCCAGACAGATACCAGGACATAATTGCTAAGACAGATAGAATGATACATAGTAGGATAACTCTATGCTTACCCACTCGGTGCCCTGTTCCAGTAGTCTTGCAGCCTGAGCTTTGTTTTGTCGTCCATGTACTGTTTGTAAACAATGTGATCATCCCAGTCCAGCACTTCTCTTTGGCTCGGTTGAAAAGGTTGCTCTGAATTACCAATGATGTATATCGGTTCACCATCCTTTGTGATCCCAGCCACATCGTCAAATGACGTCTGAACAGCATTTTCAGGCATCTGAACAACATTTTTAGATTCAACCTGTACCTTTCTCAAGCTTTCCTCATCTTTTTTTTTTCCTCATCTCTTCTTCCCTCTTTCTTCTGTTTTCCTCTTGTCTCTTTCTTCTGATCTCCCGTTCAGCTTTGACATCACCCCACCAATAGATGTTGTCCTTTTTAGACATCCTCTTTCTGTTTTTTATCTGCACAACATATGAATATATTCCGAGCGATTCTGCTGAACTCCCAGAGTGCATTTCATAAATTGGAAATTCTGTCACATTCTGGTTTGATTTGAAATGCACTTTTTTTTTTCCTCCAATTGATTGAAAACAGGCATTGGAACTGGTGACTTAACAATCTATAACTTGTGTGGTTCCACTATCATGTCACTCAGAGTTGGAGATCCAGTTGCAAGAGGAATGGGAACTGATGGAGTCTTGAGATTTTCTGCTGGTATTTGAATTTGCTGCTGCGGTGATCCAGTTGGAGTGCTGTGACCTCCCCAAGGAGATATAATCCCCGGCATGATGTTGAAAGAAGGAAATTCAGTTACTGGTGTTTTGGGTGACCATCTTGCTTCCTTTGGGATTTTTCTATGGTATGTTTGAGCTTTTTCCTTTGCACCTGAGCGATAGGAAATCAGATGGTAATTATAGTTACTAATATAGATATTCAGATGAAAGTGAATCAGATAATAGTTACTAAGATAGTTACTAGTTGATTTTTCATAGGTACTATGATAGTTACTAGTTAATTTTATAGTTAATTTTATAGTTACTATGATAGTTACAATCTACTTTGATTAGTTACTATCATAGTTACTAGTTACTATGATAGTTATTTTGATAGTTACTAGTCACTATTATAGTTAGTAAATACTGTGATAGTTACTAGTTATTTTTTTATAGTTACTATGATAGTTACTAGTTATTTTTCATAGTTACTATGATAGTTACTAGTTATTTTTCATAGTTACTATGATAGTTACTAGTTATTTTTTCTAGTTATTTTTCCTAGTTCCTATGATAGTTACTATGATATTCAGTAGTTACTAATACAGATATTCATATGAAAGTGAATCAGATAATAGTTACTAAGATAGTCACTCAGTTCTGTTGATAGATAATCAGATAGTTACTAATATACTCACACAAATAGTTTACTCGGATGATAATTACTAAGATAGTTACTAAGGCATTTTTACAAAGATGATAGGTACTCAGATAGTTACTAAGATGATACTTACTGACAAGTCTTTTAGTTGATACTTCTACATCATTTTCTTTAACTTTTCCAGGTCCCATTTTCTGACCTGGTGTTGTTCATTTTCCCTCCCTAGAATTGGCTCCACCAATGCCTTCATGCACAGCCAATACTGGTTGCAGAAGGAATGTTAGTTTATAAGAAGCAAAATGTTATAATATAAAAAAAATAAAGGAATATAAAACTCGCGCGCTTACCAAAATCACATGAACACATCCTCCTGTATTCTTTGATGCATGTTTTGATTTCTTGTACATTGTGAGACATTGGTTCAAGAATATTTTTACTTCTTTTGCCCAGGCATATTTAGATGTCTCATCTAAATCCTCCACAGCTCTGACCATGTCTATATGGAGGGTTCTCTTTGCATTTGGGAAGAGAAGCTTGACCAGAATGTCGATGATTATTAGCCTTGCTATATCTGTATTTCTGCGTACTCTTTCCTCATCAGATTGAGGATTCTTCTTCAATTCTATTGTTATGGCTGAATTCACCATCTTTTTGTTGACTTCCTTTGCTTGTCCAAAAAATCTGACCACAAAATCAGAAATGGGAGTCTCTTTTCTTTAAATGTACGTTCCTCTACGGTTGAGCCCCAGAAAATGTGAAATATGTGATGATTTTATTCTGAACTTCTTCTCAGCAAACTGAAACACATTTGTTACGTGATCGTAAGCTTCTAGCACCATCCCCAATTGGTTATTTGACTTTGAGCCATAAATTAGGTTTTGGTGGAGTGCTTCAAACAGCTTGGCAAATGGAGTCCTCTGGACCAGCTCTACTACTTCTTGTGGTATTTGGCACCAGTATTCTTTGAAATTTGGTAGGGTGCTTCTGAACTGTAGGGTCTGCCCCTTTAGCTTCTGTTTATGCTCATTTTAAAACACAATTAAAACAACAAAATTACTATGACAGTTGAATAATAATTATTTTGATATTTTTACTAGTTAATTTGATAGATACAATGGTAGTTACGATGATAGTTACTAGTTAATTTCATAGTTACTATGATAGTTACTAGTACCTTTGATAGTTACTATGATAGTTATTATCTACTTTGATTAGTTCCTATCATTGTTACTAGTTACTAGTCACTATTAAAGTTAGTGGATATTTTGATAGTTACTGTTGACAGTAGCCGCAGAGGGGCTACAGCAGGCCCACAGACCCGCAGCAAGCACACCAGGGCCCGGCCCAAGGCCCGGGACCGGATCACCAGCACCCGGCCTCGGGGTCCAGCACTCTATCCTGCCTCCAAGGACCCTGGGACCGGGGGCGCCTGCCTGCCAAAGAGGGCACCAGAATGTACAAACAAAAGGGAACCAGTCCCAAATCGAAGGGTGAGGCCAGCCCTCACCCCCAACCACCTATATAAGGGCCCCAACTATCCTATTTAATAGGTAACTTGTCTCTCTCACCGCTTAAGTTATATATACTCCAACTATACTAACTTAGGCATCGGAGAGGAGAAGGCCGGCCCGCCCGGTATTCCCCTTAGTGAGCAGGTTTGCAGGAGACCAAGTTGGATTCATCTGTATCTACCAGGCCCCCGGGTTTAGGCAGAAACAATTGGCGTCGTCTGTGGGAATTCGTTCAAAAAGTGGGTGTTACTCTACCGGAGAGTAGAACTCTATTGATCCTTTGGAGAGGTAGCTACATCCGCAGTCCGGAAGCTATGGAAGGAAGGAAGATAAAAGCCAGCACGGAAGGACCGAAAGGGCGAATTCAGTTCCCCGACCGGGCCCAAGGTACAGGGGCTGCGGACGGTGCGAGGTTTCCCCCGACCGAGACGGAAAGTCGAAAGCGCGAATTCAGTTCCCCGACCCGGCCCGTAACATAAAGGCTGAGGTCGGTGCGAGGTTCGCCCTTTCTCCCATCCAAGATAGGGCTCATGATCGCCAGGAATCAGAAAACCCCGACCGGTATGGTACGGGAGAAATAAAAAGGATGAAGGCAGAGGTCGAGCGCTTGCGAGAAGAGGGCGATCAAGATCGACTAAGAGCGGAGGCCCGATGCCAGGAATTGAAGGCGGTGAACATTGCCCTATTGGCGGCCCTGAAGCGAGAGGGTCAGCAGGGCACTCCTCGAGCACCATCGCGGCCAGCAGGCAAGGCTAGCGAATTCCCGCATCTTGAGGTAGGGCAGGCTACGGGAAGAAGAAGGACCGTGCATGTGCCCACACCACTCTTTTCGGAAGCTCTGAAAAACTCCGGCCCGGCCGAGCCCCCGTACCGCATGGGCCAGGCGTCAAGCTAGCAGGAAAGCTCTACCGCACGGACACTCGAGGCGCTCTCCGCCTCGGTGTCGGACATAAAGGCCGCATGGAGACCAGCGAGAGGATGGCAGGGCGACCGCGGGGCGGTGCGCGGTTCAACGAGCGTATTGGACCTCTCCCGCGCCGGATTAGGGAATTGGGAAGATCTGGAAACCAAAGGCCTTTGAAGTTGACATATTCAGGAACGAGCTGCCCATACCAGCACCTGGACAGTTTTAAGTCACAAGCGGGGACAAGGGGCTACTCGGATGCCATGTGCTGCAACATATTCCAAGAGACGCTCTCGGGGGAGGCGTTGAATTGGTTCTACGAGCTATCAGTGAACTCAGTCGAAACCTTCGAGCGGTTGGCTGATAATTTTGTCGGCCGGTTCATCCTCAGAGCCAGGGCAGCCCAAACATCAACGATCCTTTTTGAATGCATGCAGACTGACAACGAGACGCTACGCGCCTTCGTTGACCGGTGGCAAATCGCCACGGCCGGGGTCAGGAACCTGGACAAGCAGATCGCAGGGATGGCCTTCAAGCAGGGTTTAAGACCTGGGGAACTTTCGTATAACTTACTAGTGCAGGAGCCACTGGGGTATGACGAGCTGATGACCGTGGCCGTCAGGCACGCTCAGGCAGAGCACGAGACATATGGGGACAAGGCGCCCAAGCGAATATCGGACGACCCACCGCCATCTCGTGGAAGCAAGACCGGGCGGTTAGATCGCAACCGTGCGCCTACAGCCACCAGGAAAGCGGAGGTACGGAGGAGTGGCAACCCTGGCGAGGCGGTGACAACGGTTCCCGACCAGGGAGAAGACCGCCATTTGTGCGCCCGGCACAGCCCCTGGCAGCTACGCCAGCAGGGCGACCACCGCGGGCCTTAGCTATTGCGCCAGCAGGAAAGCCCCAAGATCTAGCCCTTCGGACTGGTGACCAGAAACCCCAGAAAGCGGTCGTGAATGACCAGGCCCGCCCGAATGACCCCAACAAAGACCGACCGCGAGCTCGGCAGGTAGGAACTATAAGCACCCGCACTCCCGGGGGGATCAAGGTACACGGGAGCATTAACATGATACACGGCGGGGACCATATAGATCTGCTCACCCGGAGCTCAAAGAAGCGATGCTTAAGATCGATCCGGGGGAAGGAGGTGTACGCCTTCGGAGAAAGAAGCGGCCAAGCCGCTAAAACCGGATGGAACTCAGTCACTTTCTATGAGGAGGAAGAGCCGGAGGATTTGATCCAACCGCACAACGACCCCTTCCTCATTACGGTCCAAATAGACCACTGGATAACCAGTCGTATGCTGATCGATACCGGAGCCTCTGTCAACGTAATGTTTCGAGACGCATACAAAGGGTTGCAGAGAGGAAGGAACAAGTTATCCCAGGATAACGAGCCGCTTATAAGCTTCTCCGGTGAGGTTGTCCAGCCTCTGGGATCAGATTACCTACCGCTCATCTTCAGCGAGGGAGACAAAACGAAAAAGGAGCATTTGGAGTTCATCATTGTCAACTGCCTGTCATCGTACAATGGTATAATCGGTCGGCGAGGGTTATGGAGGCTCAAAACGTTTATAGCCGGCCATATGCTGATGCTGAAGATGCCTTCACTAACCGGAGTTATTACTATACGTGGGGACCAGAGGATCGCCGGTAAGTATTACGCAGAGGCCCTGACCCACGGGACAAGGGGACCGAGGTCTTCACGACCACTCAGCAGGCGCCAGTGCCGGATTTGAGTATTGACCCCCATGATGACACCGATTCAAAAAGAGTTAGGCGATCCGCATTCATCGAAAAGCTGGAGCGACCTTCGGCCGTGGAAGAAACCGAAGCGATCTGCATTTTCACAAACCACCCGGACCGAAGTATAATGATAGGGACGCAGCTCGACCTAGTCGTTAGGCAAGAGCTCATCGCCTTTCTCCGGGACAACAGTTCGGTCTTCGCATGGTCCTATGAGGACATGCCAGACATATCCCCAGAGATAGCCGTCCACCAGCTAAATTCATTGCCCAACGTTCTCCCGATGAGGCAAAAGAGGAGGTCCTTCAGCCCGGTAAAATATGATGCGATCAGAGAAGAGGTACAGAAACTAAAGGACATAGGTTTCATCCGGGAAGTCCAGTACCCTCGCTGGCTCGCTAACGTGGTCATGGTGCCGAAGAAGGGAACCGGCCAGTGGCGTATGTGCGTGGATTTCACTAATCTAAACCGGGCGTGCCCAAAGGACAGCTTCCCGCTCCCCCGGATTGATCAGCTCATAGATTCCACGTCCGGTTTTAAGCTACTCAGCTTCATGGACGCCTACGCCGGGTACAATCAGATTAGGATGCACCCGGATGATGAAGAGCACACGTCATTCACAACCGACCGAGGCACCTACTGTTATAAGAGGATGCCGTACGGTCTGAAGAATGCCGGAGCCACCTACCAGCGGATGGTGAACCGAATGCTGGAGCAAGAAATGAGTAAAACCGTAGAGGTTTACGTAGATAACATGCTGGTCAAAAGCTTGACTGCAGGGGCCCACGTCCGGGATTTGGCCGTAGTCATCGGTAAGATGCTCAAATTCGGAATGCGCTTAAACCCAAAGAAGTGTATTTTCGGGATTTCAGAGGGCCTGTTCCTAGGCCACATCATCAGCCAGAGAGGGATAGAAACCAACCCGCTGAAGGTCCAGGCAATTTTAGATATGGAAACGCCAGGGGAGAGAAACCAGGTCCAGATGCTGACCGGCCGATTAGCCGCCCTGGCCAGATTCATCTCCCGCCTAACCGACAAGTGCGCCCCATTCTTCAAGCTGCTCAAGGCACAACAGACCAGGAAAATCCACTGGGCAGCGGAGCATGAAGCGACATTCTAGTCTATCAAGGCATATCTATCTGCAGTGCCTCTCCTATCCAAACCAGTGCCGGGCGAAATGTTATACCTCTACATAGCTGCATCCGCAACGGCCGTCTCCGCGGCTCTCACCAGGAAGGAAGACACGCTCGAACTTCCGGTATACTATGTGGGAAAGGGACTTACTGGAGCCGAGGGCCGGTACCCCGACATAGAGAGACTAGCCCTGGCCTTATAATTGTTAGTGCCAGGAAGCTCCGGCACTATTTCCAGGCTCATTCCATCACCTTATATACCAATCACCCTCTGCGGCAGATCCTGCAAAAACCAGACACCAGCGGTAGGCTCGTACGGTGAGCAGTTGAATTGGGAGAGTTCGACATCACTTATGCCCCGCGAACAGCCATCAAGGGACAGGCAGCTGCGGACTTCATATGTGAGCTCACCCCAATGGCGGTAGAAGCGCACCCCACCCGGTACGAGGACACCGAGGCAGTACGAACCATAAAGACCGAACCAGGCCTCCCCACCGGCTGGAAACTTTACATGGACGGCTCCGTAACGACCAAGCGGAGCGGAGCCGGTGTCATGATAACCTCGCCTGATGGCCAATCGTACGAGTATGCCTTACGGTTCTTTTTCAGCACCTCCAATAACGCTGCCGAGTATGAGGCCCTCATAGCCGGTTTGCAACTGGCCAAGGAACTGGGAATCTCGTCCATGGAGATATACAGCGACTCCAGCTTAGTGGTGAACCAGATGAACGGGATGTTTGAGGTTAAGGATCCCCAGCTATCCTCCTACCAGGCTTTGGCCAAAACCCTGATTGAGCCGTTCCAGGGCGCCACGATCCAGCACATTCCCCGAGAGGCAAATAGGCATGCAGACGCCCTCGCAAGGCTGGCAACCGGAAACTACCCTCCAGAGTACCAGAGAGCAAAAATTGAAACTCTCCAGAAGCCAAGTATAAACAAAACCATCTCCGAGATATTTGCGGTGGAAGAAGCGCCACCAAGCTGGATGGATCCAATAGTCAAGTATTTGACTGACAAAACCAGCCCCCAGGATGCGGTAGAGGCCAGGAGGCTACACCTCCGGTGCGCCCGGTACGGTCTCCTCAATGGCCAGTTGTACCGAAGAGGGCACAGCTTTCCCCAGCTGAGGTGTGTGACAAAAGAGGCAGGAGAGGCTATCATGTGAGAGATCCACGAAGGAGTATGCGGTAATCACTCTGGCGCAAGGTCATTATCCCACAAGTCGCTCCGAGCGGGGTATTTCTGGCCAGACATGGCGGCAGTATCAAGAAAATATCAGGCGACTGCCACAAGTGCCACATGTACGCCTCTGTACCTCATGCCCCGGCAATCGCATTATCAATCTTGTTGGCACCATGGCCATTCGCACAATGGGGATTAGACATCATTGGCCCTTTCCCAATAGCTGTGGGACAATACAAGTACGCCATCGTGGCAGTGGACTATCAGACTAAGTGGGTCGAGGCAGAACCTATGATAAAGATCACTGAGGAGCGGGTTAAAAAGTTCCTATGGAAGAACATCTACTGCAGGTTCGGGGTACCGCAGACTATTGTCACAGATAATGGGACACAATTCAATAATGCTGATCTTATCCAGTACACAGCCTCGATGGGGACCCGGATGTTGTTCGCCTTAGTGGCACACCCACAGACCAACGGCCAGGTAGAAGCGGTCAACAAGATTATCAAGACCCTTCTCAAAAAGAAGCTGGATGCCAAGAAGGGATGTTGGGCCGAGGAACTCCCCGCGGTGCTATGGGCCATCCGGACAACAGCAGCAGACGCACAGGAGAGACCTCGTTCTGCATGGCATTCGGGAGCGAGGCGGTACTCCCTGTAGAGACTGGTATACCCAGCGGCAAGGTCGAGAATTACGACGCCGAAACAAACGCTGAGGGACTACTGCTCAACCTGGACCTCATTGAGGAGCGCCGCGACCAGGCGCATATGCGCAACCAAACCTACAAGCAGCGGGTCGCCCGGTACTATGACAGAAGGGTCCGGGAGAGAAAGCTACAAGTCGGGGACTGGGTCATGAAGAAGGTCCAGAAAAAACCGTTGGCTCTAGAACCAACGTGGGAAGGACCCTACCAGATTACCGCGGCCGTGGGACCGGCAACATTCCACATTATAGACACCGATCCTCCAGGGACCCTGGGACCGGGGGCGCCTGCCTACTAAAGAGGGCCCCAGAATGTACAAACAGAAGGGAACCAGTCCCACATCGAAGGGTGAGGCCAACCCTCATCCCCAACCACCTATATAAGGGCCCCAACTACCCTCTTTAATAGGTAACTTGTCTCTCTCACCGCTTACATACGTGCTCAAGTTATATATACTCCAACTATACTAACTTAGGCATCAGAGAGGAGAAGGCCGGCCCGCCCGGTATTCCCCTTAGTGAGCAGGTTTGCAGGAGACCAAGTTGGATTCATCTGTATCTATCAGGCCCCCGGGTTTAGGCAGAAACAGTTACTATAATAGTTACTAGTTATTTTTTTATGGTTACTTTGATAGTTACTTACAGGATTTTTCAGTTCATATTCTTCTTGTTTTTCTATTAGGGTGAGCTTCTTTGTAGCTTTATCATCATCTTCATCAATTTCATCTTCAGATTCATTATAATCATCAACATCATCCTCTTTCTTCAGTTTTCTTTTCTTAGCTTGAGCTCCCCTTTCTTCCCTTATCTGCACATTTGATAAGTAAAGTTACCACGACAATTTTTTCAATTATAATACAGTTACTAAGATAGTTACTCAAAACAAAAACAATTACTATGACAGTTACTTACTGATTGTCGTGCTTGCTTTCTTTTTCTTCTATCAGCAGCATCATTATCATCGTCACTTTCATCATTTTGTTTTCTTTTTCTTTTGGCAGCTGCCGATACTTTACCTTTGCGTATCTGCACATTAGACACTCTTTCAGTTGTAACATACTTACTGAGGTAGTTACTTATAAGAAATACAGTTAGTAGTATAGTTACTTACTGATTGTGGTGATTTCCTTTCCCGTTTCCTCTTTTTGTCTTCCCCTTCTGGCTGTTCTGCTTTTTTCTTCTGTGGTCCAATCAATTCATAGTTAGATGATTTATACATTAACATTTTGCATTTACCAAATGCTTAATAGTTACATTAATAGTTTCAGAAAAAATAAAGTTTCCTTACAAAGATAAATAGTTACCTTTTGCTGATTTTGTTTTCCAGTTGTTTTCTGGATATTTTGATCGTTCCTTTTCTTTGTTCTTAACTCGTATTCTCTATCATCATCATTGCTAGTGACCTGTTTTTCTTGACTACTTCTTAGTTTTGGTGCCATTTTCTGCATATATATGTATCAGCAAATCCCACAGTTACTAACACAGTTATTCAATACTTATACAAGATAGTTTCATTCACATAAATTAAAACAGTTTGATAGTTACTAATATAGTTCCATGTAGATAATGACAGGACCCGCTCTGAATATAACCCTGATACCCAGAGTAAGTCCTGTGGGGACCACTTCAAGAGAGTTTTACCGAAAAATCGGCATGACCTCTCTTAAAATGGACAACCCAAACCTGTAGACAAAATCCAACAAACACACTTCTAAAAGTATCCAACCGGACTCTCGGAGCCACCTGCTCCCCCAACAACAAACAACTTCCACACATCAAGAAACTCAAGTCTTACAACAAAGTACAGTGGAAGTTAAACCGACAACAAGCAATTAACAACTGCGGGCTACAGCCCTAAAAGTAACATTCTAATTTACAACAATGTTTACAGGCATCAAAGCGACTATACAAAGAAAGGGAATATTAATATACAAGTAGGTTAACTAGGAACTTTGACAGCACCCGCCCCGGATTTCACCCTGAAATCCGGATAAGGTCCTGTGAGGACCACCTTAAGACTAACTCTATCAATAAATCGATAAAGTCAATCTTAGGATGGACAACCCTAAGGCCTGCAACAACCAAAAACACTTCTAAATCCAGATTCATCCTCAACACCTGGAGCCACCTGCTCCCCAAATCACGACAACCGCCACAAATAAATACAATATAATCTAACTCAACTGGCTCACAAGTAATCAGAGCAATCTAATACAATGAACTGGAATTACAAAACAAGAAATAGAATATAAAAATAAAAGAGTAAGGGATCACAGATCCCACCTAGCAAAAGCAACAAGGATGACAGCTATGCCTCGACTCCGAGTACTCTTGACCTCTGACTATTACTCTGCACACTGGGCGATTTAAATCGAAGGGCTCAGGGGAAAGTAATTTAAAAACGTTAGAGTGAGTGGATAAAAATAATATGATTTAATATAGTACTTTAAATGAAAGTATTATATTACTTTCCCAAATTTTAGAAATAAAACCACAGTGCATGCATTAAAAATAAACGTCCCACGTTTTATGAAAATCATATTTAAAAATCATCAGCCCCGCTGATATAAAATCAAATAAATAAATAATTATTCTTTTCATATGTATTCAAAACAATATACTTTTGAAAACCATTTGTGATGTTTCTCGACCAATCTCATTGGTCGCATAAAAACCCAGCCCCACTGGTTCGAGAATTTATTAAAATCAGAAAGTCTCCTAGAGAAATGTTCCCGAAAACCAGATAATATAAAAAAATCAAGACCAATCCCATTGGTCACATAATAAGATAGGGGAACGTCATTACCACCATATAATAGTAGCCTCCAAGACTAAGGGTCAGAGCCTCCAAGACTCTCTATAGCGTCCCACGCTAAACCTCTACACCACACTCCGTCGACCACCGAGCGTGAATCTGACCTATATGGTCAAGTCGTCACCTCGCGTGGGATGAGGTCAATAAGCTAGCTAGCATCAATATATATCTGGACCCTGATATGGTGAAAATCCGAAAACAAAACCGAAAATATGATTCCCCTTATATATAAATCCGTACTGTCCCCGACCGTACATCTGAGGCTTATCTATACATATATAATCAAATAGAATCATAGCCTCGAAAGAATATATAAATATAAATCCGACATGTCCCCATGTCGTAAAAATAATATCGATAAAAAAATATAATGTCGACATGTCTCACATGTCAAAATCATAAATAATAAAATAATAAAATCCCCAGAAATCTCATTTCCGGTCTTTACCTTTAAATACACATATGCTTATTCAACATAATCCAGATATGAATAATTAAAACATACTATTTCCGGAAACCTAGTTTCCGGATAAAATCACGTACTACTAAAATAGTAGTAAAAACATAAACCCCAAAACCATATATTTCTTTAAATATCATTTCATTTTAATTATATGAATTCTTATGTTTCTCAAATCATTTATTTAAAATAAACTTCATTTCATTAAAACAATTATGCATGCATTTATTTAAAATAAAAATCCACTCACAGTACTGCCGAGCGCGCCGCTAATCTGATCTCTCGTCCCGTCGAATAACCTCTCGACCTGTAACAGAGACGAAATTCTAAATATTATGAAACTCGGGAATTTAATTATAATCGATAAATCTACGGACGTCCTCACTCGTCCGAAACTTCCAATTTTTCCTTTTTCACTTAACGGTATAGGCATTTCGCCTCAATACCGAATAATCTAAGTCCGAAATTACTCAGGACACCCACTCCGTGTCCGATTAATTCTTTTCCTAGTTATTCCGTCGTAAAACCCTTTTAATCAGCTTTTAACCTTTTTACGGTAAGTCAACAGTAAAAACTAATGGCCAAATAGTAATTATTCCAGGTCAAACATGGTTAAAATCTAATTACTATTTACTATTTACTGTTTACTGTTTACCTTTACTGTTTACCTTTTTATTTTTACTATTTACTGTTTACTGTTTTACTATTTACTTTTCACCTTTTACCGTTTTACTTTTATCTTTTACTGTTTCACTGTTCATTGTCTTCAACCTCACGCCGTCGGAACAGTGGCGCCGCCGGAACAGCAGCGCCACCACAGGAGGCAAAACCACCTCCATTCGGCTCCAAATTCACCCAAAAGGATCACTACCACCTCAGGACCTCCTTTCCGCCGCCCTTGCCGCCCCAAAACAGCCTCAGCCGCCGCAAACGGCGGCCGACGCGGCGGCCCGAAATACCAAACCTCCAATTTCTTCAAAAACCAACCAATTCAACCACAAACAACACCTAATCAACTCCTTTCAATGCTCTGAGCACGAAATTAACATCCAATTACATCAATTTCAACAAAATCACAATCTCCACAAAAGTTCATAAAACCCTAGAAATTTCAATTTCTAATTTCCCCTTACCTGGTGCAATTCGGTTCAATTCCTTCCATGGAATGATTGCACACGTCGAGACCTTCAATTCCCTTCAAGAATCGGGCCGAACCGTGGCCGGAGGAGAGAGAACTAGGTTCGACACAGTCGAACCTTCTCCTGCTTATTCCGGCTGAACGACGGCGAACCGAGCCGCTGATGGAGCTACTATCCAAGCACATTGTACCTGCAAAACAACTTCATACACATATTACCCTTCTTGTGTCATCGTTAGTATAGGACAAGTAGGGATCGTTCAATCCGGGGAAATCAAGGGGGTTCAATCACATAAAGCATTACAAAATCATATTGGGGGTTTGAAATTTGATTCTATATTCTACTAATTTTTACGAAATTAAATCCTAAATTATATATTTACATGTGATCAACATCTTTCAAACAAAACACATCACACAAAAACTCACATGCACATTGTTGACAGTAGCCGCAGAAAGGCTACAGCAAGCCCACAGACCCGCGGCAAGTACACTAGGGCCCGGCCCAGGACCCAGGATCGGATCACCAGCACCAGGCCTCGGGGCCCAGCGGTCTATCCTGCCTCCAAGGGTCCTGGGACCAGGGGCGCCTGCCTGCCAAAGAGGGCACCAGAATATCCAAACAGAAGGGAACCAGTCCCACATCGAAGGGTAAGGCCAGCCCTCACCCTCAACCACCTATATATGGGCCTCGACTACCACCATAAATAGGTAACTTGTCTCTCTCCCTGCTTACATACGTGCCCAGGTTATATATATTCCAACTATACTAACTTAGGCATCGGAGAGGTGAAGGCCGGCCCGCCCGGTATTCCCCTTAGTAAGCAGGATTGCAGGAGATCGAGTTGGATTCATCAAGTATCTACCAAGACCCCCGGGTTTAGGCAGAAACACACATAACAAACCGATCAAAGACAATAATACGACAGCAACTTTATTGAATCCGATTTCATGCAATTTAGTTCCAATTATAACTAGAGCCCTTCGTGGTTCATCTAATCATTCAAAACTCCTTAATTATTCAGAATTAGCTTCGTGCATAACCCTAAACATAGTGCTAATCAGTTTAAAGACACTTCGTATAGAAATTAAACCAAGAAACACATAAGCACAACGAGTCGAATTGGAAACATGCAACAAGTATGGCGTCACCTCACCTTGCTTCAACATGCATATTTTCTGAATTACTCTACCCTTAATATCAATACAAAATAACTTAACTTCGTGTATAAATTATTTCATAAATTGATTCGGCAACATAAAGAATTAAACCCAAGATCAGCCTAGCTAAATCTTTTCTTAACCGTAAAACTTGTTGTGCATACGAATTCAGAAAATAAACCAAACAAAATCATCAAATCATGCAATAAAGTTACTGCCCTATTACCATACAATCAATTCGTCATATACATGTTCATCAATTAAACAAAAAGAATTTCGGAAATCCAATGTAAAATTAATAAAATCAAATAACAAACCACAAATCCTTACAAACTTCATAGACAAAGTTAAGTAATTATACAGAAAATTACAATCCATGAGAGATGAGTGAATCACACTTTAAAAGAAACCTTGTAGAGGAATCGACAAAGGAAGATTCGGTGGGATGATGTCTTGCGATCGGTGGTGGTGATGAATGGTGGAATCGGCTTGAATTTTCTATGGGATTTGTGGTGCTAATTGGACAGAGTTTTGGCTAGTGAAAAGTGAGAGAGAAGAGATTCCCCTTTCTGAAATTTCGTTGGCCTTTTATATAAGAAAAACCCTAGGGTTGCCGGTAGCAATAAGGAATGAGAATTCCTTTCCTAGTTGGCTTATGTTTCCTTGCCGGCCAAGTTTTGCATTCTTGGACATTAATTCTGATTTTGGACTTCAATCAGCCTCATTTGAATAGCATGGATATGTCCAATAAGTCTTTAGGTCCATAATATCCGATCCATGCTTCCAAAAATCCAATGGAGAGTTATCCTGATGCAACCGGGAAAGTTGTTGTTTTCCCGGCAGAATGACCTTACTCTAGTAAATCCAGCATAACTTCCTCCTCAGAGCTCCGATTGATGCGATTCTAAGTCCTAGAGAAACTAGACTCGTAGAGCTTTCCAACGGCATATGGTACATTCTCTGGTTCCAAGCGATTTGTCCCACAGAAATTCCGGACTTCAGGACACAGTCCCAGGAAAATCCTGGTAGTCCCTGGTGATCTTTGCTCAAACTTCCAAGTTACAGCCATCTTTTGAGTGACTTTTAGAACTCCAATTGATCTGAAATTTTGACACAATACACTCCAGCTTGCCAACTATGTGCCTGCCAAATTGCATCAAATTTGGAAAATAATACGTCAGTCAAACACAGGCCTCAAAATCACGAAAACAACATATTTTGCACTTTTTCCTCAAATTTCTTTACTTAGTCGTTTTTCTGACAATTAAGCACATTTTCTCCAAAACTCTACCAAATTGACACTAAATTAAATTATGACTCCATCTTAGGTAGATAAGGGTTAAACGAAGCATAAATTAGGGCATAAGCATATTAATATCGTCGCACATTGTGCTCCTATCAGCCGCGTCGCTGCCACAGAGGAGAAGAGAAAGAGAAGGCGGTCCGAACGGGACCGGTGCGCTGACCCAGTTTGGCCGAACGACAGAGGTTCGGCCGGAGGTCGGGCCGAGTCGGGGGAGAGGAGAGAGAAAGGAGAGAGAAGAAAAAAGAAAGAAAAGAAAAGAAAAGGAAAAAGAGAAAAATGAGGGATTTTTCCTTTCGGGAAATTTTCCTCCCGCTATTTATACTCGTCCAAAATCGGACAATTTCTGATTTTACATCATAACTTTTTCATGCAAACTCCAAATTAAACGTGTCACGTGTCCACGAACTCGTTTCAACGTCTTCTACCTCGTCATAAAATAAAATCCTCGATCGGGTCAACTTATTTAAAAGTCAACATTTAGAACTTTCGAATCGTAAAAACAATTCCCGAGGAGTAAACGTAAAAGTAATACAGTCAAAAGGTAACTCTAGGTTCAGGATGTTACAAACCTACCAAAGCTGACAGCGGAAAAAGAAAAGAACTATGTACTCCGCCTCTGGCACCGAACAACTCTGCAACGCTGGGTAGTTTAAAAACGAAGAGCCCAGGGAAAGTAATTTAAAACATTAGCGTGAGTAAACAAAAATAAATATAACTATACACCACAAATATACAAAGAAAGAAACAAATATCATTTATATTACTTTCCTCATTTTTTTTTTCAAAAATATAAATCAAGATGCATGCATTCATTACTGAAATGTTTAATTTCCTATGCAGTTAATATAAAAATCCCCAGTCCCCTGGTTCGGGAATTTATGAAATAACAGAAAATTTCATAGGAGAAAATATTCCCGAAATCTAATAAAATAAAATCACGACCAATCCTATTGGTCATATAATAAAATAGGGGAACGTCATAACCACCATTTAATAGTAGCCCCTAAGGCTAAGGGTCAAATCTCTAAGAGTCCCAATAGCTTCCTCACGCTATGCCCGTACACGTCGACTACCGAACGTGAATCTGACCTATATGGTCAAGTCGTCACCTCGCGTGGGCTCATGCGACTAAGCTAGCTAGCATCAATATATACATATATCCCGACCCTGATATGGTGAAAATCTGAAAACAATACCGAAAACACGTTTCCCCTTATATAAAAATCCGTACGGTCCCCAACCGTACATCTGAGGCTTATACATATAAATATAATTAAACACAAATATAGCCTCGTAGAAAATAAATGAAATCCACATATTTCACATGTCATAAATATCGAAACCAAGCAAAATCATATAATCCTCGGAAACCTCGTTTCCGATTAAATATCAATATAAATATAGATATCAATATGTCGAACTAATTGCCTTAATTCGTAAACCATTTGAAAATCGATCATAAAGAAATCATCAATTAAAACTAGATTATCGACCTTCGATAATTCCTATGAAGCACGGACACGGACACGAGTGTCCAATACGGACACGAGTGTCCAATACGGACACGATTCGATACGCGGACACGTTAAAATCAAATTTTGATCGGACACGGACACGCGGTGGACACGTTAATTAAATAATATATAATTAAAAAAAAATAAACATAAGCAAAATAATTTCTCCATATCTAAATCCAAACAAATTATCCATATCTAAATCCAAACAAAGGTTCAAATAAAATACATATCAAAATATTAATCCAAATCCAAATCTTAATACAAGCAAAAGTTCAAACAAAGTACATATTACAACACTACCACTGGCGTTAACAGACCCAGCAGTAGAACTAATAGGAGTTGATCCTCCTGTACTCATACTTCCTGAAAAAAGAAAAAGAAAAAATTACTCACAAGCTGCAAACTCAAAACATCAGACCCAATTATCTCCAATTACCTCCAATAGCAGATACAAAGCTTGTAAATTTAGTGGCTACAAATTGTAAATTTTCTAATTGAATACTATGCTAATAGTTCTGACAACGAAAACAGAACTTCAAAGACTGATTCTTCCTGTCCAGAGATAATACACATGAATCTGAAACATTAACGACTGTTCACAAAAAGCTAACACACAAATATTCAACTGAATTCACTACAATTTGAATACACTTGAAGCAAAGTAGCAGTGACAGGATCCTTCAATCCAATCCCCCGAGTTTCATGAAATATAACTAAATTTAAAATATGAGCAACACCATTCACACAGAACTCAATCTCCAACGTCAACAATTTGACCCCAAACAGTCCAACATCTAGAAACAAAGCGTTTAAACAACCAAAAGATCAATGCACTTGCAAAAGGAAAGTCAATATTTTGGGCAAGGCCCATGACTCCAAAACCAATGAATTACAGAAACAAATCAAACAATGAACCAAATTCAGAAAAAGGGTGATTGATAAAGCAAGTGATGCACCTCTAATATAGCGAAAATTAGAGTTCTTGAGGACTGTAGGTGGGTAGCTGAAGCTGGAGACTGTGAAGGTGTTTGTGTAAGGAGCACGGACACGGACACGAGTGAAGGTGTTTGGGTGATGAGAGAGATAGAGACAGAGAGCATACACTAGGTTGCAAAGTTTTTCTCTAAAACCAGAAGACAATAACATAGGTAGAAGTAGTATAATACATTATACTGAACTTTTCCTGCAAACATTAATAGCATAACTAGCAAATGTCAATTTACTGGTAGCAATTTGTGTTCAAATTCCAACACCAAGTACTGATTAGTAATCCTAATGCTGTTAGTCATCCTAAAACAATCACAAAAAGGAGTTCATTATCATCCTAAAACAATCACAAAAAGGAGTTCATTATCACATGGGAGTCAAATTCATGGATAAAAAATTTCATTCCTCTGAATTAGCCCTACTGGTGAGGAGGAATAAAAAATTTAGTTAAAATTAACCAAGATCAGAAATTTGATCCCCCCGATTGCATATTGTTTTCTGGCATCTTCTTGTTTGCAAAGAGAATTGTAAAATGGAGTCAGACAAGAAGTTTAGCCAGCCGGAGAGAGCAACCCCATGGGAAAACAGGCCTCAAGTCTGGAAACGACCTTACTTGATGAACCATTTTGAAAATGGGGAAGGCAGTGGAGGAGCCGAGACTCACTTCCAGAACTAAGACACTCAAATTCTAGAACCCTTAGGTAAAATTTCTCACCAATTTTAACAGGCAATCAATTTCTCATAGAAACATAGAAAACATAGAAAACATCATAACAGGCAATCAATTTCTCTCACCAATTTCTAACAAAGCACAGTACTAATCAAGGCCAACTCACAATCATGATGGTTGCAGGCATCGATACAAATCAACCATCGACACAATTTTCACACACAACACACAGAACCCAACTTTTCTCTTCCATTACCACAACCCAAACAAGAACCCATCATAACCAAGAAGACAAGAACCCATCGTAACAAAGATTGGGGAATTGGGTGCATACCTGCGATCAATCGGACTCGAATTGGTGAATTCGTCTCGGGTGTGCTGCGATTTCGTCTCAGGTGAGCTGAATTCGTCTGCGCTGGAGACGAGAGGAAGAAGGAGACGAGCGGAAGAAGGAGACGAGAGGAAGAACAGCAGCTCGGGAAGAATGAAATTCAGAGACCAAACAAATGACCTAACCCCTTTCTGAAATGTCAAAAGACATAATTACCCCCGCGTGTCCAACCTATCTCGCGTGTCCATTTTGGACACGCACGTGTCCAAACCGTGTCCAAAATTCAATACGCGTGTCCTTGCGTATTTGACCGTGTCCGCGCGTGTCCGTGTCCGATACGTGTCGGACACGCGACACGCCAGTGTTTCAGCGTGTCCATGCTTCATAGGATAATTCACATCACTCAAAATAAAATATTGAATATAAATCCCAAAAGTATTCAAATGTTTATGCATGCATCAATTTGAAATAAAAGTCCACTCACTGTGGTTAAGCTTGCCGCCGATCGGAGTCCTTCTCAAGTCGAGTCTCTCCTCGGCCTGTAAAGAGGAATATTGAGAAAAACCCAAGCTTAAAATTCAGTTATAAACTAAATTTGAAGGCGTCCTCACTCAACTGAGATTCCCAACTAACCCAACGTAAAACTTCTCGAATAAGTATCAACTGAACTTATTCAATATACCTCGTTCTCGACCATTTAATCCTTTAATGGTCTAACCGTCGAAAATCTCATTTAAACACTCAAAATCAGCTTTGACCACAAATTAAAAGTGGTTAAAAACAGTCAAATAGTAACTTCTGAATTACTATTTACTTTTTTTACTGTTTCACTTTCACTGTTTTACTGTTACCGAATTACTGTTTACCAATTACCAAGTTACTTTTACTTTCACTTTTAACCCTGAACCATCTCTGGTCGCCGGCAGCAGCGGCGCCGCCGCCACAGCCTCGCCACAGAAACCTAAAACCACTTCCGACTTCGCCCCAAATGATCACCAACACCTCAGGACCTCAACTCTCCTACCTCTGCCGCCCAAAAGTCTCGCCACCGCCGCACGTAGCGGCCGACGCGGCGGCCATAGCCCCTCCTCACCTATGCTTCTCCAATTTTCCACCAATTGCACTGAAATTCCAACCTAATTGAACCTAACCACCAATCTGAACTCACACAACCTCAATTTTCAACCAAAATCACAAACCCCCAAATCGGAGCAACAAACCCTAGAAAATTCAATCTCCAATTTCTCCTTACCTGTTGCAAAAGGGTTCAATTCCTTTGGGGGAAAGGTTAAACGGGTTGAGGCCTTGTTTTTCCCCCCTGAAAACTCGCCAATCTGTGGCCGAAAGTGGGTGTTCCAGCCTCACTGCCCTCCACGGTTCTTGGCTCGAACCGGCCGAGCGGCGACGCCTCGCGCCACGCCGCTACCACTGCTAGGGAGAGGAGGAAGAAGTCGAGCCGTCCGGCACCAGTAGCGCCTGAAACGGTGGCCGGACGTTGACCTGGCTAGAGAGGGTGGCGGGTAGAGAGGGGTATCGGGGAAGAAGAAGAAAGGAGGAGAAAGAAAAGAAAGGAAAGGAAAAAGAGGAAGAAAGAAAAGTTTTCCCTTTTGGGAAACTTTCCATTTTCTATTTCTATCGGGAAATTACGGGTTTTTCACTACAACTTCTTAATTTGAAACCCAAAATAAATGTTCTACACAACCACAACCTCGTTTTAACAAAATCCCCCTCTCGAAACAAAAATATTCCCGCTCAGCCAAAATAAAGAAAAACAACCCGTACGAGCTTAAAAGTAAAACAAAATTTCCAATAGCTACATAGGGTTCGGGGCGTATCAGATAACACAGTTTCATTCTTCTACACACACACACAAACAGTTAGAATATTTAGCGCTCAAGCAAAATTCAAAATAAGAGCAGTTACATAATAGTTATTTTGATAGTTCCAACCATTTTTTCTTTAACAAAATGTTCTATAAACACTGGTAAACACTGTATGCATGTATTAAACCTAAAATCATCTTCCAATTTCTCACTTAATCTCGCCAAACCTAAAATCATTATCCATCCTCCACCTTCTTCCTCTTCACTCTCTGCAACCCAGTCTAATCATCTTATATTTCTCATCTTTTTCTTTAACAAATACTGAATCGTTTCTCTAGTTGCTCAATTATGATTTCAAACTTCATATATCTCATCGATTTTGTTTTAAATTGGACTGAAAAGTTTGTGAAAAGTTCTTTAGGTTTGTTACCTATAACTATTTCGCACGTCTGGTACGGTGAGGTGGAGAAGCAGCGCTGATAGTGGAGAAGCGGTGGCTAGCCGGTGATTCCGCGTCGGAGATTCTGCTTCGGAGATTAGTATTCTTACAAGGACAGGAGAGAAGTAAAGGAGGAGAAAAGTTTTGACCTATTTTGGAGAGAATGAACAGTATTTAATTTAGAGTGAGAGAATGATCGTGCGTAACCACCCAACGGTAGTGTACGACTCCGTTTCCCATTCCGTTTCAAGTCCAATTCCGTTTACAGTGGCATATTGTGTAATTATATGATATTATTTGGTTATTTGTTAACTACTGCCCTTTTTTATAAGACCTTCAAAATTTAGGTTTTTTTTTATAATTATGGGGTTTCATTAGCCCTTTTTTATAATTAGGGGTTATTAGAAAAAGGAGGGTAGAAATCTCCACTGAACTAAAAATCTCCATAATTTAAACAACTGAGCTGCGCGTAGGGTTTTGCAGATAAATCAGACACACAATGTCAGACTTTATGGGATGGAGCCGCGACGCGAAACGCATACGCGACGACGTCGTCTTGTTCCCCAACGGCAACACCACCACCACTAACGGCATCATTGACGCCGCCATCTGGGAGGAGATAGAGAAGCAAGGAAGCACAATGGAAGCCTGGGACGCCCGAACCCTAAAGAAGCTAGTCCTCGCCTTCGAGCGCCGCCTCAGGGACAACATCGCCGCCCGCCTCAAGTACCCAGACCAACCGGAGCGCTTCGCCGACTCCGAAATCGAACTCCCCGACGAGCTCCAGAAGCTCAAAGGCCTCGTCAGCGCGCCGGAGCTCTATCTGGAGCTCATTAATCTCAACACTATTCCGTCGATTTTGAATCTCCTCAGCCACGACAACACCGACATCGCAATCGACGAATTCAGCTCCTCCAGGACTTGACCGACGAGGATGCCGAGCCGACGCGCTTGCTCGTCGAAGCGCTCGTGGAGAACAACATTCTCGAGCTTCTGGTGTAGAATTTTATGAGGCTGAATGATTCCGACCCCAACGAGACGGCCGTCGTGTACAGCACTCTCGCGACGGTGGAGAATCTGATCGAGGTGAAGTCGGTGGTGGCGAAGATGGTGTGCGAGAAGACGAAGCTGCTGAAAGCTGATGAGCAAGATCAAGGTGAAGGAGTTTGACGGGAATAAGCAGTACGCGTCGGAGATTCTGGCGATTCTGTTGCAGAGTAGTGAGGCGAATCAGAAGAGGTTGGGGCAAATGTACGGCGTGGATGCGCTGCTTCAGGCGGTGGCTATTTACAAGAGTAAGGTTTTGCATAAATCTGAATACAATACACCCCTCCAAAGACTAAAGAACTCAAATATTTCAATAAAAATAGTTTTTAGGTCACAAATACAATGATATATATAATTGTAGAAAATATTGTATAAAAATAAATTTCTTGTGTATTTTTAATAATAAAATGAAATAAATATAAAATAACGAAAATACCTCATGTGGAAGACATGTGACTCTTAATTAGATGAAAACCGTTACATTTAACGAATGTGGTGCAAATCGGCTGTTTTTGACAAGTTGAGGAGGCAAAATTTCGTAATTACAAGTTCGGGGTGCAAATTGACAATTTGAGCCAAGTTTAGAATGAATTTTGGCTATTATGCCTTTATTTAATGGTTATGTTTAATTTCAAGTACGTACATATTGTGTTTATCATCAAAATTTATTGGGTTTGTTCTTTGAGACAAGCCACAGTACTGGGGTACCGTATGCCTGTTCTGATTAATTACCAATTATAATCTGAATTGTAGTAATTTTTGTAATTGAGTGGTGAAACACGTAAATATGATAGTTATGACAATTTTATTAATAAATAACATTGTTTTATAAAATAAAAAACCACATTAATTACAATATCGAAGACTTGAGCCTATCTTGATCTCTTATGAGTTATTACATTATCAGCCTCGTCAACTTGTAATATAGTCTATCTGTAATATTGTCCTTAATGTTATAATTACCATAAGAGCGACCCCAACTACACAAGTAAGAACTATTTTACATGAATGATGAGGATACATGCTCTCGTTTGTGTAAATATGAAAATTTACCACTATACAACACATTCGTCGTCAAATTTGTAAAATGTGTCAATGACGAACACTACCAAATGTACCACCTAACTACACAAGTGAGAACTATTTTACATGACTGAGAACAAATGCACTTAATTCTGTAATTATGAAAATCTACTACTTATACAACACATTCATCATCCAATTTGTAAATAGGTCATAGACCTGTAATCATGGTCCCGACCTTGTAATTACCACATATAGGACATTGATTACAAAAACTTTCATCAACTGTCCTTGAATATGTAATAAGCGTTCTGAGAAATGTAATTATTTTCTCAATGAGGAACATTATACAACCTTACACTCTATTACATGAACAAGCCCGGACACATGCTCTATTTTGGCTGATTTAATAAATTTACTACGTGGACAACACATTTGTCGTCATTTTTGTAAATTTGTTCATGAACCTGTAAATGTAGTCATGAGTTGGTAATTACCACATTTAGGACTCTTTACAAAAGTTTTCGTTAAATGTTGTTATACTTGTAATAAGCGTTGTCAGGATTGTATTATTTTTTCAATGAGGAACATTATTACACAAGATGTCATATAAACACAACCGAAAACTTTACTACGTGAATGAAGGCACATGTTCTATTTGCACAAAAATGAAGATTTACGCACTACAAACACGTACTCATTGCAACATATGTCAATTGATTCAAAAACTGGTAAATCTAATTTTAAGGGGTAAGTATAAAAGTAGAATTAAAATTTCACATCTATAAGGTAAGATAATAATTTTATATTTTAACTTATAAAAATATTTTCCTAAATTAGATCTCAGTTTTGATTGTTTTATAAAAGTATTAATGATGTAGTTAATTAGTAATAAAAGACTGGCTGATTCTTTTTCTTTGAGTGTTGCTATTCGGACCTCCACATTTTCTCATTAGACCTCCAATACTTTCTGTACCTCTATTCTACTTTTGAATACAAGCATTTGCTTATTAGACATCCATTTAAATTACCAAAATAACCTTGAATATGTACTCACATATGTATCAATAACTTACTCATTCAACCTCCTATTCACTCACTAAACCTCTATTTTTTTTCTCATGTGTAAGATCTAATGAGATATATCAAAACATACGATATACAAATATTTCAAAACACACTAGTATATGCGCTTGTACAATTTCAATAGTTACTAGTGTGTTGTAAATATATTAACGTCTAATAAGATATATAAAAATATACAATATATATATATATATATATATATATATATATATATATATCAAAACACATGATTTTTTTTTTCCATGTTGTAAACATATTAAAATATATGGGTTTAATTTCAACATTTACACTTGACCTTATATTTTGTATATGTGTTTAAACATATGTAATTAAAGTAATTCTATGTCACATGACTACCTTAGATATAATTTTAGTTCTTATTAAATATATAAATGTTTTAATGAGTATGTAGTGAAATTAGAAAATAAATTTAATAAGGAAAAGAATGAATAACATTATTATTGAATTGGAATGTTTATAGACAATAAATATAACAAGATTTTAGAGAAAAGGACCATCTAGCTTTGTAAATTAGAAAAAAAAAAAGCCCCCTATTTTTCACTTCATAAAAAAGGGCAGGTTTTTAATACTTTTATCACAAGAGGCTATTTTCATTTTTAGTAAATTATAAAAAAGGGCTGTTTTTGATTTTCTAACGGACGATTTTACCCTTAAGCATTGAATTTATCCCCGTTCTGTTACGTTTTCTCTTTCAGCTCTGTTTTCTTTTTCTTCTTCTCATTGCCGCCTCTCTCTCTCTCTTTCTCTCTTTCTCTCTGCCTCTGATCTTCAATTCATCATTGCCTCTGATCTTCAATTCCTCATTGCCTCCGATCTGCAATTCCTTTTTTGCCGCCGATTTTGTAATTCGTTTTCTTCCGGCGATCTGCAATTCAACTGTTTAATTGCTCAATTTGCGATTCAGATTTGTTTCTGAATATTTGCGTTGCGATTGCTATTTGTCTCTGAATGAGGTATGTTAATGTTTTGCAGCTGTTTAGATTTGCTCATTCTGGCATTTTCGGTTTGCCTTTGAAACTTTGCATCTGTTATTTGTCATACTGTTACAGCTCCGAAAACTTCCTCATACTGCTCCGAAAACTTCCTCATACTGCTCCGAAAAGTTCTTCATACTGCTCCGAAAACTTCCTCATCATCTTTTTTCCGTTCTGCATTTTTTTCATAGTTAGTTAGATAGTTACTGTTAGTGAGATATTTACCAAGATGATAGTTAGTACGATAGTTACCAATTTCATAGTTATTATTTCAGCTTCTACGATAGTTAGTAAGCTAGTTACTAGGCTGATAGTTGCTGCATTTTTTATTTTTCATAGTTAGTAAGATAGTTCCAACCATTTAATAGTTAGTAAGATAGTTACCAATTTTATAGTTATTATTTCAGCTTCTACGATAGTTAGTAAGATAGTTACTAGGCTGATAGTTGTTGCATTTTTTTATTTTTCATAGTTAGTAAGATAGTTACTAAGTAATAGTTAGTAAGATAATTACTAAAATGATAGTTAGTACAATAGTTAGTAAGATAGTTACTGTGATAATAGATACTAGAATGGTTAGTAAGATAGTAATAGATATAATTATGATGCCCTCTGATAGTATTATAATTATTGATGTTGTTATGATTTTTCCTGTAGGTGCAATGGACAATTTTTATACTGCTAAGCTCGTGTATTCTGGTGAAGGAGCAGCACTTTCGTTTGTTCATAATTGTATTTTTGTTGATTTTTGTCATAAGATACGTGATCGTTTTTCCGATTTGGAAAGATTGGTTTTCAAACTTAAGTACAATGTTTATCCAGATCCTACTGTTTACTTTCTGGAAAATGAGGTTGATATGTACATGATGTGTAGAGTTTTGGGACGATATCAATCTGATTTTGTTGATGTGGATGTTCATTGTGTAGATCCCATTGCTTCTGTTTCTGAAAGTGCAGTTAGTAATACTATTAGTGAGGAGAGTAGTGTTTTGGTGGAAGAGAATGAATTTTTGGGATGTTATAGGCGTGAGGACCCAAAAATGTATCTTTCTAAAGGATGGAAAGATCTTATTCACTCTAAGGGTCAAATGTTTGAGGGTGGGGTAAAAGAGTTTAGGCTCAAGTTGCGAATGTATGCTGTGGAGATTGGTTTTGAGTATTTTTTTGATAGAAATAAGCCTGAACGCGTTGTTGCTTTCTGCAAGAAAAAACATTCTGAAGGTTGTAATTGGTGTGTGAAGGCATCTTTATGCAGGTACATTTTCACTAGCCGTTGCAAGTATTTTGTATTTGTTAAATTTAATTTTGTATAGTTGATATCAGCAGTGTTGTGCTGCCATATTTGCGGTGCAGCGGCACGCTGCATTGTGTGCTTCATTTTTATAGTTACTTGTATAGTTACTTAGATAGTTATTTATATATTTCTTTGTTTTGAACTCAGACAAACTTTTATTTTGATAGTTACTTTGATAGTTACCTGTTTTTTTCTTCAGTAGTTAGTAGTTACTTAGATAGTTACTTTCTATATTTCTCAGTGTTAACGTTACAGGAATTGTTAACTGGATAGTTATTAGTTACTTGGATAGTTACTATGAAAAAGTATATATGTTGATTGAGTTTTGCACCTTTTATTCAGGTATAATGGTTTCTTTGTAATCAATGAATTGGTGAACGAACATAGATGTCGTTGTGTCATCCGGCTTCAAAATAGTACGATGATGTGCAACAAGATTATTAGGGAGGTGATGCTTGACAAGGTTCGTGAGAATCCCAGTAAGAAAGCTATTGATATACTACAAGACATAAAGCTAAACTACGGCTTAAATGTCCCCAATCATACTGCTTGGTATCACTACCAGATCCGAATGAATAGCCGACGAAAAAAATTTCTTCGGCTATGTCTATTTTTCGTCGGCTATACCATCTGCCGACGAAATTTTCGTCATCTATACTTCGTCGGAACAACCCCATCGGCTATACTTTGGCCGACGAAAAAAACAAATTCGTCGGCTATAGTAGAGTATGGCCGACGAACTTACCGACGAAACCATTTTTCGTCGGCCAAACCTGGGAGAAATTGCCGACGAATTTCGTCTGATATTTTCGAGTATGGCCGACGAAATTCATTAATTATAGCTGACGAAATTCGTCGGCTATTGGGTGTTAACAATAGCCGACGATTCTGTCAATTTTCGTCGGCTATTTCCTCGAAATATATTAATATTTAATAGGCATTAATTAGTTATAGCCGACGAAATAATGTAAATTTCGTCGGCTATACAGCTTATAGCCGACGAAAATTGGTAAAATTCGTCGGCTATAGTTATTATAGCCGACAAAATAATGCCAAATTCGTCGGCTTTTCTTACATTTGGGAAAAAAAAAATTAAATTATTTTCTAAATTACCATTCCAAGCAACCTGCAAATCACAAAAACAGTCCATGCATTTGCACCAACAAGAAACACGTCTAAATACCCTTTTTATTAAATTCGTTCTAATATACATAAACCCTAAACCCTAATCATCACCTAAACCACTAAAGTCCACCAGGTCATCCCCAGCATCCTGCTCTCCATCAGGCTCGTCATCCTGCTGACCGAACTCGGGAGGTTGAGGCATTGGAGGTTCCGCTAACCGCTGAAACGGGGGCGGGGGTGGAAGGCCTTGTTGTTGTACTGCGAACATCTCATACCACCACGCTTGTTGGCCGTCGTAGTTTTGTTGTCGAATTCTGTCGCATTCGGCATGCCAACTGGCCATATCCAAATGATACTGCTGTGTTCTGCGGCGCAGCTCCAAATGATACTGCTGTGTGCTGCGGCGCAGCTCCTGTACTGTCTGGGACGAGGTCGCCAATTTTGCGGCCAATCGCTGCACTTCCCCCCTCATATGTTGGCTCTCCCCGCCTCCCTTCTTTTGACCTCCCTTAGTGGTCTTCAGAAGCCCTAGTCTAGAACTTCCCAAATCCCGGCAGTAGTAGTTGTTTGACCGGTTTGGGAAGGCTGCGTCGAACATCCTCGCTGCCATTTGGACACTGGACCGGTCGACATGGCGCATGGGTTCTTCCAGATCTGCCTCTGAAATGTTCGGTTGTGTCTCCCGAACTACTTGCTGGAACACCTCTTCTTCGGCCCGGTTGACCCTCTCCTAAGTGGACGGGAAAAAAAAATTAATATTATAACAAATATATAATTAAGTAAAATTAATAATTAAAATTTTAAAATTGTAATGAACGACTTACGAGCTGTTCTGTCGCTTGTGGATAAGGGATCTTGAACGTCTCCACGTACGGGTTGCTATCAGGATGATCTCTAAGCGCCTCCTCCTGATATTGTGCAAACGGCCGTGAACCAGCATGATGGGGGGTTGTGTTCCGGCGGCGGTTCTCAGAGTTTATCCGAGAACGTTGCTTCAAACAAATAATAAAATGTTAGAAAAATGCATAAAAAAATATTAGTGTAATAATTATAAAATAATTAAACTAATAATTAAAATTTTAACAAAATAAACATTTTTACTGAAGTTTAGTATTTACCTGCATAACTGGGTTGTTGAAGTCTACTGTCTTCAACCAACGTCACTCGTACTCCCGGAAAATGAACTCCCTGGGAGTACCCATACGACCAAGGTTGTCGTATTCGTTATAGTGGGAACGCAGCTCGTTCTTCCACTCTTTGAACCTACGAAAATAACAAAAGTGCATTAGAAATATTATTAATATCATAAAATATTAATAATTATAAGATAATTATAATATCATAAAAACAAACGTACCTCGAGTTCTGCTGGGTGTCCGCCCAATCCCGCCTGTGTTCGGCAATCTCGAAGAATGTCTGAAAAATAATATTTTATTAGTTTTACAATTGTAATAATACCGAAAATTATTAAATATTACGATAAATAAATTAAATTTTTTAAATTACTCACCGACGCGGCGTTGTTCACCTCCCTCTTTATCTCTTCGGACACATCGGCCCACCGGGTCCACAACATAGGGACTCTGTCCCTAATCAGTGACCCCACGCAACCCGAGTAGCCGCATTTTTTCTTCCCCTGAACCTCCTGATTAGGAGGTTCGTTGATCTGAATCCTCCCGCTGCGCTCAACAGTTCTCCTGAGCGTGTCAAAACATATGACACCTCTCGTATTCCTCCGTGAACTGCTAGCGGCTGTCCCTATCACAAAAACCACGATTGGTTAATAAAATTAAATATTAGTGCGTTAATTTTAATAAAACATTTAATTAATAAAATCAAATGTTACCTGAACTGGATGACTCGTCTGTCGACTTTCCTTTTCTCCTCGCCGAAATAAGGTGGTCAGGGTTCTCAAATGGCTGCTGCTGGTATGCCTCCGCAGCACTCACGTACTGAGGCATATCAGGCCATATGGGCACACCCTGATAGTCGACCTCCGGTATCGCCGGAAAGTTGTACGGGAGGAAGAGCTGGTTTGGGAGAGTAGGAGCCTCAGTCGAGTCAGCAGCAGACTGAGTCGGACTCGGCATCGACTCCCGATGAACGTCAGGCATACGAACCTGAGGAACGTCGGCAGCTATGTCCTCGTGAAATAGCTGCCGACTGAACCTCGGAGCCACAGAGGGACCGACATGCGGAAGTGAAGTGCTCGACGGCCGCCCCGCCTGGAGAAGGGTCTGGTGCTGAGAACTCACACTCCGTCGCGGCTGGGCTGCATCCACAGTCCTCTGCTGCTGGGATGAATCTACACTCCTCCGCGGCTGGCTGGTGGTCCTCTCAGGCTGGCTAGCGGTCCTCTCGGAGTCTGCGGAACCGGCGGAATTTCTAGAACCTCTAGATCTGCCGGCACGACGGCCTCCGAATAGGTTTCTTAATGCATCGGTCATCTAAAGCCCGAGGCATTAATACATTAATTAATATTATATTATATTATATTAAATAAAAAATTCTAATTAATATAATAACCAATAATACTAACATATTTTAATATAACAATTTATATACTAACATATTAAATTATATTATATTAAATAACAAATTCTAATTTAATATAATTAAGCTATATATATAATTAAGCTAAATTATACAATTAAGTTATCAATTTATATAATTAAAAAACCAATTTATACGTATAAATTATACAATTACACCTAAATTATACAATTAAAATAAATTTCAAAACAATTACCTAAATTAACATAAATACCTAAAATTTATCTAAATTAATATAAATACGTAAATTATACCTAAATTAACATAAATACCTAAATTATACCTAAATTAACATAAATACCTAAATTATACCTAAATTAACATAAATACCTAAATTATATCTAAATTAACATTAATTAACATAAATGAAAAAAAAAAAACTTACAACGAAAATGGAAGGGAGGAGGAGGCCGGCCGGAGGAGGGACAGGCCGGATTGGAGGAGGAAGAGGGAGGGCCGGCCGGGTGGGAGGAGGAAGACGGAGGAGGGGGCTGCCGGATTGGAGGAGGAAGAGGGAGGAGGGGGTTGCCGGATTGGAGGAGGAAGAGGGAGGAGGACGACGACGCGAGCGGCGGAGGATCGGTTGGAGGCGAGCGGCGGAGGTTTTGGAAAAATGCAGAAAATGGAGGCTAGGGTTCGGCTGTTTCAGCCTTATACCCGATAGTATAGCCGACGAATTAAAAAGATTTCGTCGGCTATACTTAAGAATAGCCGACGAGTTTATAGATTTCGTCAGCTATTCTTAAGTATAGCCGACGATATTTAAGATTTCGTCGGCTATAGTTTAGGCGCTCAGCAGCCGTCCGATCTCCCCCATCCAACGGCAGACAATGAAAAGGCGCGGATCACTAGAGTTTAGCCGACGAAATTAAATATTTCGTCGGCTATACTTTGGAAAATCACAGCCGTTGGATCTGAGCCATCCAACGGCGGACAATAAGCGGATCGCAAGAGTTTAGCCGACGAAATCAAATATTTCGTCGGCTAAACGTTTGGTCAAACTACGAAGTCAAACCTCTAAACCCTATAAATTAAAACGGAAATTGGCCTGTCTAAATGACGTTTTCTGGCCTTATCTTCAACAGAGAATAGTTTCAAATCGATGAGACGCTCATAATCGTGTAAAAATTTTCCTCAAAATATTTACCGACCGTCAGGCTACCCATAAGAAAACGGGAGTAAAAAACAGGTAACCGCAACATTCGGCATACAGATTTTGTCGGAATCTTCTCATTTTTTAACCGTAGACGTATTTCAATATTTCGGTCATATCTTATTTCACGACACATTTGCATTTGAAGAGTCTACGTATAGTAACTATTTGAAACTATACATTCACTTAAACACTTAGTAAACAAGTTAAGGAACATTAGTGCATATGTTCCGATTTTGAATCTAAAAGTTTGAAAAATCTATTCCAACCGTCAGATATCACCGTTCAGATTAAAAACATGTATGAAAAAAAATCCAACTACATCTGACAACGTTAGAGGCTCGATCGGGACGGTCAAACTGCAAAGTCAAACTTCTAAACGCTTTAAAACGGAAATTGGCCCGTCTAAATGACGTTTTTTGGCCTGACCTTCAACATAGAATAGTTTCAGATCGATGAGATGCAACTAATAGTATAAAAATTTTCATCAAAATATTTACCGACCGTCAGGCTACCCATAGGAAAACGAGAGTAAAAAACAGCTAACCGCAACATTCGGCACACAAATTTTGTCGGAATCTTCTCATTTTTCAACCGTCGACGTTTTTCAATATTTCGGTCATATCTTATTTCACGACACATTTGCATTTGAAGAGTCTACGTATAGTAACTATTTAAAACTATACATTCACTTAAACACTTAGTAAACAAGTTAAGGAACATTAGTGCATATGTTCCGATTTTGAATCTAAAAGTTGGGAAAATCTATTCCAACCGTCTGATATCACCGTTAAGATTAAATACATGTATGAAAAAAAATCCAACTACATCTGACAACGTTAAAGGCTCGATCGGGACCGTCAACCGGGTAAGTCAAACCTCTAAACGCTTTAAAACGGAAATTGGCCCGTCTAAATGACGTTTTTTGGCCTGATCTTCAACAGAGAATAGTTTCAGATCGATGAGACGCAACTAATCGTATAAAAATTTTCCTCAAAATATTTACCGACCGTCAGGCTACCCATAGGAAAACGGCAGTAAAAAACAGTTAACCGCAATATTCGGCACACAGATTTTGTCGGAATCTTCTCATTTTTCAACCGTAGACGTTTTTCAATATTTCGGTCATATCTTATTTCACGACACATTTGCATTTGAAGGATGAAGCAATGGTTTGTCGATAGTGATAGAAAATAGAAGCTGCTCTTTTTTTGTTTTTTTTTTTAATCATAGCCGACGAAATCAAACCTAGTACTCGTCGGCTATTCTTTTGTCGTTTTCGGTCAAAAATAAAATATTTATTTTTTTAAAAAAATTTTGGCCGACGAAATAATGAATTTTTCGTCGGCCATTATGAGAATAGCCGACGAAAAATTAAATTTTTCGTCGGCTATTCTCATAATGGCCGACAAAAAATTCATTATTTCGTCGGCTATTCTCTGAAAAAAAAACCAAAAAAATCAGTGGTTTTACACCTCTCCTATTCCGATGTCCTGTTCACATATAACCAAAATTGAACATAAAAAACCAGAAACCCAACAGTCAACATATTTCAAATATTTTTTTAAGAGGTTTGGAACCCAGCCTAGCTGGGAGGCTCATCCCCACGCCCGTTCATTAGAAATGAGTTTATTACAAATGAAAGGATTACATCATTTAAATTACTTAATCCGGCGGATTGTAATCGGAATCATCGGATGAGTCTTCTTCGGTTTCTGAATTGCTCGATAGGGGTAATCTATGTCTTTCCTCACCACTAGAGTCCTCGTTAGTTTCTTCATTTGGATCAACATCAACAAGCAGTGGCTCTTCACGTCGAATTCGCACCGGCGTGTCTAGGCGAATAAAAGAGGAGTCAGGAATACCGTTTGAGTTGGGCTCTTGATACGCGGTGCCCCCTTCCTCGTTCTCTTCAGCCACTCCAAGTGTAGACGCCCGGTAAATGTTGCGATGGTGGATAGTGTTGACTACTTTCCACGGGTCACCCTTGGCGAGATCATCAAGATAAAACACTTGTTTCACCCATGTGGCTAAAACGAACGGATCGTCCTCATACCATGATGTACTAGTGTTTAGGAGCACAATGTGCGACGATATTATATATTTATGCCCTCGTTTATGCTTTGTTTAACCCTTATTTGTCTAAGATAGAGTCATAATGTAGTTAGTGTCAATTTGGTAGAGTTTTGGTGAAAAATAGTTAAGAATCCGAAAAATGACTAAGTTTGAGAAATCTGGAAAATATTGCAAAATATGTCTTTTTCGTGATTTTGAGATGAATGAAACTGTGATCTATCCTTGTCCAAATTCTATGAAATTTGGCGTGCTTAATATTCATATGCTGAGGAATGTTGTGTTAAAATTTCAGATCAATCGGAGTTCGGGAAGTCACCCAAAAGATGGCTGCAACTCGGCAGTCCGAGCAAATCAATCCAGGGGTCCAGGATTTTCCTGGGACTTTGACCCAACTTCGAAAACTCATTCCCGTCAATTCACAAGGATTTTGATCAAACTGTTTTATGGGGAGATGGCAATTTGTGTCTAGTTTATCTAAGATTTGAAATCGAATCAATCAGAGCATCGAAGAAAAAGTTATACTCGACTGAAGACACAAAGGTATCATCCGCCAGGTCTCATTCGCCAAGCCCTTGCTCGCTCGCCAACAATCTTGCTCGCCAGAAGCTCATCCGCCAAGTCGCATCCGCCAAGCTTCATCCGCCAGCAGATTCAGCAGAACTGGTCAGCTCACCAGCTAGTACATGTCCGTTCGCCAACCATCCGCACATGCCTGCATGCATGTTCGCGCTATCGCCAGAAGCCTAGCCTCGCCACCCAGATTAGCCTCGCCAGTACCCGATACTAGCAAAGTCTGTACTCGCGAGCAAAGAGGAATTTCCGGTATTGTCATCAAGCGGCTGCGAGCGTGCCAAATCATTCCAAAGAGCTATGAAACGGCCAAAAAGAAATCATAAGCTGGCCAAGCAAGGTTTCTTTGTTCGATACGGAAAGAAAAGCCTATGCCAACTTGGATTGGGAAACCTTATTTACTGAAGATTTCTTTGCCGATTTCAACAAGGAAAGGCTTCAAACTGCACAGACCTTTTCTCCTATATATAGAAGCCTGCTCCCATCATAAAAGAGGATCTCATCTCTTGCAAAGCACTAGCCAAAACTCGACCAAATTTCCTACTCAAAGTTCTAAGCCGAAACCCTAGAAACACCAAGACACCAAATCACCACCACCAATCACCACCGAACCATTCCCTGCCCTAGCTACTGCCGAAACTCTTCCACCACACCAAGACGAAGCTCTCCAAGGTTTCTAAAGTGTGATCCATCCCTATGACTTGTGTTTTTAATTTCGGTTTAGTCACATGTGTTGTTATAAAAAATACTTTGTTTCGTTTGGTTTTGTATGATGAGCATGATTTGCAATTTTCATTGAAGTTTATGTGATGACTTGTGCGATTTTTAATACATGGTTTTTGTATGTTTAGATAATTAGAGCAGTGGTATTAGAAGCATGTTTAGGATTTAAATTGGTTAGTAATCTAAGGTGAGGGCATGAAAATCGATACTTGGTGTTGTCTTTGAACATAATCTAGGTATTAGGTTTAATCTGCTAGGGTAATTACAAACTAGATGGACCTGACGGACTCTATGATTTGTGTTATTCACTAAGGGCTATTAATCTTAGAACTTGCATGCTAAATAAGATGATTGACAACCTTACTTGTTTACATGTTTTCGATTTTAGACTCTTGCGCTTAAATGTTAAAACGCGTAAAACCGGATTAGCATAAACTTTAGGATCGAAGGCGAATAGCATGATCTTAAAACATTAGATGTCTAACAATTGGTTAAAAGGCTAATCGCTCTAATTGTGGTCGAAACTAAGTTAAGTTTTGAACATGCTAATACTTGTCTCTTACTTTCTTGCATATGAATCTTTGTGTTAAATTGTGTTTTGTGCTATGTGATGCGTGAGAGATGATGATCAAACTTGTATATAGTAGCCTAGGATTTATTTTCTGTTTTTCTTTTATCATTGCCGTACTTAGTATAGGGCAGCCCTAGGGCTGCCGAACCCTATTCCCCCATATGTGTGATGATTTTGTATATATGTGAATATGTTTGAGACTAACAATTTCATATCTCAGGTACCCTTAATCCCCGGCCTAGAACGATCCCTACTTGCTCATACTACTAACGATATTTTGTAGGGTTATTATTGCATGCGAGCTTCGGCTCTCGTCCAATTTTTGGCGCCGTTGCCGGGGATTATAAAATCTTGATTTGTTTGAATGTTAGCTTTGTAAAATTTTTGAAAATCTTTTTGAGTCTTTAAAGTTTTGAGGTATATCGGATAAAGCATGACCTTACCGTGGGCTGCACAAGTCCATTGCACAGTTTGCTCCTCTGCTCCACGTACCTTGAATCTTTGATGTTGTGTATAGCTTGAAAAATTCTTGTAATACCTTGAAAAATTTGTTTAAGTATAGAATTTGTATATTCTTGCATTTTAGTTTATTGTATTTGTTCGTTTTGATGTGTTTTGTGTGTGTGCAGGTCGAACTTGGAAGAAAAGTGCAGGAAATACGAAACTTCTGCCCAAAACAGAATTCGGGCAGTGCAGTGTATCAACTTTGGAAGGCTGCGGTTTGCAGCTCACAAAACTTGGGAAAGTGAGCCATACACCGTTGGAAAGATCTCTGCGTCTAGTTTCCGTAGGATTTTACAGAAGTGGATTTGGAGTTTCGAGCTGCTCCCAGTTTCAATTTGAGTGCACGAAGGTCAATCTGGCGGACCAGAGAACTGGGCAGATCAATAGGTCCTATTCATGGCCAAACAAAGAGTACTTCTGCTGGTCCGATTGAGGCGAATTTTATACCGTTGGAAAGCTCTATGTGTCTGCTACAAAATTACTTTATAACACTTTTGCATTAGGATACTGGAACACACCCAAATTCGAGCCGTAAGAGGAAGTGTACGCTGCCAAACATTCTGCCGAGCTGCCAGGCTGCTGCCCCTGCCTCTGTCCTGCAGCCAGTCCTGCCTGCCGAGGCCAGCATACAAACCATCCTGCCGATACACTGCCCCTGCTCATGCCGCAGCTAAGTTGCAGCCTCACGCTACCAATCATCCTGACGAGCAAGCTGCTGCCGCGCAGCCTATGCGCACACGCTGCCCACAAGCTGCCGACGTATCCACGTATCCTGTCAAGCCGTATCCTGCGTATCCATGACCAATTCCGAGACATATCCAACCAAGTAGCCGTATCGATACGCATGTCGATACGCCTGTGCTACTGTTGACCGAATCCGATACGGACACGGATACGCCATCCGATACGCTGCAATGCTGCTGCCCTGCTGCTGTTGCCCTGCTGCTGCTGCAATGCTGCAGCCTACGAATCCTGCTGACACGCCGCAAAGCTGCTGCCCTGCTGCTGCCTATCTTTCCACCTATGCTGCACTTTCCAAGACCCAGCACACAAGCTGCTGCTCCTGCTGGCCCTGCAACCTGCTGCTGCCCCTGCATGCAGGCAATGCTGCTGCACATGCTCCTGCCGAGAGAGCCTGCTGCCCCTGCCCCTGCATACTGCCGAGCAGCCGTGCAGCAACGCATGTGCACACATTGCACATCCTACCGTGATGCAGCCCCTGCTGCTGCCTTTCCTTCCGGAAGCCACTGCCGAGAGCTTCCTGCCGAGCCACAACACACTGCCGAGAAGCAGTTTTCTGCTGAGAGAGAGAGAGTTGCTGCCCTTCTTTGCCAATAGCAACACTTTTGGACCATGATGAATCAACAACACACACGGTGAAAAGTCTAAGCAATGGACTATAAACACAAAGCGCTACTTGGGAGGCAACCCAAGTCGATCAAAGAAAAATGAAGGAGCCATCACCGAGAGTTTGCAATTTCCTAACCCTTCTCTTTTCCTTTGATTTGTGATGATATGTTGGTATATGTTAGTCGATTGCATGCTTAGGAAATTCATTGATATTGTTTTGTGCTTACATTGAGGACAATGTAATTTTCTAAGTGTGGGGTGGGATAACGTATTCCGTTTATGTTTTCGTGTGCTTAGTTAGGAAAGAAAATTCAGAAAAATGTTCCACAAAAAGAGTGTTTAAATTGTTTGCTTCGAGTCTTAGGATGCCCCTAATATGTCAATGATGTTTTTCTCCTCTTTGCATACATAGATGATGGTTGTGCATACAATTAAAATTGTGAGTTTCATGGATTTTGTGCATTGGTAGGAGCATGTAGGACTTGTTGATTAACGAAGCATGCATGTTTTAGCTAGTTTGTTTCCATAATAACCTATGTGAGCTTTAGAGCCAATTTGCTTTCTTCTTGAGCGATATAAAGATAAAATTCAATAGATTCGTAGGAAGCATGAAACCTCATAATTCTTTGCATATTCGATGACAATGTGCCATAGATTTTTAATGAACTCTAGAATGCTAGAACTTACTCTTGTTGATTTTCAAAACATTTTTAATCATAAACTACCTTGATTTTGAATATGATTGAATAAAGATCATTTAGGTTTACCACCAAAGCCAAATAAAGCATGAGCCCTATTGGAGCCCGTCGTGGGACACCTTAGTTAACCCCTTTGAGCCTACGATTAGCCTTTTCTTTCATCACCCTTAAACACTTTCCATGAGCTTAGTATAGTGATGTCTTTACCTTGTGTGTCGGCAAAGCTTGATTTTGAAAGTGTTTTCGCGTGTGTGATGAAGAAGAACAAGTGTGGGGTAGACTTAGCTAGAAAATTATGTGAAAATTGTAATTGTGCCGTGCCTATGAGAAAACAAAAGAAGAAAAATCGAAATCGGACAAAAAGAAAAGAAAAGAAAAGAGAAAAATCAAGTCCGAAAGAAAAGAAAAGAAAGAGGCACGGTTTCAAAAGAAAATTTGGCTAAGTCTAATTGTTGTGAATTTGGAGTTTTTGTTTGCATGTGAAGGTCTACTATTGTTATATTTTGACCTTTGTTCGTATTCACTATGTTGTGGGGAAGTAAAGAATGAAGGAAGGGTCCAACAAGATGAAATTTGACCCTTTCGGCGAGAAGACATAAGGAGATCGAGCTTTGCTAAAGGCCTTAGTGACGTTTTGAGCCTCCTTATCCAAATAGCAAATACCTCTTAGCCTAGCCCCATTACAACCTTATTATTGATCTTTTTCATGATTCTTAAGATGGTTAAATTTGATTGTGGAGACTATCTCAAGAGTAAGCATATGGTTTTGGTTCATTGGTGCATATAGTTATCACATGAGGTTTTTCCATCAAAATTCACAAAGTGCTTTCGTTTCCTTGATATATGCAAGTCACTCTTTGTAATTCATTATCTTTCGCTTGCATATACTTATGAGTGAATTACCATGCTTCGAGAGAAAAGAAGAGAGTATGCCTAGTGAGGAGGATTGGATTAGCTTTGACATGTTTACATGCTTACCTTTTGCTCTTATATGTTCATATTGATGTCGCATGTTCATGAAACTTGGAATTTTCGTGCTTAACATTCTCATGCATAACTTGAAAGCTATGTGCACATACGAGCCTGAGACAAATTGTTAGGGGCACTAGTTTGTTTAGAGTCTTAGTTTTATTTAGTTTGCTAAGGGACTAGCAAATGATAAGTGTGGTCTTCAGCCACTCCAAGTGTAGACGCCCGGTAAATGTTGCGATGGTGGATAGTGTTGACTACTTTCCACGGGTCACCCTTGGCGAGATCATCAAGATAAAACACTTGTTTCACCCATGTGGCTAAAACGAACGGATCGTCCTCATACCATGATGTACTAGTGTTCACAGAAGTTATGCCGTATTGATCGGTTTTCAAGCTCTGCGGCCGTGTGTCAAACCATCTACACTTGAAAAGGTGCACTTTCATGCCTTCCCCGTAATGCAGTTCCACAACTGAATGGAGAACACCGTAATAGTCAACTCCACCATCCCCACCATGTGCCATAACCCCTGAATTTTGTGTTTTCAGTCTGAGGTCTCTGTCTTCACATCGAAATAACACACCATTCACCTTGCACGTCGCATAAACTTTTGAATAGACCGGCCTCATCGCTAAAAGTCTGAGTTCGTGCGACCAATTTGGGTGATTATCATTTTCAATAAGGTCCATCTGCAACCATCAGAATCAACTATAAATATGAATAAATATACACAATAATATATGAACACGTATAGAATAGTGTTAAAGTTACGTACCCAGCGGCCGAAATACTCTGCGAATGTCCGGTTGTGGTAATCGACATCACCTCGTACTTGTTCACAGTGTAGATGTATGTTCTTCCAAAACTGAACTTCTGGACAGTTGATTAGTACCCACCAATGTGCAATGGCTACATCATAATCTTTCAACTTGTAGGAAACTGGCATGTTTCCACCGAGTACAACATCGTCGGAGAGTATGGAAAGATTGAACTGTGACGGTACATCTTCCGGTATGCTTTCCTGTAACGCTCCTAAATACAACTTCATGTAGGTGACGCACTCGTGCGCAATATATGCTTCAGCTATACATCCTTCAGGTGCGGATCTGTTTTGGACAAAACCACCGTATTGTCCAAGTTGCCTATAAATCAAGTTTTTAAAGTGTTATGATAATACATTAACACTATATCACATATATTGATGAGGAAATTAACATAAGGTGTAAAATACGTACCTTTCCATCGGATACATCCAAGTGAAGTGCACAGGACCGGTAAGCAACAACTGTCGAGGAAGATGGATCATGAGGTGAGGCATGATGTCGAAAAAATTTGGAGGAAATATCATCTCAAATTTACACATGATATGAACGATGTCTTGTTGCATTTCCCGGAGGTCAGATTTTCTCACTTCCCGTGTGCATACCTTCAGGAAAAATCTTGCTAACGCTACTAACGGCTCCACAACGTGACGGGGAAGGAACGGTCGAATGAAAACAGGGAAGAGACGTTGTAGCAGGATATGATTGTCATGACTTTTCAACCCGTACAGATTGTTGAATTGTCTGTTGACACACTTGGCTATATTTCCAGAAAAGCCTGAAGGATACTTGGCCCGACTTATCCAATGGAAAATTTCTGATTTATGCTCAGGCTTGACGGTGTAAGGAGCTTGAGGCATTTTTCTCTTCCCTTGTTTCAACCATAGTAGTTTTCTGATATTCATGTTTTGCAGATCAGTGCGAGCCTTAGGACCGTCTTTCGTCTTCCCCTCCAAGTTCAGCGTTGTGCCCACCACACTTTCAGAAACATTTTTTTCTATGTGCATAACGTCTAGGAAGTGACGGATCAACAACTCACACCAGTACGGGAGTTCCCACAATATGCTCCTATGTGTCCAGAATTTGTACTCCTCAGGCCTTTCAGGTATTTCCGCTACAATATCGGGATGATTGCTGAGGGGCCCAAAATCGTACTCATTAAGTCTTGCTAAAATTTCTCTTCCTGTCCATCTTCTGGGAGCACGGCCGTGTTCTTCGGTTCCATCAAATGCGGCGGACTCGTAACGCCAGTGGTGATCCGCTGGAACGAACACACGATGACCCATTCTGCATATCTTGTTGCAATGAGGGGTGCTCCCATAATCGCTGAGGCACTCTGGACAAGCCTTGTATCCCCTTACAACGCTGCCCGATAACATCCCATAAGCAGGAAAATCACTGATGGTACCAATAACCATGGCATACATCTGGAACGTCTCCTTCTTGTACTTGTCAAAAGTGGGATGACCAACGTCCCACAACACCTTAAGCTCTTCAATCAATGGTCTCATATACACATCGAGACATTTCCCTGGGTAACCAGGCCCCGGAATCAACAACGTCAACATATTATATTCCTTCTTCATGCACATCCACGGAGGAAGGTTGTAAGGTACCAAAACCACCAGCCATATACTGTATGAAAGACTCATGGTGTCGAAAGGGTTGAACCCGTCGGTTGAGAGCCCGAGCCTGACGTTTCTGACATCTGACGCAAAATGAGGAAACTCATTGTTTATATGCTTCCAAGCCGCTCCGTCAGAGATGTGTGTCATGATATCTGCGTCTCCCGCGTCCAGCTCACCGTGCCACCTCATAGCTTTTGCGGTGGTTTCTGACATGTACAACCGCTCAAGCCTATCTCTCAACGGAAAATACCGAAGCACTTTCACAGGTTTCGTATTGCCTGCTCCCGTCAACTTATATCGGTCAGACTGACATATCGGACATGCATCAAGGCTAGCAAGGTCATTCCCTTCTACATCTTTACCCCAGAAGAGAACGCAGTCAAATGCGCATGCATGGATCTTAATGTAGGAAAGCCCTAGATCTTTGAGGATACTTCGGACCTGACGGTGATTGGTAGGATTACGATGACCCTCCTCCAACAACGAAGAAGTGTACTGTAGATATTCATCCACTTGCCTGATGCTCCCTTTTGTCTCGACTTTAATCCTCATTACCTCCATCACACTTTGAAGAACTGTCTTCTCAGAACTTGAAGACACAGGGGTCTGTTGCAATGCAATCAGTTTGTTGTACTTGTCAAAGGCAGCAGTGTTGACAACTTGTGGGAACGGCTGCACCGGGTCGTTGGATGTACTACTACTGCCCGCCTCAAAATACTGCCCATGATCATGCGATCCATCTAATGATGGCTCACCGTGATATATCCAACGTGTGTACTTCGGCCAAAACCCATTACTCTTTAGGTGCTCCCATACTGTCCTAATCGGAAATCGACACATATCACTGCGACACTTACATTTCTTGCACGGGCAATAATGGTAATTCCCGTTTGCATTTTCCTCGACGAACTGCAAAAAATCCACAACTCCTGTAATGTATCGTCGGTCATGCCTTGGAAGCGAAATCCAACTCTTATCTCGATCCATATATAACCTGATAATAATATATATGTATAACTTTAATTAATAATAAATTAATTAACACATATATATATTACAATATATATTATTATCAACATCAACTCATATATATATATACCATTAATTAACAACCATTATTTAAGTTCATTACACTATCAACAACCATTAATTAACATATTTATATATATTTTAACACTAATTAAAATAACATTATTAAATTAAAACACATAATTATACTCTAACTGAAAATCAACTCAACTACAACTCAAAATCAACATATATACATACATTCTAACACTAAAACAACAACAAAACAAAAAATCACTTACTATATCAAAATCACTAAAACTCAAAATCAACTCAACTAAAACTCAAAATCAACATATATACACATATACGTACCTATATATAGCTCCACAATGTAAGAGAGGACGGATTTCAACAATACCCACAGATTTTTCACTCTTTCTCCCGTTTTTTTCCGTTTTTTTTTAAATGAGCAACTTCTGTCCAGATCTGAAAATATAAAGACTTATAGCCGACGAAATTGTCAACTTCGTCGGCCATTCTTCCAAAATTTGTATAGCCGACGAAAACTTTAAATCGTCGGCCATTATAGGGGTATAGCCGACGAAAAATATTTTTTAGGGACGAAAGAAAAAATCGTCGGCCATTCTTGTAGAATAGCCGATGATTTTTCATTTTTAGCGACGAAATAAAAAATCGTCGGCCATTCTATGGGAATAGTCGACGAAATTTTTTTTTTTGCGACGACAAAAATTTTCGTCGGCCATTCTTGGGAATAGCCGACGAAAAAAGTGTTTCGTCGGCCGTTTTTTTTTTTTTCGTCGGCAAAGCCCTTTTTTCTGGTAGTGTATGGCAAAGAACTTGCAAGGGATGCTGTGGTTGGTGTTGACTCAGAGTCTTACCAGAATTTATCATGGTTTTGCCAGCGCACATATGAATGCAACCCATATTCTAGGCTAGCTGTAGAGTACGAATCTGAAACACAAAGGTTCCTGCGTATGTTTGTTACGTATTCTGCTTGGTTGAATGGTTTTCAGTCTTGCAGACCAATTCTCTGTATTGATGCTACATTCATCACAAATAAATACAAAGGCATGCTTCTTGCTGCTTCGACAAAGGATGCGAATTGTGGTACATCACTTTCTTCATTGTTTTGTTCTTTCTTTTCTTCATTGCTGTTGGTTTTCATTTCCATTACTTTCAGACCGACAGTTATTTTGATAGATACTATGGTAGTTTCTTAAACAGTTACAGAAAGCTCAAGACCAAATAGTTACTTTTGATAGATAGTATGGTAGTTACTGGTATAGTTAAATGAATTTTTCAAATTATACATTTACTTTGATACATACTACTGGAAATTCTTTTATAGTTACAGGAACTTTCAGCATAAATAGTTACTTTGATAGATACTAGTGCAGTTACTTTTACTTTGATAGTTATTTATATGAATCTGACATTATTTTTTTTCTTTCTTTTGTTTAGGATTATATCCAGTTGCTTATGCTATTGTCGATTCTGAAAATGAGAGCAACTAGACCTTCTTTCTTAAGATGTTGTCTGAAGAGTTGTCGAGATATTCTACAAGGCAAATTACTTTCATATCTGATCGTAATATTGGTCTTCTAAATGCAGTTCGTGCAGTCTTTCCCAATAGTCCTCATGGATTTTGTTATAGGCATCTTCAGGCTAATCTGAGCAACAAGTTTGCATGTGGTTCTTATCTGAGCAAAAGAATTCCATTGTTGTTTATGAAGTGTGCTTATTCTCGCACTCGTGAATATTTTGAGATTAATTTCGAGAAGTTGAAGCATGAAGGTGGTGAGGTTGTTGATCAGTTTTTGAAGGATCTCCCTCTGGAAACATGGGCTTCTAGTTTTTTTAATGGTGAAAGGTTTGGTGAAATGACAAATAATTTGGCTGAGTGTTTCAACAATTGGGTGAAGGAGTTGAAGAGCCTTCCCATTATTGAATTTAACGAAGGCATTCGTCTTAAGTGTATGACTTTAATTGCTCCTCGGAAGGAAGAATCTGCTGGATGGGTTACTGAGCTGTGTCCAAATTTCGAAAAGAAGCTGGTTGACAACTTGGAGTTGGGTAGACACTGGTTAGTGAGTAGATCTGATACATACGTTTATGAAGTTCAGTGCCAAAAATATTCTGTGATGGTAAACTTGGAAGCATTATACTGTTCATGTGGAGAATGGCAAGTTCACGGATTTCCTTGCTCACATGCCCTTGTCGTGATTCAGAAACACGGTTCTAATGTGTACTCATATGTCAATCCAATTTTCAAGGTGCACCACTTTTCCTAAATTTAACATTATTTAAACAGTTACCGAGGTAGTTAGTAAGATAGTTACTTCAAATAAAATAGTTACACTGACAGATACTAGTGAAGTTACTGGTACAGTTACATGAACTTGACATTATATCCTTTATTTTTCCTCTTTTTTTTTTTTTTTTTTAGGTGGATAAATATCGTGAAACTTATTCTTTCGCAATCAATCCGGTTCCTACTATTTCAAAGCCGGTGGATCTAGCTCAGCCTGCATTGTTGGTGCAACCACCATTAACAAAGAGACCACCTGGAAGGCCAAAATTACAGAGGTACAGAAGTAAAAATGAAGTGAAAAGGACAGTCAAGTGCAGCAGGTGTAACAAATATGCTGGTCACAACAGAACAAGCTGTACAGAAATTATATAGTTCCCTAGATAGCTATTCGTGCAGTTCTATTCTTTTTTTTATGATTGTTACATTGAAATGTACATTGATTGTTTACATTGATTGATTTTTTTATTCTTTTGAAATGTACATTGATTGATTATTCTTTTTTACAATAATTGAAAGGTTACTTTTATTATTTTATTCATGTTGAGTTCGGCAGCGTTCCGCTGCCGTTGCGCGGTGCAGCGGCACGCTGCATTCTGTCCTGCATTTTTCATACTTGGATAAGTTGCTCTTCTGTGCAGCAATTGTGTTTTTCATAGTTACTTATATAGTTACTAACACAGAGTCTGATTGGTACTTAGATGATTGCTAGTAAGATAATAGTTACTTTGATAGTTAGTAAGTTAAATGATAGTTAGTAAGATAGTTATTAATATGACAGTTAGATAATTAGAAAGATAATTAGAAATATGATAGTTAGTCTGATAGTTACTGAAAATGATAGTTAGTTTGAGAGTTAATTTGATAGTTACTTGTACAGTTAATTTGATAGTTAGTTTCCTGCATTTGATACACTACCAGATACAGCTGAATAGCCGACGAAAATTTTTTCGTCGGCCATTCCATTTTTTCGTCGGCTATACCCTCTGCCGACGAAAATTTCGTCGGCCATAAGTCGTCGGTAATACGCCGTCGGTAATACCAATGGCCGACGAAAAAAAAAATTTCGTCGGCTATAGTTAAGTATGGCCGACGAGTCAAAAAATTCGTCGGGCAAACGTGGGTGAAATAGCCGATGAACTTCGTCGGGTATTTTTGAGTATAGCCGACGAAATCCAGTAAGTATGGCCGACGATTTAATGAAATTTCGTCGGCTATGGTGTTTTAACTATAGCCGACGATTTAATGAAATTTCGTCGGCTATGGTGTTTTAACTATAGCCGACGATTTAATGAAATTTCGTCGGCTATCATGTTTTAACTATAGCCGACGATTTAATAAAACTTCGTCGGCTATTGTGTTTTAACTATAGCCGACGATTGGATAAAACTTCGTCGGCTATTTCCTCGAAATATATTACTATTTTAATAGGTATTAATTAGTTATAGCCGACGAAATATGGCAATTTTCGTCGGCTATACAAGTTATAGCCGACGAAAATTGGTAAAATTCGTCGGCTATACTTGTTATAGCCGACGAAATAATGCAAAAATCGTCGGCTATTCTTGCATTTGGGAAAAAAAAATTAAATTATTTTCTAAATTACCATTCCAAGCAATGCAAATCACAAAAACAATTCATGCATTTGCACCAACAAGAAACACGTCTAAATACCATTTTTATTAAATTCGTTCCAATATACATAAAATATAACCCTAATTATCCCCTAAACTACTAAAGTCTAGGATGTCATCTACAGCATCAGGCGCATCATCCTGCTGACCGAACTCGAGAGGTTCAGGCATTGGAGGCTCCACTAACTGCTGAAACGGGAGCGGGGGTGGACGGCCTTCTTGTTGTGCCGCGAACATCTCATAAACCCACTGTTGCTGGCCGTCGTAGTTGTATTGCCGAATTCTGGCGCACTCAGCATTCCAACGGACCATATCCAACTGATACTGCTGGTACTGCTGTTGTCTGCGGCGCAGCTCCTCTACTGTCTGGGACGAGGTCGCCAATTCTGCGGCCAATCGCTGCACTTCCCCCCTCATATGTTGGGTCTGGCCGCCTCCCTTCTTTTGACCTCCCTTAGTGGTCTTCAGGAGCCCTTGTCCAGAACCTCCCAAACCCCGGCAGTAGTACTCGTTGGACTGCTGTGGGAAGGCTGCGTTGAACATCCTCGCCGCCGTTTGGATATTGGTGCGGTCGACCTGGCGCACGGCTTCTTCCAAATCTGCCTCTGAGATGTCCGGTTGTGTCTCCCGAACTATTTGCTGGAGCACCTCTTGTTCGGCCTGGGTCACCCGCTCCTAATTGGACGGGGAAAAAAAATTAATATTCTAACAAATGGACTAGTTAAGTAAAATTAATAATTTAAATTTTAAAATCATAATGAACGACTTACGAGATCTTCTGTCGCTTGTGGATAAGCGATCTTGAACGTCTCCACGTAGGGGTTGCAATCAGGATGATCTCTGAGCGCCTCCTCCTGATATTGTGCAAACGGCCTTGAACCGCCGTGATGGAGGATTGTGTTACGGCGGCGGTTCTCCGAGTTTATCCGAGACCGTTCCTTCAAACAAATAATAAAATATAAGAAAAATGCATCAAAAAATATAACTGAAATAATTATAAAATATTTAAACTAATAATTAAAATTTTAATAAAATAAACATTTATAGTGAAGTTTAGTATTTACCATCATAGCCGGGTTGTCGAAGACTACGGTCCTCAACCAACGCCACTCGTACTCCCTGAACATGAACTCTCTGGGAGTACCCATACGACCACGGTTGCCGTACTCGTTATAGTGGGAACGGAGCTCGTTCTTCCACTCTTTGAACCTACGAAAAAAACAAAAGTGCATTAGAAATATGATTAATATCATAAAATATTTCTAATTATCAAATAAGACATTCCCAACGTACCTCGAGCTCTGTTGGGAGTCCGCCCAACCCCGCTTGTGTTCCGCAACCACAAAATATGTCTGAAAGATAATATTTTATTAGTTTTATAATTATAAAAATACCGAAAATTTTTAAATATTACGATAACTAAATTAAATTTTTTTATTTACTCACCGACGCGGCGTTGTTCAACTCCATCTTGATTTCTTCGGGCACATCAGCCCACCGAGCCCACAACATAGGGACTCTGTCCCTAATGAGTGCACCCACGCAACCCGAGTAGTCGCGTTTCTTTTTCGCCCCAACCTCCTGATTAGGAGATTCGTCAATCTGGATCCTCCCGCTCCGTTCAACCGTTCTCCTGAGCGTCTCAAAACTGATGACACCTCTGGTATTCCTCTGGGTTGAACTGCTAGCGCCTGTCCCTATCACATAAACGGCGATTGGTTAATAAAATTAAATATTAGTGCGTTAATTTTAATAAAATATTTAATTAATAAAATCGAATGTTACCTGAACCCGATGATTCGGTTGCCGTCGACTTTCCTTTTCTCCTCGCCGAAATCAGGAGGTCAGGGCTCTCCCATGGCTGCTGCTGGTATGCCTCCGCAGCACTCACGAACTGAGGCATATCAGGCCACTGGGGCCGACCCTGATAGTCGACCTCGGGTATCGCAGGAATGTTGTAGGGGAGGAAGAGCTGGTTTGGGAGAGTAGGCCCCTCAGTCGAGTCACCAGCAGACTGAGTCGGACTCGGCATCGGCATCGGCTCCCGATGAACCTCAGGCATACGAACCTGAGGAACGTCGGCAGCTATCTCCTCGTGAAACAGCTGCCGACTAAACCTCGGCGCCACAGAGGGACCGACCTGCGGAAGTGAAGTGCTCGACGGCCGCCCCGCCTGGAGAAGGGTCTGGTGCCGAGCACTCACACTCCGCCGCGGCTGGGCTGCATCCACACTCCTCCGCGGCTGGCTGGTGGTCCTCTCAGGCTGGCTAGCCGTCCTCTCGGAGTCTGGGGAACCGGCGGCATTTCCAGAACCTCTAGATCTAGAACGACGACCTCCGAACAACTGCCTAAATGCATCGGCCATCTAAAGCCAGACGCATTAATACATTAATTAATATTAAATTATATTATATTAAATAACAAATTCTAATTAATATAATACCCAATAATACTAACATATTTTAATATTTACCGATTTATATAATAACCAATTTATACATATAAATTATACAATTACACCTAAATTATATACAATTAAAATAAATTTTACAAAAATTACCTAAATTAACATAAAAACCTAAAAATTACATACATTAACATAAAAACCTAAATTATAACTAAATTAACATAAATACATAAATTATACCTAAATTAACATAAATACATAAATTATAACTAAATTAACATAAATACATAAATTATATCTAAATTAATATAAATACATAAATTATACCTAAATTAACATAAATACATAAATTAACATAAATACATAAATTATACACAAATTAACATATAAATACATAAATTATACCTAAATTAACAATTATATCTAAATTAACAATTATATCTAAATTAACAATTATATATAATTTATTAACCATAATTTAATTTATTAACAATTAAATAACAAAAAAAAAAATAAAGGGAGGCCGGCCGGTACCGAATCGGGGAGGAGGAGGAGGGGGAGGCGGCCGGAACAGGGAGGAGAAGGGGCGGCCGGAACAGGGAGGAGGAGGAGGAGGGTCGGCCGGGGCTGCCGGAACAGGGAGGAGGAGGAGGAGGAGGGGCGGCGGATCGAACCAAGGAGGAGGAGGAGGAGTCGCCGGGCTGCCGAACCAAGGAGGAGGAGGAGGAGGCGCCGGGCTGCCGGAATAGGGAGGAGGATCGACGGATGAAGGAGGGCCGGATTCGAGGAGGAAGATTGTTTAGGGAAAATCGGGCAAATGGAGGCTAGGGTTCGGCTGCATTTTACTTATACCCGATAGTATAGCCGACGAAATAAAGCGATTTCGTCGGCCATGATATAGTATAGCCGACGAAATAAAGCGATTTCGTCGGCCATGATATAGTATAGCCGACGAAATAAAGCGATTTCGTCGGCCATACTATGTCATAGCCGACGAAATTACATAATTCATTTTTCGTCGGCCATGCTATGGCATAGCCGACGAAATTACATAATTCGTCGGCTATAGTCTTCGTCCCTCAGAATCCGTCCGATCTCCCCCATCCAACGGTGGATAATGGGAAGGCGCGGATCACCAGACTTTAGCCGACGAAATATAACTTCGTCGGCTATACTTTTGGTCAAACTGCAAAGTCAAACCTCTAAACGCTGTAAAACGGAAATTGGGCCGTCTAAATGACGTTTTTTGGCCTGACCTTCAACAGAGAATAGTTTCAGATCGATGCGACGCATCTAATCGTAAAAAAATTTCCCCCAAAATATTTACCGACCGTCAGGCTACCCATAGGAAAACGGGAGTCAAAAACAGCAAACCGCAACATTCGGCACACAGATTTTGTCGGAATCTTCCCATTTTTCAACCGTAGCCGTATTTCAATATTTCGGTCATATCTTATTTCACGACACATTTGCATTTGAAGGGTCTACGTATAGTAGGTATTTGAAACTATACATTCACTTAAACACTTAGTAAACAAGTTAAGGAACATTAGTGCATATATTACGATTTTGAATCTCAAAGTTTGGAAAATCTATTCCAACCGTCAGATATCACCGTTAAGATGAAATACATGTATGAAAAAAAATCCAACTACATCTGACAACGTTGAAGGCTCGATCGGGACGGTCAAACCGCAAAGTCAAACCTCTAAACGCTTTAAAACGGAAATTGGGCCGTCTAAATGACGTTTTTTGGCCTGACCTTCAACAGAGAATAGTTTCAGATCGATGCGACGCATCTAATCGTAAAAAAATTTCCCCCAAAATATTTACTGACCGTCAGGCTACCCATAGGAAAACGGGAGTCAAAAACAGCAAACCGCAACATTCGGCACACAGATTTTGTCAGAATCTTCCCATTTTTCAACCGTAGCCGTATTTCAATATTTCGGTCATATCTTATTTCACGACACATTTGCATTTGAAGGGTCTACGTATAGTAGGTATTTGAAACTATACATTCACTTAAACACTTAGTAAACAAGTTAAGGAACATTAGTGCATATATTACGATTTTGAATCTCAAAGTTTCCCTCCAAATATTTACCGACCGTCAGGCTACACATAGGAAAACGGGAGTAAAAACCGCCTAACCGCAATATTCGGCACACAGATTTTGTCGGAATCTTCACATTTTTCAACCGTAGCCGTATTTCAATATTTTGGTCATGTCTTATTTCACGACACATTTGCATTTGAAGGATGAAGCAATGGTTTGTCGATAGTGATAGAAAATGGAAACAGCTCTTTTTTTGTTTTTTTTTTTAATCATAGCCGACGAAATCAAACCTAGTATTCGTCGGCTATTGTTTTGTCGTTTTCTGTTAAAAACTTATGGCCGACGAAATATTTAATGTTCATCGGCCATTGTTCGTAATATTATTATTTTTTTAAAAACTTATGGCCGACGAAATAGTTCTTTTTCGTCGGCCATTGTTCGTAAATAATTATTTTTAAAAACTTAGGGCCGACGAAATAGTTATTTTTCGTCGGCCATTGTTCGTAAATAATTATTTTTAAAAACTTATGGCCGACGAAATAGTTATTTTTCGTCGGCCATTGTTCGTAAATAATTATTTTTAAATAACTTATGGCCGACGAAATAATTAGTTTTCGTCGGCCATTGTTCGTAAAATTATTTTTTTTTAATAAATTATGGCCGACGAAATAATTAATTTTCGTCGGCCATTGTCCGTTTAGCCGACGAAATAATGCATTGTTCGTCGGCCATTCTCTGAAAAAAAAAACCAAAAAAATCAGTGGTTTTACACCTCTCCTATTCCGATGTCCTGTTCACATATAACCAAAATTGAACATAAAAAATCAGAAACCCAACAGTCAACATATTTCAAATTTTTGTTTAAGGGGTTTGGAACCCAGCCTAGCTGGGAGGCTCATCCCCACGCCCGTTCATTAGAAATGAGTTGATTACAAATGAAAGGATTACATCATTTAAATTACTTAATCCGTCGGATTGTAATCGGAATCATCGGATGAGTCTTCTTCGGTTTCTGAATTGCTCGATAGGGGTAATCTATGTCTTTCCTCACCACTAGAGTCCTCGTTAGTTTCTTCATTTGGATCAACATCAACAAGCAGTGGCTCTTCACGTCGAATTCGCACCGGCGTGTCTAGACGAATAAAAGAGGAGTCAGGAATACCGTTTGAGTTGGGCTCTTGATACGCGGTGCCCCCTTCCTCGTTCTCTTCAGCCACTCCAAGTGTAGACGCCCGGTAAATGTTGCGATGGTGGATAGTGTTGACTACTTTCCACGGGTCACCCTTGGCGAGATCATCAAGATAAAACACTTGTTTCACCCATGTGGCTAAAACGAACGGGTCGTCCTCATACCATGATGTACTAGTGTTCACAGAACTTACGCCGTATTGATCGGTTTTCATGCTCTGCGGCCGTGTGTCAAACCATCTACACTTGAAAAGGTGCACTTTCATGCCTTCCCCGTAATGCAGTTCCACAACTGAATGGAGAACACCGTAATAGTCAACTCCACCATCCCCACCATGTGCCATAACCCCTGAATTTTGTGTTTTCAGTCTGAGGTCTCTGTCTTCACATCGAAATAACACACCATTCACCTTGCACGTCGCATAACTTTTGAATAGACCGGCCTCCTCGCTAAAAGTCTGAGTTCGTGCGACCAATTTGGGTGATTATCATTTGCAATAAGGTCCATCTGCAACCATCAGAATCAACTATAAATATGAATAAATATACACAATAATATATGAACACGTATAAAATAGTGTTAAAGGTACGTACCCAGCGGCCGAAATACTCTGCGAATGTCTGGTTGTGGTAATCGCGATCACTTGCTACTCCTTCACAGGGTAGATGTATGTCCTTCCAAAACTGAACTTCTGGACAGTTGATTAGTACCCACCAATGTGCAATGGCTACCTCATAATCTTTTAACTTATAGGAAACTGGCATGTTTCCACCGAGTACAACATCGTCGGAGAGTATGGAAAGATTGAACTGTGAAGGTACATCTTCCGGTATGCTTTCCTGTAACGCTTCGAAATACAGCTTCATGTAGGTAACGCACTCGTGCGCAATATATGCTTCAGCTATACATCCTTCAGGTGCGGATCTGTTTTGGACAAAACCACCGTATTGTCCAAGTTGCCTATAAATCAAGTTTTTAAAGTGTTATGATAATACATTAACACTATATCACATATATTGATGAGGAAATTAACATAAGGTGTAAAATACGTACCTTTCCATCGGATACATCCAAGTGAAGTGCACAGGACCGGTAAGCAACAACTGCCGAGGAAGATGGATCATGAGGTGAGGCATGATGTCGAAAAAATTTGGAGGAAATATCATCTCAAATTTACACATGATATGAACGATGTCTTGTTGCATTTCCCGGAGGTCAGATTTTCTCACTTCCCGTGTGCATACCTTCTGGAAAAATCTTGCCAACGCTACTAACGGCTGCACAACGTGACGGGGAAGGAACGGTCGAATGAAAACAGGGAAGAGACGTTGTAGCAGGATATGATTGTCATGACTTTTCAACCCGTACAGATTGTTGCATTGTCTGTTGACACACTTGGCTATATTTCCAGCAAAGCCTGAAGGATACTTGGCCTCACTTATCCAATGCAAAATTTCTGATTTATGCTCAGGCTTGACGGTGTAAGGAGCTTGAGGCATTTTTCTCTTCCCTTGTTTCAACCATAGTGGTTTTCTGATATTCATGTTTTGCAGATCAGTGCGAGCCTTAGGACCGTCTTTCGTCTTCCCCTCCAAGTTCAGCGTTGTGCCCACCACACTTTCAGAAACATTTTTTTCTATGTGCATAATGTCTAGGAAGTGACGGATCAGCAACTCACACCAGTACGGGAGTTCCCACAATATGCTCCTATGTGTCCAGAATTTGTACTCCTCAGGCCTTTCAGGTATTTCCGCTACAATATCGGGATGATTGCTGAGGGGCCCAAAATCGTACTGATTAAGTCTTGCTAAAATTTCTCTTCCTGTCCATCTTCTGGGAGCACGGCCGTGTTCTTTGGTTCCATCAAATGCGGCGGACTCGTAACGCCAGTGGTGATCCGCCGGAAGGAACACACGATGACCCATTCGGCATATCTTGTTGCAATGAGGGGTGCTCCCATAATCGCTGAGGCACTCTGGACAAGCCTTGTATCCCCTAACAACGCTGCCCGACAACATCCCATAAGCAGGAAAATCACTGATGGTACCAATAACCATGGCATGCATCTGGAACGTCTCCTGCTTGTACTTGTCAAAAGTGGGATGACCAACGTCCCACAATACCTTAAGCTCTTCAATCAATGGTCTCATATACACATCGAGACATTTCCCTGGGTAACCAGGCCCCGGAATCAACAACGTCAACATATTATATTCCTTCTTCATGCACATCCACGGAGGAAGGTTGTAAGGTACCAAAACCACCGGCCATATACTGTATGAAAGACTCATGGTGCCGAAAGGGTTGAACCCGTCGGTTGAGAGCCCGAGCCTGACGTTTCTGACATCTGACGCAAAATGAGGAAACTCATTGTTTATATGCTTCCAAGCCGCTCCGTCAGAGATGTGTGTCATGATATCTGCGTCTCCCGCGTCCCGCTCACCGTGCCACCTCATAGCTTTTGCGGTGGTTTCTGACATGTACAACCGCTCAAGCCTATCTCTCAACGGAAAATACCGAAGTACTTTCACAGGTTTCCTATTGCCTGCTCCCGTCAACTTATATCGGTCAGACTGACATATCGGACATGCGTCAAGGCTAGCAAGGTCATTCCCTTCTGCATCTTCACCCCAGAAGAGAATGCAGTCAAATGCGCATGCATGGATCTTAATGTAGGAAAGCCCTAGATCTTTGAGGATACTTCGGACCTGACGGTGATTGGTAGGATTACGATGACCCTCCTCCAACAACGAAGAAGTGTACTGTAGATATTCATCCACTTGCCTGATGCTCCCTTTTGTCTCGACTTTAATCCTCATTACCTCCATCACACTTTGAAGAACTGTCTTCTCAGAACTTGAAGACACAGGGGTCTGTTGCAATGCAATCAGGTTGTTGTACTTGTCAAAGGCAGCAGTGTTGACAACTTGTGGGAACGGCTGCACCGGGTCCTGCATATATTGTTCCCCACGTACACCGCTTTCAAAAGGAAACACGTCGTTGACGAATGCCATTGTTGGATCGTTGGATGTACTACTACTGCCCGCCTCAAAATACTGCCCATGATCATGCGATCCATCTAATGATGGCTCACCGTGATATATCCAACGTGTGTACTTCGGCCAAAACCCATTACTCTTTAGGTGCTCCCATACTGTCCTAATCGGAAATCGACACATATCACTGCGACACTTACATTTCTTGCACGGGCAATAATGGTAATTCCCCTTTGCATTTTCCTCGACGAACTGCATAAAATCCACAACTCCTGTAGTGTATCGTCGGTCATGCCTTGGAAGCGATATCCAACTCTTATCTCGATCCATATATAGCCTGATAATAATATATATGTATAACTTTAATTAATAATAAATTAATTAACACATATATATTACAATATATATTATTATCAACAGCAACTCATATATATATATATATACCATTAATTAACAACCATTATTTAAGTTCATTACACTATCAACAACCATTAATTAACATATTAATTTATATATATTTTAACACTAATTAAAATAACATTATTAAATTAAAACACATAATTATACTCTAACTGAAAATCAACTCAAATACAACTCAAAATCAACATATATACATACATTCTAACACTAAAACAACAACAAAACAAAAAATCACTTACTATATCAAAATCACTAAAACTCAAAATCAACTCAACTAAAACTCAAAATCAACATATATACACATATACGTACCTATATATAGCTCCACAATGTAAGAGAGGACGGATTTCAACAATACCCACAGATTTCTCATTCTTTTTCCCGTTTTTTTTCCGTTTTTTTTAAATGACCAGCTTCTGCCCAGATCTGAAAATATAAAGACTTATAGCCGACGAAATTACCAACTTCGTCGGCCATACTCATTTTCAGAGTATAGCCGACGAAAACTTTAAATCGTCGGCCATTCTCGTAGAATAGCCGACGATTTGTCACAAAATTTTCGTCGGCTATTCTATTCAGAGTATAGCCGACGACAACTTTAAATCGTCGGCCATTCTCGAAGAATAGCCGACGATTTTTAATTTTTACCGACGGAAAAAAAATTCGTCGGCCATTCTATTGGAATAGCCGACGAAATTTTTTTTTGCCCGACGAAAAAAATATTCGTCGGCTTTTCTTCGATATAGCCGACGAAAAAAAAGTTTCGTCGGCCGTTTTTTTTTTTTCGTCGGTAAATCCCTTTGTTTTTGTAGTGATAGTTAATTTGATAGTTACTTGTACAGTTAGTAACGAAAATGATAGTTAGTTTGATAGTTACTGATATGATAGTTAGTTTGAAAGTTATAATGATAGCTAGAAAGATAGTTTGTAATTAAATAACTTCTGAACAGATCTGTACTATGCATAGAATCATTTGTCTAGTTGATCACCTTTCAAACTAGACAGAAAAACAGGGGTTTACAAACTAAACAGAAACATAATCAGATTGCAAAATAATGTATATGAAATAGATATAAACTAAGATGATAGTTAGTTTGATAGTATATGAAAAAAGTGATAGTTAGTCTGATAGTTACTGAAAATGATCCCTAACCTTGTCAGCCTGAATAGATACAAAATTTGTTCCCTGAATAGTAATTTGTTCCCTAAACTTGTCAGCCTGAATAGATACAAAATTTGTTCCCTAAACTTGTCAGCCTGAATAGATACAAAATTTGTTCCCTAAACAAATTATCATCAATAATTTGTTTAACTGTTCAAAACAAAGCATGAAAAATCTGTTTAATCCATCTAAGAGGGCCTCCAACTATGCCGATTGTCCGCAAACTTTTTTAGAATGTGAGCCCTGAACTTGTTAGCCTCTTTCTTCCCAAACTTCTTTGTGAAATCACCTTGTGAAAAAATGAGGCTCATGAAGTACATCACATATATTCCACAGTCAACGCTGTTTTGTCAAAATAAAAAGATTACTTAAAGTCAGACAGTTATAAAGATGACAGTTACAGATATGATAGTTACTGAGATAGTTACTACTATAAAAACACAGAGAATTTACAAAGATGATATTACTCAAATATTTACTAAACATAGTTCTACAGACAGTTACAAGTTGATAGTTATTAAGATATGTTGGGTTTAGAAATTTACGAATCAGATAGTTGTTGAGGCAATTTTCCCTTGAACGGACTTATAGTCAGGTTGGACTTGTAGTTGTCCTTAATCCACCTTATAGTTTTAATTTCATCTTCATTAAGAGCCTCTTCTACCATCTTCAGTTCTGTGCTGGAGCTTTTGCCAGTGTCTATTTTGTACCGGCATCCTTGCTCCAGTATATCATCTGCTTGATCAAGGACAGCTCTCATCCATATATCAATCATTGTCACCTGTTAATAACATAGTTAGTCAGATAGTTCATATAAGATAGTTACTCAGATAGTTACAGACATAGTTAGTTAGATAGTTACTGAGATAGTTGGTAAGATGATAGTTACTCAGATAGTTTCTAACATAGTTACATATATAGTTACAAAGACGATAGTTACATAGATAGTTACTGAAATAGTTGATAGTTACTAAAACAGATAGTTACTAGAATCATAGTTACTATGATAGTTACACAGATAGTTAGTAAGATAGATACTCAGATTATAGTTACAAAGGTAGTTACTATGATAGTTACCAAAATAGTTGATAGTTACTAAAACAGATAGTTACTAAAATGATAGTTACACAGATAGTTAGTAAGATAGATACGCAGATTATAGTTACAAAGGTAATTACAAAGATAGTTACTGAAATAGTTGATAGTTACTATAACAGATAGTTACTAGAATGACAGTTACTAAGATAGTTACAAAGATGATATTTACTCAATAAATAGTTACTCAATAAGATTTCCACAGACGATAATTACTAAGATAGTTACTAACATACCATTTTTTTAGCATCGTTAAAACTTTGCCCGGTTCCTGGTCTTCTGGATTTGATGGAGTCTAAGTGTGCAAATCTGCATGCTTCCGTGTCAAAAACCAGTAGAGTATGGTGAAAATTCCTCTTGTGAGTAAGTGGGATCAGAATCATTTCTGCTTTACCCAGCTTCTCGTATAGTGGTTCACATAGGAACTGGTGCATTGTTTTTGCTTCTAGCTCTTCTGTGGACATCTGTTTTCAAACAAACAAAACCTATGATTAGTTATCTCATAATTTTTTACAAAGTATAATTGTCCTGTTAAAAATTTATCTTACCCAAGAGTGAGTCTGCATAATTTCTATTTTATACTCATCTGGATCGCCCTTGTCTATCATTTCAGAATGCAATAGAGCAGCATATGCATCAATCATGTTGTTTGCAACTTCAGTTCCGGTCACCACTTGATTTATTTCATACTTGGAAATTTCTGTTCCCACCTCTTTTCCTTCCCAGAAGAACACTCTGCACACATGATATTAAATAAGTTGATAGTTACAAGTTACTTTGATAGTTACTATGATAGTTACTATCATAGTTTCTAGTTACTATGATAGTTAGTAGATACATTGATAGTTACTAGTTATTTTTTTATAGTTAGTAAGATAGTTACTAGTTATTTTTTCATACTTACTTTGATAGTTACTAGTTATTTTTTCCTAGTTACTTTGATAGTTACTATCATATTTAGTAGTTACTAATACAGATATTCAATAAGTTGATAGTTACAAGTTACTTTGATAGTTACTATCATAGTTACTAAAGAAGATGATAGTTACTTAGACATTTACTTACAGATAGTAAAAAAGATAGATGCTCAGTTGATAGTTACTAACATAGTTATTAAAGAAGTTGTCCAGACATATACCCGGAAATAGTTAGTAAGACAGATAGAAGGATAGATTACCGGCTTGGCACCTTGTTCCAGTATTCTTGAAACCTTTTCTTCGTGTTTTTTCTTCCATATGATCTTTGTAGACTGTTTGGTCATCCCAGTCCATCACCTCTTGTTGGCTTGGAAGATAAGGTTCCTCTGAATGACCAACAAGGTATATTGGTTCACCTTCCTCTGTCACCCCAGCCACATCTTCAAATGACGTCTGAACAACAGTTACTGATTCAACCTGTTCTGGTTGCACCAGATTTCTCAAACTTTCCTCCTCTTTCTTTTTCCGCCTCTCTTCTTCAAACTTTTTTCTGTTCTCTTCCTGCCTCTTTCTTTTGGTTTCCCTTTCAGCTTTGACTTCACCCCACCAGTATATGTCGTCCTTTCTTGACGCCCTCTTTCTGTTTTTTATGCGCACAACATATGAATATATTCCCAGCGACTCTGCTGAACACCCAGAGTGCATTTCGTCAATCTTAAATTCCGTCATACTGTTGTTTTATTTGAAATGCACTTTTCTCTTCTTTCTGGCCTCAGCTTGGTTGAAAATAGGCATGGGAACCGGTGACTCTATGATCTGAAACTTGTGAGGTTCAGCTAACATGTCATTCAGAGAGGGTGATCCAGTTGCAAGAGGAATGGGAACTGATGGAGTCCTGAGATTTTCTGCTGGAATATCAATTTGCTGCTGCGGTGATGCAGTTGGAGTGCTGTGACCTCCCCAAGGAGATACAATCCCCGGCAAGATGCTGAAAGAAGGCATTTCTGGCATTTCCGTCACTGGTGTCTTTGGTGACCATCTTGCTTCCTTTGCGATTTTTCTACGATATGTTCTTGTTTCAGCCTCATCACCTACGAGATAGGAAATCAGATGATAGTTATAGTTACAGTTATAGTTACTAATACAGATACTCAGATGATAGTTACTCAGTTCTTTTGATAGTTACTAAGATAGTTACTAAGATAGTTAAACAGATAGTTTTCTCAGATCATAGTTACTAAGGAGTTGCACAAAATAGGTACAAAGATGATAGTTACTAACATATTTACACAGAATAGTTTTCAAAATCAGATAGTTACTAAGATAGTTACTAATATAGATACACGGATAGTTTTCAAAATTGATAGTTACTAATATTATAGCTACTAAGATAGTTATTCAAAATTCATTGTTACTAACATTGTTTCACAGATATTTTTCAAAATTGATAGGTAATAACAAATTTTTATTACCTTTGCTTTTTTCTTCCTTTCTTCTTTTTTCAGCCTCTTCTTTTTTCTTCCTTTCTAATTCTTCCTCAACTTTTTTCAAAGCGTCTAGCTGATCTGCTACAAGCTGTTCTTCTTCTTCTTCTTCTTCTTCTTCTTCTGCATTTTTCTTACTGCTTTCCTTCACTTCAGTTGCCTGCCCTTTTTTTTCGGCTTCAGTCGCCAGTTTTTCCAGGCCATCTGATTGAGATTGTGGTGGTGTCATCTCCATTGGGTCAGAGAATTGAGTCAGTGCGGCCACAATTTTCTTTTGCTTCTCCAACTCAGCCTTTAATTTTAAATTTTCCAGCTCTTGTGCCGTTGCACTCTCTTTCATCACCACAATTTCCAGTCTGGCGTCTTCCAAATCTTGTGACATCTGTGCTAGATTTTTCTCCTTTTCTTGCAATTTTTTTTTCCAAATGCTCAATCTGCATTTGCTTTTGCCTGAGCTGTTCTGAATTTTCTTTGTTGATTATTCCAGGTTGCATTTGTTCTATTTCAGTTTGCTCAGCTGCTTCAGGTTCATCCTCATCCTCACTTGTCCCTTCCAGGTCTTCTCTGCTTTTTGCGAAATGTTTCTGAAAAAAATAAAATAATAATTACTCACACAGTTACTGACATAGTTACCAAAATGATAGTTACCAAAATAGTTACTAAAATAGTTAGTCAGACATAGTTACAAAGATGATAGGTAGTCACTTTTGATAGTTACTACGATAGTTACTAGTTACTAACATAGTTAGTCAGACATAGTTACAAAGATAATAGTTACTAACACAGTTACTAACATACTAACACAGGTTGTTTACAAAATTTATAGTTACTGAGATAGTTACTAAGATAGTTACTAAGATAACTACATAAATAGTTTTCAAAATTGATAGTTACTAAGGTAGTTACTAACACAGTTACAGAGATAGATATTCAAAAATGATAGTTACTAAGATAGTTACTAAGATGATACTTACAGACAAGTCTTTTAGTTGATATTTCCACATCTTTTTCTTCAACTTTTCCAGGTCCCATTTCCTGATCTGGTGTTGTTCATTGTCCCTCCCTGGAATTGGCTCCACTAAGTTTGTCTTCATGCACAACCAATACTGGTTGCAGAAGGAATGTTAATTTTTTATAAGAAGCAAAATGTTGTAATATAAAAAAAAATAAAGGAATATAAAACTCCCGCACTTACCAGAATGACATGAACACATCCTCCTGTATTCTTGGATGCATGTTTTGATTTCTTGTACATTGTGAGACATTTTTTCAAGAATATTTTTACTTCTTTTGCCCAGGCATATGAGGATGTCTCTTCTAAATCCTCCACAGCTCTGACCATGTCTATATGGAGGCTTCCCTTTGCATTTGGGAAGAGAAGCTTGACCAGAATGTCGATGATTATCAGCCTTGCTATATCTCTATTTCTGTTGACTCTTTCCTCATCAGATTGAGGATTCTTCTGCAATTCTGTTGTAATGGCTGAATTCACCATCTTTTTGTTGACTTCCTTTGCTTGTCCAAAAAATCTGATCACAAAATCAGAAATTGGAGTCTCTTTTCTTTGAATGTACGTTCCTGTACGGTTGAGCCCCAGAATTTGTGAAATGTGTGAAGATTTTATTTTGAACTTCTTCTCAGCAAAATGAAAGACATCTGTTACGTGATCGTAAGCTTCTAGCACCATCCCCAATTGGTTGTTTAACTTTGAACCATAAATTAGATTTTGGTGGAGTGCTTCAAACAGCTGGGCAAATGGAGTTCTTTGGACCAGCTCGACTACTTCTTGTGGTATTTCGCACCCGTACTCTTTGAAATTTGGTATGGTGCTTCTGAACTGTAGGGTTGGGCCTTTTTGCTTCTGCTTCTGTTTCTGCTAATTTTAAAACACAATTAACACAATTAAAACAAAATTAGTATGACAGTTGATAGTTACTAGTTACTTTAATAGTTACAATGATAGTTACTAGTTACTTTCATAGATACTATGATAGTTACTACGATAGTTACTAGTTACTGTGATAGTTACAATGATAGTTAGTAGATACTGTGATAGTTACTATGATAGTTACTAGTTACTTTCATAGTTACCTTGATAGTTACCTTGATAGTTACTAGTTACTTTCATAGTTACTATGATAGTTACTAGTTACTGTGATAGTTACTTTGATAGTTAGTAGATACTGTGATAGTTACTATGATAGTTAGTATATACTGTGATAGTTACTTACAGGATTTTGCAGTTGATGTTCTTGTTTTTCTATCAGTATGATCTTCTTTGCACCTTTATCATCATCTTCATCAGTTTGATAATTAGATCCACTACCACTACTAGATGGATCATATTCAGTTTCATCACTATCATCCTGTTGTTGCCATTTTCTTTTTTTATCTCTAGCTCCCCTTTCTTCCGTTATCTGCGCATTTGATAAGCAAAGTTACTATGGCAGTTTTTTCAATTATAACACAGTTAGTAAGATAGTTACTCAAAAGAAAAACAGTTACTATGACAGTTACTTACTGATTGTGATGCTTGCTTTCTTTTTCGTCCATCAGCAGCATCATTATCATCCCCGCCGCTTTCACCATTTGTTTTTCTTTTTCTTTTGGCAGGTGACGATACTTTACCTTCGCGTAGCTGCACATTTAATAAGCACATATACTGAGACACTCATTCAGTTGTAAGATAGTTACTGAGGTAGTTACTTATAAGAAATACAGTTAGTAGTTTTTTTACATACTGATTGTGGTGATTTCCTTTCCCGTTTCTTCTTTTTGTCTTCCCCTTCTGGTTGTTCTTCTTTTTTCTTCTGCGGTCCAATCAATTCATAGTTAGATGATTTATACATTAACATTTTGCATTTACCAACTTCTTAATAGTTACATTAATAGTTTCCATATTTTCATAGTTACTATGATAGTTACTATCTAGTTTTGATAGGTACTATGATAGTTACTAGCACCTTTTGATAGTTAGTAGATACTATGATAGTTACTATCTAGTTTTGATAGTTACTAGCACCTTTTAGTAGTTACTAGTTTTTTTTTTTATAGTTACTATTTTATTTTCATAGTTACTATGATAGTTACTGTCATATTTCTCAGTTTCTATAAAAAATAAAAGTTTCAGTTACAAAGATAGATAGTTACCTTTTGCTGAATTTGCTTTGCAGTTGTTTTTTGGACGTTTTGATCATTCTTTTTCTTTGATCTGAACTCGTATTCCATTTAATCATCACTGCTAGTGACCTGTTTTTCTTGAGTACTTGTTTGTTTTGGTGACATTTCTGCATATACATGTATCAGCAAATTCCACAGTTACTAACACAGTTATTGAATACTTATACAAGATAGTTTCATTCACATAAATTGAAAACAGTTTGATAGTTACTAGAATAGTTACTGATATAGTTTTAACACAGTTTCATTTTTCCACACATACACACACAGTCAGAATATTTAGCGCTCAAGCAAAATTCAAAATGAAATAGTTACTTTGATAGTTCCAACCATTTATTCTTTCACAAAATGTTCTATAAACACTGTTAAACACTGTATATATGTAATAAACCTAAAATCATCTTCGATTTTGTTACCTGAGCAGCTTAGATCTGTGGAGATAGAGGAGAGGAGAGCGGTCGAGATACGATTTCGGAGAAGGATAATTAGTTAGTTTGATAGTTCCAACCATTTTATTCTTTCACAAAATGTTGTATAAAAACTGGTAAACACTGTATATATGTAATCAAGCTAAAATCATCTTCCAATTTGTCAGTCAATCCCCGAAATCTAAAATCATTATCCATCCTCTACCTTCTTCCTCTTCAACCCAGTCTAATCATCTTAGATTTTAGAAGCGGTGGAGAAGCGGTGGTTACCTGTAACTATCCGGTACAGTGGAGAAGCGGTGGTTAGCCGGTGACGGTTATGATGTGGTTTTTAGTCGGTGATAATCGAGAAGCAACGTGAGCGGTGACGGTGGAGAAAGCCGGTGAGAGTTGATAAGGAGCGTGAGCCGATTCCGCGTCGGAGATTCAGAGAAAGAGAGAGTAAAGGAGGAGAAGTTTTAACCTAGAGAGAACAGTATTTGATTTTCAGAGGAAGAGAGAGTGAATAGTAGACTTAGTGTGAGAGTGTGAGAGTGAATAGGGTTTGATCGTGTGTAGCCATGTAACCAATCAACGGTAGTGACCTTTTGCCCGTTTCCGTTCCGTTTTTCCAGTGGCATGATATGTAATTATATCAGTTTTTTTGAGTATTTGTTAACTGGTGCCCTTTTTTATAAGGCCTTTAAAATTTAGGCCTTTTTTCTAATTATGGACTTTCAATAGCCCTTTTTTATAATTGCTCCTAAATATAATATTCTTTATATATAATTATTATCCTCAATAGTCTTTGTATAAAATAATATATATGTAATTCAATAATTGAAAATAGAGGGACGTCGAGTGAGTAAATCTGGAGATTCCAATAGCAACACTAGAGTTCTTTTTAGAAAAAAAAAATCTTTTTATTTTTTACATTATGTCCGCGTACATTCTATAATATTTTTAACCATTATATATATATATATATATTAGATTTCAATGGTCATAAATATTTATATAAAAAATAAATAAATAAATAAATAAAACCACAGCCACCAGTACCTTCAAATTTTCCTTGTTGTTTAGTGTAGCAATATTGTTGTTATATATATATATATATATATATATATATATATATATATATATATATATATATTAGATTTCAATGATCATAAATATTTATAAAAAAATTTAAAAAAAAAAACCACAGCCACCAGTACCTTCAAATTTTCCTTGTTGTTTAGTGTAGCAATATTGTTGTTTGATGATCTTGTGAAATGAATAAACTAAGAACATGCCAAATCAAATTGCCTGCGTATCACTACCAGAAAAGGGATCATAGCCGACGACGCCATCTCGTCGGCCGTTTTCATTAAATCGTCTGCTATAGTCATAGCCGACGATACTTCGTCGGCTATTCTCTCGTCGGGAATGCTCCGTCGGCTATAGTATAGCCGACGACACCGAGGGTAAGTCGTCGACTTATAAACCATGAAGTATAGCCGACGAATAAAGCGTCGTCGGCTATACTTCGAACATTGCCGACGATTCTAAGCGTCGTCGGCTATACTTCGAGCATTGCCGACGATAGAATCGTCGGCTTCAACTCTCCCCTAATTGCCCCTAACCCCGAAGTATAGCCGACGACGCTATCGTCGGCTATAAGTCAGGCATAGCCGACGAATTAATTGTCGGCCATAACATTCGCCGGCGAGGGTATAGCAGACGAAATATGGTTCATTTCGTCGGCTATAACCCCTAAATATTTTTAAAAATTTAAAAATTTTGTTCGGGCCCAATTTCACTTCGTCTTCGGTTTGGCTGCAGAAAATTCACAAACAAACATCTAAATATCCAACAAATATCCACATCAATCCATCCGTAATATCCTACGTACTGTACAAATTAACCCCCTAACTAGTCATCTACTCATCAACCCCTAAACGCGTAGCGTCGTCGACGGGATCGTTCGAGTTCCGGTGGCTGTGGCTATCCTGATCGCCTGGCGTACTCCGATGAGGGGGGGGGGGAGTGGGGACGACGAACTCGGGCATCTGTGGCGGAGGCGGGGGCTCCTGTCCAGCTTGCTGGGCCTCCCAAGATTGCTGCATCCATCGGTACATCTCCGCCACAGACGCGTCTCTGGCCTGCTGCACCGAAGCCTGCTGCTGGAGCGCCTCCACCGCCCTCGCCAACTCAGCCTGCGTCCTCTGCAGCTGTGTCTGCAACTTCCTTGCAGGTAAGATGGGTTCGTTTCCAATATTGTACCTCCGGACAGTTTATTAGAACCCACCAGTGGGCAATCCCTACCTCATGGTCAGGCAACTTGTCCACACCCTTCTTCTTGAAGCTTCCGTATGGTACAACATCGTTGGCGACGATAGATAGGTTGAACTCGGGGTCATCTCGACTTGGATGTTGTGGGGGGTCCTCCATCGCTCCCAAGTACAACTTGGCGTACGTTACACACTCATGCGCAATGTAAGCTTCAGCAATACACCCCTCAGGCGCAGATTTATTGTGCACATATTTCTTGTAGTCTCCAAGTTGTCTGCAAGGTTAACAAGTGCATGTTAAGAGCATGCAACTTTTATTTAAAAACATGTATAAATCAAATTTATGAATAACATGTACCTTTCGATGGGATACATCCAAGTGTAGTGTACGAGACCGGTAAGCAACAATTGTTGGGGAAGATGGATCATCAGGTGAGGCATGATGTCAAAGAAGTTTGGGGGAAATATCATCTCGAACTTGCACAAGATAAAAACGATTTCCTCATGCATTCTCATGAGGTCTGATTTTCTAACTTCTCTAGCGCATAACTTCTGGAAGAATCTTGACAACGCCACCAACGGCTCAACCACTTCATCCTCCAAGTAGGCTCGAATGAAAATAGGGAAGAGGCGTTGAAGCAGTACATGGCAGTCGTGACTCTTCAATCCGTACATCTTGTTGTCTCGGTAGTTAACACACTTGCTTATGTTACCCGCATAGCCATAAGGATACCTGCATAGCCATTAACAACAATTAGATTTCATGCATATATAGTCGTCCAACAACAGATGGATTATTTAGGGAATACATGCCTAATAAAAAGTTACCTGACATTACTCAGCCATCCAAAGATTTCATGTTTCTGGTCCCTGGTGACGGTGTAAGGAGCTTGGGGCATTTTGCTCCTGCCCTCTCTCAACCACAAATGGTCCCGCAGTCCCATATTTCTCAGATCAACGCGTGCCTTGGGGGTGTCTTTTGTTTTCTTCTCCCAATTCAAAACTGTGCCAACCACGGCTTCACCCACGTTCTTCTCTATATGCATGACATCCAGGTAGTATCTGATAGCCAACCTGGCCCAATAAGGAAGTTCCCATAAGATGCTCTTGTGTGACCAGAACCTATACCGATCGGGCCTCTCTGGAATCGTGCGCAACACATCGGGATGATTGCTAAGCGGACCAAAGTCATACTCATTCAACACTGCCAATATTTCCTCCCCTGTCCATCGCTCCGGTGCCCTGCCCCTTTCTTCAGTCCCATCAAAAGCCTGTGCATCGTCCCTAAATGGATGGTCATGCGGAAGCCAACAACGGTGACGCATCTGGACAATCTTGCTGCAATAAGGACTGGAGCAATCAACAGTCATGCACTCTGAACAAGCCCTGTAACCCCTGGTGACGCTGCCGGACAACATACCCCTCCCAGGAAAGTCACTGATCGTGCCAACAAGTATGGCACGCATCCGGAACATCTCATTTTTGAACCGGTCGTAAACCAGGTGGCCTTTCAGACTCAAGTACCGAAGCTCCTCAATTACGGGTCTCAAATACACATCGAGACACTTTCCCGGATAACCTGGGCCTGGAATCAACAATGTGAGCATGTTATATTCCTTCTTCATGCACATCCACGGTAGAAGGTTGTACGGAATCAAAATAACTGGCCACACACTGTACTGAAGCTCTTTCTTGCCAAAAGGGTTGAAACCGTCGGATGATAGCCCTAGCCAAACATTTCGAACCTCTGATGCAAATTCAGGAAACTCCAACACATTCTTCTTCCAAGCCTCTCCGTCGGCGGGATGTCTAAGGGTGTCATCGTCAGGCACATTCCTCTCAGCCCACCATCTCATAGCTTTGGCCGTGAAAGCACACATGAACAACCACTAAAGCCTATCAATCAGCGGGAAGTACCGAAGTATCTTCACAGCTTTCTTGTTCCCTTTAGGAGTGAACTTATACCGCTCTGTATTGCATACTGGGCAGTATTCAAGATCTGCAAGTCCTTCCCCGTAAAACAGAACGCAATCGTATCTACATGCATGAATCTTGATGTAGGAAAGGCCGAGATCTTTAAGGATATGTCGCACCTTATGATGACTGGTAGGAAGCCGATGTCCGGGGGGCATCGCCCCACCCCATATCTTCAGCCAATCATCAACCGATTTGACAGTGCCTTTGTTCTCCGTTTTGATCTTCATCACTCCCATGACAGATTCAAGGACAGTCTTACTGCATCCGGGGTACAACGGAGTCTGTTGTAATGCGATCAGGTTGTTGTACTTTTCCATACCACTTGTGTTGACCGGTGATCGGGGTAATGGCTCGAGTGGCTCAATATCAGGGAAACACTCCATCTCCGGAGGAGGGAGTTGCACATCTGGTGCTTCATCAAAGACACCGCTCTCACGAGGAAACATATCGTTGATCCAGTTCGTTGTTGGATCATTGGACGAACTCCCTCTCTCGGCAAATTGTCCATGATCGTGAGGACCCGCAAACTCTGGTTCACCGTGATAAATCCAATTAGTGTATAGGACCCAAAATCCATATCTAGCCAGGTGTTGCTCCACGGTCTCTATGGAAAAACGTTGTCGTGGGCTGGCACACTTGCACTTTTTACACGGGCAATAATGAAGTGTAGTGTCTCCACAGTTAGCCATCACAAATTCCAGGAAACTCCTAACTCCATCATGATACGCCTGATCCATCTTCCCCGGGTAATCCAACTCCTGTCCATCCTGTAAATTCAATAAATAAATGTAACTATATATAGATATGTATATATGCACGTACTACGTACTACGTACGTACGTACGTACTAATTAATTAAAAATTTCATCATTACACACACATATATATATATATATATATATATATATATATATACACATCCCTAAATTAATTAAAACATCGTCAATCTCCCTAATTAATTAAACACAATATATTTTTCATATATACGAACAATATATTTTTAATTACAATTAAATTAATTAATATATATACATTTTTTCATCAAATTCATCTAAAATCACCTCTAAATCAACAATCAATCACTGATCTTCAACAAAACTTCAATTCTATCTAACCAACATATCAACCCATTAATAATCTCATCTCAACACACATATATATATATATATCAAATTAATCACACATTTATTGTAATTAAACTCTAAATTAACACACCTCTGCATATAACCAACTAAATCAACACACACAGCAATATACGTACCTTTCAAGCTTATGGCCGAGGTTTTGGACGATTTCAGAGCGTTTTCGAAATATTTTCGACGAATGAGCTCGCTGCTGCAGAATAGATCTGATATAAGAGTTATAGCCGACGAATACCCTCCTCGTCGACTATAACCAAAAACTTTTCGTCGGCTATAAGAGTTATAGCCGACGAATACCCTCCTCGTCGGCTATAACCAAAAACTTTTCGTCGGCTATAGTTATAGCCGACGACGGCCGACAACTTGTCGGCTATAATATTATAGCCGACGATGTGGCCGACGAAATAGTAATTCGTCGTCTATAACCAATTATAGCCGACGAAGTGCTGTTTCGTCGGCCGTTTTTTTTCATATCGTCGGCTATAACCCCTTTTCTGGTAGTGTATGCTACTATATTCCATGGAGTAAAGCTCCATCTTTTTGTTTTTGACCAACACACATCGAACAACCAGCTTTCTTATTGGCTGAACTTCATCATAGATCTGTCAACCGCGAAGCCAATTTTTTCTGGTCAAAAGGAACCGTATCTGATAATCTGGAGTACTTCTAAGAAGCTTGACACACAACTTTCATATGAATGCGGACTTATTTAGTCTTTCAAATCTTCCTTGGTCTCCAAGTAAATCAACACACTTCTCTCGAGCTATATAAAAAAAGCCATGTTCATGTCCTTAAATTAATTATGAGATCATGTAAATTAACAACTGAAACACAGATTTCCTTCAATCAATCGAAATCAATTTACCCTTGTCATAATCTTGTTTTTTTTCTTCGGCTGCCTTAATTCAAAATACGTGCATATATAGCATCATATATGGTTAATTGCAGGCTAGTAGAGTAATGTATCATATATTAAGTTTGTTGAGAATTTTCCAAACTAATTGACAAAAAACTTTAACATGCAGATATATGCAACACTGTGCTTACACGTTGTTATAATTATGTACATTTGTTGCCTGGTCAAAGCAAGCTGCCATGGATAGATACACATGAAGTTAAACAGAAGCATCATATGTATGTTTAACTAATCAAAGATTGATACCAACACACGACCCTGAGATTCCCTCGGTTCGATTTTGCTTGCCCTCCACTGCAGTCAACAATGGGCACGTAATATCTGGATCATCCCCCAGTCCGATCTATAAATAAGTAAACGACATTGCTAACTAGCTAGCACGAACCCAATTACTTATTTCTCTCTGATCGATATATATATATATATATATATATATATATATATATATATATATATATATATATATATATATATATATATATATCAGAATTCTAGTCCCTTATGCAATTTCGTTCATACTAACTGCTTAGTTCGCTCAGCTAAAACCACGTACTACACCTTTCCAGCCAATTGCAATGGCCGTTTTTTCAGCTCATCTTAGTTGCTTCATCCCTTCATCATCCTCACAGGTTTCGGACGCTGCAGGAAATGCTAGTATCGCAAAAGCTTCTTCCTCAAAGGATTCCATGAAAAGTAAATCTTCGAAATCATCGTCGTCGTCATCGGCAGCTCCCATAGTAGTTTCTCACTTCCCCCATAACTCATACATATCTCGCATGTGATTACTGATGCTCCAACTACTGTGGGTCGCAAATGTCATCGCTTCAACACCCTCCCGACAAAAAGTCGTCGCTTCGAGGTCGTCGCTTCAGAATCCTCGTTTCGATTCCAAGCGACAAATAATGAGTCAAAACTCATCGTCTAGATATTTCAGGCGACGAAATCAAACGTCATCGCTCAACAGCGAGCGACAACTTTTGACTCGTCGCTTACCATCTGTTGCAACCAACTTAGACTCGTTGCTTTCAATCTCTAGCGACCAATTTTGACGCATCGCTTGCATTCTGTTGCGATCAACTTGAGTCGTCTCTTCGAACACCATGTGACGAATTTTGGGTTGTCGCCTCATATTTGTAGTGACAAACTTTGGTTCAAAAATCGTCTCTTCATTTCATGTTCAATAGGAGAATGTATGGGATGATAAAAGGTCAGCGACGAACTTTGATGAATGTTCGTCGCGTCATTAATATCTAAGCGACGAACAATGATCAATGTTCGTCGTTTCATTGTTTGTTACAGAGAAGGAAAACAAAATTCTGGTCTGGTTTCATTCACATCTAAAACCTGCATTTTATTCAAGTCACATATCCAACATAACACAAACACTATAAATCCATAGATTTCATTCAAAACTACAATATGTTCTAACAATAATGCACATATGTTCAAATTACAAACTAATGAAATGGTCCTAATCAATGTCATCGTCGTGTACACCTAACGAAGCACATGATGATTTATCGGCGAGCGTCGGAGGGTTTGCGGCGGTGGCATTGACATCCGGATTGGGTTGGGCCGACATGTATTCATTGAGGGCAGCCTCCATCCTTGCAATATGTTGCATCATTTCTTCTTCCTTGATTCTGCTACGTTCATTGGCGGTTGCTAGTTCGTTCCTCAAATACTCAACCTCCGGATCGTTGCTGGACGCGTGCACCGCCTCTTGGTTTTGCCTGACGTCTTAATGCACCCCCTAGCCCTGCAAAAATGGTAAAACACAAAAAAAATATTCAAATTAAAAACTATTTCGTATCTAAACTAAAATCTGTTATTGTTATGATTTATACATACCTCGGACCCTCGTCCCCGGCTTCCCACCCAACTCCTTGTCGACTACAGCCATCTACTCTTCGACAGTAATGGGGCCCGTAACTTAACTGCCCCCCGCTTCATCACTCGCTCAGCTAGCACAGAGCTCCTCCATCTTCCTCTCACTGCTGCCTGCAAAAAATATTATCCAATAGGTTTGTGTTAGTATAGTTTTTAATTCTAAAAAATTAAAATCAGAAGCTAAAAACCAAACTTTTGCGTCTAACTTGTAGTTACTCACCACTTTCTCCTGCGCATTCTGTGATGATTGATACACATCACAGGCTGTCTGGAGGATAGGCGCTAGATGTCTTTTCTGCTCGTTTGCAGCGACCCGGTAGCTGTAGGGAGTGGTGCCAGAGTGGTGGTTGATTGCATACCCCTATTCCTTTCCCTTGTTCCGGTTAGCGACGTTCCGGGCACACATCGCCTGCAAAACACAGTGGATGATATAATTAACATATTTCATATCATAATAGGCAGAAATTGTTATATGAAATGTGAAAACCTATAAATTAATATTCATTACCTTATAGTTGTCGTCCTCAAAGGACATAATGTCGGGCACACATCTCATGAATTAATACATAATATGCTCACAAAGAGGGATAAATAGAAGGAAATTGCACTAACCTTACTTAAGAATCAAAGAATTGGCAAGAAAAGCCTTCCAACCTCACTTTCTTCTAATTTCTCCCTCTTCTCTCACTTCTCCTCCAAGAACAGATCTAGAAACCCGATTTGAAACAGTACCCATTTTTTTTACCTATATATAGACTTTCCCCTGATGTATCTTATATGATGATATAGCTGATGAGATTGATTTTGAGATTTTATTACTTGATTTCGGGAATATTTTCTTTTGTGAGAATTTTAATTATTTAATAAATTCCTGAACCAGCGGGGCTGGATATTTTGTTATGAAAATACTTTGAAGTGGACCAATGGTGATTATACCTATTCATTTAAATTGTGGATTATGTTGGCTTGTAAAATATATTTTGTTGACTAAAGTATTTTATGATTTATTATTCGTGAGATTAATATGAGAAGAGAGGGGTTGTATTGGTGCTCGTAAGGTTGACGTTGTAGTCAACTATTGTTTATGCTTGATCTATTTATAATTGATTAACGTCTTGATATGATGGGAGTTTGTGTTCATGGTTGGTGACTTGAAATCTTGTTAAGAAATTGGTTATGATTTCTTGGATAATTTGTATGTCCTGAGGTGGAAATTTTTTTTTGGAATTTAATTCGGCCTTTCTAGCCTATGGGAAGTGAATTGATCAAATAGTTTTGAAAAAAGATTCACTAAGCTATAAGTAATATTTCAAGTATTTAAATGTTGAGTGGTTGCTAAGTGGGGCCATATATAATCAGAAACATGATTTGTTTCTCATTCTCTCATAGCTAGGAAATGATTTGGGTGTCTACAGTAATTCCCAAATGAAATTACTATTGGATGATTTGGTCGATTGCGGTTAATCTTAGATGACGAGATAATTTTTAATTGAACAAGTTATTAAATATGGGTTGTTTGCGATTGTATGGTATGAAATTGTTGATTTCTTTTAATTCTAAATTCTTGCAAGTTGGTATCCGTGCAAGTTGTATGCCATGAAACTTCTAAATTCCTGCAGTAGTGTCCCTAGTGACAAAACTGGATATCGATCTGAAGAAGAATTGTAACGACCCGAACCTTAAATACCCCCTAGAAGTTTTAAATTTATTTTTGACGTTTCTGAAATTTATTTTTACGATTCGGAGGTTTGAAAAGTTGACTTTTTTATAAATTGACCAAATCGAAAATTTTATTCCTCGATGAGGTAGAAAACGTTAAACCGAGTTCGTGGACCGTAGAAGGTTTGTTTTAGAGTTCATAGGAAAAAGTTATGACGTAAAATTAAGGGGAGGAAATTTCTGGAAACGAGCGGAACTTTCCGGATCGGGAAATATTCTTGGAGAGGGGGGAATATTCCATTTCTTTTCTTTTTCTTTTTTTCACTTTTTTCTTTCTCTCTCTCTTCCCGATGGGGCTCGAGCCCGAGTCCCACCACGGAGGCGCCGGCTCTCGGTTCCCCGCCGTCCGGCCACCGCTCGGTGCTCCACCGGTGCCGATCGGTTCGTCTTCTTCTCCTCTTCACTTCTGGGTGGACATTCGAGGCGGATTGCCGTCGTTCGACCGGTTGGAGCTTGGGAAGGCTTGACTGTGTCGAACCGAGTTCTCCCTCCTTCGGCCATGGTTTGGCCCGATTCCGGTCGGGAATCGAAGGTCTCGACCCGCACAACCACTCCACGAAAAGAATTGAACGAGTTTGCACTAGGTAAGGAGAATTTGGGTTTTGAAATTCTAGGGTTTTTTGTGAATTCGTTGGAGATTGTGTGTTTGATGTTTTTGATGGATTTGGAGGTTGGATTCGGGTTTAGGATGTTGAAAGGAGTCGAATAGGTGTTGTTTGATGTTGAATTGGTGGAATTTTGGAGAAATTGGAATTTGGTATTTTTGGGCCGCCGTGTCGGCCGCCGTACGCAGCAGATGCGTGCGTTCTTGGCGGCGAATGTGTCGGGGATGGGTTCCCAAGGTGGTGGCGATGCTGCTGTGAAAATTTGGAGTCGATTGGAGGTGTTTTCGGCCTCCTGCGGCCGGAGCTGCCGGCGGCGCTGCTGCTCCGGCGGCGAGAGGTTGAAGATGGTGAATAGTAAAACAGTAAAAAGTTAAAAGTAAAACGGTAAAAAGTGAATAGTAAACAGTAAAAAGGTAAATAGTGATTTTGACTTTAACCTTGCACTGTTGATTTTACTGTTACGGGTTGACTTTATAAAATTTACTGTTGACTTTCCGTTAAAGGTATAAAAACGGGGTTTTACGTCCAATGTAGTAATAAAGGAATTGATCGGACTTTGCTCCCAGTGGGTGGGTGTTGGCGGTTTGGGAGCAAAGGAATTTTATTTGGTTTTGGGTTATTTTCGGACCTGTTTCGGATTTTCTGAGGGAATTTCTGGGACGGGATGTTACAAGAATACGTATATATCTCTGAGCTTTCTGGTACGGTGCCTGTGGACTATGATCGAGTAGTTTTCTTAACATGGCCAACAGCTCTCTCGTTCTAAAGAGCTGAGCTGCTGGTCCTGTTCAAGAGTTCAAGGCTGGAATTGATCGAAAACAAGAATTACAACTTGATGATTATTGTTTTAATTTTCTTTATTGACCGAAATACGTACTCAAATGTGTTGTAAAATAAGGGTCCAAGATTCTTTGAAGTAGTAGATATGGTGTTGTTTCATGATATTTTCAAATGAATAAGTATGAGTTCAGAAAGAGCACGATGTTGCATCAAAATGATTCCGGCCGGCCTTGAAATAAAAGGTTCATACATCTATATCACCCATTTGCATTTCTTATTTGTGTGACAACTATTCAATACCCGTGGCAGAAGAATATAGCAATAAGTGGTGCCTTCTGAACGGGGTTTAACTAATTACTTTCTCAAGTTATTTAGCTCGGCATATTGCCTTGAATTAAACTATGTTCAAGTTCAAACTACTTTCAATTTACGGGCAAGCCAAGCTAGGCAAATAACCATGCCACTTGGATAGATGCTACGAAAATAAACCAAGTGTCATGACTGTACTATATTAAAAGTGTGACATGGAATGCATTGCTTTGCAATCGCAACTTGCACATACGCGGTTGGTTGCTTCAAATATTTAAGAGTGGTTATATATAAGAGTTGTTCCGGATTTTAACATATATAATTAAATTTTGTCAGTCTCTTAATTTTAGTGCACGGGTCAATTTGATATCCAAATTCACAAAATTATTAATTAGGGCCTGTTTAAATGGAATTTGGATTTGAAATTTGATATCAAATCATGTGTATTTCAAATTTGAGTTATTGAAATCTTAGCATTTTAAATTCATCTATTTGGCTAACCATTGAATCACGAGGATTTAAATTTAAGATTTCAAAACAAATGCATACAATTTTTTTTTTGTATACATGCATGAAGTAGTGGTATGTTAATTATAAGATTGACGAAAATACATGCAAGCCCATTAGTAGAGTTAAGTACAACTATTTATGCAGATGTACTTTTTTCCCCCTAGAACATTGATACAAAATCTGAAAGAAAAAAAAAAAAAAAAAAAAACAATAACAACAACAACACACTACACGATTGTATAGGCTTGTAGGATGTAGAAAGAGCCTTTGTATCAACATATTTGTATTGATAAGAAACAAAGTTCCTACACATATACGAGCACAAACTGCTATCTTTCAATATTGCAGAGTTTAGCGAAAAACAACAATCTCTATGATTTATTAGTCATATCACTGATTCACTGCACTACCAAGCGTCTAGCATACAAGCCGCAGTAGAACTAGCACTTGGTCCTCCAATAGAGAAGGAAGAAGCAGAACCTCCACTGTTTCTCGACATCGATGGCTTGAACCAAACCTCCACAGTACCTTCATCTCTATGACCTCATCTTTGATCTGCATTAGTTTTTTGTCGACTAAAGTTTAACAATATCAAACCAGCAATAAACCCAATTATGCAACATAGAATTCAATATGACCATTACCAATAGTTTGTATAGGTAATTGTATATGTATGGGCAGTGCTAGTTTGTCTGATTTTGAGTTTGGGCCTACACATGTATGGTTATTAGTTTCATGTGATATATGATATTTATATATGATGTTAATATATGAATTCCAATATGCTGTATTTGTGATATAGTTTATGTTTCTTGACAGGAAAAATATGCCGCCGACTCATGGGAAGCTGAAGAAGAGGCAGGAGGCATTTGACCAATTCTACAGGTCAAATGCCTCATAAGGGAGTTCGTCGCAACCAATTACAGAAGCATATGCGAGCGGATCAGCACCTCCCCCCTCCCCCGTTGCCGGTGGAAGATACTTCAGCCCCTCCATTAACACAAACCACACCTCAAACATAAGACAGCGATGGTGAAGAGATCAGTTGTCGGCGCACATCTCGTCATCGGCCTGATGGAGGTAAAGATAATCCAACACTTTTAATTAAGTTATTTAGTTATAAATGTGTTATTACTTCCTAATAAAACTGTTATTATTTTGGCAACACCTCCTCCCAAACGCAAACGGAGGTTGGTCAAAGGCTTAAAAGCCTAACAATACTGGGTGCAGCACGGAGAGAAGGTGAAGATCGTCATGGATGATGAGTTTTTGCATGGACCAAAGACCGGTACACAAAACAGTTGGCTGACTCATGATATCGGCCATATCATTCGGGACTGCATTCCCATGACTGCTGCCAGTTGGTGGGATCTAGAGGACGATGATCAGAACGAACTCAAAAATGAACTCGACGTAATGAGTGAACAACTAAAATTTTAATATTTTATTTTTCTATACCTAAGTCAGTTTCCATATTAATTCCATTTTTTACTTTTGTAACAGCTTGTTTATGACATCCCTTGAGATGATAAGAAGATGGGAAAGTGGGTTCACAAGCATGCCGCCAAGACCTACACAGCCTTCAAGAGCAAGCTCAACAGGCTCAGGATTAACAACATTGACAAAATCCCAAAAGAGTTCAAAGTAGAAAGGAGGATTGGGATTGGCTGCTTAAACACTTCCAAAGCGATGAGTTCCAGGGATACAATTGCTAATATTAGTCTGCACTTTAAAATGTAAACATTCTTGATTTTTATATTGTTTGAATGCTTATTTGTCCCAAATTTAATTAAACTTCTACAGAGACGATCGGCCGCCAACACAATCAACCGGAGGGAGAAGACATTGCACCATCGGTCCGGTTCAAAGCCTTTCATTTATGGGGCGCTCGAGTTGAAGGCAAATGGTGAACCATTGGCGTTGGTGAAGAATTATAAGATGGTGTACCCTCCTGAGCACCCGGAAGCGGCAGAAAATATAGTAAGTTTCCTATTATATTTAAATCCATTATCTGACACTGTTCTTATGTGATTAATGATGTTAATGCACTTCATTTTCAAATGCAGTGAAAGATCAGAGTCGAAATCGATAAGGTGATGACTGGTGTGAAGAAGGAGCACCCAAACGTTCCGGAAGATCAGATCATTCACTATTTTGACGAGCCGGTTCAGGCCCAAGTGCTTGTAAACGCACTAGGACCGCGAAACAGCAGTGAAATTCGGGGGTTAGGAGGAGTAACCTTCGGTGTCAGCTCTCAATCATCTCAAGGGGAAATTTCCACTACACGATGTCGGTCTTCAAATGCGGAGCATATGAGACGAGCAGATGTGGAGGCCCGAGAGGCTAGAGAGCATATCGCACATGCAGAGGAGGAGGCACGACTGGCCAAAGAGGAGGCCCCACAAGCCAATGAACGAGTCGCCCTACTTGAGGAGGAGACATGACTGGCCAAAGAGAAGGCCTAAGAAGGTCAAGACTGTCATAGTCGGTTGGAGGAAAAGTTCAACATGTTTGCAAGTCTTCAAAAGTAGCTGGCAAGCTCCTCCTCCCCCCTTCCCATACGATATTGTTGTTCACTTTAATATTAAGTTTTAAGTATTTAATTTGTATGAATAAATTTTTTAATATATTAATTAATATTTTGACTCAATTTTTCATTAAAAAAAAACTACTTAGGCGACGAAAAATATTTATTTCGTCGTCTAAGTGTCTTACTTAGGGTGACGAAAATGGAAATCGTCGCCTAAGTGAGTCTCAAGCCGACGAAATATTTCGTCTTGTAAGAAATTTTTCGTCACCAGCGTACTTAGAAGACGAATATATTTCATTGTCTAAGTAGTCTCTAAGGCGACGAAATATAAAAATTTTCGTCGCCTAGTTACTTAGACGACCACTTTTAGACAACGAAACTTAGGTGACAAAAATTTCGTCACCTAACTACTTAAGCGACGAAAAACCCTCTTAGATGACGAAAAGTTTCCGTCGCCTAAGATTTCAATACCAGAAAAAAGGCTTTTCCCGATGAAATAAAAAAAAACAGCCGACGAAATAAAATTTTCGTCGGCTATTCCCAAGAATGGCCGACGAATTTTTTTTTCGTTGGTAAAAAAAAAAATCGTCGGCTATATTCATATTTTAGTCGACGATTTGAATTTTCGTCGGCCTTTCTCTGAAACTTTAACCGACGAAAATTTTTGGAAGTATGGCTGACGAGTACTAGGTTTGATTTCGTCGGCTATGATTAAAAAGAAAAAAAAAAAGAACAGCTTCTATCACTATCGACAAACCATTGCTTCGTCCTTCAAATGCAAATATGTCGTGAAATAAGATATGACCGAAATAATGAAATACGTCTACGGTTGAAAAATGACAAGATTCCGACAAAATCTGTGTGCCGAATGTTGCGGTTAACTGTTTTTTACTTCCGTTTTCCTATGGGTAGCCTGACGGTCGGTAAATATTTTGAGGAAAATTTTTATACGATTAGTTGCGTCTCATCGATTTGAAACTATTATCTGTTGAAGGTCAGGCCAAAAAACGTCATTTAGACAGGCCAATTACCATTTCTAAGCGTTTAAAGGGTTGACTCACCCGGTTGACCGTCCCGATCGAGCCTTTAACGTTGTCAGATGTAGTTGGATTTTTTTTTCATACATGTATTTAATCTTAACGGTGATATCTGACGGTTGGAATAGATTTTCCAAACTTTTAGATTCAAAATCGGAACATATGCACTAATGTTCCTTAACTTGTTTACTAAGTGTTTAAATGAATGTATAGTTTCAAATAGTTACTATACGTACACTCTTCAAATGCAAATATGTCGTCAGATAAGATATGACCGAAATAATGAAATACGTCTACGGTTGAAAAATGACAAGATTCTGATAAAATCCGTGTGCTGAAATAATGAAATAAGTCAAAACCCGGTTTACTGCAAATTTGGCGTCCGGCATCCGAATGACGATTGTGATACCATTCCGGAAAGGGAACGACGCCAGGAATCAAACTCGTCGCTTTGCCACGACGTGTGGGCTTTTTCGGGCTTTCGAGTTCGTTTAGGACCTCAAAACGGCAGTTTAGTATGTTTTCATAGAATAGCCGACGAAACATTGTAATTCATCGGCTATTCTCTAAGTTTAGCCGACGAAAAGTATATGTCGTCGGCTAAACTCCTTCGATCCGCTTATTGTCCACCGTTGGATGGCTCAGATCCAACGGCTGCTGATTTTCCAAAGCATAGCCGACGAAATATTTGAATTCGTCGGCTAAACTCTTGCGATCCGCGCCTTTTTATTGTGCGCCGTTGGATGGCTCAGATCCAACGGCTGTTGATTTTCCAAAGTATAGCCGACGAAATATATTAATTTCGTCGGCTATTCTCCTTCTAAATCTTTTAAATCACTTCCTCCCGCCTTTTTTCTCTCCTCCTTCCCCCCCCCCCCCCCCCCTCCTCCTCCTCCTCCTTCCCCTCCTCCGGCCTCCTCCTCCGGCCTCCTCCTCCTCCTCCTTCCCCTCCTCCTCCTCCACCTCCTCCGGCCTCCTCCTCCTCCTCCTCCTCCTCCTTCCCCTCCTCCTCCGGCCTCCTCCTCCGATCCGGTATTTTTTTTTTTGCCCAAAATGCAGTTATAGCCGACGAAATTGACATTATTTCGTCGGCTATAACTTTAAAATATTAATATATTCTGACAAAATAGCCGACGAAATAGCTCAAATCGTCGGCTATACTTCAGAACAAATAGCCGACGAATTCAAATTTCGTCGGCTATAACTTTAAAATATTAATATATTTGACCAAGCTTTGGTCGACGAAATCATTTTCGTCGGCCATAATTCGTCGGCCAAGGTTGGAATGGCCGACGAATTGGTTTTTTTTCGTCGGCCATTGGTATTACCGACGGGGTTTTACCGACGAATTATAGCCGACGAAATTTTCGTCGGTAGAAGGAATAGCCGACGAATTTTTAGAATAGCCGACGAAAAAAATTTCGTCGGCTATTCTGTCAAAGCTGGTAGTGTTTCCAATGTTGTAGTGGTGGTTTAAGAACCTTCCACCATTAAACAGTTTTTAAAGGTCATTTTATTAAGACTCTTGGTGAAGTGTCTCGGTAGTAGTGTCTCCAACCATCACAATATCAAAAAAAAAAAAAATTTGTTGTCATAGAAAACCCTCTTTTACAAAAAAAAAATCTTATAATAATAGCTATTTTCTCTTTATGAGCTGAGTCTTGTGTTATATCCTAACATCCCCTCGAATACCTTCCTCACTCAGTCTACCAGATTATTGAAAAGGGAGCTAATCGAAATTTGGACTCCTCATTTTACAATTTAACACTACTATAAAAAACTCAATACACAACATAAATCAGACAATACTTTGGAAGTTACATGTTGTATGAATGACTGAATTGTTTCACACAACCTAAACTGAATGATTTGTGCTGTATGAGGGCACATTTTCCATATTCTGAAAAATATTTTTCCAAATTTTGTCATACAACTCTAACACACATTTTCTGTTGTATGATTAATGAAAATATTGGCGGCAGAAATCCCTCCGACATTGAAACTCAAATTTGAGCAAAATCTAGATGGACAGACAATAAATTTTTGTTTTGTATTGTATGATTATGTCACATCCTGCATTAGGTGTCACCAAGTGCAAGGTGACAAATACTTATATAACATAATTTTGTAGTTTTGTTGTATGAGTTGGTTTGCTTGTCATTGTCCGACATTCATTTTGGTTCCAATGGCATGGGGGTAGCATTTCTCAAAGCGGGAAAGTTGCCACCATAGTTTTTTTGTTTTGAAAACATACATATTTACAATTCTCACAACAATGTTTGTTTATTCTGTTGTGCAATTGTTTTGATACTTCTACAAGAACACACCTATGGAATACTTAGTGTAAAGATAAGGAAATTAGTACAACAGTTTAAAAGTTTTTAGTTGTATGAAGGTTAAACCTAATGTCATGTCAACCTTGCCAAATTTAAGACTAGCTACAAATTTCTCTCTTTATTCAAAACATTCGAGCCAAATGACCAATGAATTTTTTTTTTTTTTGTCACAATGTTCGGCAAATTTATAATATACGTACTAAGGATGAGTTTGGTCGGTTACTATTAGGCTGTAGCTAAACTTGCGTGAAATTACCGTTTCGCCCTTTAGTTTGTGTTAATTGCAGTTTTGCCATTCAATCTCTCTATAAATTTCGATATCATCAACACGTGTCATAATTTTCTCTTCCTTTCACCCTCCACCGCTTCCTCCGTCCTGAAATCTCCTGAAGCTTCTATAGCAATCTGGGTTGCTTCCTTAGCCATCTACTTCATTGGAAACTTGCAAAGAATAGGTTCTGGGTTTCAGCATATTGTCTTCCTTAGCCAGACGACGAGTCAGACGAAGATGGATCCGAAGGGTATTCCGGTTCATGTCCGGGGAAATGAAACCCGACAAGCAGAGGAGATGCAATCGAACCTCTAAAAGGAGAAGGGATGGAATCGTTCAACTGACAAGGCAACAGAATAAGTGATTCTGGGTTCCATCTTCGGGTATGTTTGCTTCTGCTGAGTCATTGGTTTTGGGTAGCTGAGTTTTTGGTTATGGGTTCTTTTCTTTTAATAGTTTTAGTACCCACAAGATTGTTAACAATACCTTCTTATTTCATTTGTTCTCTTTCTCTTTTGAGGACGAAGACGATTTCATTGGCTTCAAGGACTCATTTGTTTGGGACTCTTAAACAGATCAAACTGTGGAACAAAGTGTTACTGGGAATTAGTACACCCGCTTGGTGAGTTTTTATGTCCTTATTATCAGTGGTTTCCTTCTGTTTAGGCTTTATTTTCTGGGTTTTGTAGAGGAATACGAGAGGGTTTTTATTTTTGTTTTGATTAAGTTTTAATATTCGCTATTGATAGTTTTGGTTACGGTTACTCTTAAATTCCCGTGATCAAGTTAATCAATTTCTTCGATCATCGTCTTGCAGAGATTAACACAAGATTGGAAATTGAATACAAGATTGGGGATTGGTCTGAAGCCAAGGCAAGAGGGGACGGGAACAAGCTCTATGTAATTGGGTATTCATGTAAATTTCTTGACTTTTTTATTTTTATTTTGAGTTTTGATTCACAAATTCTTAGAACGATAGGCAACTGTGAGCAGTATGATAGATAATGTGTTTAACTTCACAGGATTTTGAGCCTTAGAGAGTCCAGTGGCCATCAATAATGATAGTGATGAGTAATATGTATTATCTTGGATGCTTTGAATTTTATGCATGCATATTATGGACTTGGATTTGAGAATGTGAAGCCACTATCTATGAAATAGTCTGTATAACTTGGGAAAATCAGTAGGAATTCGAGATCAAAACGACAGTGGTGAAAATTGGGGTTAAAAGGTAGAAGGTTAAGGAGCTTTACTGATTTAGGCAAAGACTCACTCACCTATGTTTTGGTTCTTTGATATAAAGTCCCAATTCTATTCCTAGGTTAGCGAATCTTTTAGATAGGTTAATACTTTATTAAGTGAGTGCACGACTTAAAATAAGACACATGTTCATATATATAATTTCTTTGAAACTGTTAATATTATATCATGTGCGAATCTCATTTATTTAATAATACTTTTGTTTAGAATGTTTATCTAACATATATATCCAATGAATTTAAACATTTGTTAAGAAATAAGTTTTGGTAGCTTATTGATATTTGAATTACAGGTTAGTGGCGGTTTGAAGAAAAGACCTAACTTGGTAACTACCAGCACTTGACAGGGGCCTATGACAACGTTTAAGGTTTAAACCAAATGAATATCATAACGGATTATAATGATTCATGTTACTACACATTTTTATACTATAATTATTGAAGCAATTAGGTGAAATTTAGATCAGTCTCTCCATATCAGGCTCTATATGGTCTTGACCAGAAAATCAGTTGCTCTATATGATGTTGACTCATAGTATATTAGTAACAACATGTAAATACACAGTTAGAAAAACAATGAGTAACAGTTTGAAAGCTTTGGACTGTTGAGTTTTTAATTTTATTTATTGTCATTTTATAACAATGAGCACTGGCTCTCCCTGTATTTAGGATAAATTTTCAATAATTGAGCTAAAGTTTTACCTTCCTTTCAGGTCCACATGTCAAAGCTGATAAACAATAAGTTGATAACGAGCATTTTGCTTGAGCGTTTTGGGTGAGTATTCAGAAGGTGATCACAGATTGTGTTATGTAGTTATTTATTTCTTTTACAAAATGTTGGAGAACCAAGTGTTGTTGGAATATATTGATGAAGCTATAGGAACTCCATTACAAGCAAGGTTCGGAAACAGTAGGTGAATATGTGGAGTATGATATTCCTGAGCTGCTTATAAAATGCTTGAGTTAAGCTATATTCCTAAAAGGTCTGAATTGTTTAAGCTGAGGAACTCATGTTGTGCAAGTGTAAAGAGATTGAAGTTGTGAATGGAAACTGATGTTGTTATGTTGTGATGGAAAACTATTATAACCGTGTAAAAAAATTTTTAGAAACTCATAACCATGATCTACATTTTGTACAAGTATATTATCCATAATTGAAACATATTATTTTTTATAGAACTAAACATATGACGCTTTTTTATTCTCAAAAGAAAAAAACATATGATACATTTTGTAGAAATATTTGTTAAACGGGTTGTCGTTTTTCTTTTCAATCGACGCTTGCTTCGTTGGTCACTCCTAAATAGCACCCGCAGCAACGCGCGGGTATCATTCTAGTTTTAAACTACTCTCGGGTTTTCTCTGTTCACATAAACCCACAGCTAACTATACAACTCTCTCCTCATTGCTTTGATTAAACAGAGAAGAAAAAAAAAAGATTTCTTCTCACAAAATCTCCTCTCTGAAACGAAACCTCCCTTCAATTTAGATTCGGTGTCGTCGGTGAGCTCCAGCTTTGGAAGCAGGCAGTCTCATCGAAGCCGCCATTGTCACCGTCACCGTCACCAGTGGCGCTCAGGACGACCTCACTCCTCCCCCTAAGGCCACCCTGAATCCGAAGGCCACAAACTTGTTCTCAGAAAAGTATGTGCTCTCTAGCACCGCCGACACCACCAATTCTAGGAACCCTAGCTCTCCGACGAAGTCCCCTTCGCCTCTCGCTCTCGAAGCCACCATCTCCTCTTCTCTCTTTGGTGGTCAACGGAGAGCGGGTCGAAGTAGAGAGCGCCATTCAGTTTGACTTGGAGCTCCGTCCAAGCAGGCAGTGAATGAGGCCCAGACTAGGGGTCAACACAATTTTGGAATCCTTTCCAAATTGGGTGCGTTTGGTGTAGGTTGTTGGGTGGAGATTGATATTTGGAGAAGATGGGCTGAAACTACAGTGCCTGTGGAAGTTGAGAGATTACCAATGTGGGGTGGAGCTCATCAATAGGATATATAAGGTTGTAGAAGCTGCAGGGCATTTCCCAAATCTTCACTTGGACCAACTCAATCAAGTTAAAGCTGAGCTATGGACATCTTCCATTGGTAAATTCTTTTACAACTTTTTATTGAGGAATTTGCAATAAGCTATGTGCCAATGACAATACCAATTTCATTGTTGCAGGTCTCTCCTATTTTTGCGCTTGTTGGCATACTGGTAATGCAAATAGCCTGATATATATACCTATAAAAAATAGTTCAGGTTCCATTGATCAGGGGTTTGGGTGTTTAGCTATAAAATTGAAGTAAGTTTCCTATTTTTGTTTACTTATGGAGTTAGTGTGTGTAAATGTTTCTTTTTTTGAGAAAAACATAGTCTTCTCATTAATAATTTCGTTGGAACCGACTAATGCTACTTCACCCATCTCATAAACAATTTAATCCGTTGATTTTTTTTTTCTGAACTCTTTTCATGAATTGGATTTGGACAGATTATTAAGTGGCTCCTCAGTCTGAAGCATCATGTTTGACAAGCCATGTAGAACATTGCATTGATCAAAGCAATTCACTCTCAAACGGTGTTCGGCTTCATATTTGCCAGTATGAAGCTATTCATATCAGCAAACTTTCTGGACATGAAGGTTCAATTTTTCGCCTATCATGGTCCTCTAATGGATCAAAACTGGTTTCTGTATCTGACGATCGGAGGTGAAGTAGCTGCTTAAAGTTGATGATCTTTATGATAATTTTCATTAATGAGTCCAATCAATTGTTGATCCCTTCTCTTTGTTGGCACAGTGCTCGTGTCTAGGCAGTTTAAACTAAAACAAAGCATTCTAAGAGGACAGCAGACTCCATTGAGCTCATGTTATTTGGTAACAGTGCTTATTTGATGGTTGTTCTTTTACTTGTTAGGTTCGTTGGTTACCTGTGTAGAAGATTGCTCTCTTTTTTATATATTTTCATATATCGAATAAGCAAGATCGGCCATATTACTGATTACTTTGATGGAAGATCACTCTCTTAGCATGATTTAGTATCATAGTTAGTTTCATTACCTTTCAATTTGAATTAGTCTCTACATTTACAAGTTGTAATTTTTATATTATTTATTATTTAATAAAATGACCTGACTGTTCCTCTAAAAAAAACGGGGACATGTAGCGACAGCCTGTTTGAAATGAGTAGTTTCAAATATAGAGAATTATATTAGACAACAAAACTGCTAGCTTGTTTGCATGCATCCAAGACAAGGACGAGATATTAGCTTTGATAGAATGGATTGGAATTTGGAAACCGCTAAATGCAATACATACATTTAAAACAAATTTCAGATTACTCTGTGCAAGGAGCAAGCATCTTGTTGTGCATAATACATAGCTCTGCATCCTTGTAACACTTCACAAGCATCTTGTTGCTTCAAAAATAATGTCTTAGTCAGCAGTCGTGCTAAACTGAATTCACCTCTGCAATACCATACCTCAATATGATAACCTCCAAGTTTTTTGCTTTCAATATTTCCTTATATCCGACCATACGGAAAAGATGAGCTTCATAATATTCTTGAAACTCATCTTATTTTCTTATTCTTGAGTCACGTTGTATTTGCTCGACTCTAGCTACTGAAGGTACGTAACTACAGATGCAGAATTGAGTGTACCTCGAACTTCCTATTACAAAGCCAAATAGAAGAACCATCTGATAATTTTTAACTGCACAAAAATGGGTGTTGTACCGAGTAACATATTGTTACAATGTGTCCTATTTATAAGCTCTTATCTAACTCTCTTTTCTCACTCGCTATGGGGGATTACAAAAACTGCCTCTACAAATACACAACTAAATAAGCCAATATATGGGGCTGGACAATCAGCCCCAAATAAGTGGAAGGAAAAAAGAAAAGAGCACAAAATTTGATTAGGGTGATGAGAAGTGGAGTTGCAGCAGGAGAGTGAGATTAAGCAAGCTGGAGAGCCATATGCTGGAGAAGTGTTTTCTTCTGAGATGCATTAATGATGCCTTCACACTCAGCGTCTAATAAAACCTCCGCCATGATTGCAGCTGCATGCCCTCTCGGCTCCTCTGAAGCTCTCCTCAACATAAATACCTGAATATGAAATGACCATATCCACAACTTAAGTCTTAAACATTTGCTTTTGGTTTTCAGGTTCTGCTGGGAAACTAGAGGGGGTAGCTAGATTTGGCAGAAAGATCAGATGAATGAATGTCTGATCAGCAAGAAATGATATAGTACATCTAGAGTCGAAGTTCTTAAAAGTTGCTCAATGAAAACTAATAGTTTTGCTATATATCTTTTATCGTCACTATTTCATTTCCTTCACATCTATCATCTCCCTTCACAGAGTATCAAATAATATATTAGATATAATGCTATAAGAATGTACTCAGAAGACCATACACAAGATATGCAGGGTCCAAATGTAAATAACCTAACCACTGCATTTTCCCAACTGAAACCCACTAAAGACTGATTCTCAGGAACAAGATCAAGATAGACCTAAAATCCTAAACATAACTGAGATAGAATATCTTGGGGTTCAAATATTAGGATAAAGACTGGGAATAGCTTTTGAATAGATATAGAATGAAAGTTTGTAACAGCAAAACCTAGGTTGACTGATGGTTTCGCTCATTACGTTAGGAGGATGACATTGAGGATATGCTCAAAACAATGCGATAACTCATAAACCATATTACACACCTACATTTTTATCATGGGACTACACTGGGTATGCGCCCGAACAATGTAATTCTTATTTTACTTTAAAAGCAGTCATATGAGATTGATTACCTTTAAATACTGCTAAGAGGTCCGTGTTCTGATTTGGTAACTCATTGAAAAACAATAATTTCAAGCACTCTTAGTTTACACAACTTTCTACAATATCCTTATAGAGATACTGCACTACATTATCAAGCATATGAGTTTGACTTAAAATCAATTGATTTCATGGGGAGATTCGAAAAATACCTGCCCATGATGTGTTATCTCTATACAGCCAGGTTGTTGTATATATGGCTCTCCATCTATTTGAACTGGAAAAGGACTAGATGCATGTATTCTTACGATATTCCCCTGGGCTAGTCTCCTAGCTTGTGATAGTCCAACCTGTACAGCAAAACAAGAACAAATTGTTACTTACAACTTAAAGCATCGCTAAAAAAATGATTAAAGAACAGTTCCCATGAGAAAGATGATCATTTGTTTTTTATTAAGATGTTAAATTCCTTTCAAAAAAAAAGAAGAAGCAAAATTAACATCAAGACGTTATGTTAATATCCACTTTGCATGTATGTAGATTATGTAAATGAATATTCTTTTTCGACTTCTGATAATAGAAACACAATGAGGAGCTTGGGTATCCACAATACACTAGTGACACACTCGTGATAGTTACTACAGTTTTCACAAACATAAACCAAAAACAAACTCATAAATCTTGGTTATTTGTTATAACTTAATCTAGTTCTAACAAGTCAGGATACACCATGGTTATGGGGCTAAGTCCAAGTTTAGAAAAGTAAATCTACAACAGATCAAATACTCGTCCGAAACAAGTTAGGATCCACCCTTTCTGCTGTTAATTTTGCCAAGGGTGGCAGGGAGATGGCTAAGTAACAGAGACGGAGGTTCTACATAAAGATTCATACACAATTAAATGAAGAACTAGAAGATGTTTGAATGTCAAAGACCTGTAGTTTGCCAAGGTGCCAAGATCCACATATGCATACAACTTCAAGCATTTTATCATGCATTGACTGAAGACCGAAGTCATCATCATGATCAATATCATTTTGCCAAAGATCTACTCCACCCATGTAGCTGCCAATGTTGAGCACGATTAGACCCTCAGAATCCTGGGAGGCAGTAAAAGAGAAGACGTAAGGAAAATGCATCCCTTGATGACTGTATAATTAAATTAAATTATATAATTAAATATAAAAATCATGACTGATGTACACCTTAGGAATATCAATGTCTTTCCCATCAACTTCAAGCCAAACTTGCCATGGTAAGTCGGCACAAGTTCGGTCCATTATATCTCTAGCTCCTTCCTTGGCATATCGCAGTTTATTCACAAACTGTTAATGTAGCAATCATTAGCAAACACAATATGACAGTTGGTTCTCTATAACATTTTATAACAAAATTTGCAGATCAGAAAATGCAATTAACAAAAAGCAGTTCTACAACTGTAACTATGCAGCATACAGCTCTCATAGAAGAATTTCTTAATTTGGGATTTTCTCACACATTTATCATCCCCTTTCTGCTTAAATTTTCTTTTATCTTCCTAAAGTCAACATGAGGCCCCTTGATTATTCCAATTCTACTCTTCTGCCAAATAAACAAGGTCTGTGATCTAAAATTATTCTGACCAAGATAGTGATGTTTTTCTTTCTTTTGGGTAAGGGAACAGATAGGATTGAACGCTTTAGCTACTGTACAATACCCACAAAAATTAAGTAAACCATGTACATTCTACTAAACTATTGAAAAAAGACCAGTGCCAGAAAAATCATTATGGAACACTAAGACACTGCCACACAAATATAAATAAAGGTACCTGACTACAGAACTTCTCAGGATTTATTTCTCGCATCACATGAAATTCATAAGCAACCTTCGCATCACATCCAATACCTTTCAAAGTGCAATGAGAAATGTCAGACAGATCGTAAAATCTATAAACAGAAAAATGAAGCTTTAGAGATATACCTAAATAGTTCATCATAAACTTGGATTGCACTTTATTTGGATCAGCTTCTGATTTGATGTTTACCTTCCAGCGGTCTAGCATTGTAACTGCAGCATGATGAATGTCGTGTAAAAGTGTGGTTAAGCCACCTTGTCCATTAACGATAGAGAAGCCTCTTCCCCATTGCAAAACCCTCGACAAATCATTTCCTGTGCCAAGGGGAATGATAGCAACAGGTGCGGGTGATTCAAATTTATGCTTCTCAATCGCATCAAGGACCCATGCAACAGTGCCATCTCCACCACATACCAAAACTCTAAAGTATTGCACATCATTGAACAATTCCAAACCAACCTCAGGCCCTTGAGAAGAACTTAATTCAAAAACCTGCATTAAAGTATAAAAACTCATAAGATTAAGAGTACAATATGCAAAATGAAAAGCCATTATAACAAAATAAATTAATGACTGGACACAAGTACGAGTTCTTGATGATGTAATTTTCAATATATATACCTATCTCTAAACCCAGAACATATTAACATCTAACTAATCAAAGGAAACTATTAAATGGCAAGTAGAAAAACTTGAGAAAGAGGAGCAATCTATCAATCCCAACATTTCTCCTTTATGAGTTTAATGCTTTTGTAAGTCTTTCTGGACATTAAAAAATCAAATAATGACTTCGTACAGGTCTAATTAGCCAAATTAAATTTAATGGTGCTAAAGCTAAAGGAATATTACCTGGGCAGGATTCAATAGCATGTTCAACCTCCTCCTTAGTGAAGCCCCATTTTGACCTCCGCTCCTGGCATTAATAAAAACCAAAAGAGGCCTTACATCCTTTGGTAAATTAACCACTTTATATTTCTTAAATTGACCATAGGTGACAATTCCACCCTTTTGTTGCATAATCCCAATATGATTACCCTTAACACTCAGTGCCCGACTATCCTTCTTCAAGTGGTCTAAACTCTTCTCACTACGGGATTTCTTCATACCAGTAAGCCCATTGAACACGTACTCTAGAGCATCATTGGATGAGTTACAATTAGCTGGATGACCACTACCATGTTTAGAACGATTACGCTTTCTTCTAAATTGGCCACGAACAGATGAGGTTATAAACTCATCTGTAATGGCACGCAGCGCACCATCTCTTTTTAAGGGACCAATTTCTTTTACACATAAAGGAGAAAGAATAACCCTCCTAAGAGCACCAAGATCACAAACATCACCAGACTCTTTTGCCATTTTACTGTGACATCTGACATGTATGAGGTTCTGACACCATAGACAATGCCATGTTGGAGAAGCATCAAGGAAAGGAACACCACATGGCTCATCACAATAAAAACAGCAGGCAGAAATCTCAGGATTATCATCCATATTAACCCATCTTTCTGACCAGTGATGTCGAACATGGGTAGAACCAGCTTGTGCCACACACTTGCAATCTTTTACTGCAAACTCCGAACAATAAAAATGAGCTGCCACGCCACAAACAACACAACGATGGACAGGAACGCGCGATGAAGGTTTAGTGCCCAGGCTTTGAAGAAACACCAAGGAAGTCAAGCAAATGCAGCATGTAGATGGTTGTTCACCATTAGTAATATCTTCAATCCACGTATGGGGTGACAGAGGAGCTCTGAGCTTCTTCCATACTTTCTTCTTTGCTCTAGCCGCAGCTTTAACCCAATTCAGAGATGTCCTTCTTTCCCATTTAAGAAACGTAAAGATGATAGCTAAAAGACCAAATGATCCTGTGACCAGCCATCCCAGAAGATATGGACCATTGTTGTCTGAGCCAGTCACAAATCTTGCAAGTGAGATGCCTACATCAACCATCATGGTCTCAAACTTTTACTTCAATTATCACAACTTTTCCCAAATTACAGATTTGTAATTTATCGGCAACATCTAGCTTATGCATTCAAAACCTGGTTGTAAAAAAAGTAATCATTGAGAAGAAACAAAATGATTAACATGTAGACATGACATCAAGCACATAGAAGGAAACAAATTGCACATCGAGGAAAGGCAGAGTGAGGAGACATAATTGTACAACTGACAGAATGGGGAAAATACAAGAGAGGAATTGATCAATTCTCAGAATAATAAAAACAAGATAATAGTCATCACTACTTGGTAGTGATAACATGATGCAAGAATATAAAATAAAAGGCTACAACATACGATTCTAGCTCCAGGTAAATAGAAAGACACAAAATGTCAAATTCAAATTCATATAGTCAATGTTGATGCTAAACTAAACTTTTACAGTACTAGCGATAACAAAAGCACAGAGAGGAAAGCTTCTCCTGGTTCCAGCTTATCGCATCTATATATTTCATCAATTTTACTACATCCTCAAGTGAACAACAGCTGAACAATCAAATATGTGTGCTTAAATCCTAACTTTTCAATTGATAGCGAAACACTTCAAGTCATACCCTTGGAATCAAATACTAGGCTCTCAAACACGGTAATGTGCATGAGAAAATTATGTGTTTTAGTTGAGCTCCACCAAATTGAATGATTAATATATAAAGAAAAAATAAACAATACATATTTCAAAATACAAAGTTAAGAGAAACTCAAAATTTATTCAGCAAGACGATAATATAGAACGATCAATTCCGAATCTTCAAGCATTTAATTTTGCAATAAAAATTCCGAAAGAATTATGAAATCAAATCATCGTAGGCTGAATTAGCTCAGAGATGCGATCTAGAAATAGAAGGTACAATTAAAATAGATCTAGAAGAGACATACCTGAAGACGGCGAGAGTGGAGATCAGAGAAACCCTAGAAATGGAGGAATGAAGAATCGGAGAAGAGAGAGGGGAAAAAATAGGTGGAGAGAAAGTGGAATTGAATTCGACGATGGTTTCAATAAAAATAAAAACAAAAAGTAATATATATTAACATGGTAGGAGTGTAGGAAGAGAGAGAAAAGAAAAGCGCGGGATTTTGATTTTTCACTACGCAACGAACGCGGCTTAAAAAGCTGTTTTGGGAGCTCCGTAGTAAATGCGCGTTGCCTAACTGGATGTCACTAATTATGAATTTTTTTGAGATCTTTTTCTTCAATACTTGTTTAACTAGAGGGTTTGTGATGTGAAATCAAGAAGATTAGAGTGAATTTTTTCAGCTAGCGTTTTAAACTGATAGTTAAATACGTTACCGAGTATTCTAGTCAGCATTTTATGGACTTCCCAATAAATATTGGTACTGATTTTAATCAGCATGATTCTAGAAAGTAACTAGTATTGTTGACAGTAACCGCAGAGAGGCTACAGCAGGCCCACAGACCCGCAGCAAGTGCACCAGGGCCCGGCCCAATGCTCGGGACCGGATCACCAGCACCCGGTCTCGGGGTCCAGCACTCTATCCTGCCTCCAGAGACCCTGGGGTCGGGGGCGCCAGCCTGCCAAAGAGGGCACCAGAAGGTACAAACAGAAGGGAACCAGTCCCACATCGAAGGGTAAGGCCAGCCCTTACCCCCAACCACCTATATAAGGGCCCCAGCTACCCTCTTTATTAGGTAACTTATCTCTCTCCCTGCTTACATACGTGCCTTGGTTATATATATTCCAACTATACTAACTTAGGCATCGGAGAGGAGAAGACCGGCCCGCCCGGTATTCCCCTTAGTGAGCAGGATTGCAGGAGATCGAGTTGGATTCATCAAGTATCTACTAGACCCCCGGGTTTAGGCAGAAACAAGTATCATCGCGTCACTTACGTCGAAATGAGTGGAATAAGCGTCTTGATGTGAGCGACGCAAGTTACTCATTCGAGACATGAATAAAAATGACTCAAGTGCTTTAAATATTACACATATTAATATTAATGAGTAACTTGCGTAATATTCTAGATTTAATGGAGTAAGAGCCAAAATCAAGTATTAATGCACTTTTGGTAATATTTGAAGCATTTTATTCGAAAGTCTGTACCAAATACGCGGTGCCAAACTCCATTAAAACATGTAGCAACAATTAAAAAAATAAAAAATTATTTTCAATACTTGTTGTTTCATTAAGACAATTTGTGATGTGAAATTAAGTAAACTAGAGTGATCGAATTTGCTAGTGCTCTAGGTTACCAATCGACGGTTAAATGTGACTACATGTAACCAAGTATATTAGTCAGCAATTGATAGGCCTCAATGATAAATACTGTAATGATTTTAGTCAGCATGATACAAGAAATAAGCGGCAAGTGGCAGTACGCCAATTCGGTAGAACCAAAGTCATTTGTTTATGTGAGCGACGCAAGTCACTCATTTGAGACTTGCAACCCAAGTCACGAGCTAGTTTGTTTTGCAAGTTTGAGAGAAGTTTGATAAATGTGTTTATTTTTTTAAATTTTTTTATACTAAGCGACTAAATTACAACGAAGTGTCTTGAGGACAGCCTGCCCCAAACAGGTCGAAATTAACAACTAAGACTACACTGCGGGTAACTCAACATCTTACTCCACGACAATATCATGACTCTGACCAATAATCACGGCAGCATTAGCAGCGAAATTAGCTTCTCGGAAGATATGAGTAAAAGAGATATGATCAAATGCCGACGCAAGCACCTGAATATCTTTGATGATTGCACTTAACCTCCAAGGGATCTTCAAATTTCTAGTGATGCAATTTCAAATTTCGTTAGCAGACTGAACCATAGAAATTTATTTTGACATGGTCCTCTTGAGAGGGTTTCCAAGCGATTACATCTGATGAACTACATGAGGTGGGATTCTTGTAGAGTTGGGGAGAAGAGGAACGTCATTATCAACAACGGCCAATGCCACGTAAAACAGCGTGAGGAGAAAATGCCTCATTCTCGAACACTTGAATTACAAATTTTGCATTGTCATAAGGGCCATTCAATCATTCAACTTTTGAATTAGATTAGGAGCATTAGCAACATCGAAATAATGGGCAAGACTCCAGCATTGGGAGGAAATTGGACAACTACAAAAAAAAGGATGGCCAATAGTTTGATAATTGTGTTATCTGTCTATATCAATCAGTAAGTGTTTCAGTTTAACAAAGTTAAAAGATGAAATACATATTTGGAGTTTAGAGTTTAGAGCAACTACTAAAAAACTTAACTACTGAACTTCCTCAAGGACAAGGCCTTCCGAACTCAAACCTTCAGTCTCATCATGCAAGGTATTGATGACCTTTGTTTAGCATTCGATACTGGTTTGAATTTGTTGTTATCAATTGATCACCAGACAAGTATGAAGGACATCAAAGAATGCTCATTTACTTTCAACTTAGTAAATGACAATGCAGCTGTAGCTACTTAATGAGTAGCACTAGCGCTCAAAAACAGACCCCCACAGATTGTAGCTCCAATTACACAACGCAAACGACTTGGGTAACTCTCTGATTTCGTCTAGGATCACACCGGAGGTTGCCCTCCTATTTGCCGATCACTTCAACAACTCTTTTAGTATCTCTCCAGGTCTCCTCAACATGCATTAACATCTCTAATCAGAAGTTTAAAATTTGCACCGGGCACGGGTAAACCCAAGACGAAAGATTGAACCAAAAATTACTATGGCACTCAAGCACAACTTACTTGGTTGATCGTAATAGTATTAAAAGACTTACATGTACCAGTTTATTTATACAAATCAACACAATGTCATTATTTATGTTGCAAAGAATGACTATGTACACATACAGATTAATATACACCAGTGGCATTTTGCAGCAGCATCCCCCCATCTTCATCAGCTATAGCTTTTCCAAATCAGAAAGGCTTTAAGCATAAATCTGGCACAGCGTTTTATTATAAGGACAGGACCCCAGAATTGATTACTCCCTCTCATTTATTCCGCAGGAAACAGCTGACATTCTAGTGATTCTACAGAGGCATTTCCCCAGCATCTGATTGTAATTTCAATTTAAGAACAGGAGTTCCAACATCTCTGGACAGAACAAAATTTCCTTTCAGATCTGTTCTACGATCCACTAAACCAGGAGTTGTCACAATTTTGCAGGGTCTCCATGTCTCGTCCTTTACGTCGACACCATAATAAACTAAATGGTCTGAAATGCTGTTCCCTTTCACTGACCTGCACAGATGTCTCAAAAACTTGTAACATCAAAATTGACAATAAGATGGTATTTCCAGCTTTTGTCTTATCTAAGACTGTTCAAGGGATCTAAAAGTAGCAAAACTTGATTACAAAAAATAACAAAAAAAAAATAAACCGAGACGAAAAATCTCCATGGTATAGAGGGATTACCTGCTGCAGGTTGGGTCCTCACCAGAATCATCACAGATTTTCTCAACCTGATAAACAAGACTTCGCAATCCAATATCATAAAGCCACACCTACAGTAAGAATAAGGCTCTCTCAATGGTATTAGACACTTGCTACGATATGATCATAAACATACATGTTAACATTGAGCTCTCAAGGGATGCAGGTAAGAGATGGATACGAGTACAAGGGTAATCCTCACCATTGTGCATTTCAGTTCAACATTACATCCAACAATGTACGGTTAGAACTTATAAACTATTCTAGTATTCTGTTAAACCAGAATTATTTTATCTCTCAGATTGGCGAGCACCATGAACAGCATTGGGTGCACAGGTGTGTACAACAATCAATCATCAATCAATAGATAAACTAAAATCAACTTAAAGTGCCAACCCGACTCAGCTCAGGTAAAATGTCAACCCCTGTGGATTTCTGAGTACAGATGCCAAACTAATAAGTGTCTTTTGACAAGGACTTGAAATAGATCAGGGTTCAGGCACAAAGCATAAACATTCTTTTACTTGTAATGTAAATTTATTTAAAAATAACCAATCACATATGATTAAGGACCACAAAAACATTAACAGGTTGGCCACAAAGAGCTATCAAAGGCTTAAAGGAAAGTAAACAACAAAACAAGTAATCCACCTCAGTGGGTTAAAAAAATACCTCTCTTGGGAAGTGGTGGTATGTCTTCTGAGGAAAATAAGTGTAGTATGGAGGCAAATGAGGCACAACATCATTTCCATTTGTTACTCGTATAGTGTTCGGCACAACTTCACTATAGTAAGTAGCAAATATTGCATTACCAATTCGAGGTTGTCCAAATGTCATAACTTGAACATTGTTCTCTTTTTGATTAACCTGGGATTGGAAAATGAAATGAAAAGAGAAAATGGATCTTAGTTACAATGTCACTGGCTTGAAGAACGGTGCAAACTATAATTAACATTCAATGAAATAACATGTATGCATCAGGTATACAAAGCCAACAAGCAGCGAAATGCAAATTAAACATTCAAAACTTCAAGTCAGGTGGGCTTCTGGTATATAAGGTTACACTCTTTTACACCAATCAAGAAATTTGTTTGACCCATGAAAATATATTGATCAGTAAAACTTCAAAAACAACTAATTATATTTTCATCAAGGCCTATATGACTAATTAGGCTTAAGATACAACTGGCTCTGGCATGATAAGATAGCCATACTACTCAAGTACTACTACAGCTCATGCATACTGCCACTTACAGGACTTCTATTTACATACATATTAGTATACTATAACTAGATTTCGTCATGAAGAACAGTTACAACTTACAACTTACAAGTTATCTTTATGCCTTAGGCCATCATGTTATGCGCACAATCTACTCCAGCAAAGTCAGATGACACTAGTCACCCAATACACTCCCCTCCCAAACTAACAGAAATAGAGCCCTTTCCCATCAATTCAAGATATCATGCATCAAAGTATGAAACAAAAATGATGGACTGACACTAAGACAGTTATATAAGATGAAACATGTGTAATAAAGACTGGCTTAGTTATGAATTATGATTACCCTTAAATCAAGAGCACAAAATGAAGCCATTGCCCCTCCCATAGAATGCCCTGTCACTATGATGCCAAGATCTCCATAGAACTCTTTGGCTCTTGCAACAGCATTTAAAATTCCAGGTCGTATGGTTGTGTTGTGGTAAGCATTATAAAACCCATGGTGCACCTGAAACAATGCAAAAAGAATGAAAATCAAAACTTCACTGCAAGCAAACAAGTGGAGAAACTTCACTGCAATAAGTACCATTGCATCAGGCATGCCAGGGTAATCTATATCAAGCTGTTTCCAAAATAAGTCTTCAATCCAATTCTGTATGCTGTACAAGAAAAATCAACTATTAATCAACAAACAACTCTGGTAAAAGAACAGATTTAGATAGATCGCCAGCGGAGATGCATATAATTAGAGAAAACCCACAACAAATACTGGTCGCTAAGTTCTATCAAAGGCACAGAATATGTAGTTGGGCACAATGGACCAGCACACAACTAAACAGCATTCTCCCTTCTACTCGTCAGTCAATAATTTGGGCTCAATAATAATGAAGCAGGAAGGATATAAGCAGTCAAGTATTCTACCTGTTTCCCTGAGTCCCTTTAAATGCAATAATAATAGCATTTGGATCTGTTGCCACTCCAACAAATGCCTGGAAAAGTAATGACAATGTGAAAATGAGGCAGCTAAGAGATCAACAATAACAGTACAAAACCAGAGGGAAGTTAGAAATTGCACCTGTAAGCAATGCTGGACGTCCACAATTAGCTCCATCATTTGAAAGTCCTGTTTCCATTGAACAAAGAAATAAGGCCCACACTTTTAGACATGAGAACTATATTTTATCATCTGAATCTTAGTACCTTAATCAAGCCATTACATCTATTGCATGTCCAAGAAAACAGCTCTGTCAAATCTGACAAATACACCTACAAGAACAGAAGTATAATTACAATTGCTACAGAGCATATAGCAGCAACATACTAATGATTGAAATCATGACATCTAATCCAGCAAATGTCACAAGAGAGATAAAAATACTCCACAAATCTAAACTGTTACAGTCACATTTACGAAGCCAAATGACAATTAACTATTATACCATCTAACTTTATAATGAACATACTGATGAAACTTACCGTAGAGGCATACCGCACCAATATTGTGGCAAGAGTATGATTATAGACGGGGCTCTGGCTATGGACCTTGTGCTTGTACTTCCAATCTGCATTTGGAAGAAAGAAAACTTCCCTGTTAAACATGGGCCTACAAGTTGGGATATATATTCCAACACCCACAAATACCGTCATCTACATTCTTGCGATCTACATTTGCATAATTCTCAACCCTAACACCTTTTTTTTTCTTTTCAAATCAATATATATATATATATATATATATATATATATATTTGCATAAGCCACAGGCGGTAATCTATTCAACTTTTCAATATAAACAACAGATATCAATATTTAATGGGGTTTGTCACAACAAAGAGCCCAACCACCCCCCTGCAGCAGTAACATTCAAAACTATTTCCATTACATCCTTGTAACAGTATGCAAATAAGATCACAGATCTAATGAGTAGCGTCCTTAGATAAATGCTCAGAAAACCACATCTTAAAGCAATGTATCTAATCACCAGAGTCCAACTATTCTTGTTTTGTAGGACTAGCTAGAGAATTCAGATTCCATGACTTGATGCTGGTGCAGGGTTTTTTTGAGGATTGTGAGCCGCAGAAGCTGCTCCCCCTTCATCTGCTAATCTCTTCCTCATGTTCATGATAACTGGCACAAACTTGGTAGACAAAAGATTGCAGGCCAGTCTCACTATTAACTCCATCACGGAGCAATTCCACCTGTCCAGATAAGGACTCCTTCACTTTTGCCTCATAAAGAGACGTAATTTCAGTTAGCTTGGCAGCACGAACTGAAGCAATGTGAGCTTCTATATCACATGACCAGTGTCATTGACTATTTCACCTCCATCAATAAACTGTTCACTCTTTGCTGAACTACTAAGCCTAAAATTCCTATAGTGTAAACATAAACATCCAACCCCTCACACCTCTCTTCTCCTAAGTAAAACTTTATGAGCTTTCCAACTATCTATCACACCAAAATCAGCAGCATAATTCAGCCAATTTCAGTTAAGTAAACCCAAAAGTAATCGATTGATTAAATACAGTGTTCCTAATTTGACTACCTCTACTTAATAATTCATAATTTGGGAATAGAAAAAAATCAAGAAACTTAAAGTGAATGCATTGAAATTGTACCTCGCCCAGCAGAAGAGGCAAAGATGCAAGCAAATAGGGCCAGTAATAGCAAGCATCTCCTTCTCTCCATGATCTCTGCCCCAAATTCAAAAATCAAATCATTAACTTTTGGGGCACAATTCACAAATAGACAGGGGAGGAATCAAGCTGGGCAGTTGGGGCAAGTAGCTGTAGTGTTAAAGGTTTGGAAGAGCTGATGCGTGAGGAAGAAGAAGACCAAAACACGTCGTTTTGAGTCTTAAGCAGTTCCTCATGGACCAAACCTGACCGCTGCGACGTCGTTTTGCTGAAGAAAAATTCTCCAATACCTGATTTTAGTAGTCATAATTGAAACTCATAATTCTCCGATATAAATTCATAATTTTTATAAAGTGTTGACTTGACGAGAGTAAGTAATAAACAAAGAGAGATGATGGAAAATAGAGAAGTTTTTTCCTTCATATAGAGGAATTATATGATAAGTACATAAATTATTGAGATATTACACGTAGGTTCATAACTAATAACGTGAACAGCCACGTAAGAAATAATATTTACAACACTCCCACTTAGATGTCCACCAATCAATGATGGTGTTGGACGAACTTGATGTTACCTCATCAAAATCTTGCCATGTAACAAAAACTAGTGGGATAAAAAAATAACCCTAGTCGAAAGAGAAAAGAGTGCAACGCGCATATGTCCTTTGTAGCATGTTTTGTGATGCTCCCCTTGATTGGAAACTCTCCTTATCCTTAGATGTGTCACTTGATAGCTTTGAGAGTCGCTTCAACCCAATCTTTCCCACTAAATTCTGGAAAATTCACTTTGGTAGAAATTTGGTGAATAAATCGGCCAAATTTTCATTAGATCAGATTTGCTTGACTACAATTTTTTTATTCTTTTGAAGTTCATGAGTGTGGAAGAACTTTGGGGCAATATGTTTTGTCTTGTCACCTTTGATGAACCCTTCTTTAATCTGAGCAATACAGGCAGCATTGTCTTCATACAGTATTGTTGGATTGTTAGTTATCGATGATGAATCACAAGTGCTACGAATATGGCGAATCATGGATCTCAACCAAAAACATTCATTGCCAGCTTCATATAATGCAATTATTTTTGAATGATTGGAGGAAGTCGCCAGAAGTGTTTGCTTAGATGATTGCCATGAAATTGTCGTGTCTAAGTAAAAACATATCCAGTTTGAAAACGACCTTTATGCGGATCAGAGAGATATCATACATCTGCATATCCAATGATTGTGGGATTATCGACAGATTTATTTGCATAAAATAAGCTCATATTTGTTGTACCACGAAGATAGCGTAAAATGTCTTTTACGCCTTTCAAATGGCGCAATGTTGGAGTATAACTATATTTGGCCAACATACTAGCTAACTGCAAATGCAATGTCTGATTATGTGCATTGTGCTAAATAAAGTAGTGCTCTAATAGCGCTGAAATATGGTACTTCTAGACCAACGATACTTTCATCATCTTATGTCGGACGCAATGGATATTTCATAGCGTCAAGGCTTCGGATGATCGTTGGGGTACTTAGTGAGTGAGCGGTATCCATACCAAATTTTTAAAAGATTTTTTCGGTTTAGGAAGTCTAATGGACAAGAATTCTACTATCTAAATGCTCAATCTGCAGTCCAAGACAATGCCTTATTTTTCCAAGGTCTTTTATTTCAAATTCTTTTTTTTAAGTATTTAGTAGTTTTTGCAAGTTCCTCAGAATTTCCAATTAAATTCATGTCATCGACATAAAGTGCAACTATCACAAAACCATAAGTTGATTTCTTAATGAACACACAAGGACAAATGAGGTCATTAACATATTTTTTTCTTAAGTAGATACCACTAAGGAAGTTGTACCACATTCGTCCTGATTGTTACAATCTATATAAGGATCGTCTCAGCTTGATTGAGTACATATAGTGTGGTTTTTGTAGCTGCTTCAGGCAACCTAAGTCCTTCCAGGACTTTCATGTAGATATCAATGTCTAAATCACCGTACAAGTATGCAGTAATGACATCCATCAGTTGCATGTCAAGTTATTAAGAAACTACTTAGCTTATAAGATAGCGAAAAGTGACGCATCCATTATGGGAGAATATATTTACTCATAATCTATTCCAGATCTCTATGAAAAGCATTGCGCAACCAATCACGTTTTATATCTAGCAATATCATTTTTCTCAGTACGCGTTCTTACAAACACCCATTTATATCCAACCGGTTTGACATTAGGTGGTGTTTGGACAACTGGTCTGAATACATTGTGTTTTTCTAGAGAATTCAATTATGTTTGGATTGCATACGTCCATTTGGGCCAATAATGTCTCTGTCTACTTTCATTAACAGACCGAGGTTTAGTGTCATCATCTTTTACTATTTTAGCAACAACAGCAAATGATAATATATCATCTATGGGATATCTCTACGATCCCACAACTCATTGGTGTACACATAGTTTACAGAAATTTCCTTATTTTTGGGAACGTTAGCCTTTTCATGGGCTTGTGTCTCACCGATGTCATTTTTCTCTTCTATAATTACAGGATTATGAGTTGTTGGTTGGGTATTAATGTCTTGCTCAATATTCTATGCATGGACGATTTCATTAAGATTCATATGAGTCGTTGATTTCCTCTTTCTAGGGACTGAATCTTTTGAACGTGAAGGTCTGCCACGCTTCAGGTACAGGCTTACAACAGGTGGCTCATTCGCTGCAACATTATTTTTCTCAATTTGGATATTGATTTTAACAGGTGCATTTATTGCTGGGATATGTGATCTTGTCACTTTTGCTATGTCAGTGAATGCATCGAGATTTATGTCAGCAATCTTTTGAAAATGCAAAATCCGTCGTACTTGAAATTCACTTTGTTTGGTACGAGGATCAAAATGAGACATAGTGGGTACACTCCACACTAATGCATAATGTTCATTTTATTCAGTCTTATTATCTCCCCCTAACAGCGGGAATGTTGTTTCATCAAAATGACAATCTGAAAAACGTACTTTCAAGGTATCCCCCGTCATGGGTTCTAAATATCGTATAATGGATGGCGCACCAAAACCAATGTAGATACCCAATCGACGTTGGGGGCCCATTTTTGTGTGTTGTGGCGGTGCAATAGGCACATAAACAACACAACCAAATATTCAAAGATGGGAGATATTAGGCTGGCTCCCAAGAACGAGTTGTAATGTGGAATATTGATTGTTGGCTATGGGCCTCACTTGAATTAAAGTTGCTGCATGCAAAATTGTATGTCCCCATGTAGAGACTGACATCTTTTTTTTTCCATTAGCAAAGTGCTATTATTTGAAGTCACTTAATAAAAACTTATGCCAAACCATTCTGTGTATGAACATGAGGAACTGAATATTCAATTTCAATCCTCATAGACATGCAGTAATCATTGAAGGTTTGAGATGTAAGTCACCAGCGTTGTCTAGTCGAATGGACTTGATAAAGTAGTCAGGGAATTGAGCTCGTTATTTAATTATCTGAGCAAGTAGTTTGGCAAATGTCATATTCCTGATAGATAAGAGACAAACATATGACCACCTTGTAGATGCATTAACTAGGACTATAAAATAACGAAACGGTCCACAAGGAGGATCAAATGGTCCACAAATGTCCCCTTGGATTCTTTGTAAGAAAGATGGGGATTCGATACCTATTTTTGCATAAAAAGGTTTAACCACCAACTTCCCTTGTGAGCAAGGTTTGCAAGGGTTGCTTGGCAAAACCATATGTTTAGTCATCAATGGATGTCCATTGGAATTTGTAATAATCATATACATCATGGTAGACCCTCGGTGACCCAAACAGTCATGCCAAAACATAAGTGTGTGTTGAGTTTTGAGCTCCTGGTTCACAACATTATATGCCTCAATTGGTTGAATGGTTGTGTGATACAAACTAGATGATAAGCCAACCAATCTTTTCAATATTTGTTCTGGTAATTTTTATTGGACGTAATGTAAAGATATTCTACATGATTATCATTTGTAGTCTCAATGTTGTATTCGTTTAAACGGATGTCTCTAAGACTGAGGAGAGTTCTTCTAGATCTCGAGGAGTATAAAGTCTCTTGAATGGACAGTTGAGTTCCATTAGGTAGCCTAATGTGGGCTCTGTCGGAGCCTTCAATAAAGTGTGTTGGACCTGATAGAGTAGTAACATTGGCTTTAGAAGGTATCAAAGTGGAAAAATAATCCCAATCATGGAGGATCGTATGTGTAGTGGCACTATTAGCAAGACATACATCATCTCCATCCTTCATAAGTTGAGAGCATTCAAATTCCATTTTCCCCTTTCATATAAAAATTATTTAATTAGTATGAGTAGTAATTGCATGAAATTCTCTTAAGATGCATTCTCATGCAAATAAAATATATTAAAAAAATTTAAGAGATAGGCATGGTCACTTCAAAGACAAAAATTTATCATATGGAAAAATTTTGTGCATGCTCTTTTAACTCTAATTAAGAGTCAGTCCTCATGCAAAAGTCTCAAAGTTGTTAAGTTAAAAAGGATAAATTAATCTATAAAATACGGTTATTTAAGAGATTGAGTCTATTGTATGCACTATATCAAATAATAGAACATGATTATCATTGTTTTAGCACATGGCAGAATTGTATTCAGTTACAGAACTGTAATCTTGAAAGCGCAAATGTGTCCATTCTTAACGTGCTCTCGGGAGCACAACAGACTTTTGGTGAGCGAACCTATCTGATAGGCCTATCCATAGCTCATGTGGGTCTTTGATAATTAAGTATTCATTCTTCAATCCCTGATGAAGATGTTGACACAGAAAAATCATGGCCTTTGCCTTATTATGCGAGGATGCTGAGCTTTCAGCCTTGATTGTAGGGCCAAGGTTATGAGCTTCGAGATGGATCTGAGCATCAAGGACCCAAGACAAGTAATTCTTCCCAAAGATGTCAAGGGCGACAAATTCCAATTTTGCCAAATTGGTCATCTTCCTATATATAATAAAAGGGAGATATATTAAGGTCCATATATAGTGTTAGAACTTCAGGTTCTTAACAAATAATATAAACGTCGAACTTCAAGTTCAGAAAAAAAAAGAAAAAAAAAGAAGTATAGTGAACATTGGATAGTAAAAATGTGCACGAAGCTTCAAGTTCATGCTTTTATGATTAGAACTTCAGATTCTAAAAAAATCCATAGTGTTTGAACTTCAGGTTCAAATAGGATATGCACTCAAAACTTCTTGGTCGAGTTATAATGGTGAAACTTCAGGTTCACTTATAATATTAATATTACTAACAACACAAGATAAAATCAGGTTTAAAGAAAAATAAATTATAAGATAAGTAACAACATTATCTGTTGTCAAAGAATCTTATCAAGTATCCCTTGGGATAACCCAATCATACTTTCAAAAGATGCTTTAGCAAGTTATGCATGAGGTACAATTGATAAACATAGAGTATCTCATAGTTCATAACTATCAAACAAACATAGGAAAAAAATAGATCGATGTTTTGCGGACATGTAAATGAAAAACTAATACTCGTGGATCTTGAGTAATGGTCAATAGCAACAAAATTGCACCATAAAAATCATTGATTATCATAGAGTCGTAAAAAAATTAAAATGTGCTGTTAAAATTTTATAAAGTGTTGACTTACTTTGACAAGAGTAAGTAATATGCAAAGAGAAATGAGGAAAAATAGAGAGGTCTTTTATTCAGTCTCAGAGACCTCTTTTATATAGAGGTAGGGATTACATGATAAGTACATAAACTATCGAGATATTACATGTAGGTCCCTAACTAATAACGTGGACAACCACATAAGAAATAATAATTACTATAACAACCTCGATTAAATAATCATATTTTCTGGTCCCAGCTCAGGACCCGTGTATATTACTAAAAATCTCATTAATTAAATAAGATAATATTTTTTTGGACTCCCCAATGAATATATAAAATAATAAATAATAAAATAAATATTAAAAAGTATCACATAAAATGCTAATAATTGATGAAGTACAAGAAAAATAGTAAATAAAATTTATCGTACAAATTAAAGAAATCTTAATTTTTTTTTATTTCGGCTCTTGATAGAATAAGACTTTGAAATGCCCAAAATGATAAAAAAAAAAAAAAAGGTTATATTTTGGGCTGTTGATAATTAAGGGCTTTTACTAAACATTTACCCATAAAAGACTAAAGAATTACAAGCGTGTTATTCAGTAATCTGAGAAACGGTAACTTTTGTATTAACTTCTGAAACAGTAACTTTTTCATTACCTGCTCAAACGGATTTTGGGTTGGTTATGTTTTCAGAATCGGGGTGGATACTGTCTCTTCTTCTCTCATTCTCTCCTTCTGTCTCAAACGTTCTCCTTCTCTCTCAAACAATCTCCTCATCGCTCTCCTCACTCTCCGGTAAATTCATCACACCCGCAGTACCGGTGCTTCTCACCTCGCCGTACCGGAGATTCGCATATTCTCACTCTCTCACTCTACATGTAGCAAAACTTTCACATTCGTTTCGGTCCGTTTTCAAAGAAAATCGATGAGATTTGAACATGTCAATTTCTAGGGGTTGGAATCAGATTTAGCAGTAGAGATTCAAATTAGTGATATTGTAGGTGAAATTTAAACAAGTCCTTTAGTTTTCTGAGAATAGAGAAGTAGAAAGTGATGCATGATATGAGGCGATTGAGTATTTGCTGAAGAAGAGGCTGATAAATCTAAGATTAAAGACTAGATTGCAGGGCGAGAAGGGGAAGAAGGTGGAGGCTGGGAGGAGGATTTGGGGGGATTAGATTATACCTTAACAGTGAATTTTAGGTTTAATACATGTCTTAATAACTATGAATAAACAATTTGGTAACTATTCTCTTATGCATTTTGTATGTGTATGGTCATATCAGGTTACACTAACTTTTTTTCCTCACATATTCAGAAAAAGAAAAAGAAAAAGAAAATTGCCCCAAAACTGAGAGGTAAATATGGAAAAGAGGTTAGTAGCAGTGACGATGATATAAATGAGGATCTACAGACAAAGAAAAAGCACGATAAGAATCCAGGAAAAATGCAAAATAAAAGAGACTGGAAAAGGAAATGAGAAAAAGGTAACTATCTTTGTAACTGATTTTTTTTTATATATAACTGTTAGTGTACCTATTATGCAGTTGGTAATGTAACTGTTAGTGTATCTATCGTCTAATTATGATTTAATGGGAGGACAGAAAGGAAAGCAAGTACAATAACCAGTAAGTAACTGTCATAGTATAACTGTGTTTCTTTTGAGTAACTATTTTAGTAATTGTGTTACAATTGAATAACTGTCTTAGAAACTGTGCTTATTAAATGTGCAAATAAGGGCAGAAAGGGGAGCTAAAGCTAGTAAAAGAAAACGGCAACAAGATGATGATGATGATGATGATGATGATGATGATGGGATGAAGCTGGAAGGGAAAGGAAAGCAAGGACAACAACCAATAAGTAACTGTCATAGTAACTATGTTTCTTTTGAGTAACTATATTAGTAACTATATTACAATTGCTATGAGCAAGACCCGTTACACCAAAAGGAATGAACCCGTCTGTAGCTAGTCCGAGATGCACATTCCTAATGTCGTTGACAAATTCTGAAAATGACTTATCAAAGTCTTGCTATGCTTCCCCATTTGCCGGGTGTTGAAAAAAAAAATCTAGATCTAAAATCTTTTCCCTGTGCTACCATATTTTCTTTGCTGTGTGCGACGATATATATAGGCGTTGCAACCTGGATGTTAGAGGGAAGTAACAAACCACCTTTATAGGAATCCATGTACCAGCATATATCCATCTTGACTCCTTGCATATGGGACAATTGTCGCGATGTGCATTCTCTTTGTAAAACAACGCACAATCATACTCGCATGCATGAATAATCTCATAACTCAGACCCATGTTCTTTAGTATATTACTTACAGCTCGGTATGAATCATGATACTTGTGATCATCAAAACTTTTGTTTGACCATTTATTATGTATCTTCATCTTCACTGCTTTAAGGATGGTAGTCAAAACAGTCTCATTACTACCATCATACAACGGAGTCTGTGCTTCTAATAAAAGCCTATTATATTTCTCATAAGCATCTCTGGTAATAGGGTCTAAATTATCGACATCATTTACATAATTTCCGCTATCAATATTCTCTGTCTGAAAAAATCTACAAGATATGGAAAAACATCATACAAATTGTCCATAGTGTGGTTTGTCTCAGGACCCACATTACCACTAGAAGAAGCCATCTGCTCAAGGTATTGTTGTCTCTGCTCATACAATGAATGCATGTTTGCAACCTCACCGTGATATGTCCATATAGTATAATCATACATCATACCGTTCATTCTCAACTGCGTAAACATCTCATCTACTATAATCCTCCACTTTTGCAACAGACAACACTGGCACGGGCACTTGTACAATTCTGTCTTATTACAGCTATTCCGTCTGACAAACGCACATAAATCTATTATCCCTTGAATGAATTTCGGATCACCTCTCCTTAACTGCATCCAAATCTTGTCCATGTTGCCTATCATATGAAAATACATAAACAATGCTCAAATTTAGGAAACAACAACATATCTTTTTCATCTTATCCCTCTGGTTAGGGCTCTAATCCGTTCATGAGAACACTTTCTTTATCAAGCCTCTTGCGGTTTATGGATTTAGTTTGGAAAATTTTTGGCAGCATCTCCTGTAGAAATATATTCTCCTTGATTCAAAAGCAATTACATTCTACTAATTATAAGGTGATCAGTATAAACTATTTACAGAAAGTAATGAAGTGTAGTAACAACAAATATCTAATCTGCTGCATAATCACAACAATTACAGCTAAATCAGAATAATCAATGGAGTAGATTATAGGCATGAATTAATCTCTTTTAACATCCCTCCTCAAACTTAGCGGCACAGGACAGACAAATTTGGCAGAAAAAAGAAGGTGACGAGATTTATGGAGTGGCTTGGTGAGTAAGTCAGCCGGCTGATTTGTGAAAGGAATGAAGCAAATATGGTGACTACCACGAGTGAGTTTTTCACGAACATAGTGATAGTCAAGTTCAATATACTTTGTATGGGCATGAAAAATCAGATTGGAAGCCATATATGTAGTGCTCATATTATAATAATGTAACAAGGCTGGAAACTGAATGCGAGCACCAAGTTTATGGAGTAGATAACCCAACCAAGTGGTTTCAGCACTGGCATGAGAAAGGGATTGATACTCAGATTCAGCACTGAAGCGGGCTATGGTAGGCTGCTTTTTAAAACACCAAGAAATAAGATTCGACCCAAGATACACAAGATAGCCAGAGTGGAAAAATGAGAGTTTGGATAACCTACCCAATCAGTATCAAAATAGGCTGAAAGAGAAACTGGTTGTCGTTGCGGGGTAAACAACAAACCATGATCAAGAGAGCCTTTGATGTAGCAGAGAATGCGTTTAACATCAACTAGATGATGCACATGAGGCTGATGCATGTACTGACAGAGAGAGTTGACTGCAAAGGCGATGTCTGGTATGGTGATAGTGAGATACTGCAAAGACCCAACAAGTTCACGAAAGATGGTGGGATTGTCCAAAACAATGCCATGAGAGGAAGAAAGGTATGACTTGGCAGACATTGGTGTACTGGCAGGCTTGCTGAATAAGAGATTATGTTTGGAGAGAATGTCATGAGCATATTTAATCTGGTTAAAGTGCAGCCCACAGGAAGAAGAGTGACTTGCAATCCGAGGAAATAGTGTAGAGGACCTAAATCCTTGATGTCAAAACCACACCCTAGAGCATCAATGAATGATTGCAGTTGCCTATCATCACTACCAGTAACAACAATATCGTCAACATATAACAGAAAATAGAGTGTGAGCAGCCCATGACGATAAATAAACAAGGATGGATCAACAAGACTCTAAAAGAACCCAACTGAGAGAAGGAAGGTACTCATACGATGAAACCAGGCACGAGAGCCCTGCTTTAAACCATATAGAGCTTTGTGGAGTTTGCAGACATGAGTAGGTCGAGATGGATCAACAAAACCAGGAGGTTGAACCATATATACATCCTCATTAAGAATACCATAAAGGAAGGCATTCTTAACATCTAATTGTCGAAGTGACCATTTTCGAGACACAACAAGTGTAATCACAGTACGAACGGTAGTAGGTTTTATAACAGGACTAAAGGTTTCACCATAGTCGATACCTCGCTGCTGATGGAAACCTTTGGCGACGAGGCATGCTTTATGGCGCTCAATTGAGCCATCAGACTTGCGCTTAACTCGAAACACCCATTTACAGCCAACAGTATTCTGGGTCGGAGATGAAGGTACCAAAGTCTAAGTATGATTCTTCAAAAGAGCATTGATTTTCTTTGTCATGGCGGCACGCCATTCTGGTTTCTGAGAGGCTAGTGAGTAGCAGGATGGCTCAATGGTGTCAACAATGGTGAGAAGAGCCTTGGAAATGGGATAGCGGACGGTACCATCGCTGCGTGCCCTCGATTGAACGATGCCATCACGTAGACGTGTGACCATTGGGTATGGTGCAGAGCCTGGCAGAGCGGTGATTGGGAGTGGAGAGGGGGTCGGTGGAGGAGCAACCACCGGTTCAATAGAGGGAGGATCAACATCGGCTATTTGAGGTGCAACAATGGGAGAGGCAGATGGGGATTAGGGAGGAGAAAGAAGACCCGGTGGTAAGAGAGCTGATGAGGAGGGACGTGGCGCATTTGAAGTAGGGGGTATAGCAACCGGCAAGAGTTGGGTGGTGCGGCAGCGACGATACTAGAGAAGTGGAGGTGGGCGGGAAGGCAGCAGGGGCGGAGGAGGTGGAAGTGAAGATGCAGGTACGGTAGCAAGAGTCGGGGAGGATGGAGAGACAATCGATAGTGATGGAGGCGCCAGTGAATGAGGAGCAGTGATAGAGGTTGATTTGGATGAGATTGAAGAGGACCGATCTGGTGAGCGAGGTGAGGTAGGATCCAAAAAGGGTGATATGGGCTCAGCTGGGCTTGGTGTAGGTGATGGTGATAATGGGATGGGCAGGTGGGCCTGTGGAGGAACCAGATTGGATATGAGGACAAATTCCAATGGAGCATTGTTAGATGGTACCTGTAAATCTTTATAAGAAAAATAAGTTTCGTTAAGTAAGACATGACGGGAGATATAGACTAGATTTGTTTTAGGATCAAGACAACGATAGCTCTTATATTGGAGACTATAACCAAGAAAGACACATTCAATACAACGAGGATAAAGTTTGTTAGAGACATAGGAACCTAGATGAGGAAAACAAGAACAACCAAAGACACGGAGAGAGGAATAGGACGGATGTGTTCCATAGATACGATGATGAGGACTGGAGCAATTAGCACAGAAGTGGGGAGGAGATTAATAAGATAGACATATGTTTGAACTGCATCGACCCAGAGATTTTGTGGGACGCTAGAAGTGAGAAGAAGAGTGCGCGCGGGTCATTGTGGCAATGTGACGATGCTTTCTTTCAGCCAAACCATTTTGTTCTGATGTATGAGGACACGAGAAACGTTGTTGGATACCTAAAGATTTACAAAAATGAGAAAATGCCTAATTAACATATTCAGTACCATTGTCACTTTGAAGAAATTGGATAGAACCATGAAAAATATTTCTAATCATGGCAACAAGTGATTGAAAGTGAGAGAGAACCTCATTTTTGCGACGCATCGGGTAAATTCAAGTATATCGCGAGAACTCATCAGTGAATAAGACATAATATTGGAAACCACTCACAGAAAAAACATGAGACATCCAAACATCACTATGAATAATATGAAATGGTGTTATTGCTGTCACATCCCAGGACCAGCTCCGCTGTAACACGATATTATCCGCTTTGGGCACTCTCCTCTCTGGTCCTCACGGTTTTGTTTATGGGAGCTCACGAGAAACTTACCAATGGGTCACCCATCCTGAGATTGCTCTAGACTCAGCAAACTTAACTTCGGAGTTCTCATCCCCTCTGAAGCCATTGAGCCCCCAAAACGCGTCGTGTTAGATGGTGGTGGGCATGTACATATAAGGCACATTACTCTCTCTCCGTTGGTCGATGTGGGATATTACAATTGCAGTTACATTATTGGAAGGGAAAGATAACTTATGTGATTTTCTACTCGCGCAATCACGACAAAAATAGTGAAAACTAGAAGAAGACCCAAGAGAAGACTTTAAATGAGCAAGAACTGGAGACGAGGGGTGACCCAGACGGTTGTGCCAAAGAGAGGAATGAATGGTGGTGAGAGCATGTAGAGGGACATAGGTGGAGGACATCTCTAGTGGATATAGGCCATCTTTACAAAGGCCCTGAAACAATAGACAAACTGTTTGTAAGCAACGAATTTGATAAAAGTTAGGAGCAAAGAGAAATAAGCAAGATTATCTTTGGTGAAACGAGCGACAGATAAGAGATTTTTATGAATGGAAGGAATTTGCAAAACATGATCTAAGAAGTAACGAGATTTGCACAAAGTGATAGGAAGGTTACTAAAGTGGGACACATGCATGGAATCACCATTACCCATATAAACATTGTATGGGTTGTGGAGGGGCATGGCGGTCATATGATGAGTGGCACCCGTGTCGGAATACCAGTTGGAATCTCCAAGAGTATGAACACCGGAAAAAGGAGATAATGCAGTTGGGCCTGAAAAACGATGAGGACAATGAGCATCACCATGCTCAGATGTTTGCAGTTAGGACACCATTGTGGACCGGGTCCTAGAAGCCTAGAGGCCCAAGGAGAACAAGCAGTCCAATTATGAGGAGGAAAATTGGGCATCGCAAGCTGTTGTTGTGGAAAAGATGCTGTCTGAGGGGAGGCTGGGTGTGAAGCTTGCGGCCGAGCACCACCTCACCGGAATTGGTGGTGTCCACCTTGGTTCCTACCATCAAATTGATGAGATCGGCGATTGTCACGGCGAGGTGGACGAGGTTGCTGATTATGGGTGGGACGAGGTTGTTGTTCAGGAAACAAGGCAGAACCAATCGCCGAGTCAGAGGTGCGACTCTATTGGGCATCAAAGGCAAGGATCCGAGCACGAAGTTCAGAAAAGTCAGATAGAGAAGATGATTGGACAAGTGCTGTACGGAGCATGAGGTAATCAGATCCAAGGCCATGAAAAGTAGCGATGACCAAGTCTTCATCAGAGACAGGCTGGTTGATGGAAGCCAAGGAATCAACAATATTCTTGGCTTGTTGAAGATAGTCATCAACTGATTGTGACCCTTTTTGAAGATCAAAAAGTAGTAGCTTGAGGCTGGTGGTGTTGGCCACAAATCGTTGATTGAGCTGGCGAGCAAGACAGTCCCAATTGCCTTTGGATGTGTCAAAACCAATAGTAAGACGAGCCACGCTATCAGTGAGTGAAGATGTGAGAATATGGAATAGAGAGATCTTGTCGAAATCAATAACCCAAAACGAAAAACGTAACCGCAAGAACAAGCTCGCTCAACAAAGTCATGTTCTCCCAAACTATCCGAAAATTGGACAATTAGAGAATCAAATGATGCACAAGTGATTCTCGAACGAAAATGCTAAACTAAAAACAAACCGGTGAATGCAAGAGTTGAATCATTATCACATAGGCATCTAAATATAAATGTATCAATTGAAAATAAACATGAAAACACCAATGATTTTCACATTCACACACAAATCTTTATCCAACATCAATTCACGAACCTAACACAAATCAATCAAAAACATATTCTATTACACTAAATCTAAACTTTCAACATATTCAATCACTTTAAATCTATGAAGCACGAATACGAGTATGTGTGTCCGTATTCGACACAATACGATACACGGACAATCCAATTTTTCTTTTTGAATACGGACACGTGGTGGACACGTTGACTAAATTTTATTTTAAATATTATATATATGCATAACAAAAATATGTGAAATACAAACAAATAACATGATCAACAATCTAAAATCGATTCCAAGCTCTCTACCTACTAATAATGGTATCATTGATATGGTTTAAGGAATGGGAATGCATAGTCTACTAAGCAGTAAGCCAATAAGTCAGTAACTCTCAAGAAATGACATATTGAAAAGTTTATGTCACAAAAATGCTATAATATTTCTCATATGCCTCAAATTCATCTCCATAGAGCTCTGATCCAAAAAAACTACACGTTCTGCAACTCTAGATTTTTATCAACAATATCAAACTTGCCATGAATGATATCATTACAAGTAGTCAAGAGGGTTCAACCAAACAAGATAAAGAAACTGTACTATTATTTCGACTATGAGATGCATATTATAACCAATTCAGCCAAAGATAGAAGTGTATTATCATTCAACAAAGTGTATACCTTTACAGTTTCTGATCAATGAATCAAGAAAATCTATAAACCTCTCATAAACCTCCTGAATGCATTTATGGATAAACCTCTCATAAACCTCCTCAACATATGCCTCTCTTAGACCTCACTAAATCATTTACACAAGAACAAACCTACGCCCTTCACTGTTCTGGATTGGTATCCTACCACTATACAGATTACACTCATTACAAAAATGTGCCTCAGGAAGAAATTTTATGAAAATGAAATTAGTTGATGTAGAGTGTAGACTCTAATCTGAATTGGTCTATGATTGGGTGTACATCTGGGTCAAAATAGAATCGAAAACGTGATAACCAGGTTCATCAAATAAAACCAATCCATCAGTTCGAAGGTCAGTCTTATTTGATGGACTGAATTCATCATCAAATAACTCCACTAGGGAACATGAATTTCACAGATAGTATAAGAGTTCACAGAAGTAACTCCAGTAAGGGAACATACCCGATGAGACGGTGATGGCGCGACGGCGACGGTGATGGCGCAATGCGATATTGCCTTTCTGATTTCTCTGACCAGGAAGAGAAGGAAGAACGCCCGATGCGATGGAGCGAAAGAAGAATGCCTGATACGATGGCGCGACGGCGATGGCGCGACGGCGATGGCGATGCGATGGCGATTTCTTTGACCTAGAGCGAAGGAAGAACAGGCGCGACTCTGAAACGCGAAGGAAGAACAGGCGACTAACCCTTAATTGAGAATTTGAGATTTTTGCTAAATGTCCAATCTACCCCTCGTATCCTTCTTATTTTCGTGTCCAACATAAATACGCGCGTGTACATATCATGTCCAAGTAAGACACGCGTGTCCGGCCGTATTGACCCGTATTTCACCGTATTGTATCCGTATCCGTGACCGATACGGAATACGACACACTTTTCACGTGTTCGTGCAATGTAGCTTTAAATCTAACACAAAATATATTTTAACATAAATATGATGGAAAAAAACCCAAAATCAACAATAAATCAATCATATATTGAAGAACAAACACTAAAAATAACACAAAATACATCATACACAAAATCCAAATCAATATTTCAAACACTAAATTCAACCTATATAACACAAATGTGGTGAAAAAAAATCAACACTAAATTCATCATATATTGAAGAACCCAACACTAAAAATAACACAAAATACATTAAACACAAAATTCAACCTAAGATTTCAAACACTAAATTCAGCCTATAAAAACCAAATAGGTGATTACAGCGAAGATGAGAGATTATACTAACCTACAAAGTAATTGGAAGAGAATACCCAAGCTATTGGACTTCGAAATTGACAAAATCAGCAGATTCTGCAGTTTTGAGCACTGAGCAGGTTTTCGTTTTTCACTTCATATTTTGTATTCTATTTAAGACGAGGCTTAGAAAAAAAACTTAGAAAAATTAAGCAACGGACTAAGAAAACATATTTTATGACACTAAATCTAAACTTTCAACATATTCAATCACTCTAAATCTTACACAAAACATATTCTAACATATATATGATAAAAAAAAATTTCAAAATCAATACTAAATCCATCATATGTTGAATAACTAACACTAAAAATAACATAAAATACATTATACACAAAATCCAAACCAAGATTTCTAACACTAAATTCAACCTATCTAACACAAATATGGTGAAAAAAAAAATCCAAAATCAACACTAAATCCATCATATATTGAAGAACCCAACACTAAAAATAATACAAAATACATTAAACACAAAATTCAACCCAAGATTTCAAACACTAAATTCAACCTATTAAAACCAAATACGGTGATTACAATGAAAATGAGAGATTATACTAACCTTGTAATATCCTACATCGGCCAACGGAGAGAGAGTAATGTGCCTTATATGTACATGCCTACCACCATCTAACACGACGCGTTTGGGGGGCTCAATGGCTTCGGAGGGGATGAGTACTCCGAAGTTAAGCTTGCTGAGTCCAGAGCAATCCCAGGATGAGTGACCTATTGGGAAGTTACTCGTGAGCTCCCAGAAACAAAACTGTGAGGGCCAGAGAGGCGAGTGCCCAAAGCGGACAATATCGTGTTACGGCGGAGCTGGTCCTGGGATGTGACAAACCTACAAAGCAATTGGAAGAGAAGACACAAGCTATTGGACCCCGAAATTGACAAAATCAGCAGATTCTACAGTTTTGAGCAGCACAGAGTTGATTTTCATTTTTCACTTCATGTTATGTATTCTGTTTATGGTGAGGTTTTCAAATAAATCTTAAAAAATTTAAGCGAAAACTAAGAAAACATATTCTATTACACTAAATCTAAACTTTTAACATATTCAATCACTATAAATCTAACACAAAACATATTCGAGCATAAATATGATGGAAAAGAACTCAAAATCAACACTTAATCCATCATATGTTGAAGAACTAACACTAAAAATAACACAAAATACATAATATACAAAATCTAAACTAAGATTTCAAACACTAAATTCAACCTATTTAACAGAAATATGGTGAAAAAAACTCTAAATCAACACTAAATCCATCATATGTTGAAGAACCAACACTAAAAATAACACAAAATACATCATACATAAAATCTAAACCAAGATTTCAAACACTAAATTCAACCTATTTAACACAAATGGTGAAAAAAACTTAAAATCAACACTAAATCCATCATATGTTGAAGAAACAACACTAAAAATAATACAAATTACATCATATACAAAATCCAAACCAAGATTTTAAACAATAAATTCAACTTATCTAACACAAATATGGTGAAAAAACTCAAAATCAACACTAAATCCATCATATATTGAAGAACCAAACATTAAAAATAACACAAAATACATTAAACACAAAATTCAACTCAAGATTTCAAACACAAAATTCAACCTATCAAAACCAAATATGGTGATTACAATGAAGATGAGAGATTATACTAACTTACAAAGCAATTGGAAGAGAAGACTCAAGCTATTAGACCCCGAAATTGACAGATTCTGCAGTTTTGAGTAGCACAAAGCAGGTTTTCGTTTTTCACTTCATGTTCTGTATTCTATTTAAGATGAGGCTTTAAAAAAAATCTTAGAAAAATTAAGCGACGGACTAAGAAAACATATTATATTACACTAAATCTAAACTTTCAACATGCATATTCAATCACTCTAAATCTAACACAAAACATATCATAACATAAATATGATGGAAAAAAAAACCCAAAATCAACACTTAATCCATCATATATTGAAGAACCAACACCATAAATAACAAAAAATACATCATACACAAAATCCAAACAAAAATTTCAAACACTAAATTCAACCTATATAACACAAATATGGTGGAAAAAAACACTAAATTTAACACTATATAACGTCTGTCGCTTAAACCTCTCTTAAGTGACTAACTTATTATGCCGCCTAAGCCGTGTCGTATTAGAGGTTCTTAAGCTACTGACGTATCCCGTCGCCTAAGTCCCGTCGCATTAGAGGTTTTTAAGAGACATGTCTTCTTTTCTTTGCGACGAGATTGTTATTCGTCAGCCATTTTCAAAGTCCGTCGTTTTACTTCATTTATGGCGTAGTGACATTTCCTTCATGATCATCTGCAGCTAACTGGCCAAGGGCTTCTGCTTGGATTCCATGGCTAAAACTATATAAATGAAAAGTATTCAAAAATTAATATGCAAGATAGGAATATATATATATATATATATATATATATATATATATATATATATATATATATATATATAACTTACATCATATGACATACATATTAACATTGCTTTGATGGAAGAATAAATGATGCAATGCTATCTAACTAACAGAGAAACAAGAGACCCAAATTGACCTAAAAAAAATTATATAAAGGCCAGATAACTATAGACTGTAATAGCTTACCCTAAACACTTAACCTTAAGATTTGAAATTATTGTTTATGTTGAAATAAGTGATACAGCTGAAATTAGCCTCATAATTAACCTTGCAAAAATGTCATCGTTAGTATAGGCATGTAAGGATTGTTTAGTCCGGGGATTGTAGGGTACCCTAAACTATTAAGGTAATAAAATGGGGGTTTTGAAATTTGGTTCATAATCTAAACATAAAAACAAAACAAAGAAAAATATATAAAATGATAGACTTCCCTACTAATACCAATACCACTCGAAAATTACAAATTATAAAAACAGAAAATTTATTTCAACTTGCCACAAAAACGTGCCCATATTAAATACAAAGATAATAGTTCAAATTAGAAACCTTCGCGGTCATTCCATTTTTCTAATTCTTTATATTATGGGCTTGGATCGGAAAAGTCCTTACCAAGCCCAATACTACTAATTTCATAAAACACTTCGCGTAGTTCACTAAATAAGTAGTATTAAAAGAATAAATTTACACGTGCAATTTAACCATTAAACATAAAACTTGACACGTAATCTCCAGAACCATTCAATCATTGAAGCATGATTTTTACCCCTCTTAGAACTAACTTTTACATGTTTACTTCGCGTCTAACAAATAACAATTATTCTTGGCAAATTAAGCAAATACACAAGAACACTTCGCGTAGTTCTAGCATGAAAACTTATTAACCTAATTATGAAAATTACCTAAACACATAAACGGACACAAGATTGTAACATGCGTGATCAAAGAATTCTCAAAATTTAAACTTAATAATAAACTGAAGATATCAAAAACATTAATGAAATATTCTGAAAATTTTATGTCTCCAATTACAGAACTCACAAATCCAAACAAGTAAATCACAAAATAATTTACATACTTTTACTCACAAGGCCGAAACATAAATTAAAAGTAGAGTCACGGTTACACTGTAATGCGTCTTCCGTAGCGTATTGCCACAAGATATGAACTCGTCTCTACGATGGTGGTGGAGCGTCCTTGACGTCACGCCTAAGAACCTTGAAGATTGGTGGATGGATGGTTGTTGCAACCTTGTAGGTGATGGAGATTTGAGAAGATAATTGGGCAGAGTTTTAGAATGGGTTTTAGTCAGGAAGTGATGCCAAATTCTGTTGTGGACATTTCCTATTTATAAAGGTGAAAATGTTGGTTTTTGTCAATCATTCCCTTCATCATTTGTACGGATGAGATTGCATGACTTCAATATTCCCATAATGGTGTCACTTATGGCCTTCATTTCACATAATAGGATGCTCATTTAAATTTCAAAACTGAATTGTATCACTTATGAGCCTCTTTCAATTCCTTTCTGTCTGTATTTTATTTCATACCTTCATTGCTTTGTCAAAATTCATAATGTACATAAAATCTTCATATTTTCCTATAAACAAGAAGGAGAAAATCAGAATTATTTTAGAGAAAATAAAGAGAATTAAATAATTTAATTTCATATTCATATTCCCTCAAATTCTCTCTTAAGGCCCACATCGATCTATGAGTCTGGGCCTAAATCCATCTCAATACACCTAATCCAATTAGGATTTTTAATGAATTTTGTATTGCCTTCCTATTTCACACCAAACACTCTACAAGACTCTCAAAATGACTCAATGACTCAAAAATATAAAATAAAGAGAAAAACAAGACTAAAATGTGATATATACTTATTAATATCGTCGCACTTTGCGCACCTATCAATAAGAGATGAAACGAATAAGCTGCAGTGAGAATGAGAATATTTAAAAAGAAATAGTTGAAGAGAGCAAGGCATGAGGTAACAATTATTTCTCTTCAGAAAGCTTTACCGGACCTTATGTTGTTTTTTTCATACATTGTATTATGTCATCACAGTATGATTATCAGGAATGCGGAGTAGGCTCTCATCATATACAACCATACTAGGCATATGATATCTCCTCTGAAGCCTGTCTGTAATAAGTGGCTCATCCTCTTCGTGTTGAATCCTTACAATTTCCATCATGCGGTCATCTAGAATCACCTTAGCCACTACTGTACTAGTTTCGGTAGCTAAGAACGAGAAAAGCATCATCTGGAGCTCACCCTGATTCGAAAACTCTAACATAAAGAAATTAGTCCAAAACTCACTCACCCAATAGTTTCCCATGACCCATAACTGAATACAACCAGGATCTTAATGAAACCCATACATGCATCCTCCAAAACTGACAAGACCCGAACCATATTTCACCATGAAACCCGGATAAGGCCCTGCGGGTACCACCTTAAGGCTAATTCTATCGATAAATCGATAAGCCAATCTTAAGATGGACAACCCTGAAACCTGTAACAAAGAAAAACACTTCTAAAATTTAGTTTTAACCTCAACACCTGGAGCCATCTGCCCCCCAAATCACAACCACCGCCACAAATAAACACAAAATCAAATTCAATTGACTCACAGGTCATCAGAGCAAACTAATACACTGAACTGGAAATACAAAATAAAAAGTAAAAGATCAACGTATCCTACCAAGCGGAAGCAAAGACGACGATGACTATGTCTCCACTCCGAGTACTCTTGACCTCAAATAAACTAGTCTGCAAACTGGGTGATTTAAAACGACTGGCGCAGGAGAAAGTAAATTAAAAACGTTAGAGTGAGTGGATAAAAATAAAATAATTTAATATAATACTTTAAATAAAAGTAACACATTACTTTCTCCATGTTTTATAAATAAAAACCACAATGCATGCATTTTAATAAAACGTCCCACGTTTAACAAAAACATATTTAAAAATCAGCCCCGCTGATATGTTAAATAAACAAATAATATTTTTCTTTATATATATATATATATATATATTCAAAACGAAATACTTTGAAAATCAATTTATAACATTTCACGACCAATCCCATTGGTCATATAAAAAACCCAGCCCCGCTGGTTCGAGAATTTATTAAATAACAGAAAGTCTCATAGAGAAAATATTCCCGAAAACCAAATAATATAAAATCATGACCAATCCCATTGGTCATATAATAGAGAAATGTTAGCACCATTTAACAGTAAGCCTCCAAGGCTAAAGGTCGAGCCTCCAAGACTCTATAACGTCCCACGCTTGATGGAGATGTTATCCAAGCACAAATACCTGCAAACCAAATTCATACACATAATACCCTTCTTTTGTCAATTGTAGTTAGGACAAGTAGGGATCATTCTATCCGGGGAAATCAAGGGCATTTTAATCACACAAAATGTTGTACTTTAAGGGGGTGTTGTCGATTTTTATAATTAATTACCTACTGAATTTTTACAAATTCTAAAACCTAAATTATTATCTACAATTGATCATCACCTTTCACACAATCACAAGACACAAATCTCATTATACATGCAACGAAATTAAAACAAGTAATAGGACAGCAAGCATAAAATCGGATTCTAGATTAATTAAGTTCCAATTATAACTAGAGCCTTCGCGGAACATCTAATTATTCAAAACATCACAAGTATTTAGAATTAACTTCGCGTATAATCCTAAACGTGGTACTAATCGGTTTAAGAACACTTCGCGTAGAAATTAAACACAAATAGCACATAAGCACAATATGTCGAATTAGAACATGTTAGCAGGTATGGCGTCACTCATCCCACATCGACATGTAAATTTCCAGAATTACTCGAGCCCTTAGATTAATACATATCAAAACATAACATGCGTATGAATCAACATATATTAAATCGGCATATGAATTTAATCCCTAGATAACACTCATGGCCTTTTGAATGCATCTAGATATCTCCTTCGGTTGCACACAAATTAAGGAAATAAACCTAATTAAATCAAGAAAATAAATAAAATCCTACTGCCCATCATACATATTCAATCACATAGCAGGCATAATTCGGTAATCAAACACAAAATAACCAAACATTTAGTACAAAGATTCGGAAATCCCATGCATAATCAATAATACCGAAAATAAAACCAACAATCCAAACATATTTCATAGACAAAATAATGTTTAAATACAAAGAAACAAGAGCCATGAAATTACAATCCAAATTACAACCTTGATCAAGAGTTCGGCAAAGGATTGGTGTGATGATCGGATGGAATTTGTGGAAGGGTGATGGGTGGTTCGGCCTTGGTGCTTGGTAGGAATTCTTGGAGGTATTTTGGCAGAGGTTCGGCAAGGATTATATGAGAGAGAGATCATGAGTATTCTGAAATTATGTTGTGGTATTTATAGAGGCAAGGGAGGCAGCTAGGGTTTACAAAACCTAGTTTTTCTCAAACTTATCATGCTGGCAGATTTGACCTTCGAGTGAAGATTATGGAATATCTTTCTCTAGAAAATAGATATTGAGGTGATTCCAGTTAGTTTGGAAACTAGACTCTCGTAGCGTTCTATCCATATAAGACTCGAATTCTGATTCATTGTGAGATGTCCGGGAGAGTCCGTGGAAGTTGGATGACGTGCACAGGAATTCTGCCGAATTTGATCAGGATTTGTTGCGATTTTCTTCCTCTATTTTCTGCCGAACATTCCCAAGATAATGGCTGAATAATTGAGCAATATCTCTTTAGGTTTTCCATGAATTAATTCAGCCAAAAATCTTACACAAAGGATGGAATTCAGTCCACATTCGTAAGCCAAATCCATGTAGAACTCGGTTTAGGTTTTCTTCTTTCGGCAGACTTGACCTTCGTGCATTCAAACCGGCATAACTTTTTTCTCAAGAAAGATTTTGCTGCGATTCTAAGTCCCAGAGAGACTAGACTCGTAGAACTTTCCAACGGCGTATGGCTCGTTCTCTGGTTCCAAGCGATGTGTCCCACAAAAATTCCAGAAATCAGGACACAATCCCAGGAAAATCCTGGTAGTCCCTGGATTGGTTTGCTCAAACTGCCAAGTTGCAGCCTTCATTTGGGTGACTTCCCGAACTCCGATTGATCTGAAATTTTGACAAAATATACTTTAGCTTGCCAATTATATGCATACCAAATTTCATCAAATTTGGAAAAGGATAGATCAGTTTAGCACAGGTCTCAATATCACGAAAACAACATATTTTACACTTTTTGCTCAGATTTCTTTACTTAGTCATTTTTTTTACAATTAAGCACATTTTCTCCAAAACTCTAACTAAATTATGACTCTATCTTACTCTAAATAGACTTAACAAAACATAAATAAGGGATAATAACACATTAATAACGTCGCACATTGTGCTCCCATCAACGCTAAACCTCTACACATCTACGTCGACCACCGGGCGTGAATCTGACCTATATGGTCAAGTCGTCACCTCGCATGGGATGGGGTTACTAAGATAGCTAGCATCAATATATATACGAAGCCTGATATGGTGAAAATCTGAAAACAAAATTGATAACACGCTTTCCCTTATAAATCATAATCAGTACGGTCCCCGACCGCACATCTGTGGGTTATAATAATCATAAATAGTATAATAGCCTCAAAAGATATACATGTATATCCGACATATATATCCACATACCGTAAAATAATATATATAAAAAAATTATATATATATATATATAACATCGACATGTTTCACATGTCGTAAAATCACAAATAGCGAAAACATAAAATCCCCGGAAATTTCATTTCCGGTCTTTACATTTAAATACATATAAAACAGCATGATCAAATATAAATGATTAAAACATACTATTTTCGCAAATCTCATTTCCGGGTAAAATTACGTATTACTTAAAATTATAGTAAATATATATCCCAAATCCATAATTTACTTTAAATATCAATATCATAAAATTATATGAATTATCATGCTTCAGAAATCATTCATTTAAAATAAACTATAATTTATTAAAATATTTATGCATGCATTTATTTAAAATAAAATCCACTCACTGTACCGCCGAGCGCGCCGCGATTCTGAGCTCTCGTCACGTCGAGTTACCTCTCGACCTGTAATAGAGACGCATTTAAAAAATATTTCAGAACCCGAAGTTAGATTATAAAAATTAAATCAACAGACGTCCTCACTAACTCGAATAACACTACCAGATTTGATAGAATAGCCGACGAAATTATTTTCGTCAGCTATTCCTTCTACCGACGAAAATTTCGTCAGCTATAATTCATCGGTAAAAGCCAGTCGGTAAAAGTAATGGCCGACGAAAAAAACGACATCGTCGGCCATTCCAAACTTGGCCGACGAAAATGATTTCGTCGACCAAAACTTGGCCAAATATCCGACGAAATTCGTCGGCTATTTTCGAGTATGGCCGACGATTTCGTCGGAATATATTAATATTTTAAAGTTATAGCCGACGAAATTTGGTTTCGTCGGCTATTTGTTCTGAAGTATAGCCGACGATTTGGGCTATTTCATCGGAATATATTAATATTTTAAAGTTATAGCCGACGAAATAATGTCAATTTCGTCGGCTATAACTGCATTTTGGGCAAAAAAAATTACCGGATCAGAGGAGGAGGAGGAGGAGGAGGAGGAGGCCGGAGGAGGAGGGGAAGGAGGAGGAGCAGGGGAAGGAGGAGGGGAAGGAGGAGGGGGCCGGAGGAGGAGGAAGAGAGAAAAAAGGCGGGAGGAAGCGATTTAAAAGATTTAGAAGGAGAATAGCCGACGATTTAAAAGATTTCGTCGGCTATACTTTGGAAGATCAACAGCCGTCGGATCTGAGCCATCCAACGGCGGACAATAAAAAAGGCGCGGATAGCAAGAGTTTAGCCGACGAAATATAATTTTCGTCGGCTAAACTTAGAGAATAGCCGACGATTTACAATATTTCGTCGGCTATTCTATGAACATCGTCGGCAATACTTTGAAAACATATTAAACTGCCGTTTTGAGGCCCTAAACGAACTCGAAAGCCCGAAAAGGCCCACACGTCGCGGCGAAGCAACGAGTTTGATTCCTGGCGTCGTTCAGTTTCCGGAATGGTATCACAATCGTCATTCGGACGCCGGACGCCAAATCTGCAGTAAACCGGGTTTTGACTTGCAACGGTCAATCTACTCTTCAACGCCAAATCTGACCTCACCTTCAACAGATAATAGTTTCAAATCAATGAGACGCAACTAATCATATAAAAATTTTACAAAATTGATTTAACGAACGTCAGGCTACCCATAGGAAAACGAAAGTAAAAAACAGTTAACCGCAACATTCGGCACACAGATTTTGTCGGAATCTTGTCATTTTTCAACCGTAGCCGTATTTCATTATTTCGGTCATATCTTATTTGACGACATATTTGCATTTGAAGAGTGTACGTGTAGTAACTATTTGAAACTATACATTCACTTACACACTTAGTAAACAAGTTAAGGAACATTAGTGCATATGTTCCGATTTTGAATCTAAAAGTTTGGAAAATCTATTCCAACCGTCAGATATCACCGTTAAGATTAAATACATGTATGAAAAAAAATCCAACTACATCTGACAACGTTAAAGGCTCGATCGGGAGGTCAACCGGGTGAGTCAACCCTTTAAACGCTTAGAAATGGTAATTGGCCTGTCTAAATGACGTTTTTTGGTCTGACCTTCAACAGATAATAGTTTCAAATCGATGAGACGCAACTAATCGTATAAAATACCCACAGATTTTTCACTCTTTCTCCCGTTTTTTTTCGTTTTTTTTTAAATAAGCAGCTGTTGTCTAGATCTGAAAATATATAGACTTATAGCCGACGAAAATGCCAATTTCGTCGGCCAAACTTTCAAAAGTTTTCGTCGGCTAAAGTTTCAGAGAAAGGCCGACGAAAATTCAAATCGTCGACTAAAATATGAATATAGCCGACGATTTTTTGAAATTACCAACGAAAAAAAAAATCGTTGGCAATTTTTTTTTTGCGACGAAAAAACAAATCGTCGGCTATTCTAGGGGAATAGCCGACGATTTCTTTTTTTACGACGAAAAAAAAAATCGTCGGCCATTCTAGGGGAATAGCCGACGATTTTTTTTTTTAGCAACGAAAAAAAAATTCGTCGGCCATTCTTGGGAATAGCCGACGAAAATTTTATGTCGTCGGCCGTTTTTTTTTATTTCGTCGGGAAAAGCCTTTTTTCTGGTAGTGTAACCCAATTTCAATTCTTGCTATCGATATTGGAATTACATCTCAAATAACGAAACAATTTACGTCCAAAATTACTCAGGACACCCATCCTGAGTCCGATCCATTCTTTTACTGATTAATTTGTCATAAAACCCCTTTTAATCAGCTTTTACCCTTTTTACAGAAAGTCAACAGTAAAATTATAGGGTCAAACAGTAATAGTCAAAGTCAAACAGTAAATGGTCAAAGTTTAATTACTATTTACCATTTATCTTTACTGTTTATCTTTTTCTTTTACTGTTTACCATTTACTAAGTTACTGTTTACTGTTTGCTTTTTACTTTTGACATTTTACTGTTTTACTTTTTACTTTTTACCAATACTATTTACCCTTCTTCTTCCTCAACCACCGGCAGCCGTAGCACCGCCGGAAGCGCCACCACAGTGGCCAAAACACCTCCAATTCATCCCAAATCAACCCAAAGCGATCGCCACCACCTCAGGACCTCCTTCTCGCCGCCTCCGCCCCCAAAACATACTTAAGCGGCCGCAAACGGCGGCAGATTCTCCCAAATTTCAAAAACAACAAAATTCAACCAATCAAACATCAAACCACCCTCAATCAACTTCGAACAACATCCTAAACACGAAGACCTCCAATGGCATCAATTTCATCATCTCCATCACTCACCAACAAAGAACCCGAAACCCTAAAATTTTGAATTCAAAATTCTCCTTATCTGGTTCGAACTGGATTCCTTTCATACAATTGTTATACAGGCCGAGACCTTCGATTCCCGACCGAAATCGAGATGAACGGCAGCGGGAGGAGGGAGCTCTGTTCAATCGGAGGCTTTTGGTCTCGGGCGTCGCACGACCAAACAGCGGCGAACCACGCCTTGCCGCTGCCACAGATATGAAGAGGAGGAGAAGGCGGTCCAAACGGGACCAGTGGCGAGCCGAACGGTGGCCGGACGGCGGATAGAGGTGGAGGGTGGCGCTGGGTCGGTAGGCTCGGGCCGAGTCGGGGAGAGAGGAAGAGAAAAAGAGAAAGAAAAGAAAAGAAAGAAAAAGAAGGAAAAGGAAAGTTTCATTTTTGAGAAATTTCATTCTCCGCTATTTATACTCGTTGAAAAATGGCAAATTACCAATTTTACGTCGTAACTTTTTCACACGAACTCCAAATTAAACTTCCCACATGTCCACGAACTCGTTTCAACGTCTTCTATCTCGTCGAGAAATACAATTCTTCGTCAGGTCAACTTATTTAAAAGTCAACATTTAGAACTTTCGAATCGTAAAAACAATTTCTCGAAACGTAAAAATAAAAGATAAAACTATTAAAAGTTAGTTCAAGGTTCGGGTCATATCAATCCTCCCCTCCTTATAAAAATTTTGTCCACGAAATTTGCGTACATGCCAAGAAGAAGAATAGAGGTACTGACCTCTCACGGTTTCTCCATAAATAAGGTTATCGAAACCTCAATTTAACTATCGAGGTTCCAGTCAACATTTCGTCCCACGAGAACTGACATGAGGATAAACCCGAAACACTGATTTATCTAACGACAACAGTAACACGTATTTCTAGAGATAATGACTGCTCCAATCATATCTAAATCAGTAAGTGGTCCCACCACTACACGATTCAAAAGAAATTCTCTCATGCTGCCTCCAATGACTTCAAAGAGAAAATCTTCAATAACAAATATTTTTAAAAAAAAATATTCAACAAGCTCTTCTTTTTGTAAAAGAGGTAAATCTGGCAACATGTAACATCCTCCTAGCAAAATTGTGCTTGTAAAGACCAAACAACATAGGGTTGTAACAAATCTCAACAAACCTTATACCAAGATGATGATAGCAGACCATGAGAGTAAATATAGAATAAGAACAAAACGGTTGCTAGTTGTTTATGACAAAAAGCAATTGTCATCACAAGCCAAGAAAAAAATTGAAATATCAGGAAAGAATAGATCGAATCATAACTCAACTTGTTTAAACAAAACAAAATTCCATGTGGCTACTTTATCAACCAGACTTGTATAAATGGATAATATATAAACAGTATAGCTGATAAAGTAAAATAAAAAACATACTCAAATATAGCCACTGTAAGATCATAAAGCATTTCTTTGAAACTGAGGCAGACATAAATCAGACTTTCAATAAGAACGTGAATTCTCTTTTCTTATAACATATTAAAATACTGACAGGAAGCAACTTTTTGAAAATAAATCTCTTTTCTATCAGGAAACATGTTTATAAAGAATCAAATGCGTTATTGAAAATCAGATAACATTCAAATAACCTTGAAATACACTTGCCTTTAAAATAAAGGTAGAGATACTGAAGAAATGATCAATGTCGAGGGTAAAACATATTCAAATCAGTTCCTTAATATGAACTAAACATTAGAGAGTAAATAAGAGCATTTAACAATGGTCCTTAGATAAAAAGAATACAGTTAGTAGGAAACCACTCAGGGTTATCAGAATTTGATTTTGATAGGAACAAGACCAAAATGAAAACTGTAAAACATTTTAACTAGTCAATATGTTACCAAATCAATTGGACAGAAAGCCTGGTGAAACCAGGATTCATTAAACGTCAACTTTTGGATAAGCAAACTTAGACATAGAAACAAAGTAAGAGAAAACTGGAACTTAAACCATGTCAATTAATAAACACATGCTTGAAGAAACAATGCTCATCGTAAATACTAGCAAGATAGAGGTAAAACCACAAGAGAGCTTTAGCTTTACCCTAAACTTTAAATCTTAACAAGTAATATCCATACTAATACATACCACAACTTTGTTTTGTACCAAATAAATTAGTAGATATACATAGCTAAAACCAAATATTTTGAGGGAAAAACAGTACTTAAATAACCCAAGAATTAAAAGTAAAGTACTTGGAAATTTAGATTGGCTCCAGAAATTCGCTAAGCTTTCGTTAATCAATGGATGGATTAGAAACTTTCCAGATTCATAGTAAGCACAATAGAGAGGAACATACTAAAACTTTAGACAATTTGAAATTCAGGAAGTGAGGCAAAAGTTGGACACAAACTGACTGGAAATATCAGGTATCAGAATAATATAGTAACAGCAAGGTAAGCTTAGAAAATTTACGAAAACATCCTTGTAAGTCCAAATGACATGAAATCAATTATGAAATGGTCATTAGGAAGTATAGTTTCACACATAAAAAGGACAAAAATTAATTCAAACAATTATGCCTTCAAAATGGATCAGAAATCAAGGAGGTTCACTGAAAATTCTGGGAACATAACCAACCGCAGACCAAAAAATCACTGGCCATTTATCTTTCAATGAAATTAACTGAAAACTTCAAGATCAATAGTTAAGAAGTAGAGGATCAACATATCAAAATTTCAGGAAAGTCGGCCATCAATTGGATAGGTAAATGATGTTCTAAAGTGGTTATCCAGAAGAAGGAAATTTCTGCATAATCTCATAAATACAGTTTTGAAAATGGACAACAATAGAGATTAATTTAATTTCAACTTTATAAACTCCAATCGACCTACTGAAACACCTTTACGAACTTTTAAATACAGTAAAAGTATAACTCAGATTTCAGGAAACACTTTAGATGAGATACTCAAACTCTAAAGACTCGTTGTTGCAATTAAGCTTAATAAGAAGAAATTTGAAAAGGGAAAATAACTTGGTCTATAGTGTACACTTCAAATAATACCAAAAAGAATATTTAAAGATTAATTTCACATATAGATTAAAGCATCTAAAATAAACACACTTAGTGCCATGAATAAATATATTCGATAATGCATATCATCACCATAAGTAGGAATTAAGGACCCAAAACAACATTCTATCAATAAAATTTTCACTTTGACAAACGAGCAATATTTGTCAAGTAGAAATTAAGAAGAATGGCAGAGGAATAAATCCAAAAAGACAACATAAATTACAGACCCAACTAGATTCAAATATATATAAAAAAATTTATTTCCCTACCTCAAGTTTTAGAAATCAGCAGTCAAGCATCTCAAACAAATCTTACAAAACTCATTAAACACAAGCACCCAATCAACCAAAGCAAAACCAACCACAAGACTGAAACTTTAAGCAGATGCAGTAACTCCAAAGCACATGGCTCGCACAATAACCTCTTGAGGCTAAGCACACTTTGGATAGATGAACAAAAAGTCAATTTGTCAAGAATAAAGAACAAGAGAAAAGGAAATGATGAGGATGGATGATGAATAGCTGTCGGGTTTTGTTCGAGAGAGAAGTTTTCTGGAAGTCACTGTTGAATCTCACTCCAACTACCATAGATAGAGAGACCACATAGATAAGAATCTGTAGCCACTCATGGATTCAGAATCAGAATTACAGATCAAGACTCATTATCTGTAGAACTTTCGTCGTAAATCTTCGATAAGAATGCAAATGAGCGAAAGAAGCGGCTGATCAAATATAAATATAATCATTTATATAAGAACCAGTTGAAGAAAGCCACTTGTTAAATTTTGATGCAACTACCAGAATCCTCTTATTCGAAATGCCGAGCTAACCATAAAATGGTTAAATAGATCCTCGATATCGGTATTTCAGATATCATCTCTAACTGCTCACGCGGTAAAGCCACGACACCAAGCCCAAAACAGATCACGCTTTCGCTGTGCCACTCATAGAACACAACGTGGATAAGAGACAAAAGTCTCAATTTGTAGCCCTATAATAAAAGACACCGTCCCAACTCGTGAGAAATAGGGCCAAAACATCCGAGTTCTCAACTCGTAGCTAAACAGTAAAACGGCAGATAAACGTCAATATATAACTGAATAGGTATAACCCACATGCCTACTACATACGCAAGGGCAACATCCTAAGTGGTCGATGTACTCGAGGCATTGTCTAAAAGATACAACTCGATACCTGGAATGTATTTTACATACTTAATAATGACATTAGCACCAAAGAACATACGATGGCTATCCGCTATAGTCGGACCATGCATCAGTCAGAGGTACTAAGCATTACCAAGAATATAAAATAGCAGAATAGAATAGTACTCTACAGAGTACATAACAAGATACCAAGAAATCTAGCTTACACACTTAATGAGTACACTAGCATCGAAGAGTGTGATGGAAATCCTCCGCGGTCGGACCATCACTCTAAGAATGCTAGGCGTCATCAAGTAGAAAAGACAACATGACACAAGGGAATGAAATGACCTAATGCTCTGATACCAAACTGACAAGACCCAAACCAGATTTTACCCTGCGGGGACCACCTTAAGACTAACTCTATCGATAAATCGATAAGCCAATCTTAAGATGGACAACCCTGAAACTTGTAACAAAAAAAAACACTTCAAAATTTAGTTCTAACCTCAACACCTGGAGCCATCTGCTCCCCAAATCACAACCACCGCTATAAATAAACACAAAATCAAATTCAATTGACTCACAGGTCATCAGAGCAAATTAATACACTGAACTGGAAATAAAAAATAAAAAGTAAAGGATAAAAAAATCCTACCAAGTGGAAGTCAAGACGACGATGACTATGCCTCAACTCCGATTACTCTTGACCTCAAATAAACTAGTATGCAAACTATGTGATTTAAAATGAAGGACCCAGGGGAAAGTAAATTAAAAACGTTAGAGTGAGTGGATAAAAATAAAATAATTTAATATAATACTTTAAATAAAAGTAACACATTATTTTCCCAATGTTTTATAAATAAAAACCACAATGCATGCATTTTAATAAAATGTCCCACGTTTAACAAAAACATATTTAAAAATCAGCCCCGCTGATATGTCAAATAAAAAAATAATATTTTTATTTATATATATATATATATATATATATATATATATATATATATATATATATATATTCAAAACGAAATACTTTGAAAATCAATTAATAACATTTCACGACCAATCACATTGGTCATATAAAAACCCAGCCCCGCTTGTTCGGGAATTTATTAAATAACAGAAAGTCTCATAGAGAAAATATTCCCGAAAACCAAATAATATAAAATCATGACCAATCCCATTGGTCATATAATAGGGGAAGGTTAGCACCATTTAATAGTAAGCCTCCAAGGCTAAGGGTCGAGCCTCCAAGACTCTATAGCGTCCCACGCTAAACCTCTACACATCTACGTCGGCTACCGAGCGTGAATATGACCTATATGGTTAAGTCGTCACCTCGCATGTGATGAGGTTACTAAGCTAGCTACCATCAATATATCTACGAACCCTGATATGGTGAAAATCCGAAAACAAAACCGAAAACACGCTTCCCCTTATAAATCATAATCAGTACAGTCCCCGACCGCACATTTGAGGCTTATAATAATCATAAATAGTATAATAGCCTCAAAAGATATATATATATATATATATATATATATATATATATATCCGACATATCCACACACTACAAGAAAAAACACCTTAGATGGTGAAACATAAAAAATTTCATCGCCTAAGCATTGTTAGACGACCAAAACTTCATTCGTCGTCTAAGAAAAAAACATTCGTCCTCTAAGTATAATCTTAGACGACGAAATAATACTTTCGTCGTCTAAGAGAAGATACTGACGACGAAAATAAGGCTCGTCGGCACTAGTAATTTCTTAGACGACGAAAAAGAATTTGCTCTCCTAAGAAAACCATTAAGAAGACGAAATTTATTTTTTCCTCGCCTAAGACATCACTAAGACGACGAAATAATATTTTTCGTCATCTAAGAAAATTGATTACCCGAAGAATAATATGTCGTCGTTTGTTTTTTTTTTTACGACGAATACAATAATTCGTCATCTTAGTGTTGTCTTAGGCGAGGAATCTTTCATATTCGTCATCTTAGTGGTTTTCTTAGGCGAGGAAATTTAAAGTTTCGTCGTCTAAGTGATCACAGGCTACATAAGCTGAACTGGTTTTCCAGATCGGGAAGAAGAGAAAAATTCTGAAAATTTTTCATCCCTCAAAATTTTTCCCTGATGTACATATAAATTTTTCATCCCTGAAAATTTTTCATCCCTCAAAATTATGAAATAATGATTAATTCTTTTATTCACTGATGTACATATATGCATTTATAGCCTTAGAAATCCCGTTCGAGAATCAGTATATGATTCTTGAATTGTCCCATTTTTGGACAGTTTGGGAGTGGAGGACTTTGTTTCCCAGTTTGTATAGGTCTTGTATATTCGTTTGCGGTCGTGGGTATATATTTCGACGGGGTCTCCCAATACTATTTTTCGAGTTCATACTAGGTATATAGATATTCGTGCACTTAAGGAACTGTTGGGAGATGCTGTCGAAATTTTCCCACGACTGAAAACGAACACAGAACACTTACAAACTGTGAAACAAAGTCTTGTACGTGCTCCTGAATGAGATTAGGACCCTAACCGGAAGCATAAGGTGGAGAACAAACATGCATATTTGTTGCTTAATTTGTGATTATTTGTTGTTTATCTTATATATGACAGGTGATGGATATAGACAAGAGTTGGATACAGTACCCCAGGGGAAGCATTGAATACTAACAAGGAGTATGCATTTTTTTGGATTTTGTACGTGAACATGGTGGAAGAAAGAAAATGCACATGTGTCAATGCTGAAGTTGTATGAATACTAAGTTGAAGACGATAGTCAGAATCTACAATCACCTGAGTAACAAAGGTATTATGCATAATTATACAACATGGAGTAAACACGGTGAAGTAGCAGTTTATGAACCTACGGTTGCCGAAATCCAAGGGGGATACCATGACCGGACATCTAGTGGTGCTTTCAACCCTTATGAAGACCCGGCTATGAACATTCTACATGACACTTTTCCTACATTTGCTCTAATACACCAGGAAGAGCCCATTTATGATGATACCACTGATGCCACAATTCCTCTTGTTGACAGTGGTGATTATGATAAGTATACCAGACTCCTTGCTCAAGTGCATATCCCATTATTCGAGGGTAGTCCTAACACTGTTTTAGGGACCATCATCTCACAGATGCAGTTGAAAGTCAAGAATAGGTGGACAAATGACTCTTTTGATAGTCTGCTAAAGTATTGTAAGGAAACTCTTCATGTTCCTAACTATCAACCTGATAGTTATTACAAGGTACAAAAGATATTGGGCGATCTCAGTCTCAGTTATAACAAAATTCACGCCGGCAAGAATAACTGTGTTTTGTTTTACAAAGAGAAAGCCGAATTTGATGAATGTCCCATATGCCACGCGTCAAGGTGGGAGCAAGGTACAGTTAAGGAAAATAGTGTTCATGTGAAGGTACTTCGTCATTTCTCTTTAATTCCTAGATTGAAGCGTTTTTACATGTCTTTACACACAGCAAAAGAAATAAGATGACATGGAGAGAGAAGGACAGATGATGATACTCTTAGAGACCCTGTAGATGACGAGGCGTGGAAGTCCTTTGATAGATCATTCCCATATTTTGCAAGAGATGTTAGAAATGTAAGACTCGGGCTTGCCTTAGATGGATTCAATCCCCATGGAAATATGAGTTTGAGTCATAGTACATGTCATGTTATCCTTGGATGTGTATGAAGAAGGAATTTAGTATGATGTCTCTGTTAATTCCCGGTCCAAAGTCTCCAGGAAATTGTCTGGATGTGTATCTGCAACCTTTGATCGATGAACTGTTAGACTTATGGGAAAATGGATATCTTACTTTTGACAAACATAGTGGAAGATCATTTTTGATGAGAGCAATGCTGATGTTTACCATAAGTGATTTTCCTAGTTACAGGATGTTATCGTCTCAGGCCACTAAAGGTTATAAAGCTTGTCCTGATTGCTTAAACAAAGTCCATTTAGTTTGGTGCGCTGGGAAGGTGTGTTACTTGGGTCACCGTAGATGTCTTCTAGCTAACCATCTGTGGCGATTTCATGATCTAGCATTTGATAAAATAGTAGAGCTTAATCCTAAACCCCGTCTCTAGAACGGTGATGAAATTTTGGAGAAGCTGAACTCTTTTGATTTCGGCGTGTTGAGCGGTAATACTACAATACCAGTTCCGGAACGCCCTGACGAGTACAGGTGTTTTACACACAAGAGTACATTCTATGCTTTGCCTTACTGGATGAAATTGATTCTTAGGCACACCCTAGATGTCATGCATATAGAAAAGAATGTAAGTGACAGCATTGTGGGAACAGTTCTTCATATTAAAGGAAAGAGTAAGGACACTGTGAAAGCACGTGAGGATCTACAATTGAAGGGAATACGAGAACACTTGTGGCCAATGAAGACGGCATCAGGGACTTTCATACCTGTTGCACCTTACACAGTTAAACTGGCTTTCAAGAAGCATGTTTTCATATGGTTTAAAGGAGTAAAGTATCCTTATGGGTATGCAAGAAATATATCTCGGTGTATTAACTTAGGGCTTAATACGTTTAACGAATTGAAAAGTCATGACTGTTATGTATTGCTGCAACGTCTGATTCCAGTAGTTATCCTACCCTATTTGCATCCAAATGTGGTCGAACCTATAATAGCGTTGTGTAGGTTCTTTCAGACGTTATGCACTAAAGAGCTGAAGAAGTTAGATGTTCTCATTCTGAAAGAAGACATCATCTACATTTTGTGCAAATTGGAAAGGATTTTCCCCCCTGCTTTCTTTGACAGTATGATTCATCTGATTATCCATCTTCCAGATCAAGCACTGCTTATTGGTCCAGTTCATTGCACCTGGATGTATCCCCAAGAAAGGTACTATTTATTATTCATATTTTCTCATTCATTGTAATATTATCTTATATATATACTTGACAAATAATTGTACGTGTAATTTCATACAACTGTTTCAATACAAACAGTTATGTAAAAGCAAGAGTAATCCTGAAGGATCGATAGCGGAGTCATACGTTGCACATGAGTGTGTAACATACTGCAACATATATCTCTGTAACAGTGACGAAGCAGAATCTTCTGCAGCAGCCTCTACAGTACCAAAGTTCAAACTTTCAGTCCTTTCTAGTGTTGTATGTCCGTTTGGTAATTTACCAAGTTTAGAAAGATTGACAGATATTGAGCTAATTGAAGCTCATTGGTGCATACTACAACACTGTGACGAAGTACAATATTTCATGCGTGAGCATTTGAAGCTGATTGAAGGAAATCGTAAAGACCGAAGACTTATAGAGACGCACAAAAGAACATTTCCTGATTACTTTCATAAATGGGTACGTCACAACATTTTTTATGTTACAATATCTCCATTTCAATATTATTATTCTGGTCAGTTCAATTTAAATAACTTATCACAACGTGGCAGGTGGAAAATCTCCAAAAATAGAAGAGTACTCGCCAGAATTGCATCATTTGTCTAGAACGCCGATTTCCCACAGGGTGCGAGCGATGTGTTTTGTGAATGGCGTCAAGTTTGTGACACTTCAACGAGATGTAAACAGCAGAACGCAAAATTGTTGGGTCATGGTAGATGGTGACGACTTAACCTACTATGGAGTGCTATGGAAATATGAGTGTTGTCTTGTTCAAGTGTAGATGGTTCAACACTAATCAAAGTGTTCATGGGAGTATAAAGATGGATTACGGCATGTTATCAGTGAATACAGACATAAGTTGGTATGAAAATGAGCCGTTTATTCTTGCCAGCATGGCAAAACAGGTGTTTTATCTTGAAGATCCTAAGGCCGGGGGATTTTGAAAAGTGGTTAACCCGATGTCACATATGAATATATGGAGTGCGTCTACAATTAAAGGGAGTGAAGAACATGATGATGAAGATGACGGCGGCATTGATGAACCATATCAAGAGCATTCGGCTTCTCAAATCCCTAATGTAGAGGTTATTCGCGACAACAACCGCTTACATTTCATCACTTCTGATGAATTTATTGCAGTCTCAAATGCATCTACATCTCAAAACAGAGTCAATGACGACCTCATTAATGACGAGGATGATGAGGAATCAGACGATGATGAGGATTCCAATGATGACTTCACTGATACGATTGAAGATGCAAGTGATACAGACGATGATGATTATGATGGAGAACCATGATGATTTAAATTATGTTTTTAAATTCAATAAATTTGTCCATGATGTATAATTATTAGAATACATATATACATATATATATATATGTACTTCTAATTAATAATAATTAAGTTGTTTAATTACTATTATTCAACAAACAATGTACATGCATGTTCTATTTCAATCGTATCGATGATCAACTTTAAAATGACAAAGTGTTTTTTGTTTGTATGATGTATATATATATATATATATATATATATATATATATATATATATATATATATATATTATAAATGGCACTGAGTCGGCAAATGCAGCTATACGTCTTCGTCGCAAAAGTTTTAACAAATACATTTGGCGGCTTAATTTTCCACCAAAATCCAAAATTCGTTAATCATCTAGTCGACGAAAAAATTGTTTCATCGTCTACGTTTATCACTTAGTCGACGAAAAAAGTGTTTCGTCGTCTAAGTGATAAACCTAGATGACGAAACAATGTTTTCGTCGACTAAGTGTATCACTTAGACGACGAAAAATCTGTTTTGTCGTCTAAGTGATACACTTAGTCGACAAAAACATTGTTTCGTCGTCAAGGAAGTTCTGATTATACCACGATCGATCGGTCGATGTATCACTGCAATCCCTAATTCTATTTCTCCCCAATCCCAAATTCTTCCTTCACTCCTCCGCCCCGCCTCGGTCGCCACTCCCCCTTCCGCCTCGTGGCATCCGCCCCAGCCCCCGCCTCGGTCGCCGCCCCCTTCCCTAGCCTCTCCCTCTCGAAGGCGAGCTCTCCCTCTTTTTCTCGTCTCTCTCTTTCTCTCTTTCTCTTTGTCTCTCTTTCTCTCTTTCTCTCCCTCTTTCTCTCGATCTATCTATCTTTCTCTCTTTCTCAATTTCTTTCTCTCTGTCTCTCTATTTCTCTCTTTCTCTCCCTCTTTCTCTCTGTCTCTCTCTCTCTCTCTCTCTTTCTCTCCCTCCTTCTCTCTGTCTCTCTTTCAATTCCAAAAGTAGTTTGGTATGATTGAAAGTTCCATGTTAGAAAGTATTTTACATGAAATTCAGGCATTCACCTAATGTACTTATCAGTTGCCATAATTGAAAGTATGGAAAACTGCTTCTGTTTATACTAATTGATGGTAACAGGAAATTTTGCGATGTAGGATCTTTCATTCCTTTTTCTTTCTTTTTAATCTATTTAAATCATTCCTTTTGGGAAATTGTTTGACTGCTGTTCATATTATTTGATATATGATTTGATGAAGAGCTTGAGCATGAGATTGAATGTTGTTTCCTGTCTTTCATTTCTGCTCACATTCAATTAAGAAAGTTGATTATTTTCTTTGTTATAATTTATATATAATGAACTGTGGATGAAACTGTTGGCTATTACTTTTGGAATTGAAGATGAAATATATTGTGATTAGAGTTTCTGCTGCATCACTGATCTAGTGTATCTGTATAGTTCTACTTTCATTTGTTTCTGATGGTACAACCACTTTGGCAATTAGCAACCTTTAAGCCTGAACTCTAAACTGTAATTCCTCATCAGTAGTAGCATGATTTTTCCAAATCAGCCTTGAAAAATAATCTAAACATATGGTAGCTTGGCAAAAATTAAAATCACTGTAAATCCAAGAATCATCAAGGAAGAACATCTTATTGCTTCATGTAAATCGAAGATTCATCAAGTGATTTGACAATTCATCTGGTTTTTGTACTACAAATTTTTGTTAAGAGGAATAGTTTGAAATTCCAATGATGACTAAGGGCTGCAAGTAAATTAGGCACACTATACTGATCAACATTCTTAAAGAGAAAAAAATAATAAAATAAAAAAATATTTAGCAGCATTTGCAGCAACCATTTGTGGAGACAGGCAAGCCTCCATGTGGAACTGAATCAGCAACCACTACTTTCTGAGCTTCTGTATATGTAGTTTCTTCAATGAAGTTTGATAGATATTTAGTTTAAAATACCAAATTGCACAACTTTCTTTGCTTGTTGTGTGTATCCATAATGGTTTTAGGGAAACAGTCGGATAATTGTAGTTATGTTAGATTATGAGTTTATATATGATGTTGATATATGTTGTGTTTTTGATATAAATTCGTGTTTTTTTACAGGAAAAATATACCGCTGACTCATGGGAAGCTGAAGCGGAAATAAGAGGCATTAGACCGCCTTCTGAGGTTAAATCTATCAGAAGGGAGTTCGTCGCAGCCAACTACGGCCGCGACTGGGAGTGGATCAACACCGCCTATCCCTCCCCCGTTGCCGGTGGAAGATAGTTCAGCCACTCCATCAACACAAACCGCACCTCAAGCCGAAGACAACGATGGTGAAGAGATCAGTTGTCGGCACACATCTCGTCCTCGGCCTGATGGAGGTAAAGAAAACACAACACTTTTAATTAAGTTATTTAGTTATAAATATGTTATTACTCCCTAATAAAACTGTTATTATTTTGGCAGCACCTCCTCCCAAACGCAAACGGGGGTTGGTTAAAGGCTTAAAGGCTTATCAGTACTTTGTGCAACACGGACAGAAGGTGAATATCATCATGGATAATAACTTTTTGCACGGACCACACACCAGTACACATAACAGTTAGCTGACTCATGATATTGGCCATATTGTTCGGGACACCATACCCATGACTGCTCCCACTTGGTCAGAACTAGAGGAGGAGGATAAGTAGAAACTTATCGATGAACTCAAAGTAAGGAGAAAACAACTTAAATTTTTAATATTTTATTTTTTATATTTAAGTTAGTTTCTACATTAATTTAAACTTTTGCTCTTGTAACAGCTTGTTTATAACCTCATTTTGGGTGATGAGAACATGGTCAAGTGGATAGACAAGCGTGCTGCCAAGATCTTCACACAGTTCAAGAGCAGGCTTAGGATTCAGCACAATGACCAAATCCCAAAAGAGTTCAAAAATAAGAAGGACGAGTGGTTTTGGCTGATTCAACACTTCGAGAGCGATGAGTTCCAGGTATACAATTTCTAATATTAGTCTGTGCTTTCAAACGTAAACATTCTTAATTTTTTTTTAATGCTAATTATTTGTCCAAAATTTAATTAAACTTCTGCAGAGACGATCGGCCGCCAACACAATCAACCGGGGGAAGAAGACGTTGCACCATCGGTCCAGTTCAAAGTCTTTCATCTATGAGGCGCTCGAGTTGAAGGAAAAGCGTGAACCATTGGCGTTGGTGAAGAATTATGAGAAGGTGTACCCTCCTGAGCACCCAGAAGCGGCAGAAAATATAGTAAGTTTCCTATTATGTTTAAATTCATCATCTGACACTGTTCTTATGTGATTAATGATGTTAATGCACTTCATTTTCAAATGCAGGGAAAAATCAGAGAATAGATCGAGAAGGTGATGATTACTGTGAGGCAGGAGCACCCAGACGTTCCAGAAGATCAGATCATTCACTATTTCGACTAACCGACTCAGGCCCAAGTTCTTGTAAACACACTAGGACTGCGAAACAGCGGTGAGATTCGGGGGTTCAGAGGAGTACCTTCGGTGTCAGCTCCCAATCATCTCAAAACTCAAGTTCCACTGGACGTTGTCGGTCTTCAAATGCGGAGCGTATCAGACGGGCGGAGGATGAGGCCCGAAAGGCTAGAGACCGTATCGCACAAGCAGAGGAGGAGGCCTGGCAGGCTAGAGATCGTATCACACATGCAGAGGAGGAGGCACGACAGGCCAATGAGCAAATCGTCCTACTTCAGGAGGAGGCACGAGAAGGTCAAGACCGTCTTAGCCGGTTGGAGCAACAGTTCTTAGCGTTTGCAAGTCTTCACTCAAACCAAAAGTAGGTAGCAGGCTCATGGCCATACGATCGATATTGTTGGTCTAATTTCTTTATCCCTAATTTTTTAGTTTTTATGAACAAATTATTAATATAAAAACTATTTAATTTGTATAAAATAAATTTATTAATATATTAATTATATTCTGTCTCAAATATTATTTTTTTTAATTAAACTACTTAGACGACAAATATTAAATTTCGTCGCCTAAGTTTTTTTACTAAGGCGACGCAACACTAATATTCGTCGGCTAAATAGTTTAATTAAAAAGGAAAAAAATTAATTACTGAATCGATCGCTAAGGCGACGATTTAAATAACTTTCGTCGCATAAGTGAAGCATAGACGACGAAATAAATTTGTCAGCTAAGTACTTTTTCGTCACTAATTCACTTAATCGACGAAAAATCTCGTCGGCTTAGTAGTTACTTAGGCGAGGAAAAAGTTTTTCGTCGTCTAAGTATAGTTTCACCGAAGACAATTTTCGTCGGCTAGAAAGATTCATTCGTCAGCATAATACTTAGAAGACGAAATATTTTCGTCGTCTAAGTTCTCACTTAGGCGAGAGAACACAATATTTGCGTCGTCTACGTACTTAGGCGACGAAACTTAGGCGAGGAAAATTTCGTCATCTAAGTTATTTGGTGACGAAAAAACCTCTTAGACGACGAAAATTATTCGTCCGCTTAGAGTTTCAGTCTTGTAGTGACATGCCGTAAAATAATATCGAAAAAAAAAATTATATATATATATATATAACATCGACATGTCTCACATGTCGTAAAATCACAAATAGCGAAAACATAAAATCCCCGGAAATCTCATTTCCGGTCTTTATATTTAAATACATATAAAACTTATTCAGCATGATCAAATATAAATGATTAAAACAAACTGTTTCCGGAAATCTCATTTCCGGTCTTTATATTTCAATACATATAAAACTTATTCAGCATGATCAAATATAAATGATTAAAACAAACTGTTTCCGGAAATCTCATTTCCGGGTAAAATTACGTACTACTTAAAATGGTAGTAAATATATATCCTAAATCCATAATTTACTTTAAATATCAATATCATAAAATTATATGAATTATCATGCTTTAGAAATCATTCATTTAAAATAAACTGTAATTTATTAAAATATTTATGCATGCATTTATTTAAAATAAAATCCACTCACTGTACGGCCGAGCGCGCCGCTATTCTGAGCTCTCATCACGTCGAGTAACCTCTCGACCTGTAATAGAGACGTATTTAAAAGATATTTCAGAACCCGGAGTTAGATTATAAAAATTAAATCAACAATAACCCAATTTCAATTCTTACTATCGATATTGGAATTACATCTCAAATACCGAAACAATTTACGTCCAAAATTACTCAGGACACCCATCCCGAGTCCGATTAATTCGTCATAAAACCCCTTTTAATCAGTTTTTACCCTTTTTACGGAAAGTCAATAGTAAGATTATGGGGTCAAACAGTAATAGTCAAAGTCAAACAGTAAATGATTAAAGTCTAGTTACTATTTACCATTTATCTTTACTGTTTACTATTTACTGAATTACTGTTTACTGTTTATTTTTTACTTTTCACCTTTTACCGTTTTCTTTTCACTTTTTACCAGTACTATTTACCCTTCTTCTTCCTCGACTACCGGCAGCCGTAGCACCGCCGCCGGCAGCGCCACCACAGTGGCCAAAACACTTCCAATTCATCCCAAATCAACCCAAAGCGATCGCCACCACCTCAGGACCTCCTTCCCGCTGCCTCCGCCCCCAAAACATGCTGCAGCGGCCGCAAACGGCGGCCGACACGGCGGCAGATTCTCCCAAATTTTAAAAATCAACAAAATTCAACCAATCAAACATCAAACCACCCTCAATCGACTCCGAACAACATGCTAAATACGAATTCGACCTCCAACTACATCAATTTCATCATCTCCATCACTCACCAACAAAGAACCCCCTAGAATTTTCAAAACTAAAGTGTGGCAGTTTAAGCGAGAATCTGGTTGATGGGTTCAAAATGTGGGGAGAAGCCAAGAAGTCACGAGCTGACACACATACCAAATCATTGCAAGAGCCGACGACCATGACACAACGACGGAGCCGGTCCCCATCGTCGAATGGAGAGGTGGGCTTCCGGTTTGAAAAAAAAGGGCGACGGCGTCTTCGATGTCGGAGTCGTTGAGGAAGTAGATGAGCCTGCGGTGACAGCTCTGAGTTTTGTTCTCGAACTACAACCTTGCGAATTGTGGATCGGAGATGATTGAGCGCCACCGTTTTGAAATGCGTCGGAATTCGATCAAGGATTTGACGGGAAACCTGGAGAGGATAACCACTATGATATCCTCTGGTACGGGCTTTCCCTCCGCCATTCCACCACTACTTCCGATTGGGGTTTTCTCAATTTTGAACAGTAACATATTATTGAATTGTCTTGAACTTGCTTTGTTATGTACTCATGTCCTTAGATTCCATGTCATCATCTATGAATTAATATTTTTTCATTTTTTTTGACAATAGACTTGAGTTCGTTGTATAGATAAATATACCATATGGTACAGTAAAACTCTTCTAAAGTGATCCCCTCTAAAGTGATAACATCTCTAAACTAATAAAAAGTCTCGGTCACAAGTCGGGAACAGTGTTAAAATTTAATAACCCCTCTATCGTGATAATTAATATTTTTTCGGAAAATCGTAGTGTAAAATCCTTGTCCCACCTTTCGCATAAAGTGATATTTTCGATTAAATACATATTTTTTTATATACTTTACGAATTTGAAAAATATTTCATGATACTTGTTTGTGCTACGTTTGCTTGTCTAATAACTTTTACATCATCCTCTATCTTCTGAATTGTTTTTAATTGGTCATTGCGATCCCCGTCTTGTTGTAGTAGAAATATTTCAATCAATTGTAGCATTTGAATTGCGCTAGATGCCGAGATTTTAGGTATCTCATGACTATCATCATCATCCATCTCATGACATAGTTCTTTGCGAATCTTGTCGGTCATTGTAACACGGGGAGATTGTTTCGGAGCCATAAATATGGAAAGTGTTGATAAACTTAGAGAATGTTATCTAATTTATAAGTAATTTCTTGGGGTGAAAGTGTTAACATACATGAATGTTAGTAAATTTTTTGGAAATCCAAGAAACTATTGAAATTTTGGTGAGTTGAATATAGACAAAGAAATAACTACGTACATGAATGTTCAATTTTGGTGAGTTGAATATAGACAAAGAAATATATGTGTATATATATATATATATATATATATATATGTATATATATATATATATGTATATATATATATATGTATATATATATATATGTATATGTATTTAGTGGCTAAAAACACAATTTTAATCATTTTGGAGCAAAAAAAAATGTAAACCCCTCTTATGTGATAGCCTCTCTAAAGTGATATTCGGATCCGGGTCCTAAAAGTATCACTTTAGAGGGGTTTTACTGTATAAGAATTGTAGAATACCACGGTATATTTTAGCACCTAAGATTTGACATATACGCCCTCATAGTTAATTATAATGAGTATCATTAACTGTTAATGGAAGTTAAATAAGAATTTACTTATATGTTTCTCTAAATCGAATATTGTGGACGATGTAATGCCACATTTTTGGACCCATTCCTGATGCACAAATGTGCTGGTGGATTCCGGCTGTTTCCTTATCTCTTTATAAAAATTGGGAGTGTAAATTTCAATTCTCTATTAATACTATTGGAACAACACTTCAATCTGTTACCCACAAAGTTAGTTAAGGTTGGTTTGTCTGGGTTAGAAATGCCAACTGAGATGTACGGATGCGAAATTAGGTAAAATATAAGCATGCATATTTATAAACTAAAAACAAACCTTTCCAGCTATCAATAAGTCCCTTTTACAATTTGATAGAGCAACATAAACTTTATCACGGTATACACACTCAGTGTACTTTGTCTACGATAGCGAGGATACGTATTATTTATTTGAATAATAGACACAACTTCTTAGTGGCACGATGAATTGGAGTGTCATAGAATTTGTATTATTTTTAATTTATGAGGTTTTATCTTTCCGTTATGTCATTGTTTTGTTAAAACAAACTAGACATTAGGGGTGGACACACGGACCCGAAAACCAAAAAAAACCGAGCCCGAAACTGAACCGTAACCGAAAAAACTGAAAACCGAAAAAAACCGAACCGAAAAAAAAAAACCAAACCAAACCGAAGTAGTTCGGGTTGGGTTTCGGTTTCAGTCTGGCAAAACCCGAACCAAACCGAACTGACCCAAAGTGACCCGAATTCAAAACGACGTCGTTTTATTGTATGATCTCTTTAAGGTGTATGTGGAAGAGGCAAATTTGGGGCAAAGTGTTAGTGTTTCTCAAGATTCTAATCAAACTATTGAAGTGGTCCCTTTGGAAAAAGGCCTTACCGAGTTTCAAAGGAAGTTGAAGAGAAAGGCAAAGAAGGCCGAGGTGATTTATAATGATGTGGATAGATATATTAGTGATCCCGTTGAAGGAGATGATGGAACTCATGGAAGGTTTGAATTGTTGACTTGGTGGAGAGTGTTTGGGATGTCTAAATACCCTATATTGGCCCGCATTGCAAGAGACATTCTAGCTATTCCGGTTTCAACTATATCTTCCGAGTCTTGTTTTAGCACTAGTGGGAGAGTAATTAATCTACATCGTAGCTCTCTAAGTCCTAAAATGGTGAAAGCATTGATATGTACTCAAAGTTGGCTTAGGGGTGAACATATTGCTTTGCACCATGTGCCTACTATTGAGGAGATGGAAATTTGTGAAGATGCGGAAATAGGTAATAGTTTTGTTTTTTTCTTATTGAATATTTGAATTGCTTAATTTGATTTGGTTTTTTGTTATGCATGATTATATTTTATTTCTATTTTTCTAATTGTATGCAACTATGCATGTAGATGAGTTGGTGAAGAGCTTGCAGCATGGCATTAGAGACGATCATGCCGAGAGTGGATCAAGTGGTATGCTATCTCCAAGATCAAACTCATTCATGCGAGCTTGAGGGAGAGTTAAGAATTGTGATGATGCCAAATTGCCAATCATGTCATGGACTCTCATATTGTTCTATTTTTCTCTTCCTTATTTAGTTATGTTTAAATATTAAACTTTAGACTTTGACTTTATTTTGATGGACTTGAAATTGTTGAATTATGGAGTATGGACTCAAGCTGAACTTTGTACTTTGAAATTTTTGACTAATAAACTATGAAATTTATATTTTTTATTCGAACTTGAAAAGTGGGTAAAACAGAAAAAAAAAAAATAAACCGAACCGAACCGAACCGTACGGGTTGGGTCGGGTTATGGGTCACTGACTCAAAAATTAAAAAACCGAACTAAACCGAACCGAATTTTAAATTTGGGTTGGGTCATGGGTTTTGTCCAAACCCGAACCGAAGTGACCCGTGTCCACTCCTACTAGACATACCCCACACACTATGTAGAAATTGATTTGAATATAAACTAAAAAAGTAAAACAAAACAGAGAATTAAAAGTCGTAGAGGGAGGAGTGGGAAGTTATATATAGGAAGTTACGAAGAGATTGTAAAGGAAAATATATTAAAATATTTCTAAATATTATATTATTTTTTTACTATTTTGTCATTTATTTATTAAAATTTATCTTAACAGAATCTATAGTTAAAGGGTTTATTAGTATTTTCACGGATTTTTTTGACTCACAAAGCCTCTTTTAATTTATGAAGATTTATCTTTTGGTTATGTCATTGTTTTGTTAAAACAAACTAGACACAGCCCACACACTATGCGTGTGGAAATTAATTCGAAAATAAAATACAAAAGTAAAACAAAATAGAGAGTTGAAAGTTGTAGAGGGAGAAGTGGGAAGTTATAAAGAGTTAGTAGGGCCGGGGAAAATGAATTAGAATCTTTCTAAATATTATTTTGTTTTTTATTTATTAAAATTTATTTTAACATAACTTATAATTGAAGAGTTTAGTCGTATTTTTACATACTCTTTAACTAATAAAGCCTGTTTGTTTAATAATAGTATAGTATAGATAAAGTAGCGGGTTGTGCACTCTTTTTTCTTGGTAGAGTACAAACATTTAGTTCAGACTCATATTATCATTTGAGGATGCCCTGAGAGGCTGAGATACACCAACATAAACGTATGCTTCAACAGGATCAACACAACCATTTGTATTCTATTTTTATGCTTTTCTTTCCATCTACAATTACAAAATTGTTGAAGGAAAAACGTATTATGTGCCTTCGTCAATGTAACGGACGATAGATAATTATGTAGTCATTATTGTCATTAATGTATTTCCTATTACCGTTGTAATACTCACCCTATATAAAGGGGATTATCAATGAAATGAGTAGACCAATTCCCATTTTCCTACAACACGTTATCAGCACGTAGCTTTACTCGCTGAGATTTTTTTTAGCCAAGAAAAAAAATGAAAAAAAAAACAGAAAAAATCTGCCGAAAAAAAAAGAAGAAAAAAACCCTAGAAATGTTTTCTCGTCCCGCCGCCGCTAGCTGCACCAGCAGCTGCCCTGCTCCTATGCCAGCCCACCTCCGATGACGACACTCCAGCCGGACCCGAGGTTCCCCGATCCGGTAGCCCCCCCCTCACCGCTCCTCCGATCGCCTCAGCCTAGTCGCTCTCCCTGCCGCTCCAGACTCTGATCGGACCCACATCGATCCAGATCGGACCCCATCCCGCGCCGACGACGCTGCCTCGCCTGGCTCGATCCAGCAGCCCAGACGACGCCAACCTCCGATCGGCCTCGACCCAGTCGCGGCGAAGACGTCTACTCTCTCTGTGACCCAGCCGAACGCCGACGACGCCAGCCCAGCCGAACGCCGACGACGCCAGCCCAGCCGAGCGCCGACGACGCCAGCCCAGACCTCGATCGACGATCGGATCGCTCCACTGACGCCGGTCCAGCCGCCCCGATCCGATCCCGTTTCTACCGACGACAACTCGTCGGGAAAGGCTGCCTCCCAGAAGTTCTACCGACAAAGCTTCGTCGGCAGAAGCTTGACCCGACCCGGTCTTGTTGGGCCTGACCCGGATCTGCTGACCCGACCCACGAAAAAAAAACAGAATTTTCTTTTTGGGATAAATTTTGAAGGTAATTTTAAAATTACCGCATAGTAATTCTTATTTACTGTGACTATTGACTGTTTTATGAATTTAATGGTAAATATTAAATTATTTAATTGATATGGTAAATGTATGATTAAAGTGACTAATCATATGAATATTTTTTTTTATGTGACATATCAATTTAATGATGCGGCGATGAATATGCGACGACAAATTTGGAGTCGGAGATCGAGCAATCGATTCATATGCAGTTTATTTGGCAAACTTACAAGTAATATTTATATTGACGCTCTGCTTTCATTATATTTTGTTTCAGTTATTTATATGAAATAATGCTTTATTCGATTTGATCGCATTAGTATTTTATATAAATATGAAACTTGAAACATTATATGCTCATTTTATTAGTGTTAAATAATTGTTTTATTTAACATGTTATTTAGTTTGAGCATTGTCATGATAATGTAATTTCATGAGCATTGTAATATAAAGAAAAAGTGACAAACCTATATTGTGAAAAAGCATTTTCACGAAGTAAGAAAAATATGACCATTACAAATTTCGGTCTTGAAATCCAATTTTTATTTATTGAAAATTTTTCAACATGGATATCTTATTTATTGTGTAGAAAGCAACGATAATGGAATTTCATTAGCTTCACATGCAATGAAAATGGAGAAACCAAAATTTTATTGTGATAACGAAATTTCACGAAGCATCGGAGTTACCATAATGTATATTGGTTTATATTAGTCGTCGTGCATGTCATTTAGACTACGAGATTAATACATTATATTCTTCCTCTATTTTAAAGATGGTTTAACCATCACATTTTAGTTTTGACATATTGGACTCTGAAGAATTTGAGTACCAAATTCCCCTATTAAGCCGACTAAGGCTTGAGCATGGTATATTTATGCAAATTGCTTTATGTAAATAGCTAAATAAATAATTTCAATATCTTGAACGACAATGTAAGGTCTAAGAAAAAAATCCCTGAAATTTAATTATGCAAAGTAATGCAATCACCCTAAAACAAATGGCAATGATGATGTAAGTTATCAGAAAACAAAGAGTAATGACGATGTAAGGTCTTAGACAAAGAAATTTCCTGAAACAAATTATGCAAAGTAATGCAACAACCCTAAATCAAAAAGCAATGACGATGTAAGGTCTTAGAAAAATATATATATTCTTGAACAAATTGGGCAAAGTAATGCAACGACCCTAAAACAAAGGGTAATTACCATGGACGTAAAATTCATATAATCATCCAAAAGTAAGTGGAAACAATGTAACATTTAAAAGATGACATAGGGGACATGTCATGTGCAGTGAAGCACTCTGTCATTGTTGTAATTCAATGAACTATTGATACGTACATTATACGCTAGCAAAGAATTAGCTACGACTTTCAATAAATATGAAGAATCATATAAATACGCGGATTTTGGAAAAGTATCTTCAATATCCAACAATAACATTGAAAATGAATTTACAACTGAAGACATAACATATGGGAAGAATATGTCAAATGACACATCTCATCATTGCAGCTATTAAAAGAGCAAAAAGGATCTGGCTCAATCCAAGATAGACTTTGATTAGTCTACTTTTAAATTTACAAGATATCCTTATAAAGGCTATTACGCCTAAATACGACTTTTTGTCCTAAATTAGACTTTTGGTCTTAAAGTTTCTCTCTCTAAATTGGACAAGACTAAATGTAATCGTTGGCATGTTAATTTTTTTTGAAATTTCTCTAAAGGAATTGAGATTATTCAAATTTTATTCATGGTATACATGATTCAATTTTCTGCATATAACTTTGCAAAGTATTGCATAAAGTAAAGTAACATATCATAATATAGGCATGACACAAAGAACCGTGTGTAAAGAAACGCACCATGTAATCCCTAGAATAATAGTACTGAAGGACAATAGTATTAATATATCACAAAAATAGCACAATAGTACTGAAGAACTGTAGTACTATAATGCAAGTGATAAGGATCTAAATATATGTTCCTTTGGGATTTATAATGCACTTGTCTAACTGGGATTACAATACCTTTTTATTACAATCCCCATCGACTTACTCTAAAGAACTTGAGTTACGTTTTGATGTATATATTGAGCATATGTCAAATTGACAATTTATGCGATAAGAGAAAATTGAATTTATTTCCACATTTTAAAGAAATTTGTGCCACGATGTTCATGTAGATAAGACATAGATGAGAATTTCATCTAAGCTCCTTTGCATTACCTCTAATTACTGCGGATGTAAACAAGTATTAGAGAAGTTTATATGTCAACTTAGTGGGTTATATGTAACCGCTAATTGAATCCAAAATCATAAGAAAATGATATTTTGGAATTTTGACATAGATTGGCTTTGATATGGTGATCCATACATTAAAGAAATTACTATGGACACCCATATTTTGGATGAATAGAAGCGAACACCAGAAGAATATGGTTCACACACGAAACTGAGGACGATCAAAGAACATTTTATCCTCAAATATTATTTCGGTACAATCCATGTAGGGTTGAAGACGTACGTTCAAACCCTAGATTCCACCGCCCCCCTAAGGTGGCATTATGATTGATGCACAAAGTACATGCACTTATACCCTATTCTGCTTCTGATATCCATCGTGATTTTATGAATAAAAGTATATCATTCAAAGCCTACTCGTAAAATTATGATTGACACCATCATATGCAAAGGACACATGTATTCTCATTATATTCTTATATTGAATTCAAAGAGGATTCAGTGGATTGATTCAACCAACTTGCGGACACCTTAGATATTTTATGGTGTTGGTTGTTGTGTCGACACGCTGGTCACGTGTCATGACACCATCCACAATTAAAATTTTTTGGCTGCTTAAGCTAGAAAGTCAAAGCACCTAGGCCGGGTTAATTTCCGTAGGTGTGATGATTTTATGGCTTATTATATGGGATTTGTAATGGACATCATATTCCTATATAAAAACCCAATTGGTCTCACGGAAAACGACTACAGTAATAGTCTTAATATTGGTAAAGCACACCAATACTTCCGTTTTGGGTTATGCAATTTTTGCATGCAGCGTTACTTATTCATCTATGACCACATCATTGAACCAATTTACACCATAGCTAGTGACTATGTGTGAGGATTTTAAAGGATTTCAAACGAACTTGTAATCCTTCAGCTCTTTTGGATTGACACGGATCTACAATCCTTGAGCTCCATTAAATGTTTTATGTGCCAAAATTGCGCCGCCACAGCGCACAATGATGGGTTACTTGAGATGAATAAATATTTATGCTGGATATGAACTTCCAGCTATAGTCCGCTATGTCGAAACCTTGACAGGCGATCTCCTTACCGCTAGATTTGCGGTGTGTCACTTGGATGAGACAGTCTTCCCGTCGTTAGGGGGAGATAAGAACAAGCATGTTCAAGTGGAACGACAGGAATTGTCGTGGTTTGTCCCCACTGTGTCTCATCTCGATCCCCAAAATCACACAAAGTAAAGTGTGCAGATGTCTTATACATTAAAGTGACGAGATCATATAAACCTGCTGCAAATATACCTGCAAGGATTGTGTTTTATCAAAAGGACATGGTACCACCCAAGAGGAATTGGGTATTGCACTGCCACCATGGATGGTGGCATGGTGACGCCATAAGTGGCATAAATGGTGTCACAGGCCGTGGCTCTCCAAGGAAGAGGGGGAGGCCACCTTAGGTTCGATACATACTTGTGTAAAGGAAGAAAACAAGTTTGGCACAACCTGATCTATTGATCAGTGATACTCAAATCCGTCTCATGAGAATATTTATGGATTGTGGTTATCATTGGGGGACGCCTCAAATGTTAGAACCAATCCTTAAAGTATAGAGATCTCTACAAACACATTACACTAGTGTACATGAGGACGTGGAATAATGAGTCTACTATCGAACCATACTTCGTTGAAAAATGTCAACTTAGTAAACTGGCCTAATGGAAAGAAGCGATCCAGTATAAACAAAGAGATAGGTCTTTTGGGCAGGTGACGCCGACACCGCAAATATAAACCCTATCAAATATATCTTTGTTAGAATGCGTAATGAGAATAAGAGTATGCAGACTCACCTTATGGCGCAAGGTCTCTCAGAAACGCACTGGAATCGACTACGAGGAGATACTCTCTCGTAATGGACTATGATGAGACAATCTCTCGTAATGGATGTCATTGCACTCCACTACCTTGTCAGTTTGGTAGTTTCCGAAAAACTGAACATGCAGCTTACGAAAAGTGATCAAAACATATATCTCTATGGGGATCTAAATTAAGAGATATACATGAGGATCCTAAACGGACTTGATCCACCCAAATCAAGTGACTCTAGATCACATGAGTAAGTTTGCAAAAGAAATTGAAACGTTCACTAAAGTGACTACTTGATTGGGAAGAGATTGGTGAATTATGCCCTTGCGTGCTCATTATGGATATACACAGACTCTCAATGAATTAAGAGATACTCTATGTATTGTAAATCCTAAGTTAAGAATGAAAAAGATCTTGGGAATACACAGTCTTGAAATGGAACTCAAGGACTGTAATGATGATGGTCATCCATCAATCGGCTTAGGCACTCTAAAGAATAAAGTGAGGCCTACATATACTCCCATGATCAGTCGAAGTCTTTACTCTAACAATAGATCCGCTTTTCATCTAAAGGAAGATGACGAAGAAGTATTGGGAAATGAAATTTCTATACAAGTGCAATGACGCATGATTGTACTTAAACATAATATGTAAGACTCGACCTCTCATTCGATGTAAATTTGTAAAGCTATGTTTAGCTCTGCGCCTACGCAACGCAAATCGTTCTTTCATTAAAGATATGAAAGATTTGAGCTTATTCAATCTCTATATAGAATATGACATGATAAAGAAACTATCCACGTCATAACTAACTCTGGGTTAAGAAAAACGCATTAAAGGTGAAATAAGAAAATCTGTTGTCACAGATCAATTTCAAATCTCTTAATGGTTCATCCATACTCTAGACAAAGTTATGACTGTTTTGCTATATGAAGGTCATACCACGAGTGAACCTGATGTTCAATATGAACCAATGTGTTCGATTCATGAACAACCTTATCCTCAAGATCAAAGTAAATCAAGTTGGATCTGAGGACGATGTGGCATAACTATGCTAATGTTACTGACGCTCGCTTGATCAAATGAAAGAATCAGGGAGAATCCCATGATTAATGTAAAAATCAGGGGGAGGTGCAGACATCAGGGGGAGTCTAGCACATACATGTTGTTTTCAAATGTAATAGGTGCGTTGCGCTCTTTTTGTCCTTCGACCAAAGTTTTATTTTCTCCCATTGGGTTTTTGTTACTTGGCAAGGTTTTTAATGAGGCAACACCACATGCACCATTTTACCTCTGACTCGGCACAAGGGGGAGTGTTGAAGGAAAAACGTATTATGTGCCTTCGTCAATGTAACGGACGATAGATAATTATGTAGTCATTATTGTCATTAATGTATTTCCTATTACCGTTGTAATACTCACCCTATATAAAGGGGATTATCAATGAAATGAGGAGACCAATTCCCATTTTTCTACAACAAAAATTAAAATGTTGCATATCTTGTAGCAGTAAAAATGTAAGATAGTTAGGCCAATCTGGCTAAGTTATCACAGACACACCTCATAGAAGGTCTTCTTTCAGGAACCTTAGCAACACAAGCAAGTGCAATCTTCGTCACTGCAACAATTTCCTCTTCCATATCCACATCTGGAACTAAGAACCGGTCTAATACATCAAGCACTGGCCTCCTTTCCTCAGTGCTGATCTGAAACCATTCAACTAAATCAATTTCTACAGAACCAGTTCTGATGTATGGCATTTTTGCAGAAATCATCTCCAGCATTATCACCCCAAATGAGTACACATCGCATTTCTGGGTAGGCTTGGGCACTTTGGTGGCTTCAGGAGCTTTGTAGCAAGGCTCGGCTGCCACTATCGAACTTGCAGTTCTCTGCACATATGGAGAATTTTGAAGTGATGATGCGTCAGTTGTGCGTTGTTCAAGCTGAAAGGATTGGAATTCTTCAGTTGCTTTGGCGAGGCGGCCTAGTCCGAAATTGGAGATATGGGGTTCCATATTTGGTCCAAGAAGTACATTACTAGGCCTCAAATCTCCATGGACATATTTTCTGGAACTAAACCCATGAATATGAGTCAAACCTTTTGCCATGCCTATCATGATTCTGAGACGTACAGGCCAAGAAAGAGGTGTGAAGCATATCATACCTACTTTTCCTAGCAAAGCCATATATCAATGTGTTAGAATAAGTATCGGTAATCACAATGAAAAGTTATATATGTATAAGCAACTTACCATGAATTGCAGTAGCAAGGTCACCGTTTGAAATGTAATCATATATAAGCAGCTTCTCATCTATTATTCTATTGACCAGCAATATGCCAAAAGAGTGGTGATATTTGGATGCTTCGTCTTTCCAATTGCTTCAATTTCAGTTTGAAATTCCTTGAACCTTTGGGAACCTTCATCTCCAAGTCTTCTCACTGCTAAGGTTCGTCTATCTTCAAGAACAACTTTATACACAATCCCGTTTTTACTCTTACCAAGAAGGAAAGCAGAGGCTTTCAGCAGTTTGCCAAGATCTAAATTGACATGCAGGTAAAGTTGAACAAATTGGTAATACTCTGGATACTCCGAACCATGTCTTGCAAAGCAGAGCAAGTCCTTTGTGGGCATGAGTGTCTGTTCAATATGTTGACTGACTTTACAAGCGCAGATCTTCTTATACCATTTGGAGAACAATAGGCCAGAAAGACATATACCAAGAATGATACCTGCGATGACAAAGACCACAGCACATGTGCTAGAGTTGCTGCTTGGACCCGAACTATGATGCGGATTGTTAAACAAAGATTGAAAATTTGAGTCTAGAGTGCTTGATGAACATGAGATCTTCATCGGCGGTCCACAGAGAAAAACATTGCCTACAAAAGCTGTTGGTCCTTGATTGATTAGAGATCCGACCTGTGGAATTGGTCCACTTAGATTGTTGTAACTAAGATCAATATAGACTCTCTCGGGAAGGTTTCCTAGGCTTGCTGGGATAGTACCATCAAACAAGTTGTGAGACATGTCGAGAGTTTCTCTCAAATTCGACAAGTTGCTAATACCCTTGGGGATGGAACCGCTGAACCTGTTGAAGGAAATGTTGAGCTTTTGAACACTTGCTAAACTCATGATGCCATCTGGAAGGGAACCAGAAAAATGGTTTTCAGCAAGGACAACACTCTTTAGTTTCCTGCACTGAACTATAGATAAAAGTATCGAGTTATTGAATGCATTTTGTGAGAGATCTAGTGTTTGTAGGGAACTGAGCAGGAGTATCTCATCTGGAACAGGCCCGGATAATGAGTTTCCTGATAAGACCACACTCTGGAGCTCCTTTGCATTGAACAATTCCGATGGCAGTCTCCCGAAGAGCCTGTTGTTCCTGAGATTTAGACGGCGGAGACCAGAGAGGTTCCCAAGAGCAGGAGGGAAAATCCCAGAAAGATTCTTATATGGAAGACTGAGAGATACAACTTTCTCTTGTTTGCATGTGACTCCATTCCATGAACATGGGCTTTGGTCTGAAGAGTTCCAGTTATTCAGAGAGCCTTCGGCATACTCAGTTAATGATTCTTTGAATGAAATCAGTGCTAATCCTTCTTCATTTACACAGCTTACAAATGCAAGAGAGTAGAATACAAGCAAAACCAGAAGAAGTACATGCAATAAAACCATGGTACAAACTACAAACAGGCAAACTTGAGAACAAAGATCAAAATGGGGTTTGGTATGGAAAGCAAAAGTTGGAGGAGAGACTGACAATATATGAGTGATGTACTTGTTGCTGGTTCTTCAATGACATGCAAGCCAAACTACTAACGAAGCTGAATTATGAGTGATGTACTTTCTTCTAACATAAGCCAGAATATATATATGAAATGATTTTTAAAAGTAAGCATGTAGTGATAACTATGTAAAACTAAAGTACTTTAATCGATCGTTTAAAATGCATAAGTCTTATTAATGGTGTCAAATCTGGTCTGGTCTGGACCATCCTCATCATTTGAACGCAATTGGAGGCGAGGTATATGTCTTGATTGGCGCTGAAACTAGAATATAATCTGGTGGAATATTAAGCTAGCTAGCTAGAGGTTTTGTTTGGGTATGGCTAAAGAGGAAATTTGTGTATCACAATTCACAACCACATTGGACTTCAGGTTTTGGAAGTGGAAAAGTTCTATTGTACAGTAAATATGTACGCTAACTTTTCACAAGTTGTAGAGTAGCTCGAAATCAAGCTAAATCTTAACACAGTATGGATTGGGTGCCACTGGTAATTAACATTGTCGCTCCAGGCTTTTCTACACCGCAAAAACTGTCTTTTAAAAAGGTTGAAATATGTAGGTAATGGCTTAATCTGATAGCCCTAATGGACAGGTCCTTATGATGTATTTCAGCTGAACATTAATGGAGTTGACTATTTCTCTTAAAAAAAAAAAAACTAAACTAGTGTGCCAGTTTAATGTATTATGCCGGTCAACATTTATATGAATCAAGTCGCATAAAATAACCGTAGACGAACAAGTAGTGAAACGATGGTAGGCTTGGTACAATCAATTTCTAGTCTGGTGGTATTGGATTACTTGGGACAAACTTTGCTAGGCATGCCGTATGCATAATCAAGCATGGGAAAGTTACATAAATGTGTCGTGTATAAATAATGTTGTAGGATTAGATGTGTTAGTTTGTTATTCTAATAAAACCAGCACTTCACACATCAGTCTTGAAAACAATCATTGCACTTGGAGGAAGAGAATGGACACAATTGGAGACCTCACGATGATGTCTAGTAGCGGTCACTGCATCCGTCACGAAATGAGTTTCACGATGAACATGGCTGAATAAGAAACATTTTTTGCTGAACAAAACAAGATTGATGATTTTTTGGACCAAGAAAGTTGAATATGACACTATCTAGAAGACTAGAAGGATACTTAAGTCTCTTTCAACTTGAATACTACGGTAGTCAGTGAGAGATACTAGTGAGGCACCAAAATCAACTTTTATGGTGTTGGAACTTGAAAGCTTCCATATCTAATTCATCGGATTAGAAGACCAATACTGACGAGTCATCTGAGCAGCTAGCTATATGAACAATATGTTTTGAGGACTGAGGAGTAGGTAGTAGTAGCATGAATAGATGATGAGATCAATTCTGGTAAAGAGATGATCAAGAGACTGTTCTTGATGGCAAAAATCACAGGTTCTATCTACAGTTTGCTAAGTTCTTACTCGACCAATGTGAGATACATGCTGATCAGTGGTAAGAAAGTTTGGAAGTAGACCCGGGATAGAACGAATTAAAGTGCCAGAAGTAAATGTCAGATCCATTACCCGAGAGCTTATTCGGTGCTTCACACAAGCACATGCTTGAGTCAAAAAACTGTTAAAACGGCAGGGATTGGGTTTGCACGCGCTGTTAATGCACCTCTTTTGCCCTTTCCTTCCTCCTCCGAGTCCTCTCATCTACCTCTAATTGCAGCTGCGGTCAGAATCACAAGTCGTCTCTCTGTCATGTCCCTCTAATCATTCTCTAATTATCTGGGTCAGCTTATTATCTCCTCAAACATCTGATTTCAATCGGTTTCATGTAAATCGGGTCGGAATCAAACATGGGCCTGATTAGGTCGATGTCGTCGATGGATTCATACCCTTCTTTCACATCAACCCAGTTTCCTTGTTCACTGAATGACCAAAAATGACTCACCCAAGAAAACCCATCACACCGGCCTGAATCGGGAGGCTGAGGTCGAAGTCGAAGAGCGTCGCCTTATCGATCTCGGCGGCTGAGGAAAGGATGAGGGAGGTGCCGGCGATTAGAGCGATTGGAGGAGATGAAATTGGGTGAGTGATTTGAGGAGGAGCTTGTTGTGCCATGGGCGAAGGATCCGAAGAGGGCATTATTATGTTAGCCATGGCTTGTTGTTGCTGTGGATCTTCACTCTCTGAGGTGTATTATTTGGCTCAGAAAGCTCACTTCAGTTCTTAGCTTTTATTTTCTTAGAGGAAGATTTACAAGTGTGTATAACCTTTCCTTTTCTTTTTGAGGTTTTTCTCAGCTATGAGTCTATGAGAAATGAGATCAGTCCTTCACGTTACATGCTATGTTTAATGAAACACAATTTAATTAGTGAAATGGGCTCTTTTTTTTTTTTTTTCCTCTGTTCTTGCTGTTCTTGCTTTTGTTAATAGAACTGGGAGTGTAGGGTAGTGTTTGGTGTTGTTTTCCTATTGAAGATGAATAGATGAGGATTTGGATCTGGGTGAGATTGTCCGACACACACATGGTATTAAATTCATTACTGCTGTGAAGTAAAGAACCCAGGTAGAAATTGATGTGGCAGGTGAGATTAAGAAGATTGGTCGAAGAATTTTGGGGACGAGCTTGACGTTCTTCCATTGCCTTGGCTTTGGCTTGGGTATGGGGGTATATTGGTTTGACTTTCTCTTTTTAATGGGTTTACAGTTGGTTGTTTAGTGTTTAGAGTTTAGGGTTTAGAGTTTTGTTTTATGTAATTAATTTAATAAATATTTTTTTAAGAAATGTTTAGTGATATATAAAATGCAAGATAAATTTTGGAATTCTAGAAAAGTTTATGGTATTGTATCAAATTACTTATAACAATCAGAGTCAGTCAACTCAGTCAACCCTATATAACATAAAGTCATAAACACCTTTAAAACTGGATCCATATCACAAATTCTATAATCATCTAATTAATAGACATCGTAATATAGTACGCAACATGATTAGTGTGTGAGAATTTTTTATACATTTTTCGAATACCTAAACTATTTATTACGATTTTTCAAAGTCTACGTTGATTGTTTAAAATCTCTTCAAATTTTCTCGAATTTTGTTGCTGGTAAATATATATTTCAAATTTGGTCTTAAATTACGGTTCGTGGGTAGTCTTTTACAATTTTCAGGTAACTTTTAAAGAACCAGGGCTATTTATTAAGGATTGTTGAAATTTTGAAAATATAGCAATCTATTTGAAAAATTAAAAACTTATGAAGTGGAAAATTGTGCGGCCAGAAAGGCACCGTGTTCATATCTATTTTCAAAATTCTGAAATCTTCTTAAAATTATAATAAAAAGCTCGGGTGTTCAAAAAATACTCTGAAAATTATTACGCTCTCAAGGTGATGCCCACTATCCACCCATATAAAAACTTAAAAAATTCGGCAATCTTTCATAAATCTTTGTAAATAACTAGAATACTCAAAAAATTCTCCAAATATTACCAAACTCTCACGGTGATGCACTCTGTCAACCCATATAAAAATTTTGAAAAATTTATCTTTAGGTGACACAACTATCCTCAGGAAGGGAGAAGAATATATAGGGTTTACCTCGTGATCGAGACCCAAACATCGACCAAAATAAGCGAAATTTTTACAATAACAATAATTTATTATGGTGAACAAATTTGACGATCATATTTTCATTTTGTTAATATTAGGTAAGTGAATCTCAATGTGCTTACTAATGTGGTATCACTTGTTTATTAGGTTATATGTATATATACTTGTTTCCAAACTAACCACACTGAGGGAATGAAATTTTGAAAAACCTACCGTAGGATATGATTGAAACAGTGAAATATGACTACATTAGCAAAATTACCTACTTTCGATAACATTTGAGTCTCGATCCACTCGGTTAAGCCTTGTTTTATTCTTGCTCTCTAAAGACAACCGTGTCACGGGAAAATACATATCTTAATTTTTTTTCACAGGCGCGTACAACACACTGTACTAAGAGCGTGGGAATTTTAGAGGAATTTTTCGAGTATCCGAACTATTTATTTAGATTTTTTGAAGTTATAAATCATTTGAAAAAGTAAAAATGGACAAACATGCGGCTTGCAATGCGCCACGTGTTACTATTTTGTCTTTTTGTTATGTTTAAAAATTCTAAAATCTTTCAAAACTCTTTGTAAATAGTTCGGTTGCTCAAAAAATTCTTAAAAAATTATCACACTCTCAAGGTGATGTGCTCTATCCACCTATATAAAAATTTTGAAATTTTTATTGCTGGACGACACGGCTGCCCTTATGGAGGGAGGATGACAAATTGAGTTTATTTGGTGATCGAGACGCAAACATTGGCCAAATTATGTTAAAATTTTACCATAACAAAACTTTGCTATCGTGAACTAATCCGACGGTCAAATTTTTATTTTGTCAATTTTAGACAAATAAATTCTAATGTGCTTACTAATGTAGTATAATTTGTTTATTAGATTATATGTAAATGTATATGTTTCCAAACTAACTACACATAAGGAATGAAATTTGGAAAAGCTTACCGCATGATATAATTCATGCAGTGAAATATGACTACGATAGAAAAATCATATATTTTTGATAAGGTTTGAGTCTCGATCCACTTGCCCAATCATTATTTCATTCTTGCACTCTAAGGACAGCCGTGTCACGGGAAAATAAATATCTCAAATTTTTTTCACGGGCACGTACAACTCATCGTATTGAGAGCGTGGTAATTTTCGAGAAATTTTTCAGGTACCCGAGCTATTTATCAAGATTTTCTGAAGTTATAAATCATTTGAAAAAGAAAAATTGGACAAACACGCGGCTTGCAATGCGCCACGTGTCATTGTTTTGTCTTTTTATTATGTTTAAAAATTCTCAAATCTTCCAAAACATTAGCCGACGAAAACTTTTGAAATTTTGGCCGACGAAATTGACATTTTCTATGAACTTTAAAAAAAAAAAAAAAAAAACCATATTCCATTTTCTATCACTAACGATAAAGCATTGCTTCATCCTTCAAACAGAAAAAAGTCGTGAAATAAGATATGACCGAAATAATGAAATACGTCTACGGTTGAAAAGTGACAAGATTCCGATAAAATCTGTATGCCGAATGTTGCGGTAGACTGTTTTTTACTTTCGTTTTCCTATGGGTAGCCTGACGTTCGGTAAATATTTTGAGGAAAATTTTTATACTATTAGTTGCGTCTCATCGAGTTGAAACTATTATCTGTTGAAGGTCAGGCAAAAAAAACGTCATTTAGACAGTCCAATTACCATTTTTAAGCGTTTAGAGGTTTGATTCACCCGGTTGACCGTTCCGATCGAGCCTTTAACGTTGTTAGATGTAGTTGGATTTTTTTCCATACATGTATTTAATCTTAACGGTGATATCTGACGGTTGGAATAGATTTTGTAAACTTTTAGATTCAAAATCAGAACATATGCACTAATGTTCCTTAACTTGTTTATTAAGTGTTTAAGTGAATGTATAGTTTCAAATAGTTATTATACGTAAACTCTTCAAATGCAAAAATGTTGTGAAATAAGATATGACCGAAATGATAAAATACGTCCACGGTTGAAAAATGACAAGATTCCGATAAAATCCGTGTGCCGAATGTTGCGGTTAACTGTTTTTTACTTTCGTTTTCCTAGGGGTAGCCTGACGTTCGTTAAATCAATTTTGTAAAATTTTTATATTATTAATTGCGTCTCATTGATTTGAAACTATTATCTGTTGAAGGTGAGGCCAGAAACCGTCGTTTAACTAGACTAATTTCCGTTTTTAAGCGTTTAGAGGTTTGACTTACCCGGTTGACCGTTCAGATCGAGCCTTTAACGTTGTCAGATGTAGTTGGATTTTTTTTTCATACATGTATTTAATCTTAATGGTGATATCTGATGGTTGGAATAGATTTATCTTTGGGTGACACGGCTGTCCTTATGGAGGGAGGAGAACATATAGGGTTTACCCCGTGATCGAGACCCAAACATCGACCAAAATAGGTGAAATTTTGGCCATAACAATAAGTTACTATCATGATTTCATCCCAGAGTCATAGTTTCATTTTATCAATTTTAGACAAGTGAATCTCAATGTGCCTATTAATGTGGTATGATATATTCACTAGGTTATAGGTAAATGTATATGCTTCCAAACTAACTATACAAGGAATGAAATTTAGAAAAATAGACTGTATATGATCGATATAATGAAATATAGCTATAGAAGAAAAACCGTATATTTTCGATAACTTTTGAGTCTCGATTAACTTGGTAAACTCTTGTTTCATTTTCCCTCCCTAAGGGCAGCCGTGTCATGGGGAGATAAATATCTCACAATTTTTACACGAGCGGGTAGAGCGCATCGTAGCGAGAACATGATAATTTTCAGAAATTTTTTTAGGAACTAAAGCTATTTATGAGCAATTTTTGAAAACTTAAAATTTATTCAAAATTATTGAAAAGTGAAATATAAACGCGTGGCATAAAAAGAAGAACTCATATACTGTAATAATAATTATTTGTAATAGTTTATAATAATATCAAAATTTCAGAATTTCCAAAGCTTTATTATTAAACAATTGGAGTAATCCAAGTATTAAAATTTGGAAAAAGATGCGGGAAGGGTGATTCGAAGTTTCGAACCATGGTTGCTCAATTGCTATCCTAACGCCTTAGCCAAGACATCTACCTAGTTGGATTGTTTCTTGTAAAAATATTTATACCCTTAAAATAGTACATTTATACATAGGCCCAATAAGAGCCGCATACAATGCAGAAACCCTAGCAATTTTAATCCAAGCGCCGTCAACTGTACGAAGCCGTCTAAGCACCGCCGGAAGCATAAAAACGTCGAGTCCTGTATTGATGGTCCGATGCCTAAAGAATCTCAAAACACCAACCAAAGGGAGATAATCCCTCAAAACGAAGTCAACCCCTCCACCAAAGAGACCCAATTCAAGAAGAAACCATGATTGCAGAGATGAAACCAAGGAACATAGCATAAAACCAGAACAAGAACAACACCGATGGAGAATGGGGGGTGGGAAACCCATGCGTGAGCACTCATACTCACTGTGGTAAGTGACTTGCACTTTATAGCAGCCATACGAATCTTCTTGCAGTAGGTTTGAGGTAGAGAGAGTTGATATGTTATGTGATCGAGTGCTGACAGATCTGGAAACATATGAGATTAGTAAGCATAGTGAAAAGATGAAAAGAAAATTCAAGGAACAAGGTCCTTCCGATCTGGACATAAGCCAAAACAACTGGACAAAAGCCAGGAACAACTGGACATAAGCCAGGAATAACCACTAAGGGGGTGTTTGGTACGTGGGATTGCTTGGGATTGGATTGTCTTATTTTCTTACGTAAGAGCATCCCGTGTTTTGGAGAGAGATGGACTAAATGAAGTGGTGTTACTCAAGCCCCAGACCCACCATTTCAGCTTCTTACGTAGAGACACCAAAATTGGTGGGATTGTCGAAGCCCTCGTTTTTACGACGCATCTCCTCGGCTCTCAATCTCTCACAAAACTATTTCTCTCTCACTCAATTCCTTCTCTTCAGTTCTTGGATTGCTCTTCTTCAGGTTAAGCTTATGGGTTTCTTTGTATTGTGATTTCTTCAAATCAACAACGGATCTGACACGGTTGAATCTGACAACAATTGATCAATTTCAAGACTGAGTTTTATCTCTCCTAAAAACTTTTCTGATTTTCTGGGTTTCGATTGATTCAATTACGGAGTAATTTCCATATGGTTTGTGTTCAGTGATTTTTCTGGGTTTATCTTTGCGAGCAGAGAAATTGGTAAGAACAGATCAATTGATTGGTTGAGGCAATTTTTGATATATGATAAGAAAAGAAGAGGAAGAAGAGAGCTTATGATTGATGGTGATATTCTACAGCAATCGATCCCTATGTTCTTCTCTGCACCTTAGTCTGCTTCATTAGTCCTCCCAACAACCAAACGCGAGTCAGGCTTGACTAGCATAAGCCAAGTTAGCATAAGCAAGGTTTCTCGTAGAAAATAAGGTGAGTTATCACAATCCCACGTACCAAACACCACCTAAGGGTACAAAGTAACACCACAAAGGTGAAGACGATCTGAAAAAAACTACAAGAGAAGTGAAGAAATTGCCCGCCCCCTACTCTCAAGCCTTCGATCTAGATCCGGATGGATCAAAATCTGGGCAAGTGAGAAGGGGAAGGAAAGGGATCTGAGATCTGTGTTTTCTGTCTCTAGGTTCTAGAGAGAGACGCTCTAATAGCTCTTGAATATGGTCTTTTCTTGGTTACTGGTTATTTGACCACCCGGTTTGGGCAGGAAGAAAAGGACGCGAAGAAGAAAAACCAAGTACTTGTCCTCTTCTGGAGCTCATCCCTCACTCGCTGAACCCTTAACGGCCTGACGCCCGTTAACTCTATTAAATTATTTTTGTCCACGTGTCAAACCCGTATTGGTGTAGATTTCAGTTTTTGACTCAAGCATGTGCTTGAGTCGAGCACTGAATAATTTTCGCCATTACCCACGTACAATTCATCTTATCACTTTTGTCAGCAAAGTACATTCTAACTTTCTATAACACATTTCCCAGCAGAAGAAGCAGAAGAAGTTTTTTGTTTTTTTTTTAGTCAAGACTCAAAAGAAACTATGGCTAAGATATAGAGCAGCAATAACTAATCCATTATTTATCTGAAAGGAGTTTCCAACCAAGGTTAGCTAGTTCTGCCTTACAAATCTATCTGTAGTCCTTAAACTAAGTCATTTACTCTAGACGTTTAGGTGAGCAAATGGCAGACCGGGCAAGATTGGAGAGTTTTCAGATTGATGACATAAAAAAACTTCTTGAACTGTATAAAACTCTGAATCGCATGAAGTTGATCAGATATAGATCTCTCAAACAGTAGCAAGCTAGAAGTAACGGAATAGTCATGTTGAACCTATTGTAAATGCTCATGCAAAGCATTTTTCTTCTGAAACATGTCAAAAAGACGGTAAAATTCCAGGTCTTTTGCTAAATGTGTGTTTAAGTTAACCTAGACAACTGAACAAGGAGAGAATTAGAGGTTGAAGAACAGGTGCTTTCTGTATGATTATGACTCGCATGCTTACCACTCTAATCTCCTTTATTACAGACATATTTGTTCCACAGCTATGGCATTATTGTACATGGATACTCTATCATGCACACACTACTAGATCATTCAGAGTACATATTGGGGAGCACTTATTTGCAAAATGAACAAATCTATGAAAAGCTCCAAAAGCTAAAAGTATTTGAGAGTGTAGTTTCTAGTGGACTCAGTTGCACATAAACTTGAAACAGCTCACACATCTTTTTCAATTTTCTTACCCCCAAACAATTTCCCCAGATTAGGTATTACCTTCTTCTTCTTCTGGATGGGGAAATTATTCATGTGCCGAGCTCCAGGAGACGCAGATTTTCGGAGTTTGGCTCTCCTTGATGGAGTTAAATTTCCATTAGTTCGCCGGTATCCAGATGCTGCATTTTTGTCCCTCTTTTGTCTCCAGATTTGTAATTCTTGTGCCTCAAGCATCCTCTGTCCAGAAGGTTGTCGTTCAGGTCTAGATGCCTCCTTCTGTTCCTCCACAGTCGTTTCTTTCATCTCTCTCTCAGCTAAGTCTACCTTTATCAAAATTTCCTTCTCACTGGCCTTTATAGCTTCAATCCAAGCCTGAGCTGCTGCTACCTTTTTATCAGCAATTTCTTCGGCCACAAGTGCACGTCCAGTCAAGTACTCATATTCAAACTTGGATATGGTAATTGAAGAACTACTCTGAGCTGCAGAAGCTCTAGCTTTCATGCTAGTCTCAATAAGACTTTTGAGATTTTCAAGAGCTACAGCCTCTGAAGATTTGACTGCTTCAAGCTCTTGCATTGCAGCCTCAAATTTTTCCTCAGCTACGTCTATATCTGATTCAATCTTGAGTATTTCTGACTTGATGGTTGCAGCCTCTTCACTGGCAAGCTCCTTCTCTTTCTTTGCAGCATCAGCATCCGCCTTAAGCTGTTCAAGAGTGAGAGAAAGATTGGACAGAATTGATTGTGCTTTTTCTTCAGATGCAGATACAGCTTCCAACTTGGCTTTGGCTCTAAGAAGCTTTGAATTGAGATTTTGAACGGTTAAATCCACTTTATCTTCTGCCTTCTTGATCCGAACTGTCTCATCTGTGATATGCTTCATCTCATTTCTAATGACATCCATGGAGGCCATGTACTGGAAACCTTCTTCCTTCACTGCCGCCAGTTCTTTCTTTGCCGCCTCTAGCTCTTCTGTGATTGACTGTAACAAGGGTGAAGCTTCTGAGTCCTCTTCTCTTTGAAAACTGGCTTCTGAGACCTGCAAGCTATCAGTCATCGGACTACTACTTTTGCCCGTTTCTTTAACTAGTTGTAGTTCCTTCTGCAACACATCCACATTAGACAATGTTTCAGATAATTTGGTTTCAAGTTGTTCTGACGGATAAATCTCATGAGTAATATCTTCTACTTTTTTCCTGGTCTCCTCGACCACAGATGAGAGATGATTGGCCTCTTCTTGTCTCTGAGTTTCAATATCTCCAAATTCTTTCAAGGCTTCAATCTTAGCCAACTCGACTAGCACTTGTTCTTCATCAGCTTCTTCAATCTCCTTCCTGATAGCTTCTGCTGAGCTTGTATAAAACATCATCTTTTCGTTTGCAGCTTCTGCTTGCTTCTCTGCCTGTGACTTCTCTTCCAAAACATTAGCCATATCGAGCTTGAGCATGCTCAGTTCCTCCTTCAGAAGCTGCAGTTCCCTCATGACTTGTTCAAAATTTTTGTTATTCTCCACATTATTATCCTCGACAGGCATTAATACTCGACTATCTCCACGCCTTCTCGGTTTCCTCAGGGCTTCAATCTCTCTTGTGTGTGCTCTGGTCACCGTGTTTGATTCCTCAATTACTGAAGAGAGATCTTTAGCTATCATCTTTGCATCATATAACTCTATTTGTGCCTGCTCTTTGAGCGAGTCTATGTCAGTTCTGGTTTCTCTGTACCGAACTATGTCCCTCCTCGCCATATGGAGTTCTCTTGCTCTTGAAGGTGACTGTATATGTAGACATAAATAGCAAATGGTGTACATACATTAGGCAAGGCATGATTACATTTACTATACATACTAGTACATCAAGGAAACTCAAATTAAGTCGAAAAAACTAGAACTGGGAATGTGATTATACCTCTGGGCTATCTAACTGGGCATGATGCTTCTTCAGCAAAGGAGAAGGACTACCTTCAAGAGTTCTATCTCCATACACTAGACTGTTCGCGGATCGAACTGACCCAAATCTTCTTCTACTCATCCTAACCTGTAAGTTTAACACAATTATGTTTACTTCCACCGAAGCATGTAGCTCAAATTGGAATGTGCATGGAAACAAACAAGAAATAGAGGGGCTTTACTTGGAAATGGGCATGCGTCCAGGAAGAGGTAGCAGCTTGTTATGTTTAAGGAAGAGGTTGCTGGAGGGTTGATGCTGGTTCTTGTTCTTGGTTTTGTTTGTAAGACAGACGGTAATATTATTCATTTCCATTTGACAAGGCAACAAATTAAGGCAGCTCATTCATTCCCATGGGTCTGAACTTCTGATGATTGGCTTATATTGGAACTATCGTCAGCCTCATATCCCCCCTACCATATTAATTCCCCCTCATCTAGTCAATTTTCATTTGATCCCATTTTTCATACTGTTGAAATTAGTACCTTTGCTTTTCCCTTTTCTGTGTGAGGTGAGTGAGTGATTTGTAATTACCCACTACTGGCTTTGTTCGTTGGTTTTGGTTTTGTCTTTAATAGAAAATTTGAACGCACTACGCCTCCAACATGGCAGGGCTCACCGGCAATATAAATTACTAGCCTAGCTGATGAACTGCTGTCACAGATTAAAAAAAAAAAATTGTGTCACTTTCAATTGGAGTTTTCTTACATTGTGTAAAAATAGAAAGGGAATGAGTTACAAGCTGATGGGCGTAAAAGTAACAAATAAAGAAAAAGATTTCTGCTCGACTTTCAATTGGAGTTAAACATTGTGAGAGAGTAGAAGGAAACGAAATGGGGCCTCAAATTTGCAAATGAATAATTACTTTATTACACAAACAATGAAATTGAAATCGCACAAGACAGAGAGAAAGACAATTTTGGCAGAGAAAGAGAGAAGAGAAAGCAAAAGATCATATTTTCAAGATTTGGAGGCATGATATTTGCCACGTTTTTAGATGCTAAGCCACCCGAGTTGCCAACAAGTATTGGAAATCCGCAAAAAGGCCAAACCACAAGGACAAATATATATGACGATGAACCACGGTAAGAGACATACAACTCCATTTTTAGGTAAGCTTTTTCGTTGATCGCATCAAAAACCTTACCTTTACTCGTTGTAGTGATCGGTGGAAAATACTCCAGCAAATCATTCTTTCCTTCACCAACTAGTGTTGCATTTCAAGAGCAGCACTTTTCCTTTTGACATCATCGGATTTCTTCAACAAAGGGTAGACTAGGATGTAGACATCCTTGAAAAACAAATAAAGCATCTGTTGTTGACAGAATGGAGAAAATCTCAATGAATACCAAGTGAAAATGAACTTTAAGATAATAATAAGAAAAAAAAAAGAAAAAAAACACCAAGAGCTTAAGATTTCCCTAACCCCTATAAGAGAAACCATAAAACAACGTAAATTGTAAACAAACCTGATTCAAATCATAGAACTATTATATATATGAAGATCCAATGCAAGTTGCCCTGTTGGCTTCTCCATGTAATACGCAAGTCTTTAGGAACCAGGCTTTGTTTGATTAAGTGCACTCGCATCACAGAGCCTTTACTCTCCACTTTTCCTCATTTATATCATTTTCTACATACTTGTAGAACCGCAAACCAGTGTCTTTCAGTGCAAGGATTGCAATGATTGAAAGATAACAAAAAGAAAGAAATTAAAATTTACTTTCTGTAAAATCCACCCAGAAGATAACAAAGAAAAATTACAAGAAGAAAGATATAGATAAATGTACAATCAATACTTCATAAATAAGGGGGAAATGGCGAATTTAAATGAGGAGGGGGAGATCTTCCCAGTTCACATTTCCAGAGATGCGCAACTTTGGTTCACAATCTCCTTTGCTGAAAGCTGTGGGGTGGGTACTGGGTATTGGGTTAAGTTTTGCAACATGAGTCACACACAACAAGAAGCTCAACTGAAATGAGTTAGCCTATAATGAGTTGGTTTCACCCAATTATGTACAAAAACCTCCCCAACACACACCTGTTATACCACTCAACATAAACCCTTGCAGCGTGTCAAAATAACATCTTATAGTAAAATTAAATGTCGTGTGCATTCTCAAAAAAGAAAAAAGAAAAAAAAGAAGAAGTCGTGTGGCAAGTGTTCCTAAGTCACCCTTTACATTTTAAAACTTAGAGAATTCATTAAGAGAGAGAACTTTTTGAATGCTTAGTTACGCTAAGTCAAAGCTAAGAAGATGTTTAGGGAAAGAGTAAAGACAACAATTCATGCTGCATAGTGCATACAAATGAAAAAGCAAAAAGATAGTTACTTATCCTCATAGAATGAAAAAGGTTTTAACCATTTATTGAAACAACACACGAGTGACGAAAACTGTGAGAATAGGGAAGAAGAGCATTAGGCAAGGGTCCCATCTAACATACGGACAACGCAGTGACTACATAACAAAAAAGGGGCACAATCATGAAAACATCTTATATCATACAACTCAGAAAAATATTGAATTCCCTTCAAAACAATGTCAACACCATATATACCTGATCATCAGTAATTTTACAGAATTATCGATCCCATACTGTCGCTCGTCTTTCCCAGACTCTTCTATCATGATTTTTTGCCATCGCGGGCTCCGACACTCATTGAAATTCAGCAACATGGCATCTCAGTGGGCCCCTTCCGAGACTTCACCTGCATTATCACTTTATAATAAAAACATGAAACCACCATTGGCAAGCAGGACATAAGACATCAGATTTATACCCTTTTGCTTGAAATAAAATGATATCTCAGAATCCAAATTAAGTAAAAGATTCTATCAATTATAATAATTTTTTTTGATTTTAATAAAGAATGAGTTTCTAAAGTCTAAACAATGCGAATGAAAAATTCCATGCAAAAGGGAAGAGTCTGGTAAATTGACTCTCAAATTCACTTAGGATTTACTTCCTACTTTGATTTACCTCAAGCCCTCAACCAAATTTTAGAAAAAGAAAAGGAAAGGAAGAGTATATTAAATTGAGGCAAAAGCAAAACATGGATCATTGCAAATATGGACTAGCTTTGAGAGCCTATTTGAAGACTATGTTTCTTGGAAAGTAACTTAAAACATCAGACAAAATTTCTAACCCAGCCACTTGAATTTGTAAACAGATAAATCTTTAAAAGCATCCTTTTAATCCTTTGGGCGTGGGATCACTTGGTTTTAGTTATATTTTTATTATCCAGAACTAAGTATAGAAAAATATTATAGTAAGTTGGAAACACAGAACTTTGATAACCTGAATGATGGAGGAAGGATGACAGCAAACATTGAAGAGCAGATTGACCGTTGCAAGTCAAAACCCGGTTTACTGCAGATTTGGCGTCCGGCGTCCGAATGACGATTGTGATACCATTTCGGAAAGAGAACGACGCCAGGAATCAAACTCGTGACTTTGCCACGATGTGTGGGCTTTTTTGGGCTTTCGAGTTCGTTTAGGGCCTCAAAACGGCAGTTTAATATGTTTTCAAGATTTAAGTTTTCTAATTTGTTTTGAATTTGTTTTGTTTTAATTCCTTGGGCTTTTAGGTTTCCTTGTTAGTTGTCCTAGGGTTTCTTTTCAGTATTTAAACATTCTTTTGGGATCACATACAATTTTATTTAATATATTTTATCAAAACCCTAAGAGTTTTCTCTTGATTCCTGGTGGATTCCAGACCTGTTCTTTAGAGTACGACATTGATTGTACTCTCCATTCATTGAGGGTTCGACGTTGATAAACCCTTCCACACTTATCAACTATAAAATCAATACAGTTAGTTGATTAAATCCAAATTCTTATCGTACTGATGAAGATTGCATATCTGCTTGCCCATACCTTTTTGAGAGAGGATAATTGAGCATAGAAATAATTTTGAGCCTTGGGACACACTTTACCCGAGGCTTGAAAATCCAGATTCTCCAATGGGTATTCAGTAACAACTCCAGCTTTGGGTGGAATTTATCATTTGCAGAGACTTAGAATATATTTGCACTTTTAAGCAGTATCCCTGTAAGTCAACTTTTGATGTTTATTTTTCAATTCTTTTTTTTCTTTCACAAATGTCAGAACTGTTTTCTAAGACAAAGCCTATATTCAGCATTCTTTGGTGCATACCTGTGGCGAGAACAAAAATCATACTGTGGTCAGTAGACTCCCAACACTTTTGATTGATAATGGTTAGCGAAGACAAAAGAAAAACATACTTTTACCACAAATGTCTCATAGCATGTCAGTTGCTAACTTCATTTATTTCACTAATCCATTTAGTATGCTACATAGACCTTCACTTTGAGGATGTGATGAGCCTCCCACAAGAAACTCATGCACAACACCATTAATGCTGATCCAACTACATCCAGGCTGCTTGGTCACTCCCTTTTCCTTCATAAAACGCCTCAGTGAAGAGACATCACCCCACCGATGATCAGATGCAAATGCATTAGCAAGCATAACATAACCGCCGGTATTGTCAGGGTCAGATTGAACAAGTTTACCGGAAACATATTCTGCATAGTCTAATCTAGAGTGGAGTAGGCAACCTCCAAGCAAAGCACCCCACACAATACTATTAGGCTCAAAAGGCATGGAAGTCACAACCTCAAGAGCTTCTTCAACTAAGCCTACTCGGGCAAGGAGATCAACATAGCAAGCATAGTGTTCTAACTTAGGTGATATGGAAAAGCCGAAGGTCATATCATTGAATATTTGACGCCCTTTCTCTGACAAACCCGAGTGGTTACATGCACATAACGCACCAAGGAAGGTACCAGCATTGGGCTGTAAACCAAAATCTTGGACTTTCGAGAATAGCCTGAGTGCCTCCTCTCCTTCACTGTTAACTGCAAGACCCATGATCATTACATTGAATGAAACAATGTCTTTCGACACCATCTGATGAAAAACCTCTTTTGCCTTCTCCAAACTGCCACATTTGGAGTACATGTCAATCAATGCTGTGGCCAGAATTCTGTTTGATCCGATCACACCTCTGTTTCCTTTAGTTCTCAAGTATCCGTGAACCCACCTACCAAGCTCCAAATCGCCAACTTGAGCACAAGCCGAAAGCACACTCACCCAAGGAGTAAAATATCGGATATCAAGGAAATATCGGCGTTTCAAAATACGGATATTTCGACGGAAATATCGATAAAATATCGATCCATTAGAAATTTTGACAAAAACGACGGAAACTATAAGAAATACATGGAAATTTGTATTGAAACTTTCTAAGGTTGTTATCGATCATATGTGAGAAGAAAATATTAATAAACTCAAATATATATCAATTTATTGAAATGTTATATGAATTACTATGTGAATAGAGCTGATATTTATTGAAATATGATTTAATATATATAATTTATGCTTGAAACCTAAAATGAGGCTAAACTATCACACCCTTTAACATTATTTGTACATAATATTTCACAAAAGCAACTACATGAAGTTTTTTTTAAAACCATACATAAATTGATATTATATAGTCGCTGACCCGTTGCCACTAGCTATTATATAGTCGTTGAATCGCTACATAAAAAAAAAAAAAAAAAAAAAAAAACTAGCTTATTAGAACATCATAGAAAAATCATGTCAATAAAATTGTAATTACATACATTATTATGTAAAATGATTACACATTACTATTTTGATTATATGTTACAAAAATATACATTATAGTAAAATATATAGTGTAAGACACATTAATATTAAGCATGCACGAGTAAGAAACTTATTAGAAAATTATCAAAACAAAAGTATGATAAAATTAGCTCTTGAAGGTAAGTTAGAAATTAAAATTAGGTGTTGAAAATTATGTGTTTTAAATTGTTGAAAATTAGTTTTTGAAGGTAAGATAAAAAATTTCTGGAAAATATTGGAAAATATCAGAAATTTCACTGAAATATCGGAAATATCGGTGAAATATCGGAAATATAGGAAAATATCGAGAAATTTCGACGAGAAACTAAAAGAATTGAATCGAAATATCGATCCCACGAAAAAACGAAAATTTCGGCGAAATTTCGGCGGAAATATCGATTTTGCATTCCTTGCACTCACCATAGTAACATGATTAGGTTTCCGAGAGGGATCTCCCGCCATCAACCGGAAAACACTTAAACACTCAAGAGGACAACCATTCTGAACATACGCCCCGATAACAGCATTCCACGGCAGCACATTTCGCTTCCCACTCTCCGAAACCCCATCAAACATCTCCCCACTCTTAACCCAAACTCAGAAAACTATCAATGTGATACATGAAGTCTTATATTGCTATTAACGCGATGCTTCCGTTAAATTGTCGTAACAGTTTTGATAAAAGAATGGCGTGGCAAACATGTGTCATACACGTGATATTTTTATTAAAGACAACACTATCTTTCTCTTGAATTAATCTTTCAAAATCGACTTTTTCTATTTTTATACTGGGGTTTGATCACTTGATGATCCCATATGAACATGCACAGGTTTCTTTCCCTCCCTTCCTTCTTCTTCTTCTTCCTCCTTTCTAATAACTTCCCCAAGTCTTGTATTCCAGCTGGTCGAACTTTTAAACCTTAAGAATTCTAAACACAGTGAAGTTAATTATTTTCCAACTATTTTTTTCAACACTAAATATATTATTAATGTTTTGTTTTAAAAAAATTGATTATTAATGTTTCACTCCAACTCTTCCTCTTCCATGTCCATCATTATGCACATTCTTCTTCTCAATTTCTGTCTTCTTCCCCTAAATCTCTTCTTGTCTTTTCACTTAAATTCTATTAAATAACATTATGATGTAAGCTTTTTTGTCTTACCCACAAGAACATCAAATAATCAAGGATATTGAAACATACACTCCCAAAATTGTAAATTACATTCCTTATTCTGCAAACTTCTCAAAATACCCTTTTTCAAAATTATTATTATTTTTTCTTGCTAAAACCTAATTACCTTTTTTATTGTTTACTAAAACCTAATTACCTTACAATTCTAAGAACTAGCCTTTAACATGTCAAATTCATCTAACGACCTTTTGTCTAAACAGTTACTATTCTGGCTGGATCACTGATGTGCCGGAAGCCAGTCGCAGCTCTGGTGATGGAATTGGCAGGTTCGTGGTTGCTACCATCGAAGCCTTGGGGCTTGACCGGGAGAACCCTGAGACTGGTCGATCGGGCGAGAACAGGGCGAAACCCGTGGAACTAGCTGTTCGGGTAAGTGTTTTTGTGCTTCCCTTTCTCTTGGAGCGGCACGAGCTAATGTTCGTTAATTTATGCCTCGCAGCTGGTTCATAGCCTTTATGCCGCAGAGCCCAGGGGGGAGGCTGCTGCGGTTTTGGAGAAGCGGGTGGAGGAGCTGAGCGTGCGGGCGGACGTGGCGGAAGCCAAGCTTGCGGAGGAAAGAGAGGAAGTTGGTCGGTTGGGCACCGAGCTCGCGCGAGAGAAAGAACTAATCGGTCGGTTGTGCCATGACCTGCAGCAAGAACGGGAAAAGGCCGATCGGCAGGCTGCTACTCGGGAAGGGAGGGTCGCGGAGCTGGAGGCGAGGGTCTTGGAGCTGCAGACCCAGGCTGTTGCCCGGGAAGGGAGAATTGCGGAGTTGGAGGCGAAGGTTTTGGAGCTCCAGAGCCAGGTTACAGTAGTCGCCCAAGGAAGGGAGAATCTGACGGAATCCCAGCTTGCTGAAGTAGCCGATAAGGCTGTCGACGACTTCCGGGAGTCTGTGGAGTTTGAAGAGATGCTAGACGCGGCCCGGGAGAAGGGCATTAGCGACGCTTATCTGGAGTGGAGGGAGAAAGGATGGCTTGATGCCGAGCAGATGGAGGCTGCCATAGCCTTGACTGAGATGGTGGAGCAGGAGCAAGCGCTAAAAGGTGGCGGGCCGGGGATTGGGGGCTCCGGGGGCGGTAGCTAGCTGTTTACCTTATACATGCACATCTTGCAACTGCTGTAGTTTATTTGTTAACGTCGTAACTGCGTATTGCAATATTAATGTTAAATACACCGTTGTCGTTCTGTGACCGCTATTACTTAGGGTAGATCCGTAGGTGCTGGATATTCCACGGCCGGGTGGAGTAGATGCCCTCGGTGTCTATAATGTGGAATGTTGCCGGTCCGACGGCCGCAGTGATCTGGTAGGGCCCTTCCCATGTTGGTTCTAGGGCCAACGGTTTTTTCTGGACCTTCCTCATGACCCAGTCCCCGACCTGGAGCTTTCTCTCCCGGACCCTTCTGTCATAGTACCGGGCGATCCGCTGCTTGTAGGTTTGGTTGCGCATATGCGCCTGGTCGCGGCGCTCCTCGATGAGGTCCAGGTTGAGCAATAGCCCCTCGGCGTTTGTCTCGGCGTCGTAATTCTCGACCCTGCCGCTGGGTATACCAGTTTCTACAGGGAGTACCGCCTCACTCCCGAATGCCATGCAGAACGGGGTCTCTCCTGTTGCCTCTGCTGCTGTTGTCCGGATGGCCCATAGCACCGCGGGGAGTTCTTCGGCCCAACATCCCTTCTTGGCATCCAGCTTCTTTTTGAGGAGGGTCTTGATAATCTTATTGACCGCTTCTACTTGGCCGTTGGTCTGTGGGTGTGCCACTGAGGCGAACAACATCCGGGTCCCCATAGAGGCTGTGTAGTGGATAAGATCAGCATTATTGAACTGTGTCCCATTATCCGTGACAATAGTCTGCGGTACCCCGAATCGGCAGTAGATGTTCTTCCATAGGAACTTTTTAACCCGTTCCTCAGTGATCTTTATCATGGGTTCTGCCTCGACCCACTTAGTCTGATAGTCTACTGCCACGATGGCATACCTGTATTGTCCCACAGCCGTTGGGAAAGGGCCGATGATGTCCAATCCCCATTGTGCAAATGGCCACGGTGCCAACATGATTGATAACGCGATTGCCGGGGCATGAGGTGTAGAGGCATACATGTGGCACTTGTGGCAGCCACCTGATATTTTTCTTGACATTGCCGCCATGTCTGGCCAGAAATATCCCGCTCGGAGCGATTTGTGGGATAATGATCTTGCGCCGGAGTGATTACCGCATACTCCCTCGTGGATTTCTCGCATGATAGCCTCGCCTGCCTCTTTTGTCACACACCTCAGCTGGGGGAAGCTGTGCCCCCTTCTGTATAACTGGCCGTTGAGGAGACCGTACCGGGCGCACCGGAGGTGTAGCCTTCTGGCCTCTACCGCATCCTGGGGGCTGGTTTTGTCAGTCAGATACCTGACTATTGGGTCCATCCAGCTTGGTGGTGCTTCTTCTACCGCAAATATCTCGGAAATGGTTTTGCTGATGCTCAGCTTCTGGAGAGTTTCGATTTTTGCTTTCCGGTACTCTGGAGGGTAGTTTCCGGTTGCTAGCCTTGCGAGGGCATCCGCATGTCTATTTTCCTCTCGGGGAATGTGCTGGATCGTGGCGCCCTCGAATGGCTCGATCAGGGTTTTGGCCAGAGCCTGGTAAGAGGACAGCTGGGGGTCCTTGACCTCGAACACCCCGTTCATCTGGTTCACCACCAGGCTAGAGTCGCTGTATATCTCCATGGACGAGATTTCCAACTCCTTGGCCAGTTGCAGACCGGCTATGAGGGCCTCATACTCGGCAGCGTTGTTGGAGGTGCTAAAAAGGAACCGTAAGGCATACTCGTATGACTGGCCATCGGGCGAGGTTATCATGACACCGACGCCGCTCCGCCTGGTTGTTACGGAGCCGTCCACGTAAAGTTTCCAACCGGTGGGGAGGCCTGGTTCGGTTTTTATGGCTCGCACTGCGTTGGTGTCCTCGCTCCGGGCGAGGTGTGCTTCTAGCGCCATTGGTGTGAGCTCACATATGAAGTCCGCAGCTGCCTGCCCCTTGATGGCCGTTCGCGGGGCGTAAATGATGTCGAACTCTCCCAGTTCAACTGCCCACCGTACGTGCCTACCACTGGTCTCTGGCTTTTGTAGGATCTGTCGCAGAGGGTGATTGGTATACAAGGTGATGGAATGAGCCTGGAAATAATGCCGGAGCTTCCTGGCACTAACAATCAGGGCCAGAGCCAATCTCTCTATGTCGGGGTACCGGCCCTCTGCTCCAGTGAGTCCCTTTCCCGCATAGTATACCGGGAGTTCGAGCGTGTCTTCCTTCCTAATGAGGGCCGCGGAGACGGCCGTTGCGAATGCAGCTATGTAGAGGTATAACATTTCGCCCGGCACTGGTTTGGATAAGAGAGGCACTGCCGACAGATATGCCTTGATAGACTGGAATGCCGCTTCATGCTCCGCCGCCCAGTGGATTTTCCTAGTCTGCTGTGCCTTGAGCAGCTTGAAGAACGGGGTGCATTTGTCGGTTAGGCGGAAGATGAATCTGGCAAGGGCGGCTAACCGGCCGGTCAACATCTGGACCTGGTTTCTCTCCCCTGGCGTTTCCATATCTAAAATCGCCTGGACCTTTAGCGGGTTGGCTTCTATCCCTCGCTGGCTGATGATGTGGCCTAGGAATAGGCCTTCTGAAATTCCGAAAATACACTTCTTTGGGTTTAAGCGCATTCCGAATTTGAGCATCTTGCCGATGACTACGGCCAAATCCTGGACGTGGGCCCCTGCAGTCAACCTCTTGACCAGCATGTCATCCACATAAACCTCTACGGTTTTACCCATTTCTTGCTCCAGCATTTGGTTGACCGTCCGCTGGTAGGTGGCCCCGGCATTCTTCAGACCGTACGGCATCCTCTTATAACAGTAGGTACCTCGGTCGGTTATGAATGATGTGTGCTCCTCATCATCCGGGTGCATCCTAATCTGATTGTACCCGGCGTAGGCGTCCATGAAGCTGAGCATCTTAAAACCGGACGTGGAATCTATAAGCTGGTCAATCCGGGGGAGCGGGAAGCTGTCCTTTGGACACGCCCGGTTCAGGTTAGTGAAGTCCACGCACATACGCCACTGGCCGCTTCCCTTCTTCGGCACCATAACCACATTGGCGAGCCAACGAGGGTACTGGACTTCCCGGATGAAATCTATACCCCTTAATTTCTGTACCTCCTCTCTGATTGCCTCATACTTTGCCGGACTGAAGGACCTCCTCTTCTGCCTTACCGGGGGAACGTTGGGTAATAAATTTAGCTCAAGTACGGCTATCTCCGGGGATATGCCTGGCATGTCCTCATAGGACCATGCGAAGATCGAACTGTTGCCCTGGAGGAAGGCTATGAGCTCTTGCCTGACAACCGGATCGAGCCGCGTGCCTATTACGACAGTTCGTTCCGGGTGGTCTACCGAAATGCAGATTGCTTCGGTTTCTTCCACGGCCGAAGGTGGCTCCAACTTTTCGATGAACCGCCCAACTCTTTTTGTCTTGACGTCATCACGTGGGTCAATGTTCGGATCCGGCGCGGGCGCCTGCTGAGCGGTTGTGAAGACCTCGGCCCGCTTCCTCCCGTGGGTCACGGCTTTTGTGTAATACTTGCGGGCGATCCTTTGGTCCCCACGTATGGTAATAACTCCGGCCGGTGAAGGCATCTTCAGCATTAACATATGGCCGGCAATAAGCGTTTTGAGCCTCCACAACCCTGGCCGACCGATTATGCCATTGTACGATGATAGGCAGTCGACAATGATGAACTCCAAATGCTCCTTTCTTGTTCTGTCTCCCTCGCTGAAGATGATTGGCAGGTAATCCGATCCCAGGGGCTGGACGACCTCACCGGAGAAGCTTATGAGCGGTTCGTTATCCTGGGATAACTTGTTCCTTCCTCTCTGTAACCCTTTGTATGCGTCTCGGAACATTACGTTGACTGAGGCTCCGGTATCGATCATCATACGACTGGTTATCCAGTGGTCTATTTGGACCGTAATGAGGAAGGGGTCGTTGTGTGGTTGAATCAAATCCTCCGGCTCTTCCTCCTCGTAAAAGGTGATCGATTTCCATCCGGTTTTAGCGGCTTGGCCGCTTCTTTCGCCGAAGGCGTACACCTCCTTCTCTCGGACCGATCTTAGGCACCGCTTCTTTGAGCTCCAGGTAAGTCGATCTATACGGTCCCCGCCGTGTATCATGTTAATGCTCCCGTGCACCTCGATCCCCCCGGGAGTGCGGGTGCTTATATTTCCCACCTGCCGAGGCCGCGGTTGCCCGTTGTTGGGGTCCTTTGGGCGGGCCCGGTCGTTCACGACCGCTATCTGGGTCCTTCGGTCATCAGTCCGAAGGGCTAGATCTTTGGGCTTTCCTGCTGGCAAAATAGCTAAGGCCCGCGGTGGTCGCTCTGCTGGCGTAGCTGCCAGAAGCTGCGCCGAACGCACAAATGGTTGTCTTCTCCCTGGTCGGGAACCGTCGCCATCGCTCCGCCGGGGTTGCCATTCCTCCCGTATGCCTGCTTTCCTGGTGGCTACGGGCGCTCAGCTGCGATCTAGCCTTCCGGCTTTGCCTCCATGGGACGGCGGTAGGTCGTCCGCTATTCGCTTGGGCGCCTTATCCCCATATGTCTCGTGCTCTGCCTGAGAGTGCCTGACGGCCATGGTTATCAGCTCGTCGTACCCCAGCGGCTCCTGTACTAGCAAGTCGTACGAAAGTTCCCCGGGTCTTAACCCCTGCTTGAAGGCCATCCCTGCTATCTGCTTGTCCAGGTTCCTGACTCCGGCCGTGGCAATTTGCCATCGGTTAACGAAGGCATGTAGCGGCTCGTTGTCAGTTTGCATGCAGTCAAAAAGGATTGTGGATGCCTGGGCTGTCCTGGCTCTGAGAATGAACCGGCCGACGAACTTATCCGCCAACCGCTCGAAGATTTCGACTGAATTAACTGGTAGCTCGTAGAACCAACTCAAAGCCTCTCCCGAGAGCGTTTCTTGGAATGCGTTGCAGCACATGGCGTCCGAGTAGCCCCTCACCCTTGCTTGTGACTTGAAACTGTCCAGGTGCTGGTACGGACAGCCCGTCCCTGGAATAGGTCAACTTTAGAGGCCTTTGGCTTCCAGATCTTCCCGACTCCCTAATTCGGCACGGGAAAGGTCCAATACGCTCGTTGAACCGCGCGCCACCCTGCTGTCGCCCTGGCATCCTCTCGCTGGCCTCTATGCGGTCCTTCATGCTCGCCACCGAGGCGGAGAGCGCCTCGAGCGCTCGAGCGGTAGAGCTTTCCTGTTCGGTTGACGCCTGGCCCGTGCGGTACGGGGGCTCGACCGGGCCGGAGTTTTTTAAAGCTTCCGAAAAGAGTGGCGTGTCCACATGCACGGTCTTTCTTCTTCCCGTGGCCTGCCCTACCTCAAGATGTGGGAACTCGCTAGCCTTGCCTGCTGACCGCGGTACTGGTTGAGGAGTGCTCTGTTGACCCTCTCGCTCCAGGGTCGCCAATAGGGCGATGTTGACTGCCTCCAATTCTTGGCATCGGGCCTCCGCTCTTAGTCGATCTTGATCGCCCTCCGCTCGCAAGAGCTCGACCTTTGCCTTCATCTTTTTTATTTCTTCCGGACCCTTCTGGTTGGTGTTTCCTGGTTCCCGGTGATTATGAGCTCCGTCTCTGACGGAAGAAAGGGCGAACCTCGCACCGATCTCAGCCTTTATGCTACGGGCCGGGTCGGGGAACTGAATTCGCGCTTTCGGTTTTTTCCCGCTGACTTTTATCTTCCTCCCGTCCATAGCTTCCGGACTGAAGGATGCAGCTATTTCTCCAAAGGATTAATAGAGCAACACAGCCTTTCGTACGAGTTCCCACAGACGGCGCCAATTGTTTCTGCCTAAACCCGGGGGTCTAGTAGATACTTGATGAATCCAACTCGATCTCCTGCAATCCTGCTTACTAAGGGGAATACCGGGCGGGCCGGCCTTCACCTCTCCGATGCCTAAGTTAGTATAGTTGGAATATATATAACCAAGGCACGTATGTAAGCAGGGAGAGAGACAAGTTACCTAATAAAGAGGGTAGCTGGGGCCCATATATAGGTGGTTGGGGGTAAGGGCTGGCCTTACTCTTCGATGTGGGACTGGTTCCCTTCTGTTTGTAACTTCTGATGCCCTCTTTGGCAGGCTGGCGCCCCCGACCCTAGGGTCCCTGGAGGCAGGATAGAGTGCTGGACCCCGAGGCCGGGTGCTAGTGAGCCGGCCCCGAGCCTTGGGTCGGGTGCTGGGGCACTTGCTGCGGGTCTGTGGGCCTGCTGTAGCCTCTGCGGCTACTGTCAACACCTCCCAAGTAGCGCTTAAGTGTTTATAGTCCTTTAGCTTAGACTCTTCTCCATGTGTTGATCATTGTCCAAAATAGCTTAGTTCGGCAGCTAGGACGTCAAAGAGGTGTTGCCGGCAGTATGCGCTCTTGGAGCCTCATCGAGGAATGTTCCTTCTTCCATTGCTTGGAAAGGTGTGTAGTAAGGCTTGAGTCGATGACCATTGACTTTGAAGGTCTTGCGAGTAATTAAATCTTGAATTGTCACGGCTCCATGAGGAAATACTTGCGTAACAATGAAGGGTCCGACCCAACGAGAGCGTAACTTACCGGGAAAAAGTTTAAGTCGAGAATGAAATAAGAGAACATGTTGTCCAACTTCAAACTTTTTCCCTCGAATCATCTTGTCATGGTAGGCTCGCATCTTTTCCTTGTATATCCATGCGGCATCATAAGCTTCATTACGTATTTCTTCAAGTTCGTTGAGTTTAAGCTTCCTATGAAGGCCGGCCGAATCTATCTCCATATTGAATGCTTTCACGGCCCACCATGCTTTGTGCTCGAGCTCCACGGGTAAGTGACATGCTTTTCCATAAGTTAACCGAAAAGAAGACATACCTATTGGCGTCTTATACGCGGTTCGGTAGGCCCACAAAGCATCTTCTAGTCGATCACTCCAATCCTTTCTTGTTGGCCCAACAGTTTTCTCAAGAATTTGCTTGATCTCTCAATTGCTCACTTCGGCCATGCCACTTGTTTGGGGATGATAAGGTGTAGATACCTTGTGTGTGACCCCATACTTTTTCAATAAAGTTTCAATGGTGCGGCTGCAAAAGTGGGAACCTCCATCACTTATCAAGACTCTTGGAACTCCAAAACGTGAAAAGATGTTGGTCTTGAGGAATTCGGCAACCACCTTTGAATCATTGGTGCATGTAGCCTTTGCTTCTATCCATTTGGACACATAATCAACCGCTAGCAAGATATAGAGGAAGCCTTTGCTTGATGGAAACGGTCCCATGAAGTCAATTCCCCAAAGATCGAAGATTTCGACCTCAATAATTGGCGTGAGTGGCATTTGATCTCTTGGCCCTATGTTGCCGGTCCTTTGGCACCGATCACATGTCATGCATGTTGTGTGTGCATCCTTGAAGAGTGTTGGCCAATAGAATCCACAATTTAGAACTTTCAATGCGGTCTTCTTTGGTCCAAAGTGTCCTCCACAAGCTTCGTTATGACAAAAAACAAGAATGGACCGATGCTCTTCTTCCGGAACACACCTTCTTATTACTTGGTCGCTACATTGCTTCCACAAGTATGGCTCATCCCATAGATAGTGCCGAGCTTGCTTCTTGATCCTATTCTTGTGGTGACTCGACAGGTCCCTTGGAAATTTCCGAGTTGCTAAGTAATTGGCAATGTCGGCATACCAAGGCTCGTTTGTTGCATCGATCCGAAAGAGTTGCTCATCCGGAAAATTCTCAAGTAGGGGCAGCCGATCCTCATCTGTCACAATACGGCTCAAGTGATCGGCTACAACATTCTCACTTCCTTTCTTGTCTTTGATCTCTATGTCGAATTCTTGAAGCAAGAGAATCCATCGAATGAGTCTCGGCTTAGCATCCTTCTTTGTCATAAGATATCTCAAAGCGGCATGATCACTTGGAATTCAAAAGATATGATCGAAACTTTTCCAAAGCAAAAATTACCGCCAAGAGTTCTTTCTCGGTTGTGGTGTAGTTGAGTTGAGCATCGTTGAGAGTTCTCGAAGCGTAGTAGATTGCACATAGCTTCTTCTCCTTCCTTTGGCCAAGCACAGCCCCTAATGCATAGTCACTTGCGTCACACATAAGCTCGAAGGGCAGTTCCCAATTTGGTGATGCGAGGATTGTTGCCATGCATAGCTTTTCCTTGAGTCGAGCAAATGCCTGCTCGCACTCCTTTGTCCACACAAACGGCATATCTTTTTGTAGTAGCTCACACATCGCCTTTGCGTCTTTGGAGAAGTCCTTGATAAATCTTCGATAAAATCCGGCATGTCCAAGGAATGATCGTACCTCTCTCACGGTTTTAGGCGAAGACAAGTGTTGAATGAGCTCCACTTTGGCTTTGTCGACTTCCATGCCTTTTGCCGAAATAATATGTCCAAGAACAATGCCTTGCGTCACCATGAAGTGACACTTCTCCCAATTGAGCACAAGGTTGGTTTCTACACAACGCTCCAATATCTTCTCTAAGTTTTTCAAACAAGTGTCGAAGTTGCTTCCATAAACACTAAAGTCGTTGATAGGAGCACAATGTGCGACGATATTATATGCTTATGCCCTCGTTTATGCTTTGTTTAACCCTTATTTGTCTAAGATAGAGTCATAATATAGTTAGTGTCAATTTTGGTAGAGTTTTGGTGAAATGTGCTTAATTGTCCGAAAAATGACCAAGTATGAGAAATCTGGAAAATAGTGCAAAATATGTCTTTTTCGCAATTTTGTGACGAGTACAAATATGATCTATCCTTGTCCGAATTCTATGAAATTTGGTGTGCTTAATATTCATATGCTGAGGAATGTTGTGTTAAAATTTCAGATCAATTGGAGTTCGGGAAGTCACCCAAAAGTTGGCTGCAAAACTGCAGTCCGTGCATTCCAATCCAGGGACTTCCAGGATTTTTCTGGGACTTTGATCCAACTTCGAAAAATTATTCCCGACGATTTACAAGGAATTTGATCGAGATATTTTATGGAGAGATGGCTATATGTGTCTAATTTATCTGAGACTTAGAATCGCATCAATTGGATCTCCCAGAAGGGAGATATGTCAGATTTACTGGAGCAAGGTCATTCCAGCCGAGTTGCTGCCGGTCTTGTGTTCTTGCGGGTTTGGGGCATTTTTCCATGGACCAAGCTCACCAAATGGAGTTTTCAAGCCTACACAAGAAGTTCATGAAAGTATGCAGCCCAATCCAAGGAAGAAAATCAGAAAAAGAAGTTTCCTAGAAGAACCAAGAAAGGAAGAAACCAAAACCTTGTTGCACAAGGATTGCCTTTGCCGATTTGAACTAGGTTTTCTACCTAGGGTTTCTGCCGAATTTGCCTCTATATATAGCCATGTTTTCCTACAGAAAAATCATCTCAACTCAAGCATAAACACAAGGCCTAAACTCTACCAAAATTCACCAAAGATCCTAGACAAAAACCTAAACCGAAAACCACCTTCACCTCACCTCAACCAAGTTTCTGCTTTGCCGAACCTTGGATTTTCTACCTCCATAACCTACTGCCGACGTGACCTATTGCCGTGCAGTCTCACCCCAGCCTCCATACTTTGCCGGATCCACACAACGTGAAGCTCTCAAGGTGTCTCAAAGTGTGATCCACTACCTTTTTCGGTTTAGTAGTTTTTGTTTAGTTATGTTTAGTTTTGTCTATGAAACACTCATGTATATTTGGTGTTGGTTTATATGTCTATGTATGAATCGATTTTGGTTTTATGAATTGTATGTTAAAGATTTGTTTGAATGGATGCTTAGAGTTAAGTTTAGGTTTCGACAAGAACAATGAATTTTGCATGCTAATTTGTAATATGTAACTTGTGAATTCGTATGTTAGATAATTAGGACAGTGGTATAGATGCATGTCTTAGGTTTGAAATTGGTTAGAAATCTAAAGAGTGGACCTTATAAACCGAAACATTAGTTGTGCTTAAGCATTTGTTGTTTGCATGTAAATCTAGGTGCTAGGTTTCATCAAACCCGAGTAATAACAAATATGGCTAGATACTCAAAAGGTTGCTTTGATTTGTTTTTGCTCACTTAGGGTATAGTACTTTGGATTTCTTACATGTTAAAATAAGATGATTGACAACCTTGCTTGTTTTGCATGTCTCCGATTTAGACTATTGTGATTAATTGTTAAGTCTCAAAAGGATTAACATAACTTTAGGGCCCATAACCAAAAGTTCGGTCTTAAAACTTGAGAAGTCTTACAACTAAGTTGTAGTCGGAACTAATTTTGAATTTAAACATGTTGATACTTGTTCCTTACTTTCTTGCATGTGAGTTTATATGTTAAAGAGTCTTTGGTGCTAAATGTTTTGTGAGAGATGATGATCACTTGTATATAGTAGTTTATGTTTATTTTCGTGTCCTAGATATAGAGGCAGCCCTTGCTGCCGAACCTCATATCAAATCCCCCATGTTGAACTCGTGTGAATATGTATATATATATGTGAATAAATTGTGCTAACATTCTCATATTTCAGGTACCCTTAATCCCCGGCTAGAACGATCCCTACTTATTCTATACTACTAACGATTGTAGGGTTATTATTGTGTGCGAGCTTAGGCTCACATCAATTTTTGGCGCCGTTGCCGGGGATTATAAAAGCTTGTTATATTTGAATGTTAACTTTGTATATTTGTGTAAATTTCGTATAGCTTTATTTTCGGTTTTGTATAAATCTTCTCTAACTTTGCTAATTCATGTATGTATTGTAGAAAATTTTCGATGCTAACTTTAACTTGTAACTTGATTCTAACATGTAATTGTTTCTAACCTTTACTAACTTTAACATATTAACTCTGATTTTCTAACTCATTCTTTTCTAACTCAACTTTTTCTTCTTATTTTTATTTTTGGTTTTGTTCGTTTTGAAGTGTCTTGTGCGTGTGCAGATTGAATTGAAAAGAAAAAGTGCAGGAAATACCAAGTTCTGCCCAAAGCAGAATTCCGGCAGTACTGTATGTCAACTTTGGATGGCTGCCGTTTTCAGATCACAAAACTTGGGAAAGTGAGCCATACACCGTTGGAAAGGTCTCTGCGTCTACTTTCTGTAGGATTTTACAGAAGTTGATTTGGAGTCTCGAGCCGTTCCCAGTTTCAATTTGAGTGCAGCAAGGTCAATCTGGCAGAACAGAGAACTGGGCAGATCAATAGGTCCGATAAAAGGCTAAACAAAGCATACTTCTGATGGTCCGATTGAGGCGAATTTTATACTGTTGGAAAGCTCTGTGTATCCACTACAACATTTATTCAGAACACTTTTGTATTAGGATAGCGGAACACACCCAAAATCAGGCCTCAAGAGAAGCAGACACGTCTGCCGAGAAAAGCTTGCCTGCCAAGAAAATCCTACTGCCGAGAGGGGCTGCTGCCCCAACTGCGGAGCTGCACATGGCATGATGAACACACAACACACATGGTGAGAAGTCTAGGCTACGGACTATAAACCTTAAGCGCTACTTGGGAGGCAACCCAAGTCGATCAAAGAAAAACGAAGGAGCCATCACCGGGAGTTTGAAATTTCTAACCCTTCTCTTTTTCATTGGTTTGTGATGATATGTTGGAATGTGTTAGACTATTGCATGCTTAGGAAATTCGTTGATATAGATTTGTGCTTACATTGAGGACAATGTAATTTTCTAAGTGTGGGGTGGGATAACGTATTCCGTTTATGTTTTCGTGTGCTTAGTTTAGAAAAGAAAAATTCAGAAAAATGTTCCACAAAAATAGAGTGTTTTAATTGTTGTCTTAGGGTGCCCCTAATATGTCAATGATGTTTTTCTCCTCTTTGCATACATAGATGATGGTTCTGCATACAATTAAAATTGTGAGTTTCATGGATTTTGTGCATTGGTAGGAGCATGTAGGACTTGTTGATTAACGAAGCATGCATGTTTTAGCTAGTTTGTTTCCATAATAACCTATGTGAGCTTTAGAGCCAATTTGCTTTCTTCTTGAGGGATAAAAAGATAAAATTCAATAGATTTGTAGGAAGCATGAAACCTCATAATTCTTTGCATATTCGATGACTATGTGCCATAGCTTTTTAATGAACTCTAGAATGCTAGAACTTACTCTTGTTGATTTTCAAAACGTTCTTAGTCATAAAATACCTTGATTTTGAAAGTGATTGAAAAGATCTTTTAGGTTTACCACCATTGCCAAATAAAGCATGTTCCTATTTGTGCCCGTCGTGGGACACCTTAGTAAACCCCTTTGAGCCTACGTTGAGCCTTTTTCTTTCATCACCCTTAAACACTTTCCATGAGCTTAGTATAGTGATGCCTTTACCTTATGTGTCGGCAAAGCTTGATTTTTGAAGGCGTTTTCGCGTGAAGTGATGAAGAAGAACAAGTGTGGGGTAGACTTAGCTAAAAATTGTGAAAAATTGTATGTGAGCCGTGCCTATGAGAAAACAAAAGAAGAAAAAAAATTGAAATCGGACAGAAAAGAAGAAAATGAAAATTCAAGTCCGAAATAAAAGAAAAAGTGTAGGCACGGTTTCAAAAGAAAATTTGGCTAAGTCTAATTATTGTGAATTTGGAGTATGTATTTATGAGAAGGCCTACTATTGTTATGTTTTGACCTTTGTTCATATTCACTATGTTTTGGGGAAAGTAAAGAATGAAGTATGGGTCCAACAAGAAGAAATTCGACCCTTGGTGAGAAGACATAAGGAGATTTGAGCTTTGCCAAAGGCCACGGTGACGTTTTTAAGCCTCCTTATCCAAATGTCGAATACCTCTTAGCCTAGCCCCATTACAACCCTTTTATTGATCTTTTTCATGATTCTTAAGATTGTTAAATTTGATTGTGGAGATTATCTCAAGAGTAAGCATATGGTTTTGGTTCATTGGTGCATATAGTTATCATATGACGTTTTTCCATAAAAATTCACAAAGTGCTTTCGTTTCTTTGATATATGCAAGTTACTCTTTGTAATTCATTATCTTTCACTTGCATATACTTATGTGTGAATAACCATGTTTCGAGAGAAAAGAGGAGAGTATGCCTAGTGAGGAGGATTGAATTAGCTTAACATGTTTACATGCTTACCTTTTGCTCTTATATGTTCTTATTGATGCCACATGTTCATGAAGCTTGGAATTTTCGTGCTTAGCATTCTCGTGCATTAACTTGAAAGCTATGTGTACATACGAGCCTGAGACAAAATTGTTAGGGGCAATAGTTTGTTTTGAGTCTTAGTTTTATTTAGTTTGCTAAGGGACTAGCAAAGGATAAGTGTGGGGTAGTTGATAGGAGCACAATGTGCGACGATATTATATGCTTATGCCCTCGTTTATGCTTTGTTTAACCCTTATTTGTCTAAGATAGAGTCATAATATAGTTAGTGTCAATTTTGGTAGAGTTTTGGTGAAATGTGCTTAATTGTCCGAAAAATGACCCAGTATGAGAAATCTGGAAAATAGTGCAAAATATGTCGTTGTAGTATAGTGGTAAGTATTCCCGCCATGAAGACCTCGATTATATCTTCAATAAAATCCGAGAAGATGGCATACATACATCGCTGAAACGTGCCGGGTGCATTGCATAGGCCGAATGGCATTCTCCTATAGGCAAAGGTGCCGAATGGACATGTGAAAGTAGTCTTCTCTTGATCGTCCGGGTGTATCATGATTTGGTTATAGCCGCTATATCCATCAAGAAAGCAATAAAACTCATGAGCGGCTAACCTTTCGAGCATTTGATCCATAAACGGCAAAGGCATGTGATCCTTCCTCGTTGTTGCATTGAGCTTCCTATAGTCGATGCACATGCGATGGCCGATTACAAGTCTTTGTGGCACAAGCTCATTCTTCTCATTCTTAACCACCGTCACACCACTTTTCTTGGGAACTACTTGCACGGGGGAGATCCACTTACTATCCGAAATGGGGTAGATTACGCCACAATCAAGCAACTTGATGATTTCTTCCTTTACAACTTTCATCATGGGCGGGTGGAGTCTCCTTTGTCCTTCTCTTGTTGGTTTCGCACCTTCTTCAAGTAAGATCCGACGAACACATGTTGTAGGGCTTATTCCCTTGATGTCCGCCAAGGTCCAACCTATGGCGGTCTTGTGCTTCTTAAGTACACGAACCAATTTCTCTTCTTGCTTCTCATTAAGCGATGAAGACACAATAACCGGTAAAGTGTCTTCTTCTCCAAGATACACATACTTCAAATGGCTAGGGAGCTCTTTTAATTCTAACTTTGGGGCCTCTTCCACACTTGGACGAATTTTGTTTGTGGCATTTGGAATTGACAAGAACGGACTATGCTTCTCAAACCGTGGGGCAGCCTCTAACTCGGCAACCACTTCCCTTAGGCTCGGCTCAAGCTTCTCTCTTTCTTCTTCACTAATTCGTGCTCCCTCCTTGTCAAATCTGACCCCGAGATCTATGGCTCGTTGCTATGCATCAAGAGAGGTCAACATAGCTTGCTCGACCTCTTCCATAACTTCTATAGCTTGACACTCCTTCAAATCGGCCATGGGATACTTCATGGCATCAAAAATGTTGAACTTGATCATATCACCATCAAATTCCATTGTCAAATTGCCCTCGGCCACATTGATCTTGGTGCGTGCCGTCCTCATGAATGGCCCGCCAAGCAATAGTTGTGTGCTATTGACCGGCGAATCCTCCATCTCTACAACATAGAAGTCGGCCGGAAAGATTAAGTGATTGACTTGCACAAGCACGTCTTCAACATAGCCCTCCGGATACTTGCTTGATCGATCCGCGAGTTGTATGATGACATTGTCCTTCTTGAGAGGCCCTATGCTCAATGTTTGATACACATTGAGAGGCATGACATTGATTGATGCTCCCAAGTCTAGCATGACGTCCTCAAACCGAGTATTGCCGATCACACATGGCACGTTGGAGCTTCCCGGATCTTTCATCTTTGGTGGCAACTTCCTTTGAATAACAGCTGATACCGTTTCGCTCATAGTCACCACACGAGTCTCCCTTGTGTGCCTTCTTGCCGTGCAAAGCTCTTTGAGGAATTTAGCGTACCTCGGCACTTGCTTTATACACTCCAACAAAGGAATATTGACTTGCACTTTTCGGAATATCTCCAACACCTCCTCGTCAGACTTATCCTTCTTCGTCTTTGCAAACCTTAAAGGGAACGGCACATTTAGTGCTTGGTTCGGCTTCACTATTGTGTACTTCTTAGAAGTGACCGGATCCTTCTCCATGTCGTTCTTCCTTGCTTGTTCGGCAGCCCTCTTCTTTCTCTCCTCCACGGTCTCACTGCTGCCGTCACTGGCAGGTCCGGCAGTAGGCTGCTTGGCAATAGGCTACTCGACAACTTCTTCTTCTTCAATGATGGTTCCGAGAGAGTTACCTCCCTTCTTCTTTGGACTTTTCGGTGACAACAACTCCCTACCACTTCGAGTTTTGATAACCTTAGCTTGCTCATTTCTCGGATTGGGAATAGTATTGCTTGGCAACTTCCCTTGCTCGGCAAATCTCCCCATAAAATCCACAACTTGCCCCATTTGAGTTTTGAGCTCTCCAATGTCCTTCGAGTGATTTTGTTGCCCTGCAAGCAACGCTTGAGTAGCACTCGAAAGAGATTGAATTATGGCATCATAATTGGGATTGCTTGGACCGGTTTGAGCTTGGAAAGGTGTTTGGCTCGGCATGGCATTGCTCGGCTGCATAGCTTGGTTCGGCACAAAGGGTGGTCTCGGCACAAATCCTCCTTGTGCCCTAGGTTGGTAGTTCGGCTGCATAGGTGTCATTGTTCGACCACCTAAAGTTCGGATGATCGTTGAACCTCGGATTGAAGTTGCCGAACCTTTGTCCTTGAAAACCGATTGCATTGCATTCCTCTTGCCCCTCATTCGATCCAACTTGAGGGCACTGATCGGTCTCATGATTGTCGGCACACACTCCACATAGCATTGCACGTTTCCCCTTGACAAGGCCGGCCACAATGTCGGCAAGCTTGTCCACTTTGTCCTCCAACTTCGAGCTTGAAGTCGTTTCATGCACCCTCTCACTCTTCACGACATTGTCTCGCGACATGCCGAATTGTTGATTGTTCAAGGCTCGAAGTTCCAACAAGTTGCGTGCCGGTACTGGTTCCATCTCCAAAAAACTTCCTCCCGCGGCCGAATCAAGAAACTCCCTCTCCATGATACGCAATCCCTCATAGAAATATTGAAACAAAAGTCCCTCGCTAATTCCATGTGACGGACACAAACCGATAAGGGATTTGAACCTCTTATAGTAGTTGAAGAAAGTCTCATCTCCGGCTTGCTTTACGCTAGTAATTTGCTTCCTTAGGTCGGTGATACGAGAAACGGGAAAGTACTTGAGCAAAAATTCGTCTACCATTGTGTTCCATGAAGTGATTCGGCCATTAGGTATCTCGAACAACCACTCCTTGGCTTGATCTTCTAATGAAAACGGAAACGCCTTCATCTTGAAGTGTTGCATATCGGTCCCTCGTGGACACATTGACTCGGTGGTGAAGTTAAACCATTGCAAGTGTTTATTTGGATCTTCACTTGGCATGCCATAAAATGACTTGAGCTTGTGGAGAAATCCGCTTTTCAACTCGATTTCCCCGGTCTTGTCAGTCTCCAAAGGTGGATAAGTTATATTGGACGGTGCAGCCCCTCCTCCTCCAGCCACATGACCGTTTCGTGCTTGGATAGAAGTCATTTTCGGTTGCGGATCGGCTAGATGAAAATCAAAGAACTCTTGAGGAAATGGCTCGGCAAGTAACTCAAATTCTGATTCCTCGATGATAAGCTCACACGAAGACTCTCGAAAGCTTGGTGAAGTAACGAGTGATGGAGAGCTCGGTGATGATGGTGTTGATAATGCCGAACTGCTTGTTTCGGATGGTGGTAGCGGTGTGTTGCTTGCAATGTTGAGATCCTCGTTGATTCGTTGAAGACGTCCGCGGTTATCTCTTGTCCAAAGATTAGCGGACATACATATTATGAGGATTCAACACGAAACAAGTTAGCTCCTTCATAACGAAATAAAAAGCAAGGATATTAATACATGGCCAGCAATAATACAAGAGTGATATAGAAAGGTTCAAGCTATACACAAGCAATATACAATCGGTAAGAAGAAGAAAATACATGGCACAAAATAGAGAAAATTACGGCAATTTAAAGGTGATCATGTAATGGCTAAGTCTAATTGCTTTTAAATTTGTTCGAACTCTCAAAGTACGTGGAGCAGAGGAGATAACGGTGCAATGGACTGATACAGCCCCCGGTAGTATCATGCTTTATCCGATATACCTCGAGAGTTTGAAACCACATAACGTTTTACTTTTGAAGCCTTCAAGACTTACTCATGTCAATCCTATTTCAAGTTTCGAAGCTCGGTGGACGTGCTGCCTAGGTGCAATCGTTTAGACACATTGTTCCGTGGTTTCAGAAGGCTAGCGTGTATCATCCGAAAATAGCTCAAGGCAAGACTCATTTGTTGGACACCATGGAGGACAAGTCCCTTATCGCCCCCTTCACCGAGAAGAGATAGCAGTCAATGGGCCTCTGAGATCTAGTTAGACAAACCTTGAGACTAAGTCGGGACAACACACACTAATAGGCGAGCCTTTATACCCCATACTCTATTGAGAACAACGTGTTGACAGTACCATAAGTGTCGCTAAAAGCCGCCCTCAACCTCATGAGACCTCGAGAAGTAACATGAAGGGTTAAGGCTAATATTGACACGAATGACCTTACCTATTCCTCTTCCCCTCGAAACTCAAAAAAAATCAAACACAAATAAACATCTATCCTTCCTAGCAATTTTAACTAAGTTATTACAATCATATATGGAACGAAAATTGCATGAAAATAAACTCTACATGCCGAAGCATATTTCTACTTTACAAATCCCAAATAATCCGAAAATTAAAAGAAAAATTACAACCCAACAAAAATTTATAGCAATATATATAAACAACATTCATATAAAACAAGTTTTTATAATCCCCGGCAACGGCGCCAATAATTGAACGAGTGCCAATAGCACGCGTTAATTTAAAACTCTACAAAAGATGTTAGTAGCATTGGTAAATAGGGATCGTTCTTTCCGGGGATTAAGGGTACCTTGAATAAAAGAATGTTAGACAAATATTCAATAAAAGAATGTTACATGCATATATACATAAATACTTCATGTCACAAATATATACATATATATACACGTTTATGGGGGGTTTGAAAATCAATTATAGTTCCTATGAAAATAAAGACAAAACAAGAAAATAATTCCTAATCTAATATTTACAAGTGATCATCATTTTTCATACAACACATAGCACAAAAATACACAAGAACACACAAGAATATCATGCAAGACTTGGTAGCAACTTGTTTCAAGTTTCCTAGACTCTATTCAATTCTGATTTCAATTAGAGCCTCAACGGTTATCTAATCGTTACTAGACTACACAAGTATTTAGAAAACACGCAACGTCGAATTCTAAAATTATACTAATAATATTTGAAAACACGCAACGTCGAAATCAAACATGAAAAGTAATTGTGCATGAAAGTCTTAAATCGGAAACATGCTTTTAAGTATGGCGTCAACATCTTATTAACATGCAAGTTTCTATGAATTAAGTTAACCACTGACTAAGCATCCTACAATCAAGTTTACTCAATGCCTAACTTGATCTTAGATTTGCTTATGGTGAATGAAATCGCAACCTACACAAAAACCATGGCCGTGGCTTCATGTAAACATTGATTTTTATGCACGAATTCATGAAACTAATCGAATAACAACCTAACAACACATGAACATGCTACTGCCCTATGTCTATCACACGAATTCAAACATGTTACAAGTTGCAAAATTGTTTCATAAAAACCAAAATAGAATTCGGAAATCCAATACAAAGTTACAAAACCAAAAATCAAAGTTTCTAGCTACATATAACATAGACATTATACATAAGAAAATACAAGCCATGAGATGGTAGAATCACACTTTAAGGACACCTTGAAGAATGAAGCTCGGATGGTGTGGCAAAGTGAAAGGTTGAAGGTAGGATCGGATACGATTTGTGGTGGTGGAATGGATGGTGTTTTGGCTATGTAAATTTCTATACTAGAACTTGAGAGAATTTTTGGCTAGAATTTTGACTAATGAAAGTGAGAGAGATGAGATGATCTATTCTGAATTTGTGCCAAGCTATATAGAGGAAGCAAATGTGAGAGTTTGGCAATATAGGTGGAGATTTATGGTGGAAGTTTGTTGGTGGTGGTTTATTGGTGGAGGAAACATGTGTTTATTTTCGGCAGCTTTGACCTTTGTGTTTTGATTTGGGCATAAATCTCTCTAGAAAATAGATATTGAGATGATTCCAGTGGATTTAGAAACTAGACATCCATATCTTTCTATCCATATATGGCTCGAATTCTGGTTCAATTTGAGTTGTCCGGGAGAGTCTGTGGAAGTTGGATGTTGTGCCTAGGAAATGACTGAAATTTATTGCAAGCTTCCCTTAGTCCACAATTGCAGCTCCAAGCTTTCCTTAGTCAACAATTGCAACTGCATGCTTCCCTTAGTCCAGAATTGCAGCTCCAAGCTTCACTTAATGCATTTGGATGACTTTTTTGTGTAGAAAGATAGAAAATCATAAAAAGGGGGCAGTAGCTTTGTCTTTCGGCAGGGTAGGAACCTTACTGTCTTGAAACTGGCATAACTCTCTCCTCAGAACAGCTTTTGATGAAATTCCAAATTCTTTAGAAAATAGACTCATAGGGATTTTTCTGTATAAAAGGGTTTCCTCAAATTCATTGTGAAACGTCCGGAATAAATTCTGGAAGTTGAGTAATGTGCACAGGAAATTCTGGAACTTTGCTGGATTGCATCCGATTTTGCTTTGTAATTCTTGGCAACTTATTTTGCTCCGATTTCTCTACTCCTTTCATTGCTCAATCATTGACATGTATACTGCATATGGGAGAAGAAAAATTCATCAAATATAAAGTCGAGGCTTTACATATCCAACGAAACATCTCTAAATATCTTTAAATCGGCTATTGACATTTTTTATACATTTTTATCTATACTTAGCGCGATTTCAATGTAACTCTACCAAAGACTCATGACTCGATTATATGACTCGGTTCTACAAAACTAAGGGTTAAAGCAAAGTATAAATGAGGGTAAAACATATTAAGAATGTCGCATTTTATGCTCCTATCCTAAGGCATGTTCTTCGACTCTTGTTTGGTTCTCGAGCCTCTTCCTACGCGAGTAATTTGGAGGAGCTATCTTGAAAATTTGATGGCGAGCTAACAGGCTGGCGAGTTGAGCGGGCTTGGCGAGCGGGCTTGCAGGCGGCCGAGCAAGGGCTGCGGCCTAGGAGAGACCGAGGGGGGGGGGGGGGGGGGGGGCGCACGGGTCCCGAGGAAGGAGGTGCGGCCGACGGAAGGGATGGAGGAGGGGGAAAAATTATTAGGGTTTTTCTAGGGCTCAAGGAGGTCACGTGCTGATAACGTTTTCAAGGAGAAAATATAATAGGGAGAACTGTGTGTTTATTGATTGATAGAGAGGCCTTTATATAGGCATTACATCAAGTATCCCGATAAATCAGGGATTCCTTATCTATTACACAATCAACTATACTAGTCTAATTAGGTCAAGACACATCCAGGAAGTTACGGAAATAACCTTCCTACAACAATTATTTATTTTTAATTTATTATTTGATCTTGGTAGTTGATATATCCAAACACAATCTCGGCCCTCGAAACATCTCAACCCTAACTCCTAAGTCCTAAATTTTTACATGGATAATTACGCTTCATCTATCTGAGAGTTTAATGTTTGGAAGAGTCGACGAAACAAGGTCATCAAAGGTACGTAATAACGTTTTCGTGTGATAAGTTTTATGAAAATATAGTTGACCGTTTCGATCGATCATCGAACATTCACGAAACGAGTTGACTTTATACTCAACTCATATTTAACTATAACGATCACATCATACGGTCAAAATTTTCATTTTGTGAATTTAGCCATTATAATGACAACATGTTTACTAATGCGGTATAACTTGATTAGTAGATTATACTCAAGTGTATAACTTTTCGAAACAACTACATAAAACAAGTCAAATTTTGAAAAAGGCTATGAGATAGCATTTGATCATTATGATGAAATACGGTGATGGTAAAAAAAAAACTTAAATTCGACAAAGTTAGAGCCCCGATCGATGCAGTCAACCTTATTTAAACTTATCTCTCTCTATGAGGAGCCATAGTATCGGGAGGTAAAAGTTTTTAAATTTTTACATGGATAATTAAGTCTCATCTATATGAGAGTTTAATGTTTGGAAGAGTGACCAAACAAGGTCATCTAAAGATACGTAATGGCGTTTTCGTGTGATAAGTTTTATGAAAATATGGTTGACTGATTCGATCGAGTATCGAACGTTCACGAAACGAGTTGATTTTTATACTCTACTCATATTTAAGTATAACGATCACATCAGACGGTCAAAATTTTCGTTTTGTAAATTTAGCCATTATAATGACTACATATTTACTAATGCAGTATAACTTGATTAGTAGATTATACTCAAATGTACAACTTTTCGAAACAACTTGAGAGCTTGTTTGAAAGTCGTTCTGAGAGACTCTTTTGCCAGTAAGGCTGAAGGCGTAAGTATACCCAATCACCCTTACTGAACTCTCTCTCTCAGTTCGCTTCTTGTCCACCATTTGCCGCATTCGATTTTGTGCCTCATGCATGTGATGCTTAAGGTTGTTGGGAACTAAGAACTCAAGCAAAGCTTATGAACTTGAGTACGGCTTAAACTAAAATAATCTGGGAATAACAATCTTATTAAATGAATAGACTTTGGCTATTAAATAGGCTTTACATCCTTAACAGAAAGCAACAAAGCAACCCACGTTTATGCTAACAGAAAACGTGGTAATCAACAGAAGAATAAGTCAAATAACAACCTACTTTCCTAGTCAATATGATTGTTCAACAGATAGATAAAGACTCTAACTGAACACCTACTATCTTGACATTCCCTCCCTTAAACTGATTGCTACCAATCAGTTTATTTCCAGTACCTGACAAACTCCCAGCCAGTCTCGAAGCTTAAGAAAGATATCTAACTTAAGAGGCTTGGTCATAATGTCTGCAATCTGCTCTTGGGATCCACAATGAACCAATTCAACAATTCCTTCTTTTGTAAGATCACGTAAGAAATGAAAACGAACATCGATGTGCTTACACCTTCCATGCATTACCGGATTCTTTGAAAGCTTGATCGTCGAGCTATTATCACAAAATACAGTAGTACTCCCACCGTGTGAATGGCCTAGCTTTTCCAAAATCCTTCTCATCCAAACAACTTGACTAGCACAAGACGCAGCAGTAACAAATTCTGCCTCAGTTGTTGAGAGAGTAACAATAGGTTGTTTTTTAGATGACTAAGAAAGCATAACCCGAAGTACTTTTCCTGTCTTCTAAGTCACCAGCATAATCACTATCTGTATAGGCAACCAGATCTCAACTCCCTTCCTTCTTGTAGAAAATTCCCAAGGTGACTGCCCCTTTCAAGTACCTCAAAACTCTCTTTACTACCTGCAGATGCAGCTCTGTTGACTGCCCTATATATCGACTAACAAGACACATAACAAACATTAAATCGGGTCTAGTAGCTGTCAAATACATGAGGCTACCTACAACTTGTTTGTAAAAGGTTAACTCTACCTTAACCCCATATGTATCGTTGCATAGTTTGACACCAGGAACAATGGGATTGAGCACTGAGTTACTCTCTTCCATTCCAAATCGTTTTAGCACATCCATTGCATACTTCCTTTGGGAAATATAAATTCCATCATCTCTTTC